>CM065303.1:12687500-13287500 GCA_032871835.1 Dipteronia dyeriana
AACATTAATACAATATTGGTCACCAAATACCTCAAGTTTGTGCTTATGGAGGAATGTCCTCCAGCATCTGTTGCCAATGCCACACGAACTGTTCGTGAGGCATACCAGCGATAAGTCTCATCTGATAAGAAGGTCTGAACATATCTGTTGGCTTTAATGACAGACATGCTTGTCACAAAGCACGAAGCAACGACTTCAACATTCAAAATCATGGAGTTATTGCAAGCTATGTTTGGGCAGCCCTCCGAGCAAAAGCGACACGGAGCTATTCATTCCGCTATGCTCGCTAGCATAAAGGAAGGTACGTTAGTTCGGAAACATGTCCTGAGTATGATGTCCTACTTCAACACGGTAGAAGTCAAAGGTCGTTGACGAACCCAGTAAAGTGAGCATCATACTGACTACTCTTCCGAAGAGTTTCAATCAGTTTAAAAGCAACTACTGGATGCACAGGTTAAAGTTCAGTCTTACACAGTTGCTCAATGAGCTCGCTACCTTTGAGTCCTTGATTAAGGACAATAAGGGTAAGACCGGTGAGGCAAATGTTGTCGAACCATTTTCCTCTAATAATAAGACGAGGAAGAGGTCTGATGGGAAAGCGATGGATAAGCCCAAACAAAAGAAAGCCCATAGAAAAATGAAGGGTGCCTCCACTGACCAAGGCAAGGGAAAATGTTTCCATTGCGATAAGGTCGGACACTGGAAGATGAACTGTCCTCAATATCTGGATGAGGCTGTCAAGAAGAAGAAAACGAAAGGTAAATATGATTTACTTGTTCTTGAATCTTGTTTAATGGAATATGATTCTTTACCCTAAATAGTTGATTCAGGGGCCACTAATCATGCTTGTTCTTATTTGCAGTGTACTAATTCTTGGACACCGCTAGAGGAGGGAACCTTCTCAATGCATGTAGGGTCAGGGGATGTCGTGTCGGCACAAGCAGTGAGCATAATTAGATTACGTTTTTGTAATAATTATATATTGTTTGACAATGTATTTATATTCCTAGATTTATACGGAATTTGATTTCCGTTTCTAAGTTGTTAGAACAAAAATATTATGTTTCTTTTTATAATAAATCTGTTATTATTGGAAATAATGGTCTGAATATTTGTTCAGGAATTAATGAACACAATTTGTATGTGTTAAGACCGTTAATACCGTTAATACATACTACACCGTTCAACACCGAAATGTTTAAGGTTGAAAAACCATAAACTAAATGACATAAGATTTCTCCAGATAATGACATGTATCTCTAGCATCTAAGGCTTGGTCATATCAACCTTGACCGGATAGACAGATTAGTAAAAAGCAGACCTTTAAGTGAGTTAACGGTTGGCACCTTCCCTGTCTACGAATCTTGTTTGGAAGGTAAGATGACTAAGAGACCTTTTACTAGAAAATGGCTTAGAGCTAAGGAACTGCTAGAGCTTATACATACAGACGTCTGCGAACCGATGAATGTTAAAGATAGGGGTGGTTATGAGTATTATGTTACCTTTATAGATGACTACTCAAGATACGGATCGTCTACCTGATGCAACGAAAGTCGGAAACATTTGAAAAGTTTAAAAAATTTCCAGCTGAAGTTGAGAATCAATTAGGTAGGACTATCAAGTCACTACAATCAGATCGTGGAGGTAAGTACCTTGACCAATAGTTTGAAGACTTCATGGTCGAGTATGGGATAATTTCCTAACTCACAGCTCCCGGTACACCTCAGCATAATTGTGTAGCAGAGAGGAGAAATAGAACCCTGATGGGAATGGTGAGATCTGTGATTAGTTTCTCATAATTACCAAATTACAAACAGTGGTATACATTTTGAATGTAATGCCATCCAAACTTGTTCCTAAGACGCCCCTAGAGTTGTGGAATGGTCGTAAAACTAGTTTACGGCATTTTCGCATAGCTAGTTTATGACATTTTCGCATATGGGGGTGTCCAACACACGTGCTGAAGAACATAAGTGGAAAGCTAGACTCTAAGTCTGTGGTTTTCCTATTTGTAGGATACTCCAAGGAGACCAGAGGTGGACACTTCTATAGTCCCGAAGATAACAAAGTATTTGTATTGACAAATGTAACGTTTCTTGAGGACAATTATATTAGTGACCATAAACCTTGTTCTAAGATTGTATTGAAGAAGTTGGTGCCTGGTGAGACTAGTGCTTCATTAACAAGAGTTGTTGATCCACAGACATCTGAGAGTTAGATGGTTCCTGATCAGGATACACTACAACCTATACGTAGTGAGAGGATTGTGAGACAACCTGAATGCTATTTAGGTATAGGTGAGGGACAATGTGTTGTCTCTACTGATAGTGTGGATGATCCGTTGACATTTAAGAATGCAATGGAAGATCTTAATAAAGAGGAATGACTTAAAGCCATGAATCTCGAGATGGAGTCCATATACACTAACTCAGTCTGGGATCTTGTAGACTTACAGGATGGGGTAAAACCTATAGGGTGTAAGTGGATCTACAAGAGAAAGAGAGGAGTAGACGGGAAGGTAGAGACCTTCAAGGCAAGGCTAGTGGCCAAGGGTTATACCCAGAAAGAGAGGGTCGATTATGAAGAAACTTTCTCACTAGTAGCCATGTTTAAGTCTATTAGGATTCTCTTATCCATTGCTGTCTATTTCGATTATGAAATTGGGCAAATGGACGTCAAGACTGCATTCTTGAATGACAATCTTGATGAGAGCATCTATATGATACAACCTGAGAGATTCGTGTCTCCAAATCAAGAGCAAAAGGTTTGCAAGTTGCAAAGGTCCGCAAGCTGTAAAGGTCCATCTATGGACTTAAGCAAGCATCTGGATCTTGGAACATTAGGTTTGATGATGCGATCAAAACCCATGGCTTCGAGCAGAACGTCGATGAGCGTTGTATCTACAAGCGCATCATTGATAAGAAAGTAGTTTTCATGGTCTTATACGTAGATGATATCATACTCATTGGGAATGATGTGGGAGTGTTGTCTGATGTAAAGGGCTGGCTGGCTAGCGAATTCCAAATGAAAGATTTGGGAGAGGTGAGTTATGTTCTAAGGATTTAACTTATAAGGGATTGAAAGAATAAACTCATAACACTATCTCATGCATCATATATCGATAAGATTCTTGTGCAATTTTTGATGCAGAACTCCAAGATTGGTAATTTACCTTCCAGACATGGAGTCCATTTGTCTAAGGAACAGTGCCCTAAGACACCTCAAGAAATTGAGGTTATGAGACAAGTACCCTATGCATCGGCACTAGGCAGTCTCATGTATGCTATGTTATGCATGAGATCAGACATCTACTTTTTAGTGGGAGTAGTCAACAGATACCAGTCCAACCTAGGATTGGATCATTGGGTTGCTGTCAAGACTATTCTCAAGTATCTTCGGAGAACGAGAAATTATATACTAGTGTATTTCGAACAAGATTTGATCTCATTAGGATACACGGATTCTGATTTTCAATCAGACAGCGATTCTAAAAATCCATGTCTGAATCAGTATTCACCTTAGTGGTGAAGCCATTGTATGGAGAAGTATCAAGCAATCTTGCATTGTTGACTCCACCATGGAAGCCGAATATGTAGCCGCTTGAGAAGATGCTAAAGAGGTTGTTTGACTCCGTAAGTTCTTGAGTAATCTTGAAGTTGTTCCAGATCTGGTTAAGCCCATCACACTTTATTGTGATAACAGTGGTGTTGTGGCTAATTCCAAAAAACCAAAAAGCCACAAGAGAGGGAAGCATATAGAGAGAAAGAATCATCTCATCAGAGAGATAGTGTAGAGAGGAGATATGATCGTCACCAAGGTAGCCTCACAAGACAATCATACTGATCCGTTTACGAAGGCCTTACCGGCTAAAGTGTTT
Organism: Dipteronia dyeriana; assembly: GCA_032871835.1. NCBI lineage: Eukaryota > Viridiplantae > Streptophyta > Magnoliopsida > Sapindales > Sapindaceae > Dipteronia > Dipteronia dyeriana. The sequence continues at coordinate 12,691,378 of CM065303.1, forward strand.
TTGGGTCACCTAGATGGTATAGGGTTACGAGACATGCCTCACATGCTTTAGTGCAAGTAGGAGATTGTTGGGGTTTATACCCTAAAGATCTAATTTGTAAATGGATTTATGAAATAAATAAAAAGAAAAGTTCAATTCATTCTTCTTATGTTGTTTATTGTATAACATGTGCATATTCAACATCCAAGATTGCCGGATGTAATATTGAACTGTGTATATGAGTGTCATATATGAATGAATATAGTAAGAGACATGCAATATAAAGAGTCCATAGATAGCAAATAAAGCTGGGTACTTTATTTGTGGTTAATCTATAGCTGCGGTCCATTCCGTAATGTATGATGATTCTATCCTGAATCATTCAAATGAGATATGGAAATTGAGGCACCTTGTATGATGTGATCATATAGGATTAGGCCATGATCTTTATGAATCTCTCACCAAGATCCGTTTACCGATGAGATTTATATATATCAACTAATGATGGCTATATATGGGTGATCTTAATCTTGAGTGTCTTATCGACTCCTTCAGGTTAGATCGTGGTCTTTGATATACCATGTGTGAGGTCGGATGCAGTTCCCGATCAATATGCTCTGTATGTTGGGATTACGGTTTGGCTTGTGGCTGAGAAGTTTTGTACACAATAGTGGAATCCACTCCTTCTTATAAGAAGTTGATGGTAGTTCCCTTAAGGGTTGATTCGGAGCTTGGACAATATGAGCGCTCTCCTAATTCCGTGAGGAAATAGGATTTATTGTCCATTAGAGAATCAACGGTACTTAAAGGATATATGTAATTAGATGGGTATAACAGATATTATGATCCAGCTCTAATTATGAACTACTGTGGAGGATCACACCATATGTAATAGCTATATCGATGGACACTGAGTTGTATCGGTCTATGTAAAAGTGTCTGCGGTTGAGAGAATGCAGCTTCGGGTTTTTAGTGGAATAACACCGGAGTTAATAATCAAGGAATATTAATTAAAGATTTTAATTAATGATTCCGATGATTATTAGAGCTCAAAATACTGTGAGTCCATTAGGTCCCCTTGCTAGTCCAATCGATTTAGGTAACAAGGGTCACGGTTAATTAATTGGATAGTCCAATTAATTGTTTTTCAAAAGTGACACGTAACAGGAATTGGTTGAATAGTTAGATTATTCAATTTATTCAAATGACAATTACGACTATTAAATAAAAAGATTATTTAATAGTGTAATTAGTCATAAATGGAGGGTTTCAGTTGTTATTTATTTTGAATAATGAGATAATATGATTATCTCGTTTATTAAATTGTTTAAATTGTTTAAATTGTTTGAATTTAAATTGTTTAAATTTAAATATAATTAATAAATATAGATTTAATTTAAAATAAAGATATGATCAGTTTTTTTTTAAATTTAGCTATTATATATATGATATATATTATTTGAAAAAAACAACGAATCAATGTGATTGATAAAGTGAATATCGTTTTTAAATAAAAAAAAACCACTTTTAAAAAGTTAAATGCAGACTTCAAGTTTGAGTTAAATGGTGTGTGGTTTATAAATAAAAACTGATATTTTCACAAAAAAAAAACGCAATTAACTAATTCATTTTAGTTTGAGTGCATATGCATGAGACACATAGGTCAATACACTAGGCTTTTGTTTTTTTGTTCTTTTGTGCAAGTGTGTTGACAAAGAGATAAAAATATATAAAAACGCACATAAGTGCTTGTTCTGTGGTGTTAAAGCAAAAGCAAGTGTGCGTGAGAATGCACAGTATATATATATATATTTGACAAAAACAAAGAGAGGGGGAGTTAAACAATATAAAAGAGTTTTATATTTTTATCAATTTTTATCCGATATTGATCAACGCAAATCAGCTTTAGTGAAAGTGTTGCATAGTGAATAAAAAGAAGTTGTTTCTTCTTTTTCATTCTCTCTACATCCTTCATTTAAGTTCTTGAGATCGTAACGTGCCCACACACAGTTACCAGTCCCGGGAGATAGCGAGAAAGATCAGTGGTATAGACCTGGAGTATATAGAAAAGTTAATGAGCCTCCAAACGTTGGTATGATTCTATTTTCTTCTTCTCTTTACATTGATTTCAATTTCCTATATATACATATATTTTATTATTGTCATAATTGTGTATGTATTAGTTACAAAAATAATTACGATCCCAAGTTCGTTGGTCCCAGATACAAATTACGATATGTATAAAATTTTAAAACCCATTTTCGTTGCGTTATCGGTGAACGAGGTTCCAACAGTATTTTATGCAGAGTTTTAATTTTGAGGTGATCCTCTAGCTTGGCATCCAGTTCGGAAGGAGGAGGGATATCGACTTGTCTCCCCGTATTCTCAAGTGGGAGTTACACAAACAACCGAGGGCGGATAAGCCATCGAAGATATTCACAGCGCCGGTAAGAATCTTAATAGTTAATGTTAATAGTTGTTACAATTACAATGTTCTAACAATGGTTTCAGATGTTTACGAGGATAAAATTGGTGACCACAAAAGGTGAGAGGGGTCAACCCTATTATGCGGGCATAGAGGAGGGGACACCGGATCCATTGTGTGGCCAATATGAGGCTATACCGGATGCAGTGCGTGCTAGACCGAGTGATACAGAGGGTTCGAAGCCAAAGCATCGTCGTGGGAGTGAATAGATGCATTCCGACACAGAGTTAGCCCATAGAAGACACCGGAGGCAGAGAAGAGTACGATTTATGATGCCTGGACATACTATTGGAGATAACTCACGAGGAAAAGTTGGAGGGGAGCGTGAGGTATGTTAAAATTGTTGTTCTGCATTTATTTGTTTCAAACACATGTACATGTGCATGACTGACAATTTGTAATTGTTTTCAGGGTCGTCTGGAGTGTAGAATCAAATAATTAAAGGCTTCGGTCCGTACTTTACGTGATGATCTCCAGAGAAGTGATACGGAACGAAATAGGCAGCATCAATAGTTGATGGACTTTGTCCGAGAGCAGTGGGTTCGACATCATATACAGCAAGAGAGGGTCCACCGTCCCATGAACGAGACTCTAGTCCCAGAGACAGAGACGGGCGACGTAGTCTTGTTGAGGGGACAGACCCTGACAGCGTGGGTCAGATGTAGGGTGCCAGATCCGAGACACAGGGTACTGGGACTGAAGTTACAAGATGACATCAGAAGACTCGTGCTGAAGGTTTACCTGACTTTCCTCAGTTAATGGAGGTCCAGGAGACTTCGTCTGATCGATCACGTCGTCTGAGTGTTTCCTCCACTGGAGTTGGCTCTATGGTTAGACCGTGCAACACCCCTCCTCTCAGGGACACCTCCAGTCCATCCTGTAGGACCCTTCCTCCTAGGGACAGGTCCATTCGATCGTGTGGGACCCTGACTCCTTTCAGGGACAGGTTTGGTAGATCCCTTAAGTCTCTGACTCCTCCTAGGGACAGGTCCAGACCTTTCTGTGGGTCATCTTCACCTCTTAGGGACACGCCCAGACCATCCCGTAGGTCCCTTTTACCTCTCAGAGACAGGTCAAGACCATCCCGTGGGACCCCACTCCTCCTCCCACCGATACATCTGGACCATCCTATGGGATCCCCTGTATACCCCGTGCTCGTAAACGTTTGTGGCATATGCTGAGCCCATACACAGACCCTACTCATCCGAAAAAGCCAATGACAGCGCCATCAACATAAGAGCATGCATTCACTCCTACTGCTTTGGTAGATGCTGGGTAGCTGGAGACCTACAAATCATATAAAATGATCAAAACGAGAGAATTGTAAGTATCAAACCTTTTACTTAAATAAAGCACCTTCAGTTAATTTTACAGTCATTGTTCTGATGTTTTGAAAAAATTATTGCAGGCGCGATGTTGACCTCATGTAGCCAGTAGACGTGGGTTGGTTACAACGGTTCCAAAAGAACTACATGAAGTTGTTTGACACGGTAGGCACCTAACTTTAACTGGGTTTGGCTTTCTTCACACTCGAATTCTAACGTTGTTTTGTAATTATTTATTAGTATATGGACGCGTACCTAAACATCTTACGGAAGCGTCAGCGAGCATACCCCACTGTGTCCAACCAGATTATGAACATTTTGGGCACCCAGTTCTTTATAAGTGTTTTTTAGTCTTCGTAACTCTGGTGTTTTGTGGATCCTAACTCTGCTGATTTTTTTTTTCTACAGTTGTTGTTGGAGTATCAGTGGGATAGAAAAATACCTCGTGATGCTGACGGGAAAGTGAAGACACTAGGGTGGAAGGTGTTGCAGTACAAGTGGTTCGTTGACGACCTCATGACCATACATGGATTACTCCCGGCAAGAAACCGACCATGACACGAAGTTGACATGGTAAGTGTTATAAAATAAAGGCCTCAATATGTTTCTCCCATAATTTTAGTGAACAATATCATTTTTTCATATGCATATGTGTTGTACAGGTTCTTACTCCGTGCAACGTCGAACGCCAACATTGGCTTCTGGCCAGCGTGGACCTGACTATCGGGGTGCCTTCAGACAGGACATCCCCGTCATCATCAGGAAACGTTAGGTACGACCACTGAGATGGTTTCTCCCCTCGATGTTACATCAGTCCGGGTTTTACGACACTAGAAAACATGATGAGGAGAAGTTCAAAAGGAGAAAAAGGCTCTTTGGAGTGAGCCCGCTGTCGAGATCAACTATGTTGCAACAACATAAAAGGTATACATGTTCGAACATCAAATAACTTGTTGTATAATTTATTATCAACTTAACAGTTTTCCATGTCGTGTATTGCAACGGTAACTGTGGGGCGCATACGTTGAAGTTGATAGAGTACGTACTGGCATACAAGGTCCAGTATGACTGGACAGAAGACTATATACCCACCATATGGGAAAAGATGGTTGTGGAGATGTTCTGTAACTCCCAGCCACAATTCCGATTGTAGTGACTGTACATAATTTTTTTGTATACATTTTTTTAATATTATTCATTCTTTGATTATTTAAAATTGTTTACGTTGCACAACAACACATTGTATACCAAACTTAAAAATTAAACTTAAAATTAACATCCCTATTTAATTTGAAAATGGAAATGAGATACAAGTTGTACAATTACTACTAATGAAAATAACTTCCAACTAAACGCGTCCATTCATACTACGGTGGAGTCTTTCTCAGGGCACGTCTGTTTGTTGTGTCCAACTGAATGACAGATGTTATACTTGCGCCGGTATTCCTGAGGAACAACTCTGCTCGGACCATCATTATTCAAAGGTGGGTTATGACACCTCCTAACATTATGATTTGATTGTCCACATCTTCTACACGATTGAGTGGTTTTTCTCTCCGAAAACAAGGCATGTTGGGTCCTCCCCTTAGATGTTCTGCTTGCCTCCTGGACAATGGATTCAATACAACACGCTCAGCGATGTCGGCTGTCACTACTCATGAAGAAGAATGACCAACAGGCATAATAAGAACCAGTACGTATCGATAAGTGTTTGTCTCTTGTAGAAGTCCGCACTCAAAGAAGTGAAATCTAAGTTTCGTTCCCTGGAAGAACATAAAAGTTAGATATAAAATTAATTTCCAACAACACAAAGATGTGAATCCAAGTACTGTACCTTGCTGCAGAAAGCACGTGCGAACAAGGAACATGTCCATTTGAAATTTGTTTCACGTGCAATTCTTTCTGGTTAAGTCAACAGTCCACTGCTTCTCGGACCGTTTGATGGAGAATACGTTCCAGTCAACTGGATTGATGGTCATATAACCACACTTCTCAACACGTTTGAGGATCACAAGATGTGCTACGTCGGTCAACTGAGGACACATGGACTGTGCAGCTCGATGGCGATCATGAAACCACCTCTGTAGCATATTTCTAATGAACTTTGGTATTGTCAACATAGGCAGTTGCCGAATTTGAGGCATGAGTTTTTGCATTTAGCAACATTTGTTGTCAATACCCTATAACTTTTTCCTGGATAGTGTACACGGGACCATTTGTGGGGACCGACATCATTGACATAATCATATGCATTCTGGAGCAGATTACGTAACTCTTCCATGTGGCGGTTATATTTCAATTCAGTGTACGATCTAGCTGATTTATCCATTATGGCTGTTACATCCTTTCTGTGAAATCACTTTTTTATATTTTCAATAAAATACCAACAACATATCATATGGGTTGCATCGGGAAACACTTTGGAAATCCTAGCTTCAATGCTTGCATGTCGATTGGAAATAAAAACCAGATCATCAATATGACCTAGGGTGCCCTTCAAGCAATCTAAAAACCATTCCATGAAAGGTTATTTTCGCAGTCAAAGCACCTAAAAGCATTTGGATACACCTATTCATTCTCATCTTGTGTAGTTGCAACAAACATTGTACCTCCGAAATAGTTCATATGGGGTCTTGTCTACTTTCTTACGGGGTACCTTATTTAAAAGGTAATTGCTAGACGATATGATTTCACCCCACACGTTCTGAGGCAATCCAGAACTTATCAGCATTGTATTCGCAATTTCTTTCAAGGAATGATTTTCCCTTTCAGAAACTCTGGTTTGCTGGTACGGTGCAATGGTTTTGGAACCCTGTTCACATGTTACGCAGCGGAACTAGGTTTTAAATTTTTTAAAACAGATCATAATCTGTATCTAGGACCGTGAACTTGGGATCGTAATTATTTTTCGGAATTAATACATACTATATGTAAACACAGGAAATTGAAATCGATATAATCAGAAGAAGAAAATCTTACGAACGTTTGGAGACTCATTCACTTTACGATAAACTCCTGTCTGAACCAATCTTATCAACGTTTGGAGAATCCTTCACTTTACGATGTGCTCCTGTCTGACCCACTCGATCTTCCTCGCTATCTTCTGGGACTGGTAATTGCGTGTGGGCGCATCACGATCTCAGGAACTTGAATGGAGGATGTAGAGAAATACTTGAAGAAACTTTTTCTTCTTAATTTGGTGTATTGATTTCACGCACAGATAAATTGCATCTCATGCAAAACTTATGCTTTTTTTTACGTGTGTATCAGGTACACTTCAAACAAAAACAATTTTTTTTCTCTTGAACTCTTGCTTACGTTTGCACTTGTATATTATATATATATATATTGTATCCTATACAAACACTTATATATGTGCACACATCAATTTACATCCAGTGCAATCTCGTGTGTTATAATTGATATATATCTTTTAATTATCCTTTTCAAATATATCTAATATATTAAAAGTGATAATAATTATTTTAAATTTAAACTTAAATTCAAATACTTAGATAAATGATTTAGCAAAATAAAATAATCATATTATTTTATCTTCACCTAAATCCATATATCAACTATCACCCTCCAATTAATAGTTAATTAATAATTCATAATTATCAATATAATTAAATAATCTAATTATTTAATTAATTTAACTATTAACATTCAATAATTAAATAATCTCATTATTCAATTAATTTCCGAATATAAACGTGTCATTTTTGTAACACAATTAATTGGACAATCCGATTAATTAACCGTGACCCTTGTTACCAAAATCATGGATCCACAATATTTTGAGCTCCAATAATCCTCAGAATCATTAATTAAACTCTTTAATTAATATTCCTTAATTATTAACTCCGGTGTTATTTCACTAAAAACCCGAAGTTGCACTCTCTCAACTGCAGACGCTTTTACACAGACCGATACAGCCTGGTGTCCATCGATATAGCTATTACACATGGTGTGATCCTCCACAGTAGTTCATAATTAGAGCTGGGTCATAATATCCGTTTTACCCCTCTAATTACATATATCATTTAAGTACCGTTGATTCTCTAATGGACAATAAATCATATTTCCTTACGGAACTAGGAAAGCGCTTATATTGTCCAAGCCCCGAATCAACCCTTAAGGAAACTACAATATACTTCTCACAAGAAGGAGTGAATTTCACTATTGTGTACAAACCTTCCCAACCACAAGCCAAACTGCAATCCCAACATATGAAGTATATTGATCGGGAACAACATCCAACCGCACTCATGGTATATCAAAGATCACGATCTAACCTGAAGGGGTCGATAGGACACTCAGGATTAAGATCACCCACATATAGCCATCTTTAGTTGATATATATATGAATCTCATCGGTAAACGGATCTTGATAAGAGATTCATATAGATCATGGCCCAGTCCTACATGATCACATCATACAAGGTGCCTCAATTCCCATATCTCATATGAATGATTCAGGATAGACTCATCGTACATTACGGAATGGACCGCAACTATAGATTAACCACAAATAAAGTACCCAACTTTATTTGCTATTTATGGACTCTTTAGATTTCACGTCTCTTACTGTATCCATCCGTATATGACACTCATATATATAGTTCGAGATTACATCCGCCAATCTTGGATGTTAAATATATGCACAAGTTATAAAATAAATAACACAACAAGAATAAATTGAACTTTTCATTTTATTTATTTCATAAATTCATTTACAAATTACATTTTTAGGGCATAAAACCCAACAATCTCCCACTTGCACTAAAGCATGTGAAGCATGTCTCGTAACCCTAGACCATCTAGGTGACCCGAAAAAACTTTAGTCGGTAAGGTCTTTGTAAATGGATCATCATGATTGTCTTTTGAGGCTATCTTTGTAACGATCACATCTCCTCTATGCACTATCTCTTGATTGAGATGATACTTTCTCTCTATATGCTTCCTTATTTTGTGGCTTCTTGGTTATTTGGAATTGGCCACAACACCATTGTTATCACAATAAAATGTGATGGGCTTATCCAGTTCTGGAACAACTTCTAGATCAGTCAAGAATTTATGGAGCCAAACAGCCTCTTTAGCAACATCACAAGCAGCTACATATTCGATTTCCATGGTGGAGTCAGCAATTCAAGATTGTTTGATACTTCTCCACACAATGACTCCACCACCCAGAGTAAATACTGATCCAGATGTGGATTTCCTAGAATCTCTGTCTGACTGAAAATCAGAATCCGTGTATCCTAACGGGATCAAATCCTGCCCAGAATACACTAGCATATAGTCTCTCGTTCTCCGAAGATACTTGAGAATTGTCATGACATCAACCCAATGATCCAATCCTGGGTTGGACTAGTATATGCTGACTACTCCTACTGTATAATAGATGTCCTGTCTCATGCATAACATAGCATACTTGAGACTACCTATTGCCGATGCATAGGGTACACGTCTCATATCCTCAACTTTTTGAGGTGTCTTAGGACACTGTTCCTTAGACAAGTAAACTCCATGTCTGGAAGGTAAATTACCTTTCTTGAAGTTCTGCATCAAAAATTGTACAAGAATCTTGTCGATATATGATTCCTGAGACAGTGCTATGAGTTTGTTCTTACAATCCCTTATAAGTTGGATCCCTAGAACATAGCTTGCCTCCCCCAAGTCTTTCATTTGGAATTGGCTAGCCATCTAACCTTTTACATCAGACAACACTCCCACATCATTTCCAATAAGTAGGTTATCATTTACGTATAGGACTAAGAAAACTACTTTCTTATCAATGATGCGCTTATAGACACAAGGCTCATCGACGTTCTGCTCAAAGCCATAGGTTTTGATCACATCATCAAACCTATTGTTCCAAGATCTAGATGCTTGCTTAAGTCCATAGATGGACCTTTGCAGCTTGCAAATCTTTTGCTCTTGATTTGGAGACACGAATCCCTCTGGTTGCATCATATAGATGCTCTCATCAAGATTTTCATTCAAGAATGCAGTCTTGACGTCCATTTGCCAAATTTTGTAACTGAAATAGACAATAATGGATAAGAGAATCCTAATAGACTTAAATATGGCTACTGGCGAGAAGGTCTCTTCATAATCGACCCCCACTTTCTGGGTATAACCCTTGGCCACTAGCCTTGAAGGTCTCTACCTTCCCGTCTACTCCTCTCTTTCTCTTGTAGATCCACTTACACCCTATGGGTTTTACCCCATCCAGTAAGTCTATAAGATCCCAGACTGAGTTAGAGTACATGGACTCCATTTCAAGATTCATGGCTTTAAGCCATTCCTCTTTATAAGGATCTTCCATTGCATTCGTAAATGTCAATGGATCATCCACACTATCAGCAGAGACAACACCTTGTCCCTCACTTATACTTAAATAGCGTTCAGGTTGTCTCACAACCCTCTCACTATGTCTAGGTGGTAGTGTATCCTGATCAGGAACTTTCTGACTCTCAGATGTTTGTGGATCAACAACTCTTGTTGATGAAGCACTAGTCTCACCAGGTTCCAACTCATTCAATACAATCTTAGAACAAGGTTTATGGTCACTAATATAATTGTCCTCAAGAAACGTTGCATTTGTCGATACAAATACTTTGCTATCTTCGGGACTATAGAAGTGTCCATATCTAGTCTCCTTGGTGTATCCTACAAACAAACAGACCACAAACTTTGAGTCTAGTTTTCCACTTTTGTTCTTTAGCACGTGTGCTAGACACCCCCATATGCGGAAATGTCACAAACTAGCTTTACGACCATTCCACAACTCTAGGGGGGGGGGTCTTAGGAACAGATTTGGATGGCACTACATTCAAAATGTATGCCGCTATTTGTAACGCATATCCCCAAAAGGAATTTGGTAATGATGAGAAACTAATCTTAGATCTCACCATTTACATCAGGGTTCTATTTCTCCTCTCCGCTACACTATTTTGCTGAGGTGTACCGAGAGCTGTGAGTTAGGAAACTATCCCATGCTCAACCATGAAGTCTTCAAACTCTTGGTCAAGGTACTCACCTCCACGATCCGATCGTAGTGAATTGATAGTCCCACCTAATTGATTCTCAACTTCAGCTCAGAATTCTTTAGACTTTTCAAATGTTTCTGACTTTCGTTGCATCAGGTAGACGTATCCGTATCTTGAGTAGTCATCTATAAAGGTGACATAATACTCATAACCACCCATAGCTTTAACATTCATCGATCCGCAGACGTCTGTATGTAAAAGCTCTAGCGGTTCTTTAACTCTAAGCCATTTTCCAGTAAAAAGTCTCTTAGTGATCTTACCTTCCAGACAAGATTCACAGACAGAAAAGATGGTAACCTTTAACTTACTTAAAGATCCGCTTTTTACTAATCTGTCTATCCGGTCAAGGTTGATATGACCAAGCCTTAGATGTCAGAGATACGTGTTCACTTTTGTAACACAATTAATTGGACAATCCAATTAATTAACCGTGACCCTTGTTACCTAAATCGATCGGGCTAGCAATGGGACCTAATGGACCCACAGTATTTTGAGCTCCAATAATCCTCGAAATCATTAATTAAAATCGTTGATTAATATTCCTTGATTATTAACTCCGATATTATTCCACTAAAAACCCGAAGCTACACTCTCTCAACTGCAGACATTTTGACACAGACCGATACAACTCGGTGTCCATCGATATAACTATTACACATGGTGTGATCCTCCACAGTAGTTCATAATTAGAGCTGGGTCATAATGTCCGTTATCCCCCTCTAATTATATATATCCTTTAAGTACCGTTGATTCTCTAATGGACAATAAATCCTATTTCCTTACAAAATTAGGAGAGCGTTCGTATTGTCCAAGCCCCTAATCAACCCTTAAAGGAACTACCATCTACTTCTCACAAGAATGAGTGGATTCCACTATTGTGTACAAACCTTCCCAGCCACAAGCCAAACCGCAATCCAAACATACGAAGCTTATTGATAGGGAACAGCATCCGACCGTATCCATGGTATATCAAAGACCACGATCTAACTTGAAGGAGTCGATAGGACACTCAGGATTAAGATCACTCACATATAACCATCATTAGTTGATATATATATGAATCTCATCGGTAAACGAATCTTGGTTAGAGATTCATATAGATCATGACCCAGTCCTATATGATCACATCATACAAGGTGCCTCAATTCCCATATCTCATATGAATGATTCGGGATAGAATCATCGTACATTACGGAATGGACCGCAGCTGTAGATTAACCACAAATAAAGTACACAGCTTTATGCTATCTATGAGCTCTTTAGATTGCACGTCTCTTACTGTATCCATCCGTATATGACACTCATATACACAGTTCGAGATTACATCTGCCAATCTTGGATGTTAAATATATGCACAAGTTATAAAATAAACAACACAACAAGAATGAATTGAACTTTTCATTTTATTTATTTCATAAATCCATTTACAAATTACATCTTTAGGACATAAACCCCAACAATGGTTTGATGTATGATTTCATTTTATGCACAGGATTCACCAACTGGTGCTTCATACTCATCACCTTGGTTAATTCTCAGTGACAGCCACTACCAGAAAGTTTCACTTATGGTCATCCATTCGGCATGAATCTTATACAGACTCACTTTAAGCTCTTGGATGTGACTCATAACTATCATGGAGTCCCTTATCTTGTAATCAAGAAACCGTCCTATAACAAACCTTTTGGATCTAATATCCTTAGTTTTGTATTTTCGATCTAACGACTCCAACAGTTCTTTGGCTGATTCTCTTTAAGGAATATACGCTAAACTGTGAATCTGAAAGCCCGTTCATTATGTAGTTTCGGCACAGAAAATTCGAATGGTTCCATGCCTTAATAGCATTCCATACATGAACATCTCACTTTTCACCGCTATTGGGTTTAAGAGCATCTTCAGTCAAGAACCTTACTAGATTCATCAGAACATTCCCGTGACTCACATTCTGGCCAATCACTATATCTGTCATGTTTCTCATGAATGAGTTGATGGACGGAGTTGATATTGCCACAGTTGGCTCCAAAATATTGTGAGGATATCAACTGAATTAATTTAAAAATTAATTCTCATTAAAATTGGCAATATTAAATTCAAATCGGTTTTGTTTTTGAATTCAAAATTTAATATTTCAATTAATCCAGAATTAATAGAAATAAATCATCATAAAATTGATAATTACAATTTTGAAGTTCAAAATAATTGATTTTGACAATAATCACCATTTTAAACTTACACATCCAACTCGTTACCACTGTTGGCCTTATGAGCCTCATCAATTAAGAATCTCGCAAGATTCAATGTGGTCAATCAGAGCAACGTCTTTTGTTGCCATCTTTTGAAATTCATACCACTGAATTTCTCTTGTTTCTCCATATGATTCATCAGAACTGAAACTAGAGACACAAACAAATTCACCGCTTGAGTATTCATTTGACCCACAGAAAGGTTCCCAACCGAATGGGCCATCTAACCCTCACTCGGGTTGACCAGTTGAATCTCCTAAGCCACACTTTGGTTTATAACACAATTTCTAGTGGGGTTCGTTTTGATAATCATTATAACAAAACCTAGAATCACGTGTATATATATATATATATATATATATATATATATATATATATATATATATATATATATATCAAATAAAGTATAATATCAAACCAATACACTGATATAATATCTATAATACACTTTCATATAAAAACAGTGATTTATCATATACTTATATATCAAGTATCAACCAAACACGAACTAGTATGTTAATATATATTAAACACTAATAAAACACAACCAGTGTTGATATATATAAACTAATATATCATCAACTGTTTTTTTTTCTGTTGATATGGTAGATGGAAGTAATGATATCAAACCAATTTATTGATATACTCCACATAGTAATATGACAACATTGTTAAAAAAAAAAACACAGAAGTCAACATATATTCTTTTGATCAAATTTTACCGGATATAGACCACAACTGTATCTCAGGAATATATCACTATTTCCATCGTTTTACCACAAATAACACAAACAAAGATTAACAGAGATTTCCACTACAATGTTTAATCTTATGATTTGATCTATACACAAGAATGAATTCTTTTACCAGTTTTAAAATAAAACCGTACAAACGTATATTACCAAATATATGTATTATCAGATTGTAACAGATATATATATATAACAATTTATTCAACACTGTTATCCGATGTTTGCATACATAAAATATCAACCTTCGGTATGAGTTTATTGATATTTAATATGAAGCACTCATGCTTCCATATATCAAAACATGATATATTTGTTATCACAATGATAACAACACTGATATCAAAACAACTTTGATATCGAAAACAATAATGTATTCCTGATTTGACAATTGAAATCATAATTGATTTCTAAATCAGTGTCTATTAACAGACCCGATTTTCTAGAGTTATAATCAATTGAAATACAGTGTTTCAAGATAAACCTGATTTCCACAGATTACGTATGTATAAAAATTGAAATCAGTGTTCTAAAGAATCCGATTTCCACATATATGAAATTGTAATCAGTGTTCCAAAAGAACCTGATTACCACAATTGAAAATTGTACCATTGTTTATTCAAGTTCGTTACGATCTGAATCAGAACTCTGAATACCAGAAAGTTTGGAAACGTTTTATAAAAAAAAAAATATGGAAAACAAAAAATCGTCTTAAGATTGTAAATCGTAATTCCAAAACAAACCTGGTTGGTATCTGGAAATCAAAAAGCAACAATAGAAGAAAATCATGTTAGACACAATTTTAGAACCGAGGCCTGTGTTTCACACGGTGTCCTTAAGACAATTTTGCCGGACAACACCGTATGTGTATTAGGCAATTGTCTCCCAGGATACAACGGTTCAACAGTGTTAGGCCTAAGCACATCACTACCAGCGAACTCAAATCGAGTTTAAACTTACCAAGAAAACAGAGAAGAAGAATAGGAATACGGCTGCTCAAAATTAATTGTATATACATATATATTGAACAGGATATTAGAGCTATTATATACCCAAATCTACACAATGGGTTCACTTTGAGACTCAATTTCTCATTCACCCATTAACCATTTTGTAAATTTGAGTATACCATTTCGAAGTTCTCATGGAGGAGAATTTGAATCCACTTTAATCTTCCATTTCTATGGAATTTATCATACTCAATTTGTGCTCTCAAAATGAGAGTTTATCACAAAATTTTCCAACACTCGTAACCTCGTGGTGTGGTTGTGAGGGGTTTTATCACAAGTCCAAAATTAAAAGACACTTTTTGGGGCGTGTTTTTCAACGGCGTCTCTGTTTTAAAAACTTATATTTAAAGTGTACATATTATAGTGAAAGACAAAAATGCCCCCATAGTAACCTTCTTCACAGTTTTGTTTTGTTTTGTTTTTTTTATTTACTTTCAAAATCCTCCATCAATGGAGGTGGAACTGACGAATCGACGAATACACGTACACCGACACCGACAACGACAGTGGACACACGTACACCGACCACGACCAAACACAATAGCGACTTTTGATTTATCTGAAAAAAGAAATATGTAACTTTCTTTGTTTCGAATTGGGGATTCGGTGTTGGAGAAGATGAACATAACAGAAACAAATGAGCAGAGAACAACAACCCATAAGTCTCGAAAAGCAATCACAAAGTCTTGGAACGCAAACACAAAGTTTCGAAATATAAACACAAATTTTCAAACACACAAACACAAAGTCTCGGAACATAAACACAAAGTTTATGACACACAAACACAAAGTCTAGGAACACAAACACAAAGTTTAGGACACTCAAACATAGAGTCTTGGACACACAAACGCAGAGTCTCAGAACATAAATACAAAGTCTCGGACATACAAACACAAAGTCTAGGAACACAAACACATAGTCTCGGAACACAAACTCAAAGTCTCGGACACACAAACACAAAGTCTCAAACACACAAACACAAAGTCTCGGTCACACAAACACAAAGTCTCAGACAAACAATCACAAAGTCTCGAACACATAATCACAAAGTCTTAGAACACAATCGCCAAGTCTCGGAAGGTTTATGAAAAGTCTCAGACAACAAACAAAAGTCTTGGACAACGTACAAAGTTAATGTTCATCATCTTCCCCGAGTGCGTCAGCGTAACGCCATTAAACTAATCCAATGAAGATACATCGATATCGTTATGAAGTTGGTTTTGTTTGTGTTGGGAATAACTATATAGAGTTTTAACGTTTAAAGTTAGAGAGAGTGGTAGATCTCAGACAACATAAAAGTAAAAAAAAAAGTCAAAGTAAAAAAAAAAGTTAAAGTAAAAAAAAATGTGTAATGCCTTGTTCTGCAGCTGTTTTTCCATTCGTTTTCGTTTTTGTTTTCAAAAAACGATTTCGAATTCGCTTTAGTTAACTGTTTTTCATTTTTATTTTTAAAAAACGATAAATAAAACGACAAACAAAACCAGTGTTAACAATAAAAAATTTAAAAACATAAAATAAATGTTTTCTTTGCTTTTATTTTTGTTTTTATTTTTGTTTTTCACTTTTTTTAATTTTCTTTTTCTTTTTCTTTTCCGATCCTCTTCTTTGATCCTCTTATTATTATTCTTCTTCTTCGAACCTTCTTCTTCGAACCTAATCCACTTTTTCTTCTTCTCTGAACATTTTTCTTTTTCTATCCTCCTTTTCTTCTTCTCTAATCCTCTTCTTCTCATTCTTCGATGCTTCTTCTTCACCGATCATTCTCCTTCTTCGATCCTCTTCCTTCTCTTCTTCTTCGATCTTCTTCCTTTTTTTCTTTTTTTCTTTTTTTCTTCTTCTTGATCAATCTGGTTTCCTTTCTTTTTCTTCTTTTTTTTTTTACTTTTATTTATATTTATTACAATAATATTTATTTATAATTTAAGAGTTTAGTCTTGATTAATTAATTATTTGATTTCTTTTTTAGTAATTTGTGATGTGTTACTTTTGTTTAATTTAAAAATTACAATACAAAAATTATATTGATTAATTATTTAATCAGTTTGTTTATAATTGTAAAAATATTAAACAAAATGAAAAAATTGATATTTCAATTTTTGATAGTTTTCAGTTAACCTATCAGATGCGTTTTTTCCGTTTTATTTTCAAAATACAACTTTCAGTATATGCTACCAGATGCGTTTTCAGAATTCAAAACTAAAACAAAAAACACTGTTTTCATTTTCATTTTTATTTTCGAAAAACGGCAACTAAAAAACGCTTATAGGACGGACCTTAACGCCCCGTTCTGCAGTTGTTTTTCAGTCTGTTTTCGTTTTTATTTTTCAAAAATGATTTCGAAAATGCGTTCGTTAACCGTTTTTCATTTTATTTTCAAAAAAAAATTTTGAAAAACAAAATCAGTGTTAAAAGTGAAAGATTGAAAAACACAAAATTACTTGTTTTTTGTTTTTGTTTTTGTTTTTCATTTTGTTTTTCACTTTTTTTATATAATTTTTTTTTAAAAAAACTATTAATTGCACTGCTATGCGTTTGATATGGTTAGGACAAGACGGGACAATATTTTCAAATGATCAAAGTGCCCCTCTTATATATATATATATATAATATTATATATATTTATATATTATTTATATATTATTTATTATTATATTAATACTATATATATATATATAACGTTATTATATACAATAATATTATATATATATATATATATATATATATATATATATATATATTATATAATATCAAAAATTATATATTTATATATGATATAATGTAGAATATAATATAATATAATATAATATAATATAAATTATAATATATGTAATAATAATTTTTATATTTTTTATGTATTAGTATAATATGTATATATATATTAATATAATATATACAATTATATTTTTATAATATAATATATATATATATATGTATATATATATATATATATTGTAATTATTTATTTATAATTTAAGAGTTTAGTTTTGATTAATTCATTTTTTGATATGTTTTTTGAATTAATTTTTGTTGTGTTACTTTTGTTTAATTTAAAAATTACAATACTTAATATATATTGGTTAATTATGTAATCAATTTGTTTATAGTTTTAATAATATTAAACAAAATGAAAAAATTGATATTTCAATTTTTGATAGTTTTTGGTTAACCTACTACACACGTTTTTTCCATTTTCATTTTTAAAATAAAGCTTTTAGTATATACTACCAGACGTGTTTTCAGAATTCAAAACTGAAACCAAAAACACTTTTTTCATTTTCATTTTTATTTTCGAAAAACAATAACTGAAAAACGCTTACAGAACGGACTCTAAAGTAAAAGTGTTTTTGGAAATCACTTACTTTGAGGTCTTTTAAACAAAAAATATTAAAGTGGTGTTCATCGTGCAACATCAACTTAAAAAGGTGTCATAAACCCCTATTTCCTCGTTTTATCACCAGACCAACTATAGGTCGTCATTAAAAAAAATGTATCATTAATTTACGTGGCCCAATCCAGTTTCATTTAGTATTAATCTCAATCTCATTTCAATTATATATATATATATATATTGTAATCACATCCATATATTTTTTTTAAATCTCTAATTTATAATTAAGCCTCACTTAATCAAAAATACTATTTCTTTAATTATATTGTATTGCATTTTTATAAGTCCACATCATCTATAACTATTATTATATTATTTAATATTTTTTTGCAAGAACGAACATCTAATATTGTTAAAAAAAAGTCTAAAGTGTATTTGAAAGAAATAAAAAAAATATAGAAAATATAGAAAATATAATTAATTTAAAAGTCTGTTTATATATATAATGATTTTGCACTTTTAACAAAAATAATAATAATAAATTTAAAATTTACTTTTTTCACAACCAAATTTGTCTAATGATTTTGATTCATTTTCCATACTTGGCAATCAATTAGTATTTCCTTAAAAAGATTGAAAATATATTTAAAAGGGAATATATGGTTTATGAAAATGGAAAGAATGTTTATGTAATATGTTAATATCAAACCATTAAGAGGAAGAAAAAAAATTACAAAAGTATAAAATAGAAAACTAATTAATAATTATTGGTAGGTGTACTAACAAACAATTAACTCTTTTAGTAATTTTATTCAAGGACATTATTGGATTTTTAAAAATATACTAATTTAGGAATGTACATACAGTTTTTAAGGAGTGTAAATATCGTCACCCACAGTTTAATTAGATGAAGTTAACTATGGTAGGTCCAAAATATTAGAGTGGTGTTATTGGCACACCCCCTAATGATCTATTTATACCCTACCTTTTTAATTAGAGTGGTGCTATTGGCACACCCCCTACCGATCTATTTATGCCCCAACTTTTAATTATTTAGTATTATTTTTTTCCTTTATCAAAATCACTAGAAAAGGCATACTGCTTAAGAAAAAAAATATTATATAAGATAAATCTAATAAAACCCCACATTCCTTTAAAAAAAAAACCCAAACATTATTTTAATCATTCTTGAAATATATTTTTTCTTAACTCTTAAACCCTAAAATTGCTTCTTATATATGTACAAAATATTATGAAAGAGTCTGACAATCGTATCAAGCATATGGAGAATTGTCGGAGAATGATATCAAACATCTGGAAGAATTATCTGAAAATGATATGAAGCATATGAAACATCTATAAGAATTGTCTGACAATGATAACAATTATATGCAAGAATTGTCGAAAAATGATATTAAACATCTGGAAGTAATTCCTTTTCTAAAAGTAAGTTTGAAGTTTATTTTTTTACTGTTAAAATTTAATATATATATATACATTACACGTTTTTTTAATTTCATTGTTAAATAAAAAAATATGTTTTCTTATTGTACACCGTAATTTATTTATTTTTATTATGTTTAGTTTCAAAAAGAAGAGAAAATTAGTCTCCCTTTTTGTTGCTTAGATTTTTGGCCTAATTATAGACCGTAGTTTACATACAAATTCTATTTATTTGTTTCACACACATGTACTTGATATTCAAACAACCACAAGCCTATCATGATTACTTTAAAAAAAAATCTTATGTATTGAACAAAATCAAAATTTAAAATTTAATTGTAATAAAGTTTGTATCATCACTGACTTATTTTTGAACGATATATATATAAAAAACAACTAAATGGCAAGCAGGGAACACCATCAAAACAGAGCAAAGACTCAGGCAAGCATAACAACTGGGTAAACAAAAACCCACATAAAGAACAAAGCAAATGCCAAAAACAGATATGAGAACAACAATAACAAAAGCACCACAGACAACCTTGCAACACCCAACAAACACCTAGAAAACAAGGACCGAAGACAACCCAATTCACAATTGTATTGAATCATATTTAAATAATAAATCAAACACTTGGGGTGCATTAGACAGATGAAATATTGATTATTATTTAATCTCATTGCTGTTTTAGAATCTGAAAGTGAAAAGATGATTACCACAATATAAGAAGAAAAAAATAAATTCAATCAGAGATAAAAGAGATATGAGATAGATAGAGAGGTTAGAGATGGGGTTGAAAAATAAGTAAAAAGGGTAGTTTTGGAAATAAATAAAATAAATTAATAAAACCATTTAATTTTATTTAATTAAATCACATTTTTTAAAAATAGGGTATAAATAGACCGGTAGGGGGTGTGCCAATAGCACCACTCTTTTAATTATTTAGTATTATTTTTTTCCTTTATCAAAATTACTAAAAACGGCATACTGTTTAAGAAAAAAATATATTCTATAAGATAAATCTAATAAAACTCCACATTCCTTTTCAAAAAAAAAAACCCAACGTTATTTTAATCCTTCTTGAAATATATTTTTTCTTAACTCTTAAACCCTAAAATTGTTTCTTATATATGTACAAAATATTATGAAAGAGTCTGACAATCGTATTAAGCATATGGAGAATTGTCGGAGAATGATATCAAACATTTAGGAAAATTATCGAAAAATGATATCAAACATCTGGAAGAATTGTCTAAGAATGATATGAAGCATATGAAGCATCTATAAGAATTGTTTGACAATGATAACAAGTATATGCAAGAATTGCCGGGGAATGATATTAAACATCCAGAAGTAATTCCTTCTCTAGAAGTAAGTTTAAAGTTTATTTTTTGTACTATTAAAATTTAATATATATATATATATATATATATTACACACGATTTTTTTTTATTTCATTGTAAAATAAAAAAAATGTTTTCTTACTGTACACCGTAATTTATTTATTTTTATTATGTTTAGTTTCACAAAGAAGAGAAACTAGTCTCCTTTTTTGTTGCTTTGATTTTTGGCCTAACTTTAGACTGTAGTTTACACACAAATTCTATTTTTTTGTTTCACACATATGTACTTGATATTCAAACAAGCACAAACCTATCATGATTACTTAAAAAAAAAATACGTATTGAACAAAATCAAATATTAAAATTTGATAGTAATAAAGTTTGTATCATTCATTGACTTATTTTTAAACCACATATATTTAAAAAGCCACTAAATGGCAAGCAGGGAACACCACCAAAACAAAGCAAAGGCTCAGGCAAGCATAACAACTGGGTAAACAAAAACCCATACAAAGAACAAAGCAAATGCCAAAAACAGAGATGAGAACAACAATAACAAAAGCACCACAAAAAACCTTGCAACACCCAACAAACACCTAGAAAACAAGGATCGAAGACAACCCAATTCACAATTGTATTGGATCATATTTACATGATAAATCAAACACTTGAGATGCATTAGACAGATGAACTATTGATTATTATTTAATCTCATTGTTGTTTTAGAATCTGAAAGTGAAAAGATGATTACCACAATATAAAAAGAAAAAATAAATTCAATCAGAGATAAAAGAGATATGAGATAGATAGAGAGGTTAGAGATGGGGTTGAAAAATAAGTAAAAAGGGTAGTTTTGGAAATAAATAAAATAAATTAATAAAACCATTTAACTTTATTTAATTAAATCAAATTTTTAAAAAATGGGGTATAAATAGACTGGTAAGGGGTGTGCCAATAGCACCACTCAAATATTATGATAGTTACAAAATAAAAATTCTGCAACCCGCATCTATTGACAGTGACAGTAAATAGTTTTAGGGGTCGTTTATTTTTTTGTCTGAAAACTTAATAGTCATGAAGTTTTCTAAAGACTGAATATATACTAAAATCTAAACATGAATAACATGTTTGTTTGTTTTTTCTCACATCTGAATGTATTGTGAACGCATTTGTTTTTTAAAAGTAAAATTGTCTAAAAATAAGTAATTTTACATTTATACCTATATGAAACACTTATACATATAAAATAAAATAAAAACTATCCAAAAATAATAATTATATATGAATAAATATGATCATGATCTTCTTCTTCGATTACAAATAAACTTCATTTTTACTAAGAAAAGAAAATGTTTCAAAAAAAGAAAAGGGTAACGGTAAAAACTCACACAAAACACACATATACACACACACACACACTCTCTCTCTCTCTCTCTATATATATATATATATAAATACATCACCCTAATATCAAAATAAAGTATTGATCTAAAACACCAATATGAGAAGTTATTAGGGTTTTTTATTTTTATTTTTAAAACTATTTAAAATAAGCAATATATTAAAATAAAATATTTATATACCATATATAATTATGATGAAATTGGAAACATGTTATATATGGGAGATAGTATCAGAAGAAAATATTTTGGATTGCATTTAATATAATTCAATTATTTGTAATTAAGTAAAAAGTCATGATTTTTTACTTTTTATTTTAAGTTGTTTTTTAGGATTTTTAAGTTGTTTGATCATTTAGAAAAACAAACAAAATAACTTAATAATTATGATTCAGACCTATTAAATTTTAAGTGAAAAAAACAAACGATCCCTTAATAAAAACGTAAAGTGTATATTTAACAAATTTAGCCACACACCAAATAGGTTTTAAATTACTTGTGTATCCTATTCCTAATATATTTTTCCTAGGAATGGGTTTATTTAAATACATAGCACTTTTTGAGGTGACACTTATAATTGTCATTATTTTAATAATCGAAGTTTAAATAGTATTTATTATTGGTTTCTTTCAAAAATGCCCTTCATGTCACCTTTTACTTTTCATTTTGTTTTTTAAATTTTAAAAATTTTAATTTCATTGAAGTTTTACAAAGATTCATAGTGAAATTAGAGAGAATTCTCGCTGAACATCCGCTGACCCCGAACATGTATATGGAGACGGTGATTGCGACATCGACGACGATGCCGAGCCATAGACCACTATCAAAGAATCCTTCACCGGCTGTTGATATTTGGTCTATATTAGATGTTATTTGATGAGTACTTATTTGGTCTCGATTAGATATTGATTAGGGTTTGATTTTGTTGTTGGAAGTGTTTAATTGTTGTTAGAGTTATAATTTTAGTTTTAAGGGTTTGATTTCTAGTAGGTTATGGTATTTTTTTTTCCACATCTAGGGTTTGGAATTGATGTGGTGGAGACGATAAACAGTAAATTGAGACTGAAATTGACAGTTTTCGAGACTTAACGACATGTATTTGAGACTAATACTTACTTATCCGAGACTTATTTGTCG
The DNA here is from genome assembly GCA_032871835.1 of Dipteronia dyeriana. Lineage (NCBI taxonomy): Eukaryota > Viridiplantae > Streptophyta > Magnoliopsida > Sapindales > Sapindaceae > Dipteronia > Dipteronia dyeriana. Next base: position 12,714,880 of record CM065303.1, read on the forward strand.
TATCCAATACTTTTTTTTTTCTTATTCAAAACTTAATGGGATTTATCCGAGACTTAGTACTAGATCATTTTTTTTTTCAAAAGAAGATAATTGTTGTGGAAGAATTAAGTCTCGGATTACCTTAAATAAGTTTTGGGTAAGACCCATGAGATTTATCGTCAATTTTTTTTTTTTTTTATTATCTTCTTCATCGATTTCCAATGAAATATTAGAGAACTTTTGGCCAAGTCAAGAGTCCAAGAAGTTTCTATTGCTTAATGAAATATTAGAGAAATGTCAAGTGGGCAATATTCATTCAATTATGTTACTGCAATTGTGTGGCTGCTGTGGTTTGTATATGTAAACTGTAACATGTTGAAATTGATTAGATTCATAGTTTCATACCAAGTAGGCCTTAATTCCAAATTTCCAATTAGATTACTTTTTCCAAGTGTGTTTCCTAGCATACTTCCCAAACTTTCTTTCATGTTGACTAAGCTTGTAAAATTTAATACATGCAGAGATGATATCATTTCTACTTAACCTTGAAAATATTCATTTCGTAGATAGACCATTATTTTCAAATTCTTATTCCATTTGCCTTACTTTAATGACCATTTCAATTACATTAAAAGCTTTTTCATGTCATGATGTCATGACCTCACATAAATTAATGCAGAGTGAAGAGCATTTCAATTGCATTAATTAAAGCCCTTAAGCCTTTGGATGTTATGATTAGGGATGACAATATATTTCATCCGAACCCACGAAAACCCATCCAAATCAAACCGTACGTGATGGTCGGATACAGATTTTGATAATATTTATATATATATATATATATAACCCGTGAATGTTTGGGTGTGAAATTTCAACTAACAGTAGATTCGGGTTTAATTGAGTTTGAAAAAAAAAAACCCTCAATATTAGTATATGTAGTCATATCTTAAAGTTTTATTAACGTTGTTGGTAATCGGAATTAGTAGTTAAATATTTATAAAGATATCATAGACTAAGGTCATAAACCAAGATGACTCGTGTACATATTTCTTTGTACACATCTGCCAACACTCCCCTTCAAATCGGTTCGAATTTATCAATCGTTTCCAGCTTGCTAGTTATTGAGTCAAACGATGGCTAGCTTTGGTAATCCTTTCATAAAAATATATGCCGGTTGTTGTTTGGTTGGCAAAAACGGCATGCAAATCAAGCCTTTTTCAAGATTTTTCTTTGGTTAGCTAAATTTACATGGAACGCAATCTCAATGACTGTAAATAGTACTGGTGGTAAGTGCATATTTTAACAATTTAGCTTTACACCAAATAGGATTTAAATTTCTTGTTCCAAGTAAGTGTGTATCCTATACCTAATATATGTATCCAAGGGATAATGTTATCAAAAATTTATTAGTTTCGATTCATACTACAAACATTCTAGTTTTGTTATGTAGCCTTACTTTAATATAATGACCTTTTACTCCTCTTATAGCCACGGATGTCATCGTCATTAATTCAATGGTAAAAATAATGATAATGGCTTGAATTTCATTAACCACTAAAATTCATAAAACTCGCACCAAATGTGTTGGTGGAATGAAAAGAAAAAAAAAAACCCTTCAATTATAAGTTATATTTTAAAATTCACTGGAATTTAAAAAATGAATATATCCCAATAGCTTTATTAAGACAAGATACAAAATCTCATTGCGTGATTTGAATAAAAAATATACGTAATTTTGAGAAGTTAATGAGAAATGGATTTTGGTAAATTGTTATTCACATTTATTCAATGATTTTGCTGTTACAATGAAAGAATCATAATTAAAAGAAATAATATACAAATCAAATCAAAAAAACTAAAAATGAGAAATTTGTAATGCACAAAATTCATATGCATAACAAATTAACTTGCATATCAGTCAGCTAAGAACTAATTCAAACCACTTTCCTTCCAACCTCCAAACTCTTCTCCATGATGATCAGTTACACTATCAACCTGTGGAATCCAGAAAAACAACAACAATCATGTCAACAAAATAAGACAAGTTTCAACACCAACACGACAGGAATATTTTCAACACTATTGTTGTCATAAAAATGCTATGAATACGAGATACCTTTCGAGTGAAAGTGACACCAACTTGAATCTCTCCGCGATAAGTTTTGTCAGCAAGAACCACACTATACTTTAGTAGAGGTAGTTCGGCTGTTCCATTTTCTGCACCTAGAGCCAACAAATCCTCCACATAGATTCTGCACAAGAAAACATGTCGAGGTTCATGACACGTTCAAAGACGAACCCAACATAGAAGATATCTATTTGATGAGCCTGAACTGTCATATATATAATTGCAATAATAAATATGATCTTACGTGGCTTCACCGAGGAAATCGTCCTCAGAGAAGGTATCCCTGTCCATGATTTTGAAGATTAGCTTGTATGGGACACCATTCCCTGGATACTCTGCCCTGAACACGAATTTTTCGTTCCATGTCGGATTCTTACCCTGACCTCGGGCCACACTGCTTTTATGTTGTTGTGACTTGTATTGTATCACAACATAGGGATCAATTTTTCCTGTCATATATCAACAAATACAAGAACATACATGAGCATATATATCATTCACATAATCAAATCACGGAAAACAAATCGAACTTGTTGATCATGCCAAGGACTCTTTTTCTCCTTCTCTAAACTGGGTTACGTTACTATACAGGATCTCTAAGGATACTGTCCTATAACTATACAGTTCGTGTGTAGTATTAGAAACTAAACCCCTGTAAACTTGCATTGATGCATATGCAAAACTAAAAACAAACAAAAGAGACAAAAACATACCAAAGCAATCAGTGCATTTGAGGCCTTTTGCACTGACCAGCTGCACTTCCATCAACCCAGAAGCCATTTCTCTCTCTCTCTCTCTCTCTCTCTCTCTCTCTCTCTCTCTCTCTCTCTCTCTCTCTGTTTTCAAGCTTTAGAAGTTACAAAATGTTCTCTCTAAAAAAAACAATTTCCAAAATGAGACTTTTAGATGCTTTGAATTGTGTCTTCAAGCTTTAGAAGTTACAAAATGTTCTCTCTCAAAAAACAATTTTCCAAAATGAGATTTTTAGATGCTTTGAATTGTGTCTAGCATGATATATTTATATATACAAGTACTGGATTTGGAAGAAGGTATTTATGCTCCAATCAAAGTTCAAGAAAGAACAGCACTAACAACTACAAGGACTTTTGGCCAAGTCAAGAGTCCAAGACCAAAAACTTTCTATTGCTTATAGAAATATTAGACAAATGTCAAGTGGGAAATATTCATTCGATTATGGTCCTGCAATTGTGCGGCGCGTACGACGGCTTGAACAAGAGATGTTGTACATTGTTTTAACACCAAACTACATTGATATGGCTGCTTTGCTATATTTGATAATATTGTAATGTGTTGAAATTGATTAAGAAACTTGTTAGATTCACACCAAATAGCTCTCTCCAATTGGATTACTTTTTTCCAAGTGTGTTGTTTCCTAGTAGACTTCCCAAACTTTCTTCCGTGTTGATTTTTATAATTTATACATGTAAGGATGATATCATTTCAAAGGAAGACCATTCTTTTTCAAAGGAAGACCATTTCAATTACATTACATGCACCACTCAAATGTACATTAATGCGAATGACATGACCAAGTCCATACTCGGTTACATCCTAAAATTCTAAAATTCATAAAACTCAGACAAATTGGTCAATTTATAAATGGAAAACAAAAATCATTAAACACACCAAATCGATCCGCTTATAATGAAAAATAGGGAACTCTCGTTCGTATTGACAATTCTAACCGCGGATATTCAGCCTCGATGAGCAGAAATGGATATTATTAACGGGGTATATGGATTATGGATAAATATCGATATGAAAACTCAAAATGATTGTTTGGTATAAGATAATCAAAGTAATGTAATTCTTAGAAAATGAAATACAATAATGTGATTCTTGAAAAAAATATGTATATTTGTATAGTTGTGTTAGATTGTGTACAAGAGTATCGTGTTAAATTTCTGAGAATGTTAGATAATTGTGTTTGGTTGCATATGATTTTTTTGTGGAAATAGTGAGGTATGTCACCTTTTTTAACGTGTGTTGTGACGATGTCACCCTTTAAATAACTTAAGTTTAAAATACACCTAGTATGATGAACTGTCCAAATTGTCCCTAAACTTTAATTTTTAAAAAGCAACTTTCTGAACTCGTCGGTATCTCCCCAAAAAAGTTGTCTGAAAAACTTGTCTCTCTTTCTAAAAAGTTGTCTCTCTCCAGATTTGACACTAGAATGTAACAAATATTTATGATCTTCACTTAAATTTCTTTTATGAATTTCAGATATTTTGCATTCATTTTTGTGTGGGTTAATAATGTATCAATTCCTCGATAATATATGTTGTTTCCCGTCTTTGTAAGAACATGTATGGACATTGAAAAGATCCGAGCTTTTTTCTTGTGTGACCGAGAATATTTAAAGATGAATCGAGCTTTTGTTTATTTTGAAAAAAACTCGATTATTTGAAAAAAAATGATCGACAAAAAAATGCTCAATCCCTTAGGAAAAGTTCTCGATCCCTGAACAAAAGTTCTCGAATCGTTATAAAAGTTCTCGATAATTTGATAAATAATCTCGATCCCTTAAAAAAGTTCTCGATCCCTTAAAAAAGTTCTCGATCCCTTAGAAAAAGTTCTCGATCCATTGATAAAAGTTATCGATCCCTTGATAAAAGTTATCGATCCCTTAATAAAAGTTCTCGATAATTTCACAAATATTCTCGATCCCTTAAAAAAGTTCTCGAACCGTTAGAAATGTTCTCGATCCCTTAGAAAAAGTTCTCCTTCCCTTGATAAATATTCTCGATCCCTTAGAAAAAGTACTGGATCCCTTGATAAAAGTTCTCGATCTCTCGATAAAAGTTCTCGAATCACCGTTATAAAAGTTCTAGATCCGTTGTAAAATATTCTCGAACCCTTGAAAAAGTTCTCGATTCCTTATAAAAAGTACTTGATCCATTTGAAAAACGCTCGATCACTTAGAAAATGTTCTCGATCACTTAGAAAATGTTCTCGATCCCTTTCGAAAAAGCTCGATCCGTTTGTAAATATTCTCGATCCATTACAAAAAAAGCTCGACCCCGAAGAACGTGTTCTCGATCCCTTACAGTTGAGAATTTTTTGTAATTCTTAGTAATTGTAAAAGTAATTTTTTTTTTTTTTTAATAATTGTTTGTGATGATGATTTTCACAGGACAATGGATCGGGTTAGATTAGTCATATCTTACAACGGTTGATGGGAGCAATTACCTGATGGAAGTCAGAGGTTTCTTGGAACCGATAACCAAGGAATGTATGTGCCCAGAAATATGACTTATGAAGTGCTGGTGTCGATCGTACAAACCGTTGTGAAGTACGATGTGAACAAATACATTGTTGATCTACAATCTATATCAATCATTCCCGGGACAACATGTCGCACATTTATAAGAAATGACGATGATGTTTTGTTTATGCTAGGGGAAGATAGGGTGATCCCTCAAGTATGTGTCAGTTTAATTGAGAGGGTTGTAGGAGGTGTCATGGGTGAAGAAATCCCTCCTCATTATAACACCTAACATTTTTGATCTTCAGGCAGAAGTAACCAGTTGTTCACAGAAAGAAGTGGGATTGACGGTAGAAAAAACCTAAATGGTGTCCCGCCAAAAGTAGCCGACCATGGTGATATAGTTGGAGCTCAATTGGACGATGATTTCGGTTGTCAAATTGAAATGAATGCTGGGCAGTACAACCACCAATACAATGAGATGTACAATGACATGAACAATGAGCGGAACAATGAACCTCATAACTTACCAATTCATGAGGTGGCTAATGAGCCAAATTTGCATCCGTTACATAATGTCCAGAACAATGAGGAAGATAAAGAACCGTTCGAAACGGAAAGACGTGCAAGACGTGTACACAAATGTAGTTCCACTGCAGTAGATATAGTTGGGACATCTGAGGTCCGGCCTGATGTAACTCCAGTTGATTCTGAGAATGCCAGAACGTGGGTTATTCTAAGAGCAGAATCATACTCGTTTGGTATGGGTGGAAGCAGGAACTTGGTAGAAGATGAACCTACCAGCATGATATATAATGGTCAATTTTTTCCTACTAAAAAGGATTTGAACAGATTGGTTGGGCATTTTGCAATACGGCATAACTTCAAGTGGAAGGTGGAAGGTGAAAAGGTCAAATAAGACAACATTACATCTGGTTTGTTTGATGGACAACTATCCGTGGAAGTTAAGAGCGGTTAGGAGAGATGAAGCAACATACTTTCAAGTAATAAGTTTTATCAACGAACACACTTGTCCGTTAGAGGAGATTCACCGCCGTTATCGACAAGCTAGTGCAGTCATAATTGGAGAAGTGGTTGCACCTAGATTGCAGCAACATGATGGTCGACTAATGCGTCCGAAGGACATAATCACCGACATGAAAACAATGTATGGCATCCAAATATTGTACAGTAAGGCACATCAAGCCCTTGTTTATGCATTGTCACTGACCTATGGAACGCATGAGGAAAGCTTCCAACTGCTGCCATCATTCAGTTACGTGTTGGAACAACAAAATCTCGGAACGATTACTGACTTACAGTGCGATGAAAATGGTAAATTCCTATACTTTTTCATGTCGTTTGGTGTTTCACTCAGAGGATTCCAAAGGTGTATGCGTCCAGTTATTGCCGTTGATGGTACCAATTTAAAGGGTAGATTCGGGGTACAATGTCTGTTGCAACTGCACAATATGGGAATGAACAGACTTATACAATTGTCTTTAGGTACGGTAACTCGGAAAACAACCTATCATGGGAGTGGTTTTTGGATTGCTTGAAAGGTGCCCTTAGCCATATAGATGATTTGGTTTTCATTTCTGATCGACATGCAAGCATTGAAGCAGGGATTTCTAAAGTGTTCCCTTATACCACCCATACCATATGTTACTGGCACTTTTATGAAAATATTAAGAAGCGATATCATAGAAAGGATGTTACAGCAATAATGGACAAAGCAACCCGAGCGTACACCGAGTTGCAATATAACCGGCACATGGAAGAGTTACGAAACTTACACCCAAATGTATATGAATATGTAATTGATGCCGGTCCACACAAGTGGTCTCGTGTACATTGCCCCAAAAGAAGGTATAGGGTCATAACAACAAATGTTGCAGAATGCATAAACTCATGCTTAAAATTTGCACGACAACTGCCTATGTTGACTTTGACAGAGTTCATTAGGAATATGCTACAACGTTGGTTTCACGATCGTCATAGGGCTGCACAATCCATGCATCATCAGTTGACCGGCACAACACATCTTGTGATCCTGAAACGTGTTGATAAGTGTAATTTTATGACCGTTAATCCAGTTGACTGGAACATATTCTAGGTGAAGCGGGTTGGAAAACAGTGGACCGTTGACTTAGCTCGGGAGACCTGCACATGCAATAAATTCCAAATAGACATTCTTCCATGTTCTCAAACTCTCGCTGCCGCAAGGTACATCATACAATTTTGTCTACGGTTAATATTACTTAAACGTGAATCTTATCGTTTTCAATGTTTTTACAGGGACCGAAACATGGATTTCACATCCCTGTGTGCGGACTACTACAAGCGACAAACACTTATTGATGCGTACTCGGTTCCTATTATACCGGTTGGATATCCTTCCACTTGGATTGTGCCATCTGACATCGCTGAGAGAATCATTTTGAATCCAAGCTCCAAGAGACAAGCAGGCCGCTCGAGGGCTTCACGCCATATCTTGTTTTCGGAGAGAACAACTACACAGAATTGTAGATGATGTGGACAACCAGGGCATAATTCAAGGAGATGTTCTAACCCAACTTTGACTAATGAAGGTCCGAACATAGTCATTCCTGAGGAATACAGACGCAAATGTAGTATCTGTCATACAGTTGGTCACAATAGACAGACGTGCCCTACTAGAGACTCCACTGTGGAATGATTTGAGGGGTTATCATGATGACATTGTGATAATTTGAACTCGTATGACTTGTTCATTAACTGAAATGCAATTGTATTTAAATATAATATGTATGTATACAAATGTAAACATTTTTATACAAAAGAATTGGTAAATATACAAAAAAATTGGTACATATGCAAAAGAATTGGTACATATACAAAAGAATTGGTACATATACAAATGAATTACTACATAAATCTAAACGGGCCAGAAGTTTGTAAATATTTCAACTGCCATCTTCTCCCGAATGATCCCCATATCATCTTCCGACCAATCAAAATCCTTTATGTCCGCCAGTAAGTACTCGATCAATCTCAACGTGTTGGGACCACATTTACCCCTGCAGTTGGACACATTAACAAGCGTTAATAAAACATTAGGTTTATAATAACACAATCTCAAAGTTACTATTACAAAATATCTTACGATATCTTCTGCTAGGGGATACGTTTTTCCGACACCAAGCTGATTGAGAAGGGCTTACTTATCTTCTCAAATTTCTCAAGTTCAGCCGGTCGTACAGTATGAAACCCGGTCTGATGCAACATCGAGGGCACAAAGTAGCGTAACGGGGCTACTTGCTGCTTCCGGATATGCACTGGGACTAGACATGGCCAGGGTTCTGGTTCGGCCGGTTCCGTTTCCGGAAGGATCTGAAATCTGAACCGGAACCTTGGAACCACGGTTCCAGTTTGGCTGGTTTCGGTTCGGTTCCACCGGTTCAGCCGGTTCGGTTCCTCTTTTTTTTATTATTATACATTTATACTCATTTAAAAAATACGAAAACATAAGACATGTAATAATGTGAAATTGTAAATGAATTTTATTGTGTAAGGCCGTAAGCCGAAATCAAAATTAAAATTAAAAAAAATAATAGTAAATACATAAATTGAAATAAATGTATAAAACTAAAAATGAAAAAAATTGGTCTTGCACTTAATCTGTACCAAAATTAAGTTGCCTACGTATCCTCTCGGGGTTTAGAGGAATCAAAAACCACGTAGTTCTTTTACATTTTATTGTCTTTTACATATGTAATTCTGTAAGTCTGTAACTAATTGTTGTCTTCCGTTCCGGTACCGGTGGTGTGATCATCATTGAAGAAATCGTATATCACTTCTGGCTCCATTTCTTGTTGTCTATATTCAGCCGTTGTCCAATCATCAACACACACTTGAACTTGAATTGATTCTGGACTCAAAAGCGACCGTATTGGGTCCAAAATATTTCCACCAGCGCTAAACTCTTGTTCCACAGCCACTGTAGAATCCGGTGTTGCAAGAATCTGTTTAGCTACTATAGACAAGATTGGGAAGTGCTTTTGATGTTCTCTCCACCAATGTAGAATATCAAATTTATTCACATCATCGTCTCCTATAAACTCAAAATTGGTACTGTGATAAGTTTCTATCTCATCATACGAGACCAAACTTGATGAAGAAGAAGAAGAACCCCATAAACTTTTGATCTTTTGGGATAAAAGTGCAAACCCTGCCCCCAACACTCCAGAAGATCGAGTTTGGGAGACATTTTCATTTTGTGGAACACTAATGTTCAATGATGGACCATAAATTCTACGATATTCATAATATAACTGATAAAATAATGTCCTAATTGCAGCACAATAAGTATTAATTTCTAATTGTATACCTAAACATTTATAATAAAGAGTTAAATAATCTGTCAATGCATCTAGTTTACAACGTGGCTCAAAACACAACGCAAGCAGGTAAATAGTCTAACCATTTTTTTTTCATAGCTTCCATGCATACATGTAATTGTATATCAGATGAACAGTCAGCAAATGCACCAGCAATATTACAACCCTCAATAATAAATAATTGAATAGTAGGATAATAAATACTTGACAAATTGTTAGTAGCACTATTAAAAACTTTTAACAAATTACAATTTTTTGTACAAACATCCCAATGGTGTGCATAAAGATTGATTTGACTAACATTATATTGCATAAAAGAAACTAGTAAATCCCTATATTCATAACTTTCACAAAGCAATTTATAAGTAGAGTTCCAACGTGTTGGAACATCACGAGAAAATCTAATGGGATATCTACCTGCCTGTTTACAAAATCTTACCCATGCTTTCATAACATTAGGATGTTTCCACAAATATGGGAGGGTCTCTTTAATGGGTTTAAAAAAAGCTTGAAGAATTTCCAAACCTTTTTGAACACATAAATTTAAAACATGGCAAGCACATCTTGATGAAAAAATTTACTATTAAAATAAGGCTTGCATAATTCAATTAAAACAGAAATAGCTGCCGTATTATTAGAAGCATTATCAAAACCAATTGAAAAAATTTTGCTTTCAATTTTATACTTTTCAAAAATGATTTTCATATTTTTATAAATATTATCAGCAGTATGTGCATCATCAAAAACTCTAAATGCAAGAATTTGTTTTTGTATTGTCCATGCTTTGTCCATATAATGACAGCAGGTGTTAGGATGTACAAAGACATTTATATTTGTAATTGCAAACTAAATAACACTTACCATGTCAACCTCGTGCCACAGACGACATCCAATCGGGGCACCACCAAGCACCGTCGTAAGGTCGTCATCCTTCCACCAAGACCTTAAAACATTCCACCGCGTCGTGGTGATCTCCCCGCGAGAATCACGAGGCATCATTTTCTTGTACTGATGCTCAAGAAAAGACTGTAGAAACACAAACTCAAAATTATTAATGTTTTCCACATAAATCTACAAGCATGCGTAATCATTACTAATTTCAGTACTTACAAAAAACTGCGTATCCAATATGTTGACCATCTAACTGTACACATTTGGGAAAGCCCGTTGACGCTTCCGAAGAATATAGAGGTACGCGTCCATATGCTAGGAATATATACACGTAATAAAGTGTTAGGAGGCTTACACATCTAAAACAAATATTTAAAACATAATTTACGGTCCCACGTACCTCATCATCAACATCCATGAAATTGTTCTGCATCCGATGGAACCATGCAGCATCAACTGGCTCCAGCAAATCAACATCACGTCTGCATTAATGTTCCATCAGCTACACATTTATTTAATTCATTAGAAGAAAAGTTGTCACCTAAATAACAAATAAATTTACTTACAGTTCCCTGTTTACGTTTTTCTTGAAGGCTCGTTAAGCCTTCAACTGTTGGAACCCCGTTCACCAGTCACGTAGCGAAAATGGGTTTTAAAATTTTTTATACAGATCGTAATCTGTATCTGGGACCAGTGAACTTTTGATCATAATTATTTTCGGAATAAATACATATAAAAATTATTACACTAATAAATTATATATGTAAATACAGGAAATTGTAATCAATAATAAAAAAAGAAAAAAAAAATAGAATCATACCAACGTTTGGAGGCTTCTTCACTTTTCGATTTGCTCCTGGTCTGTACCACTGATCTTCCTCGCTATATCCCGGGACTGGTAACTGCGTGTGGACGCGTCACGAACTCAAGAACTAGAATGGAGGATATAAAAGAGAGAAGAAGAAGAAACTATTTCTTTTGATATAAGTATACAACACTTGCACACTTTTCTCTCTTTTTGATGTATTGATATCACACACACATTAATTTTTTTAAAAAAAAAAATCTCACGCAAACCTCTTTTTGCATAAAAGCCAAAAAAAATTGGTTGATGTGTGTGATAAAAATAAAACCAACCTTTTTGCCTTTTTGTCAATGTATATATATATAAGTTGTGCGTTTTCACGCACCCTTTTCTTTTCTTTTCTTTTTTTTTAAAAATAATATATATCACATATATAATTTTTTAAAAAAAATCTAATCAAATCTAATTTGATTTTTAAAAACTTTCAAATAAAAAAATATCCCATATGTTTTATTTGATTTTAATTTTGAATTCAAACTATTTAAATTCAAAAATTAAATATTTAATTTAATAAAATAAAATAATCATATTATCTTATTTTATTCAAAAATAAATTTCAACATACACCCTCCATTTAGTGATTAATAACATAATTAAATAATCTTATTACTTTATTTATTAAATCACCATTATTCATTAATTAAATAATCTCGTTATTTAATTAATTTCTGAATAAATACGTGTCATTTTTGTAACACAATTAATTGGACAATCCAATTAATAACCGTGACCATTGTTACCTAAATCGATCAGGCTCGCAATGGGACTTAATGGACCCACAGTATTTTGAGCTTCAATAATCCTCGGAATCATTAATTAAACTCTTTAATTAACATTCCTTGATTATTAACTCCGGTGTTATTCCACTAAAAACCCGAAGTTGCACTCTCTCAACTGCAGACGCTTTTGCACAAACCTATACAACCCGGTGTCCATTGATATATCTATTACACATGGTGTGATCCTCCACAGTAGTTCATAATTAGAGATGGGTCATAATGTCCGTTTTACCCCTCTAATGAACAATAAATCATATTTTCTTACGGAACTGGGAGAGCACTCTTATTGTCCAAGTCCCGAATCAACCTTTAATGGAACTACCATCTACTTCTCACAAGAAGTAGTGGATTCCACTATTGTGTACAAACCTTCCCAGCCATAAGCCAAACCGTAATCCCAACATACGAAGCATATTGATCGGGAACAGCATCCAACCGTACCCATGGTATATCAAAGACCACGATCTAACCTAAAGAAGTAGATATGACATTCAGGATTAAGATCACCCACATATAGCCATCATTAGTTGATATATATATATATATATATATATATATATATATATATATATATATATATATATATATATATGAATCTCATCAGTAAACGGATCTTGGTAAGAGATTCATATAGATCATGGCCCAGTCCTACATGATCACATCATACAAGGTGCCTCAATTCTCATATCTCATATGAATGGTTCAGGATAGAATCATTGTTCATTACGGAATGGACCGCAGCTATAGATTAACCAAAAATAAAGTACCCATCTTTATTTGCTATCTATGGACTCTTTAGATTGCACGTCTCTTACTGTATCCATCCGTATATGACACTAATATACACAGTTCGAGATTACATCCGGCAATCTAGGATGTTAATATGTACACGAGTTTATAAAATAAATAACATAACATAATGAATTGAACCTTTCTTTTTATTTACTTCATAAATCCATTTACAAGTTACATATTTTAGGGTATAAACCCCAACATCAATTGGTCACCGTCCACCAGTCCGTGGGGATTAAATACGTGGGCAGTTCTCTCAAGTATTACCATCGCCCTCTTAGGTCGGCACGGATCTGTGTACAGGCTAAGCAACCTCCAACCGTGCTTCAGTACACGTCTTTGCTGTCGAACTCCCCTTATCGGGGTGTGCTGCGTTTAGGAGCTTCGTTCCATGTGTGGTTGGATAAAAGTAGTCGGTAGAGGGGGAGCCTGCTGTTCGAGGAGAGGTGGAGGGGGAGCCTGCTGCTCGCTCGGAGGGGGAAGGGGAGTCTGCTGCTCGATGGGAGGTGGAGGGGGAGCCTGCTGCTATCTCGGAGGTAGAGGGGGAGCCTGCTGCTTCCTCTGAGCGGGAGGGGGGTCGGCTGCTATCTTGGAGGGGGGGAGCCTGCTGCTCACTGGAGGTGGAGGGGGGCCTGTTGCTCACTCCGAGGGGGAGGGGGGGCCGGCTGCTTGCTCGTTCGGAAGGGGAGGGGGAGGGGGAGGGGGAGACTGAGCCTCACTCTCCGGAACTGCCCATCCGGTATGTGGATCCTCTCTATGTTGATACATATACGTCCTGAAGCCCTGAAGGCCCCCGATCAATGCAAGCAACTCCCTATGTTGTTGCTGTCGATCCTCCTCATTCTTTCGGATCAAATCCAACAACTCTCGGTGCTGTTGTTGTCGATCATCCTCACTCTTCTGGAGGGCTTCACGCAACTCGTTGAACTGATGTTCCCATGGAGCCTAAAATCATGCAACATTGTTAGTACTAAAACAATCAACAGATCTTGTTAATAAAAACAAAACTACCATCTCAATTTACCTCCCCATCAAGTCCAACATCTGTACGGGAATCCCTGTAGCGGCACCAAGTCCTAGGGTGGTAAACCGAACCCTTTTACACCTCACTCACCAAGAAGATGGCTCAGATCCGCTAGTGTCCATGCCACTGAAATCTGCACCCGTTAGGTCTGAAGGATCCATCTCACTACACCTCTCACCCCTGTCCTCCTCTTCGGAATGATCTGTACTAATAGTCGGATCAGGGACAGTAGAAAGGTGAACCCTATCGTCCTACACATACGGGCTCCCCCCCCCCCCCCCCCCCCCCTCACTTAGGCCTGCGAAGTACGGTGCCACCGCCTCAGCTGTTGTGGCCATGATTTTCGTCCTCGAAGACATCTAAAAGCTTAGTTAGATGAATGTCATTGTTACTTATAGTAAGTAATATAACGATTAACAAATTAAATAATTACCCTAGCACTAAAAATCTTGTCCAGCTTCTTCCATCTAGGTTGTTTGGTCAACTCCCACTTCAACAAAGGAAGAGAAAGATCTGTAACCTTCGAGTCTCGAAATCGACACCCAGTTGAGGGATCACCTCGAAAGCAAATATCTGCATCAAAGATAAGTACAATTATAATCAAAAACAATTTTGGAAACGAAATTTAATGTACATGTTGGAAATCAAATTTCTTACTAAAAGGGCATGTGATAGACAGTAAATGTTGTACCCTTCCACGGAATGTACAACATCGCCCTGTGACTGCTGGCGTCTCTCCTCACGTTGTCGCGGTAAAGCATGCTTGAATGAAAAGATAGAATGCCTATAGACTTGGGCACCCCACTGGAACACATCGAAGGCATTGAGGTCCTCTACTAACTGAAACTGCCAAACTGGAATCTTCAATCTCTCGTCCACTCCCATCAATATCCAGTTCAACATGTAAATGAGGCATAACTTCACAGCATCGTACGCCTGTTGAAACTCTCTGCGGGTAAGAATAACCCTCAAGTCATCCAACGATACCTTATCGTGTCCAGGAAAGTACCGTTGATGTATGTCATTCTCTACTGCAACATACATACTCGTGTCTGGTACGACTCTAAAACGTAATTCGATGATAATGCTAAATTCCACCTTCAACAACCTGACCACATGGTTCCCTAACAAGAACCGTATCTCATCTGTCGGCCCGTCATGGTCCAACTCCCGCAACAGCAGCTGATGAATAACACCATCCGAAAACTTTAGCTCCCGGTGCATCGACATGAAATGCCCGAAACAGGAGGCCATGAACCGACGTCTATCCTCAACAGCAAAATCTTCAGAGACCCGGTTAAGTGCATCGTCTATACGGGTGAGGGCTTCAAAATGGTCGTGTCGGGTCAATTTTCCCTTGAACCAATCTCCCTCTGGAGTTTTAAACAAATCCTTCAACTGCTCGTCATCTGCAATGTCACAGAAACAATACATCAGTAAACTGGAAAAAAATTAGAAAACATTCTCGATCGTTTGAAACAAATTCTCGATACTTTGAAAATATTATCGATACTTTGAAAATATTATCGATCCTTTGAAAAAGCTTTCGATCCTTTGAAAATAGTCTCGATCCTTTGAAAAACCTCTCGATCCATTGAAAATACTCTCGATCCTTTAAAAAACCTCTCGATTCATTGAAAAAGCTTCTCGGTCATTTTAAAAAATCTCGACCCTTTGAAAAACATTCTCGATAGTTAGACAAATATTCTCAATCGTTTGAAAACATTCTCGATCCTTTGAAAATAGTCTCGATCCTTTGAAAATAGTCTTGATCTTTTTTATAAACCTCTCGATTCTTAGAAAAATCTTCTCTATCATTAAAAAAATCTCGACCCTTTGAAAAACATTCTCGATCGTTAGAAAAATATTCTCGATCGTTTGAAAAAATTCTCGATCCTTTGAAAATAGTCTCGAACATTTGAAAAACCTCTCGATTCTTTGAAAAATCTTCTCAATCATTTTATAAAATCTGGACCCTTTGAAAAACATTCTCGATCGTTAGAAAAATATTCTCGATCGTTTGAAAAAATTCTCGATCCTTTGAAAATCGTATCGATACATTGAAAAACCTCTTGATTCTTTGAAAAATCTTCTCGATTCTTTAAAAAATCTTCTCGATCATTTTAAAAAATCTCGACCCTTTGAAAACCATTTTCGATTGTTAGAAAAATATTCTCGATCCTTTGAAAACAGTCTCGATTTTTTAAAAAATCTCTCGATCCTTTAAAAAATCTCTCGATCCTTTGAAAAATCTTCTCGATCATTTAACAAAATTTCGACCCTTTGAAAAACATTCTCGATCGTTAGAAAAATATTCTCGGTCGTTTCAAACAATTTCTCGATCCTTTAAAAATATTCTCGATGCTTTGAAAATGTTCTCGATCATTTGAGAAATAATCTCGATCGTATGATAAATTTTCTCGAATCTTTCTAAAAAATTTCCTCAATTTCGCTTGAAATATTCTCGATTTATTTATAAAAAAAAAAGACAATGCTCAATACCAGAATTTCATCTTCCTCATAACATATTCAACCTCATTTCAAACCCAAACCTAAACCTAAACCTAAACCACAACCATTGTCAACCATAATTTACAATTTCAATCAACAAAACAAATCTATAATGCAATGATAAGTTATCAACAACAAATCGATAAATAAATAAAACTGAACTTACCTCTGTCTATCGCTGCGAAATCTACTGTATTCCTGTTCCGGTCAATTAGCCGTCGATTTCCTTACCGTCTATTTCGTTGTCGTTGGTTTCTTTCTCACTGTTGCTTTTTTCAGACTCACAAAACGACAACTTTCTCTCTTTTTCAATTTTGTTGGGGTATTCTCGTCTCTTTACTTTAAATAGTGCATTTTAAACTTACATTACTAAACTTGTGTTATTTTCACAACACTCCTTTGAAATAGTGCCATTTATTTTTCGAGCCTAATTTCTTTTTTTTTTTCTTTTCTTTTTTTTGAATGAATTTTTAATTGTTAAATGTGATAGGACTCAATTTACTTCAATCGTTGAGTTTGCATTGAACATGCATACAAGTAATGTATAATGAAGACAACAAAGATCAAATACAATCTCAATTTTCTTAAAAATGCTATGATTAATTTTCTTTCATATTTTTTTGTATAAAAAAAAATCTGAACTGTGATTAATTTTATTTCTATCGGTGAAATACTACTCCACATAACTGGATGATAAGGCTAAATTAAAAATAAAATTAAGTTAATATAATCTCATCCATATAAAATCCGTGACTATTTTTTTTTCTTAAATAATAAACATCTAGTTTCGAATTTGGAATTTTTATTTTGATAGAAAAAGAACAGAACAAACGAAGTAAACTGGATCAACCTGGACAATCATGAGCCTGATGGTATTTTATGTTATTATGTGTCTCTCAGTTCCAGAATACGGAAGGATGCGTATATAACATGTTACAGAAATCTATTCTAGGAAGATAATAACTACCGCATACAATTCTAGGAAGATAATATTACATAATTAGTGGAAACTGATTCCTATCAGCTCTATTATTATATATACTAAATAAACTCTTAAAATTGAACTATTAATATAAATAGTAAAATTCAATAGATTTCTATTTATTTATAAAAATGACATTCTAAAATATAAAAAAAAAAAAAAAAAAAAAATGGCATTCAATCACTACAACAGTACCATCACCTCTCAGTCTCTCTTTCTCCTATCCATTGTCTTTCTCTCTTTCTCTCAATTAGGGATGACAATTAAACCTGAATCCGAGAGGGTTTGGTATGTGAAAATAGAATCCGTGGACGGGTTTGGATTTGAAATCTCAACCCGTCACAGGTTCGGGTGTGGAAAAAAAACAAACCCGAACCCGCGAACCGTTTAATTTAATAATTATTTAACAAATAATATTAAAATAATATAATTATTTTTATATTTCGTTTTTGTCTTACATCAAATACATTTGGCATCCATTATTTGTCTTTTCAGATTTTAAAATATCTTTTATTATTATTTTTCTTTTTCTTTTTATCTTTTGTCTTTATTTTTTTACTTCTTGATCTTCAGCCCCCACACTCTCTCTTCAAAATTAAAACTCATCTTCTCCATTTATTTTCTCTGCAAACTTATTTTATATTTTTTTCGTTTTCTCTTCAAAATTTAAACTCTTCTTATTCTTCATATATTCTTCTTCTCATACATTTTTAAGCCTTTTTTTGCCCTTTTTTTCATTTTCTCTGAAGTCTGAAAGAAGAAAACTAACATAGATGACTATCGGCAACTGGGTTTGACTCGGACCGAGTTAC
The DNA here is from genome assembly GCA_032871835.1 of Dipteronia dyeriana. Taxonomy (NCBI): domain Eukaryota; kingdom Viridiplantae; phylum Streptophyta; class Magnoliopsida; order Sapindales; family Sapindaceae; genus Dipteronia; species Dipteronia dyeriana. The sequence goes on from CM065303.1 coordinate 12,733,251, forward strand.
GCACATAGGAGTGAGTCGCTTTGGAACAACAAATCCTCAGGAGTTCGTGAGTCCATGGGCGAGTCTGGATGTTGTTAAAATCCGTGGGTGAAACCCGAACCACTAGATTTCGTGGGTTCGTGGATGGGTTAGGATGTCATTTTTTTCACGGGTTTGGGTTTGGGTTTGGGTTTGGGTTTTCTGGGTTTGGGTTTGGGTTTTCTGGGTTAGGTTTTTTTCAAACCCGTCTGGAAAAAACCAGACCCATTGTCATTCCTACTCTCAATCTCTCTCTCCATATTTTTCTTTAAAAAAAAACAAAAAAAAATGACACTCAATCACTACCACAGTACCAATAATTCAAACTTTAATAAAACAGAGTCAAAAAATTGCTAGACTTGCTTTTTGAATTTGGTTGAATTTGGTTGATGAACAAAACTTTCTTTATAGCGCAACTAAATTTCAAATCACAAATATTGAACAAAAAAATTACTATAAAATAAATCACATGTTTCCATATCCAATTTGACTTGACTGCAAATTTATACAGCCAAAAATCAAAAAAAAAGATTCAACTTATTTTCTTTCGGTTTTTGAGTCTCTTTAGATTTTAAAAGATATCATAAGTTTAATATTAAATACATTTAATGTTTGTTACACTTACCCATTTAATTAAATAAATTCATTTTGATAGACAAAATATGTGTAATGCATGATAATTTTGTTTCACATTAATATCTAATGCATAGATTTTTGTTTCTCACATTAATATTCAGTACACTATGTATATATTGTTTTTGTATTTTTATGTACATATATCAATATAACTGATATTTTTATTTGGTATAGAATTATTATTTTACTTGATTATCATTTTATGTTTGATTAAAATATATTTTATATTTTAATTTTTTTGTTTCATAAATTAGATAAATAAAATTTTAAATTATGAATAAAATTTATTAAAATTGAAAATAATATATAAAACGATATAATACTCCCGCAGCAAAGCGTGGGCCATTTTACTAGTAATTTCTAAAACCTCTCCACAAGATCCTTTATTGACAACTCACGCCAACACTCCCCCTCGAGTTGGTGTATAGATGTCTCCAATGCCCAACTTGTCTAGTGAGTTGTAAAACATCTTGCTTGAGACTGTATTTGTAAGAATATCCGCCAACTGATCTTCTAATTTTACAAAAGGAAATTGAACTATCATAGCTTCAAGCTTTTCCTTTGTAAAATGTCAGTCCAATTCAACATGTTTTGTTCAATCATGTTGAACTGGGTTTTGTGCAATCTTTGTAGCCAATTTATTATCACAAAACAGATTCATTGCAGAACTAGATGAATAGCCAATTTCTTCTAATAACCTTTTTAGCCAAAGAAGCTCACAAAGTCCTTTAGCCATGCTTCTAAACTCAGCCTCTGCACTAGACAGTGCAACCACCTTTTGTTACTTGCTTCTCCAAGTGACTAGATTACCTCTAATGAAAGTGAAATATCCTGATGTTGATTTTCTATCAGAAAGGCTCCAGTCCAATCGACATATGTATAACCATAAATGTTTAAATGATTATGTTTTCTGAATATGAGTCCTTTCCCTGGGGAAGAGTTCAAGTATCGTAGAATCCAGAGCACTTCATTCATGTGATTCTCACTAGGATTATGCATGAATTGACTCACTAAACTCAATATCTAGTCATGTATGGGAAAGGTAGATCAGTTTTCCCACAATTCGTTGCTACATTTCTCTATTTGTGGGTGTAAGTTTCAAGTGTTCACCCAATCCATGATTTTGAACCATTGGCGTGTCTGGAGATTTACAATCAAGCATTCATGTTTCAGCTAGCAAATCAAGTACATATTTCTTGTGTGATAGAAACATGCCTTAACTTGACCGAGAAACTTCAATACCCATAAAATATTTTAATACCCCGAGATTCTTCATTTCAAATTCGATTGCCATATGCCTCTGCAAACTAGAGATTTCCTCATTGTCATTCCCTGTAATTATCATATCATCAACATAAATTTATAAAGCAGTTACGAACCCTTGTTGATGTTTCAGGAACAGGGTATGATCTAAATTACTTTGTTTTAAACTGTGCTTCCTCATAACCAAGCTAAACCACGCTCTAAGTGATTGTTTCAGTCCGTATAGTGCCTTCTACAGTTTGCATACGACTCCCGTTTTGATGAGGTAGTAAAACTGGGTGGAATATCTATATGCACTTATTTTACGAGATTCCCACGAAGAAACGCATTTTTTACATCAAATTGGTGTAAAGGCCAATCCAAGTTTGCAGCAAGAGATAGTAATACTCCGACAGTATTTAACTTTGCTACTGGTGAAAATGTCTCCTTATAGTCTATACCAAATGTCTGAGTATATCCTTTCACTACAAGTCTCACCTTGTATCTCTCTATTGACCCGTCTATCTTGTGTTTAATAAAGAACACCTATCTACATCCTACGGTTTTCTTCCCTTTGGGCAGCGACATAAGTTTCCACATATCATTCTTCTGTAATGTTGTCATCTCCTTAGTTATTGCTTGGGTCCATTTTCGGTCGTTCAAGGCCTCTTATACGGTACTTGGAACATGATCAGAAGATAGCTTGTGCACAAAAGCTTTGACAGGTTATGATAATCTTTGGGTAGAGACGTGATTAGCAACTGGATATTTCGACTTCTTTTCTCCATGGTCTGGTAAGTATCGATTTGGTGGTTTACCATGGTTGTCTCTGAAAGGTAATCTATAAACAATAGAATCATCTATAGGATTACTAGGATAAGAGTTTAGAGATTATACCTCATGAGTATTCTCAAGAAAGTGATCACTTGGTACTAAAATATGAGGGGTGGGCTTCTCTTGCTCAATCCTAGTCTCATCATCATTCATAGTCTCTGTATCGTCATTTCCTTCATCATGTCCCATCATTATCATCATCAGTTTCATTGGAGCCTCTGGCTTAGTTCCAACTGGATCACCTTGAATTGTCATCATGCATTGGTCGAGTACCAACTAGAACATACGATAGTTGAGCTCCTTTAGATTCAATCATGTCATTATTTTAATTTACTTCCAAATTGTTGGTTTTTATTGCTTTGCCGAATATATTGTTATGTTAAAAATAAGCATCTCTTGATCATGTCTTTCATTGCATGCACAATCAATGTTTAGGCTAGGTTTGGGGGTGTTAGTCGTGTATCGTTTGTTCTTTTTGTTTAAAGCATATGCATTTGATTGTTTTTGTATTGTGCTTGTGTAAGGAATTGAAATTTTCAGGTTTTGTGGATCGCACGACTCATAGGAACTAAGTGTGTGCCTATTGCACCACAACAACTCTCCAAGTGAAACGCTAGCACCACAAAGGCCATGTGGCTGCAGCCACAAGAGGTATCCTCTAAATTTTGAGCTTAAATTTGAGTGCGTGTGGAGTAGTTGTCGACTTAGGCGAGAACCGCCCATATGCTTAGTGATAGGAATGCTTTGTTTTGTCTTATCTCCCGAATCTGGCTAAGCGTTGTCCATATTTAATGAGTGGAGCAACATTGAGGACAATGTTGAGTTTAGGTTTGGGGGTGTTGACACGTTTCTTTTGATTTTTGTTTAGATCTAAGAGTTGATTTGTGTTGTGCTTAGGTCTTAGAGTGTTTGTTTTGGTTAATTTTCAAATCTCTACACAAATCGAACATTTTTGAAAAATCTTGGAATTCTAGTCCATTTTTGTTGAGTTGTTTTCTTGGTGTGCCGGTAGAGACATGTATTGTTTACTTTTAGCTCCGTGCAACACTTAAATTTGTTTGTACAATGTCAATCTTTTGATGTTGAAGTGGATAGAACTCTTTGCTTGTTTAGCTTAGGAAAATAGTGGAGACTACCCGTGAGCTACACTTAAGCCTAAAAAGCGGAAATTTATGGGTTTGTTTCTACTCTTTAAACACTTTCCTATTTTGTCCTTAACTGTGATCTCATTATACTTCAAATTTGCATTGATTATTGTTGACGTCGATTTCTGGATGTATGAAAAAAGCCAACAAGATGGGATTTTAGTTGTGATTTCAAAGAGAAAGAGAATGAGAAAGTAATTGGACTCAAGTTTTACGTGGTAAAACTTCGATGACCGGAGAAACGTCCACGGGTGGCTGAATAATCAACCAAGCCAAAATCCACTATTGAAAAGATTTACAACTCTTGATCTCTCTTTTTCTCTCTGTATTTTTCTATATTTTTCTATATTTTTTTTGTATTTTTGTGACGAGGTTATGGGTCTATTTATACGTTCATAGAACCCTGATCCTCTTTGTACAAGTAACTAAAGATCTTTGTATTTAATTATGATTGGTTATTTGTTCGAAGTAGTCTGTCTTCTTTCCTATTTCGGAGACTTGTATAGAGATCGAATGGGACTCTGGTGATATAGTCCAGTTAAGACTTATTTCCATATAAAGGCGTAGTCTTTTTGAAGAAATAAAATTGTTACCTGATTTGTAACCCTTTCTGTTTTGTATTCTATTATTCTTGGAATTCCTCTTTGATATGGATATCTTCACGTATTTTAACGACTCTTGACTCGTGTGAGCTACGCGCTGGGTTTTTTATTCGATTTCTTTCATGTTTGTCCCGAGTAGAACATGCTATTAGCAGATCCCGAATGACGCCATCTGATCCCTAGTAGAACATGTCATCCACTAACCCAGAGCATCATTAACTGACCCTGAGTAGTATATGACGTCAGTTGACCCCGAGTAGGTTTTGTTCAATACTTGTTTACTCAGGCTTCTCTTCTTTGGTGATGTCTTGTAGGATATTTTCTGAATGCTTATTCAGATGTCCACTGGCAATTTTATCCTCTTTGTCAATGACGTGTACATCTGATAAAATTTACATACGACAATTACCATAGAACTTTATCATGTGGACTGCTTGTTGAGATTTGTATTCCCTTGTTATATGGACTTTTAGAAGTGATTTTAGACTTGAGTGTGTTCTTAAACTCTAAAAATATAGCCCAAACACTCTCATGTCTCTATGTGTGTTTTCATTGCAAAAATTTAGTCTAAACACTAAACCTCCATACACCAACATAACCTAAACACAAGCCATACCCTAGTTATTGATCATGTTAAGGTGGATACCTTTAAAGAAGTTGTATTCTGCTCTATATTTTGTAGAAATGTGTACTTAGGCAAATATTAGTATATGTGCAAGGGCAAAGGCTTATAAAAAAATGGAAAAAAAAAAGAAAGAAAAAGAAAATAAGTGTGAATTGTAAGCACTTAAGCCTTCAAGTTCTTCAAATGTAAAGTTACTCACCAATGAGTACAAGTGTAGCACAAATGTGCAATGTAAAGTTTAGTGCCTAGTCACTTGTGTTGTAATGTGTTTTAGAGCGTACTAATGTATTATAATGTAATAACACCTTGGCATGGTTAGTGACTTTATCTTTCCCACTCCTACCATATCTTCCATCTCATACACCACCACAAATCACCTTGGCCCCAAATACAAGTGAGGGAAAATCCATTTGATCTCTTAGAAAGTCTATATTGGGAATATGAATTGATGCATACTCTTTTCACGTTCATAGCATTTCAATTCTTTCCATGAGATCTATCACTATAAAATGTGCTTCATTGAATATACTCATATGTGATATATTAGATTCCATGAACATAACTTCAAATCGTATGTGTTTGCTAGAGAGTGATCGCCTAGGTTCTGAGTGGAAAATTTTGACTGAAATCCGGTGAGGATTAGAGTCAAAGAGAATTTTATCTTAGGCATTCGAGCTTGTTTGTTTTATAAACCGAAAACATCCTAAGTATTGGCATACTTGTATTGTGTGAAGCATTGTTATTGATTGATATATTTGAGATACTAGCATGCATGTGTTGTCTTTGTATGGTATGTTTGGATTGCATCTCAACTTTCTTGCAGAGTAATACGTTTGTGGGTGTTCGTATCTGTAAGCCCTCAGAAGACAAAACTTCTCCATCTAGGGATCGCCTAGTGTTTGAAAGGCTTGTGGCACGTTCTAAGTGTTATTGTGTTTCCTACGAAAGTGGACTAGCCTAACTTCTCATCGTATCCCACCCCTCAGTGACTTCTTCCGTCCATCCCATCGTAGACAACCCCACAGTGACCCCTTCCGTCTATCTTGTCGTAGCCTACCCCTCAGGTCAATCGAGCCGCAGTGTACCCTGTCAGGTGATCCACAGGGACAAAGTTCCTCCTCCCAGCACACTCCAGCGATCCACGATTAGCGTCCCTTACTGGCTCACAAGCGAGGGTGGCAACTGATGAGTTCATACACTGATCCCTGTTGGCCAAAGAGGCTAAGGACTCGGCCGTAGCCAGTACATGCAATCAAGCCTAATAAGTTGGTAGACGATGGCCAGCTTACGGCTTACCAAGCCTACAAAAGGAACGTGACGAGGGAATTATAAGTTTAATGATTTGTATGTATTTTGAAACACCTTAGAAAATTACTTCATTTTTTAAATTCTCCTACAATTATGTAGATGTGATGTGGATCTACTAGAGCCAGTCCCTGTCACTTGGTTCCAGCGGTTGCAAGCCAACTTCATGGAGTTGGATGATACGATACGTTTCTTAATTGATCTGTACGTATAAGTTTGTTGGAGACATACCCAGAATCTTAACAATGTATAATGTTCAAATTGTCAGCACATGGACGTGTACTTGCATATTTTACGGAAGCGTCAATGTGCATACCTCATTGTCTACAGTCAGTGGATTAACATACTGGATTCACAGTTCTACGTAAATGTTCTATGTACTGTTTTCACTTATGCATTATGTAACGTTTCTTCCGTTACCAAACGTTTTGGCAAATTATTTATGTACAGTCATTGTTACATTTTCAATACGGGAGAATTATGCCTCATGGGGTTATAGACAAAGCCCTATAGGGATGGTCTGTGTTGAAGTACGAGTGGTCCGTTGGGGACCTTTTGGTGGTATGCGGATAGACACCGTTAGGAAACCGTTCATGACACGAGGTTGACGTGGTGAGTGTTATATTGTACCCGATTTCAATGTGTCTAATAAATAAATCTGAGTTTATCGTAACACTTTGTTGTTACAACTACGGGTTCTGATTCCTTGCAACATTGGATGTCAGCATTGGCTCCTAGCCAGCGTCGACATTGTTGGGGTTTATGACCTAAAGATGTAATTTGTAAATGGATTTATGAAATAAATAAAATAAAAAGTTCAATTTATTCTTGTTGTGTTGTTTATTTTATAACTTGTGCATATATTTAACATCCAATATTACCGGATGTAATCTTGAACTATGTATATGAGTGTCATATACGGTTGGATGCAGTAAGAGACGTGCAATCTAAAGAGTCCATAGATAGCAAATAAAGACGGGTACTTTATTTGTGGTTATTCTATAACTGTAGTCCATTCCGTAATGTACGATGATTCTATCCTTAATCATTCATATGAGATATGGGAATGGAGGCAGCTTGTATGATGTGATCATATAGGACTGAGCCATGATTTATATGAATCTCTCACCAAGATTCGTTTTTTGATGAGATTCATATATATCAACTAATTATGGCTATATGTGGGTGATCTTAATCCTGTGTGTCTTATCGACTCCTTCAGGTTAGATCGTGGTCTTTGATATACCATGGGTGAGGTTGGATGCTGTTCCCGATCAATATTCTCTGTATGTTGAGATTACGGTTTGGCTTGTGGTTGGGAAGGTTTATACACAATAGTGGAATCCACCCCTTCTTGTGAGAAGTTGATGGTAGTTCCCTTAAAGGTTGATTCGGGGCTTGGACTATATGAGCGCTCTCCTAATTCCATAAGGAAATAGGATTTATTGTCCATTAGAGAATTAACGGTACTTAAAGGATATATGTAATTAGAGGGGTATAACGGACATTATGACCCAGCTCTAATTATGAACTACTGTGGAGGATCACACCATGTGTAATAGCTATATCGATTGACACCGAGTTGTATCGGTCTGTGTAAAAGCGTCTGCAGTTAAGAGAGTGCAGCTTCGGGTTTTTAGTGGAATAACACCGAAGTTAATAATAAAGGAATATTAATTAAAGAGTTTAATTAATGATTCCGATGATTATTGGAGCTCAAAATAATGTGGGTCTATTTGGTCCCCTTGCTAGCCCGATCGATTTAGGTAACAAAGGTCACGGTTAATTAATTGGATTGTTCAATTAATTGTGTTACAAAAGTGACACATATATATTCGGGAATTAATTGAATAATGAGATTATTTAATTAATTAATATTAATAGTTAAATTAATTAAATAATCAGATTATTTAATTATATTGATAATTATAAATTATTAATTAATTATTAATTGTAGGGTATTAGTTGATATATGGATTTAGGTGAAGATAAAATAATAGGATTATTTTATTTTACTAAATCATTTATCTAAGTATTTGAATTTAAGTTTAAATTCAAAATACTTATTATCACTTTTAATATATTAGATATATTTAAAAATGATAATTATAAGATATATATCAATTATAACACAAGAGATTGCATTGGATACAAATTGGTGTGTGCACATATATAAGTGTTTGTATAGGATACAAACTATATATATATATATATATATATATATATATATATATATATATATATGCAAGTGCAAGAGTAAGGAAAAATTTAGAAAAAAAAATTGATTTTGTTTTTTTTTTGTACCAGATACACCCGTAAAACGAAAAAAAAAAGGCATAAGTTTTGTATGAGATGCAATTTTTATGTGCGTGAAATCAATACACCAAATTGAGAAGAAAGAGCTTCTTCAAGTATTTCTCTACATACTCCATTCAAGTTCCTGAGACCGTGACGCGCCCACACGTAGTTACCAGTGCCGGGAGATAGCAAGGAAGATCGAGTGGTTCAAACAAGAGTACATCGTAAAGTGAAGGAGTCTCCAAACGTTGGTAAGAGTGGTTCTGACATGAGCATATCATAAAGTGAAGGAGCCTCCGAGCGTTGGTATGATTTTCTCCTTCTAATTATATTGATTTCAATTTCCTGTGTTTACATATTTTATGTATTATTTCTGAAAAATAATTACGATCCCAAGTTCATTGGTCCCATATACAGATTATGATCTGAATAAAAATTTTAAAACCTAGTTCCGCTATGTAACCGGTGAACAGGGTTCCAACAATTGGTATCATAGCCAATTTATTTTTCGGAACTGAAAATTGTTTTCAATTCTCCTGTATGTATGGATGTGTATGCACCATCTTTATGATTGTATGAATATTTATAATTAAATTGTTTAATTTAAACATGGTTGATCATAAATTTTTATGGTACTGTGGATTTAGGGTTTATGGGTTGTATAATTTTTATTTTATTTATTTTTACTGTTATTGTATTGTAAATAAATATAATTGTAACTTGTAAACGAAGAACTAGAAACGCAGTACTGTTCATCGGCACTGTTCACGGTGGGGGTACTGTTCACCCGGACACTGTTCACGGCGGTACTTTTTAAGGGCACCGTTCACTGCGGTACTGTTCACGGATGAGGGGGGTACTGCTCACCGGATATTGTGTCACGGCGGTACTGTTCACGGGGGCATTGATCATGGCGGTACTGTTCAAGGGTACTGTTCACGGGGGGTACTATTCATACGGGGGGGGGGGGGGTACTGTTCATGGGAGCACTGTTCACAGCGTACTGTTCATGGGCACTGTTCACAGTGTACTGTTCATGGGCACTGTTTATGCGTACTGTTCATATGGTATTATTCACATCTTGCACGGTTCCGTTGGCAAGTGTTGCCTAGTGTGTTCCGTGCAGATTTCCCGTTTCGAATTTATGAGATAAATCGGAGTGACCTAAAAAAACTGGAAGATATCTGAAGTTAATAGAAGACCAAGGAATGCCTTGGAATTTTTTTTGTAATTTTAGATTCCAATTTTTTAGGTTAAATAATCAACAGTACTCGGTCAATTCATGTATGTTTTATATTATATGATAATAAAAACATTGACATGCATACGTATGTCATTTAGATTAAATGCGCCTACACAAATATATTTGATATGTCATACATGCATTTAGGGGTGGGCAAAAATCCATTAAACCGAACCGAACCGGTGAACCGATCCAATCGGGTTTTTTTCGGTTTTTGTTTAAGATCCGGTTCGGTTCGGTTTGGTTTAAATTGTAGAAAACCGGATTTTTCAGTTCGGTTTCCGGTTCGGTATCTAAAACCGAAAACCGAACCGAAAACCCGGTATATAATGAAAAACCTAATTTTTTCCACACCCATTCTCTCTCAGTTTCAATCTCAGCCTCTCAACCTCGTCTGAATCCCTAAATCCCTAATTCTCTCAACCTCTTCTGAATCCCTAAATCCCTAATTCTCTCAACCTCGTCTCTCACTCTCTCACTCTCTCACATCCACTGCCTCTCTCACCCGTTGTCTGCTGTCTCTTTCGTCCGACTTTCTGGTGCCGACGACGTTCTAGCTTGCTCGATGACTTCGACTACATTCGACGACTTGCTCGACTCTTGGATCGACGTTCTGCCTTTGACGATCCCAAACTTTCTCAACGATCCCAGACTCCCAGTCCATTAAGCCGACATCGTTTCTCCAAGTACTCCGATTCAGGTATTTCGTTTTCTCTCTTTCTGTAATTATCTTGTGTTTGGCTGTCGAGAAACTGCATGAATGATGCAACATACATAATTTCTTTTTGTTCATTTACTTCTTGATTGATTGATCGATGAATATCGGGAAAATCACTGTATGAGAAACATGTAAATATATAAAATTTATATTAAATTTATATTAAATTTATGTTATTTTTATTGATTAGTTTTGAGGCATTCAAGTAATAGTAATTTCGATTTTTATTAAAAAAATAATAATTTATCAGTAGAACAAACTAAATCGTTATAAGGTTTCTGTGATGGGAAAATGGGAGATTTAATTTAATGGGAGATTTAATTTAATCTCTTTGTGGGTCTATTTCTCACTCACTCAGTCACTCAGCAATTTACAGACCATTTTTTATTATATATATATAATATTGTAGGAGAATTGAATTGATTTATGTTGTTGTGTCAAGTATAATGTAGAAAGAGAGGATGTAGGAGATGATAAAAGGATGAGGGAGGTCAAGCAAATAATTATTTTTTCTGTTGAATTTATTTTTCAATTTATAAAAAGAAATTGTTGTGGTGGTGCGTTTGAGGCTTTTATTTTTATAAAATAATTATAATAATTTTGTTTAAAATAAAAAAAAGAAAAGGAATTAATAAAAATAAATATATGTGTGAATCTGGAGAGTTCCTTTTTAGTTTTTATTATGGTTGGACATGCACTTTGGTTAAGAGTCCACGTGAGGTACTCTATTTTCTTTTTATCATTCAATCCATAAAGCCTTTGATATTGTTGAAGAGTCAAAGTGTTAATCTCTTTAAAAGAGATGAGTAATCTGTGAACCCAACTTCATTTCACTTGTTGACTGTTGTGCATTTTGTTATTTTCTTTCTTATTGTTTGCAATGCTTTGTGGAGCTGATTCTGTTGCTCCAGTTGACTGGGTTGTTCCTTGGTTTGTTTGTGGTTGTGTTGCTTTCCTCTTTTTGTTGGTTGTGTTGTTTGGCCTTTTGGCTCATTAATAAGATTATCGTAAAAAAAAAAACATTTAACCTGTTGTATAATGTATTCAGACATGCATCACATGCTTTAGTGCAAGTGGAAAATTGTTGGGTTTATGCCCTAAAGATGTAATTTGTAAATGGATTTATGAAATAAATAAAAGGAAAAGTTCAATCCATTCTTGTTGTGTTGTTTATTTTATAACTTGTGCATATATTTAACATCCAAGATTGCCGGATATAATCTCGAACTGTGTATATGAGTGTCATATACGGATAGATACAGTAAGAGACGTGCAATCTAAAGAGTCTATAGATAGCAAATAAAGTTGGGTACTTTATTTGTGGTTAATCTATAGATGTGGTTCATTCCGTAATGTACGATGATTCTATCCTTAATCATTCATATGAGATATGGGAATGGAGGCACCTTATATGATGTGATCATATAGGACTGGGCCATGATCCATATGAATCCCTCACTAAGATTCGTTTACCGATGAGATTCATATATATCAAGTAATGATGGCTATATGTGGGTGATCTTAATCCTGAGTGTCTTATCGACTCCTTCAGGTTAGATCGTGGTCTTTGATGTACCATAGGTGAGGTCAGATGTTGTTCCCGATCAATATGCTCTGTATGTTAGGATTACGGTTTGGCTTGTGGCTAGAAAGGTTTGTACACAATAGTGAAATCCACTCCTTCTTGTGAGAAGTTGATGATAGTTCCCCTAAGGGTTGATTCGGGGCTTGGACTATATGAGCGCTCTCATAATTCCATAAGGAAATAGGATTTATTGTCCATTAGAGAATTAACGGTACTTATAGGATATATGTAATTAGAGGGGTATAAAGGACATTATGACCCAACTCTAATTATGAACTACTATGGAGGATCACACCATGTGTAATAGTTATATCGATGGACACCGAGTTGAATCGGTCTGTATAAAAGCGTCTGCAGTTAAGAGAGTGCAGCTTCGGGTTTTTAGTGGAATAACACCGGAGTTAATAATAAAGGAATATTAATTAAAGAGTTTAATTAATGATTCCAAGGATTATTGGAGCTCAAAATACTGTGGGTCCACTTGGTCCCCTTACTAGCCCGATCGATTTAGGTAACAAGGGTCACGGTTAATTAATTGGATTGTCCAATTAATTGTGTTACAAAAGTGACACGTATATATTCGGGAATTAATTGAATAATGAGATTGTTTAATTAATGAATGTTAATAGTTAAATTAATTAGATAATTAGATTATTTAATTATACTGATAATTATGAATTATTAATTAACTATTAATTTGAGGGTATTATTTGATATATGGATTCGGTGAAGATAAAATAATAGGATTATTTTATTTTACTAAATCATTTATCTAAGTATTTGAATTTAAGTTTAAATTCAAAATACTTATTATCACTTTTAATATATTAGATATATTTGAAAAGGAAAATTAAAAGATATATATCAATTATAACACAAGAAATTGCATTGGTTGCAAATTGGTGTGTGCACATATATAAGTGTTTGTATAGGATACAAACTATATATATATATGCAAGTGCAAGAGTAAGGAAAAATTTAGAAAAAAAAATTGATTTTGTTTTTTTTTTGTACCAGATACACCCGTAAAACGAAAAAAAAAAGGCATAAGTTTTGTATGAGATGCAATTTTTATGTGCGTGAAATCAATACACCAAATTGAGAAGAAAGAGCTTCTTCAAGTATTTCTCTACATACTCCATTCAAGTTCCTGAGACCGTGACGCGCCCACACGTAGTTACCAGTGCCGGGAGATAGCAAGGAAGATCGAGTGGTTCAAACAAGAGTACATCGTAAAGTGAAGGAGTCTCCAAACGTTGGTAAGAGTGGTTCTGACATGAGCATATCATAAAGTGAAGGAGCCTCCGAGCGTTGGTATGATTTTCTCCTTCTAATTATATTGATTTCAATTTCCTGTGTTTACATATTTTATGTATTATTTCTGAAAAATAATTACGATCCCAAGTTCATTGGTCCCATATACAGATTATGATCTGAATAAAAATTTTAAAACCTAGTTCCGCTATGTAACCGGTGAACAGGGTTCCAACAATTGGTATCATAGCCAATTTATTTTTCGGAACTGAAAATTGTTTTCAATTCTCCTGTATGTATGGATGTGTATGCACCATCTTTATGATTGTATGAATATTTATAATTAAATTGTTTAATTTAAACATGGTTGATCATAATTTTTTATGGTACTGTGGATTTAGGGTTTATGGGTTGTATAATTTTTATTTTATTTATTTTTACTGTTATTGTATTGTAAATAAATATAATTGTAACTTGTAAACGAAGAACTAGAAACGCAGTACTGTTCATCGGCACTGTTCACGGTGGGGGTACTGTTCACCCGGACACTGTTCACGGCGGTACTTTTTAAGGGCACCGTTCACTGCGGTACTGTTCACGGATGAGGGGGGTACTGCTCACCGGATATTGTGTCACGGCGGTACTGTTCACGGGGGCATTGATCATGGCGGTACTGTTCAAGGGTACTGTTCACGGGGGGGTACTATTCATACGGGGGGGGGGGGGGGGGGGGGGGGGGGGGGGGGGGGTACTGTTCATGGGAGCACTGTTCACAGCGTACTGTTCATGGGCACTGTTCACAGTGTACTGTTCATGGGCACTGTTTATGCGTACTGTTCATATGGTATTATTCACATCTTGCACGGTTCCGTTGGCAAGTGTTGCCTAGTGTGTTCCGTGCAGATTTCCCGTTTCGAATTTATGAGATAAATCGGAGTGACCTAAAAAAACTGGAAGATATCTGAAGTTAATAGAAGACCAAGGAATGCCTTGGAATTTTTTTTGTAATTTTAGATTCCAATTTTTTAGGTTAAATAATCAACAGTACTCGGTCAATTCATGTATGTTTTATATTATATGATAATAAAAACATTGACATGCATACGTATGTCATTTAGATTAAATGCGCCTACACAAATATATTTGATATGTCATACATGCATTTAGGGGTGGGCAAAAATCCATTAAACCGAACCGAACCGGTGAACCGATCCAATCGGGTTTTTTTCGGTTTTTGTTTAAGATCCGGTTCGGTTCGGTTTGGTTTAAATTGTAGAAAACCGGATTTTTCAGTTCGGTTTCCGGTTCGGTATCTAAAACCGAAAACCGAACCGAAAACCCGGTATATAATGAAAAACCTAATTTTTTCCACACCCATTCTCTCTCAGTTTCAATCTCAGCCTCTCAACCTCGTCTGAATCCCTAAATCCCTAATTCTCTCAACCTCTTCTGAATCCCTAAATCCCTAATTCTCTCAACCTCGTCTCTCACTCTCTCACTCTCTCACATCCACTGCCTCTCTCACCCGTTGTCTGCTGTCTCTTTCGTCCGACTTTCTGGTGCCGACGACGTTCTAGCTTGCTCGATGACTTCGACTACATTCGACGACTTGCTCGACTCTTGGATCGACGTTCTGCCTTTGACGATCCCAAACTTTCTCAACGATCCCAGACTCCCAGTCCATTAAGCCGACATCGTTTCTCCAAGTACTCCGATTCAGGTATTTCGTTTTCTCTCTTTCTGTAATTATCTTGTGTTTGGCTGTCGAGAAACTGCATGAATGATGCAACATACATAATTTCTTTTTGTTCATTTACTTCTTGATTGATTGATCGATGAATATCGGGAAAATCACTGTATGAGAAACATGTAAATATATAAAATTTATATTAAATTTATATTAAATTTATGTTATTTTTATTGATTAGTTTTGAGGCATTCAAGTAATAGTAATTTCGATTTTTATTAAAAAAATAATAATTTATCAGTAGAACAAACTAAATCGTTATAAGGTTTCTGTGATGGGAAAATGGGAGATTTAATTTAATGGGAGATTTAATTTAATCTCTTTGTGGGTCTATTTCTCACTCACTCAGTCACTCAGCAATTTACAGACCATTTTTTATTATATATATATAATATTGTAGGAGAATTGAATTGATTTATGTTGTTGTGTCAAGTATAATGTAGAAAGAGAGGATGTAGGAGATGATAAAAGGATGAGGGAGGTCAAGCAAATAATTATTTTTTCTGTTGAATTTATTTTTCAATTTATAAAAAGAAATTGTTGTGGTGGTGCGTTTGAGGCTTTTATTTTTATAAAATAATTATAATAATTTTGTTTAAAATAAAAAAAAGAAAAGGAATTAATAAAAATAAATATATGTGTGAATCTGGAGAGTTCCTTTTTAGTTTTTATTATGGTTGGACATGCACTTTGGTTAAGAGTCCACGTGAGGTACTCTATTTTCTTTTTATCATTCAATCCATAAAGCCTTTGATATTGTTGAAGAGTCAAAGTGTTAATCTCTTTAAAAGAGATGAGTAATCTGTGAACCCAACTTCATTTCACTTGTTGACTGTTGTGCATTTTGTTATTTTCTTTCTTATTGTTTGCAATGCTTTGTGGAGCTGATTCTGTTGCTCCAGTTGACTGGGTTGTTCCTTGGTTTGTTTGTGGTTGTGTTGCTTTCCTCTTTTTGTTGGTTGTGTTGTTTGGCCTTTTGGCTCATTAATAAGATTATCGTAAAAAAAAAAACATTTAACCTGTTGTATAATGTATTCAGACATGCATCACATGCTTTAGTGCAAGTGGAAAATTGTTGGGTTTATGCCCTAAAGATGTAATTTGTAAATGGATTTATGAAATAAATAAAAGGAAAAGTTCAATCCATTCTTGTTGTGTTGTTTATTTTATAACTTGTGCATATATTTAACATCCAAGATTGCCGGATATAATCTCGAACTGTGTATATGAGTGTCATATACGGATAGATACAGTAAGAGACGTGCAATCTAAAGAGTCTATAGATAGCAAATAAAGTTGGGTACTTTATTTGTGGTTAATCTATAGATGTGGTTCATTCCGTAATGTACGATGATTCTATCCTTAATCATTCATATGAGATATGGGAATGGAGGCACCTTATATGATGTGATCATATAGGACTGGGCCATGATCCATATGAATCCCTCACTAAGATTCGTTTACCGATGAGATTCATATATATCAAGTAATGATGGCTATATGTGGGTGATCTTAATCCTGAGTGTCTTATCGACTCCTTCAGGTTAGATCGTGGTCTTTGATGTACCATAGGTGAGGTCAGATGTTGTTCCCGATCAATATGCTCTGTATGTTAGGATTACGGTTTGGCTTGTGGCTAGAAAGGTTTGTACACAATAGTGAAATCCACTCCTTCTTGTGAGAAGTTGATGATAGTTCCCCTAAGGGTTGATTCGGGGCTTGGACTATATGAGCGCTCTCATAATTCCATAAGGAAATAGGATTTATTGTCCATTAGAGAATTAACGGTACTTATAGGATATATGTAATTAGAGGGGTATAAAGGACATTATGACCCAACTCTAATTATGAACTACTATGGAGGATCACACCATGTGTAATAGTTATATCGATGGACACCGAGTTGAATCGGTCTGTATAAAAGCGTCTGCAGTTAAGAGAGTGCAGCTTCGGGTTTTTAGTGGAATAACACCGGAGTTAATAATAAAGGAATATTAATTAAAGAGTTTAATTAATGATTCCAAGGATTATTGGAGCTCAAAATACTGTGGGTCCACTTGGTCCCCTTACTAGCCCGATCGATTTAGGTAACAAGGGTCACGGTTAATTAATTGGATTGTCCAATTAATTGTGTTACAAAAGTGACACGTATATATTCGGGAATTAATTGAATAATGAGATTGTTTAATTAATGAATGTTAATAGTTAAATTAATTAGATAATTAGATTATTTAATTATACTGATAATTATGAATTATTAATTAACTATTAATTTGAGGGTATTATTTGATATATGGATTCGGTGAAGATAAAATAATAGGATTATTTTATTTTACTAAATCATTTATCTAAGTATTTGAATTTAAGTTTAAATTCAAAATACTTATTATCACTTTTAATATATTAGATATATTTGAAAAGGAAAATTAAAAGATATATATCAATTATAACACAAGAAATTGCATTGGTTGCAAATTGGTGTGTGCACATATATAAGTGTTTGTATAGGATACAAACAAATATATATATATAAATGCAAGTGCAGGCGTAAGGAAAAGATTTAGAAAAAAAAAAGTTGATTTTTTCTATTAGATACACACGCAAAAAGAATAAAAAAGGCATAAGTTTTGCATGAGATGCAATTTATGTGTGCGTGAAATCAATACACTAAATTGAGAAGAAAGAGTTTCTTCAAGTATTTCTTCAAGTATTTCTCTACATCCTTCATTCAACTTCCTGAGACCGTGACGCGCCAACACACAGTTACCAGTGTCGGGAGATAGCGAAGAAGATCGAGTGATTCAGACAAGAGCACATCGTAAAGTGAAGGAGTCTCCAAACGTTGGTAAGGGTGGTTCAGACAAAAGCATATCATAAAGTGAAGGAGCCTCCAAACGTTTGTAAGATTTTCTCCTTCTGATTATATTGATTTCAATTTCATGTGTTTACATATTGTATGTATTAGTTCCGAAAAATAATTACGATCCCAAGTTTATTGGTCCCAGATACAGATTATGATCTGTATATAAATTTTAAAACCTAGTTCCGTTGCGTAACCGGTAAACAGGGTTCCAATAGACATCACTGTCGGGGAAGATTTACTTGTTAGACCCGTTCAAACAACAGGTTACTCGGAATATCAGGAGTGAGCAGGTCGCGTTGTCACGGGCCGCAAGCTGTCAAGCCCATGAGCCCAACAAAGGCCACAACTATGCCAAGCTCTTGGAAGATTCTAGAGACTTCTCCACAATTCCAGCATTGGTCAAGCTTCTGGAAGTCTCTAGCAACCCAACCCTCTCTACACCATTCTTGTATTTAGCTAGATAGTTGTAGAATAATCTAGAACCTTGTAAAGGCATGTAAATACATGTAGAGTATTCTAGTTAGGTGTAGAATATTCTGGAGACTTAATCTCCTTTATTAGACTAGATTAATCTAGAACATTCCTTAAGGAGGTGGCTCACCTATAAATAGCCAACCCCCCCTCATTTGTAAATCATCCTAGAAACTCAAGCATTCTAGTATCCAAAGCATTGTAAAGCTTCCTTCATAGCAATACAATCTTTGTTTCCATTCAAGCTCTTCTACTCCTTTCTCTCAAATCTCTCTTGTAAGGCTTACTTAGCAACATTCTCATAGAACTTGCCTAAGTGCCGCACGGGTGTGCTGCGCAAACTCTAAGCCCGTGACAGTTGGTATCAGAGCCTGGTTAAGCAACCACAGCTAGCACGAGTCATGGCCTCCGATAGCGAAGTTGCTGCTATAGTGGAAGAGCAAGCGCATGGTCGTGGCGAGCAACGCACCCACACCAAGCGTAGCAAGTCCAAGGGTCCGTCCATGGACGCTTTGGAATCTCGCGTGGATGTCCACGATGAAGCCCTCTCCGAAATGCAAACCACCTTGAGCACCGTGGTCGACCACCTCGATGGCCTAGAAACCAATTACACCATAATAGCTCAGGCGACCAAGGCAATGCTACAAGAGTTCCATAAGGGCATTCGGGAGGAAATCTGCCAATTTACTGAAGAAATCCGCAACACTCGCACCTTCGTCGAGCAAGAGTTGCGGGCCATTCGAGTCGAGATGGATGAAGTTCGCACCGAATGGACTTCGTTCAAAAACAACCCAACTTATGGCAGTGGTGCCTTCGCTAGCACGAGCACATGGGGCGCCATCCAAATCCCTAAGCCATCCACATTCAACGGCAATCGTAACGCCATGGAAGTGGAAAACTTCCTCTTCAGCCTAGAACAATACTTCGAGGCCAAGGGAGTTAGGGACGACGCTACACGGATCACCAATGCTCCCACCTTCCTTCGGGATTCTGCTCAACTATGGTGGCGGCGCAAGCATGGTGATACTATCCACCCCATCCGCACATGGGAAGACTTCAAACGAGAACTCAAGAGGCAGTTTTCGCCAACCAACGCCGATAAGGAGGCCCGTAGCCGCCTTCGTCGCCTCAAGCAGTCTGGATCCATCCATGACTACATCAAGGAGTTCTCTACCTTAATCCTCGAGATCGAAGATATGTCCGATAAAGACAAACTATTCCTCTTCATGGACGGTCTCAAGGAATGGGCGAGAGTGGAGCTAGAAAGGCGGAACGTGCAAGACATTGATGCAGCCATCGCCGCTGCAGAATCCCTTGCCGACCTCACCAAGACAAAAGAAATGACTGACAACCATGAAAAAGGTGGGGGAGACGAGTCTAAAGACCACAATCGCAAGAGCGAAGGACCAAACAGAACTCCCAATGGCGATAACCGGCGTGACAACGCCAATGAAGGCAAACCCGTTTTGATCAAGCCGAAGAATCCATGCTTCATTTGTGATGGGCCACATTGGGTACGTGACTGCCCAAAGCGAAAGATGCTCAATGCCATGGTTACCCAACTAGAAGAAACTAAGGCAATTGAGCCCCAAGCAAGCATGAGTTCTCTCCAACAGCTTTATGCACTCAAAGGGCAACCCGTGCCTCCTACACTTACCAAAGGCCTCATGTTCGTGAATGCCACCATCAAAGGCAAACAAGTTCGTGCAATGCTAGACACCGGAGCAACGCACAACTTTATCTCAACAGATGAAGCCAAACGACTTGGTCTTCGCATCACCAATGGTGAATACGCCGTCATTAAAGCTGCCAACTCTCCGGCCAAGCAAATTGATGGCACAGCAAAAGACGTCATTGTCCACCTAGGCCCATGGAGTGGAAAGCTCGACTTCTCGGTGGTTCCCTTAGATGACTACCAAGTGGTGCTAGGCATGACGTTCTTTGAGCAAGCCAACGCTTTCCCCCTACCCGTTGTGAACTCACTTAGCATTCTTAACGGGGGCAAGGCAATCACCATCCCGGTGGGACGCATACCCCAGCCATGTAGGATGCTATCCACCGTACGGCTCGAGGAGACACCAATTTCTCCCACTTCTCCATAGAACCAGCCGATTGTAGGCATTCGAAGGAGTAAGAAGCGCACAAGCCATGGGAAGCGATCGAAGGCACCGAGAGAAGGCACCCAAGATGCTGGATCACCTTCGAAACCTAGCCAGCCCACTTGCGTCGAGCTAAGGATGTGAGACTCGAATTCTATCTCTCAAGGGAGGCTTCCCAAGCCGAAGACCTTCTGCAGGAATGAACCAACTTGTGGCCAACTCCAACATACTCAGCGCCCACGCAACGAGGACGTTGCGAACTTAGGTGGGGGGGGATGTCACGGGCCGCAAGCTGTCAAGCCCAGGAGCCCAACAAAGGCCACAACTATGCCAAGCTCTTAGAAGATTCTAGAGACTTCTCCACAATTCCAGCATTGGTCAAGCTTCTGGAAGTCTCTAGCAACCCAACCCTCTCTACACCATTCTTGTATTTAGCTAGATAGTTGTAGAATAATCTTGAACCTTGTAAAGGCATGTAAATACATGTAGAGTATTCTAGTTAGGTGTAGAATATTCTGGAGACTTAATCTTCTTTATTAGACTAGATTAATCTAGAACATTCCTTAAGGAGGTGGCTCACCTATAAATAGCCAACCCCCCCTCATTTGTAAATCATCCTAGAAACTCAAGCATTCTAGTATCCAAAGCATTGTAAAGCTTCCTTCATAGCAATACAATCTTTGTTTCCATTCAAGCTCTTCTACTCCTTTCTCTCAAATCTCTCTTGTAAGGCTTACTTAGCAACATTCTCATAGAATTTGCCTAAGTGCCGTACGGGTGTGCTGCGCAAACTCTATGCCCGTGACAGCGTGCTTAAGATGGTTTTTGCCCTCAATGTTGCATAAGGCCAGGTTTCACGGTAAGAGACCCAGGGGTTAGCCAAAGTATGACTTATCTAATAAGCCCTACCGGATGAGCATCGTGTCTACATCGTGTGTGCCCTAACAGACCAGAGGGGTATGCCTATTTCAAGATCATATTCTAATAATTTTTGTTTTAACAATATTGTTTTCTAACGGTTATTCATGTGGCGAATTGCAGGAGTAATTGTGGTGCCCATATTTTGAGATTGATAGAGTACATGCTGGTGCAGGGTTACGTTCAACTGGACGGAGGAAGATATGCGGGCCATCCGGGAGAAGATGGTTGTGGAAGTTTTTTGTAACTTCAAACCCACTTTTATTTTGTAGTTGTTGATGTGCATAACTTGTTCATTAATGAAATTATTAATTTTAAAAAAAAATTATAAGTGCTTGCATTTACAAGTAGAACACGCATTTCATTCCTTGAACAATAAGTAAACTGAAAATTAACTGTCTCATTTAATTAAACAATAAGTAAATGAACAAGTCATACAATTTTAAATAATTAAAATGAAATCAACATCAACGGATCAATTCATTCCACGGTAGAGTCTTTGTGAGGGCACGTTTGTTTGTTGTGTCCAAATGAATGACAGATTCTACACCTGCGACGGTATTCCTTCGAAACAATTCTGCTCAGATCTTCATTAATCAAAGGCGGTTTAGAACATATTCTGCTATTATGACCTGATTGTCCACATCTTCTACACGATTGTGTGGTTGTCCTCTTCGAAGACAAGGCATATCGACCCGACATCGGGCGACTCGATTGTCTCTTGGACTTTAGATTTAAAACCACCCACGCAGCGATGTCGGATGACACTACCCGTGAAGAAGGATGGCCAACAAGCATAATAGGAACCGAATAAACATCAATAAGTGTTTGTCTCTTGTAGTAGTCCACACACAAAGAAGTGAAATCCAAGTTTTACTCCCTGCAATAACACCGAACACAGTGAGATTCACGTTTGGGTTATATAAAGCGTAAACTGTAACTTGTAATGTATCTTGCCGCTGCGAGTGTGTGAGAACATGGGAAAAAATCCATTTGGAATTTGTTACATATGTAAGTCTTCTGGGCTAAGTCAACAGTCCATTGATTTCCCTTTAGTTTGATGGTGGATATGTTCCAGTCAACTGGATTTATAGTTATATAACCGTACTTCTTGACACGTTTCAAGATCACAAGATGTGTTACGTCGGTCAATTGATGATGTATGAACTGTACAACTCGATGGCGTTCGTGAAACTACTGTTGTAGCATATTCCTAATGAACTCTGCTAGTGTCAACATAGGAAGTTGTCGTGCGAGTTTTCGGCACGAGTTTATGCACTCTACAACATTTGTTGTCATCACCCTGTAACTTCTCTCAGGACAGTGTACGTGAGACCATTTGTGTGAACCGGTAGCAATGACATAATCGAATGCATTCTTGTGCAGGTTATGTAACTCGTTCATGTGCCGATTATATTTCAATTTTGTGTATGATCTAGTTGTTTTGTCCATTATCGCGGCAATATCCTTTCTGTGAAATCGTTTCTTAATATTTTTGAAAAGTGCCGACAACATATGGTATAGGTGGTATAAGGAAATACTTTAGAAATCCATGCTTCAATGCTTGAATGTCAATCGGAAATGAAAACTAGATTGTCTATATGACCAGGAGCACCCTTCAAGCAATCCAAAAACCACTCCCATGAAAAGTTATTTTCTGAGTCACCGTACCCAAAAGCAATTGGATACACCTGTTTGTTTCCATCTTATACAGTTGCAACAAACATTGTACCCCTAAATATATCCTTCAAATGGGTACCATCAACTACAATAACATGACGCATGCACCTCTGGAAACCTTAAATTAAGGACCCTAACGACATGAAGAATTATAGAAATTTAGCATCATCTGTGCACTGTAAGTCAGTGAATGTGCCACGATTTTACTATGCAGCACGTAACCAAAAGATGACAATAGTTTTAAAGTTTCTTCATGCGTTCCATATGTCAATAACAATGCATAATACAGGGTTTGATGTGTATTACTTTACATG
The DNA here is from genome assembly GCA_032871835.1 of Dipteronia dyeriana. NCBI lineage: Eukaryota > Viridiplantae > Streptophyta > Magnoliopsida > Sapindales > Sapindaceae > Dipteronia > Dipteronia dyeriana. The sequence continues at coordinate 12,756,848 of CM065303.1, forward strand.
ATTTGGATGCCATACATTGTTTTCATATTGACAATTATTTCATTGGGACGCATGAGACGACCATCTTGTTTTTGAAGTCTAGGTGCAACGACTTCTCCGATTATGACTGCACTAGCTTATCGGTGGCGACAGTGAATCTCCTCCAAGGGATAACTATGTTCGTTGATAAAACTTCTGACTTGGAAGTACGTCCCTCCATCTCTCATCACCGCTCTTAATTTCCACGTACAGTTGTCAATAATGCAAACCAGATATAACGTTGTCTTATTGGACCTTTAGACCTTCCATTCAAAGTTCTGTTGTAATGTAAAAATGCCAACTAGTCATTTCAAATCCTTTTTAGTCAAAAAAAATTGACCTTTATAAATCATGCTTGTCTGTTCTTGCACTACCAAGGTGCTTGTTCTCTCAATACCAAACGAGTATGAATCTGCTCCGAGAATAACCCATGTTGCGGCATTATTAGAATTTTCAGATGCAAATGCATTATTCCAGACCTCGAAATTCCTAGGCATATCTAGTTCACTACAACTAACTCTTTGTACATGTCTTCCATGTGTTTGAATTTGTACAGACTCTTCATCCACATTTTCTAGATCATCTATCGGATCATTATTTGCCTTATTATCCACCTCATGGTTCGACTCATTGTATTGCTCATCATTCATCTCAATTCAATAACCAAACACATCCTTGAATTGAGGTTCAACTATATCTACATGGTCGACCACTACTGGTGGGACATCATACATGTTTTCCCGACCTTCGGTTGCACTCCTTTGTGTGAACACTTGGTTGCTACCGCTAAAGGATCCAAATTGTTATGTATTTTCATGAGGTGAAATATCATTCCCTATCACATCTCCAGTTGTCCTCTCAGTTAGACTGACACATACTTGAGGGTTCACTCAATCTTACCCTAGCATAAACAAAACATCATCGTCATTTTTTATAAATGTGCAACATGTTGTGCTAGGAACGATTAATATTGTCTATAGATCAACATTGTATTTGTTTATACCATACTTCATGACGGTATGCACGATCGCCAGCGATACTTCGTACGTCATATTCTTTGACACAACATTCTTTGGTTATCGGATCCAACAAACATCTGACTTCCGTCGGGTAACTGCTCCCATCGACCGTTGTACGATATTACTATTCTAGCCCGATTTGTTCTGCCGTCAAATTAATCATAACAAACCATTTTTAAACACAACTAGAACTACAACATATTTTCACAAATGTCTGAATAAGATGTTACCAAAAGGCTGACGAAAGGTTTATACAAAAGACTTGGATTACATTTACAAAGGCACGGGTGAGGATATTTAAAAGTCTCAGACAATTCTTACAAAGGCTCAGAGCCTTATGTAAAAGGCTCGGTCACAGTTTCATTGACAAACCTAACGTTTATGCAAAAGGCTTGGACACAACTTCACAAGGGTCGGTGACGTCTATAAAAAGCTTATAAAGTTTTTAAAAAGGCTCGAATAGTGTTTTAAAGGCTTGGACAAAGGCTCGGACAGTGTTTATAAAGGCTAGAGAAGTGTATATAAAGCCTCAGAAAGAGCTTCGAAAGGCTCAAAGATTCAAAATTCAATGAACCAGCTTCATGTTTACAATAGACTCGGAGAACAAATAAAAAAAACGGATAAAGTGTTACAACACTCACAAACACAAGTACACAAAATTTATGATTTAAGAGATATTACCTTGTTGTGTTGAAGAATGTAGACTTTTTCTAAGTCGAAGAAGAAAGAGTTGACAACATTAAGCTTTTGGCTTTGTTGTAAGGGATTTCAATTTTCATATAAGTTTATTATAGAAAGAAAGAGACGAGTTACTCCATTGAGAATAAAAAACTAATTATTTAAAAACAATTTTAATAATTCAATATAAATGATACCTTTTAAACATAACTTATTAAACCCCTCACTTGGATACAATAAAGATTAAAAAGGATGACATTTAACATTTAACATTTTTCACCATTTGCACGTACCAAACGGTCCCAACGGGTACTCTTCCAATAAAACAATTCAACAAAGAACTTTTTGAAGCAAACATAACTTTTTTATTAATCTTTTAAAACTTTTCAATCTTTAACGACGTGCTTTTATACATGTTAACATTTTCCAAAAATAAAATAGGTTAGGCTTCAAATTACATTTTCTTAAATTTAGGCAGTAAGTAAATCAAATACTGAACCGACGAGGGAAAACTTATGAAATATAAGCATAAAGTGTATCAATGCTTACTTCAAATCATAGAAACCTAGGAATTTGATAAAATTGTAAAACACACCATAACATTGATAACGTTGCAATCCGATAAATCCAACATCAAACGATAAAGATAAAGACTCCGGAGTAACACATTACAATGTCTTTGACTTGATGGAAAGCAAGCCTACTGTCTGCAAGAGGCATATCATTCCAAACAATATCATAACATGCTGCTTGTCAACCTGAAAACCTACAGACCAAAATGAGAATCTCCTCACCCGATCTTGCCTTACCCTTATCTGCTGCATCTAGGTGACAGCTCAGCGGACCTAGATCTTGATCCAGAGGGCGACCTTGACGCTCTACCAGGTTGCGGCCTCCAATGAGCCCGTCCTTCCTCATAGGTAGGTTTCCTAAAACATATGTACCCAAACTAATCAACAACAAAGAATAACCTGTCTTTATATACAATCACTTATTCATGATGGCAGAATTCAAAGGTAATCAGTGAGATAGAGACTTCCACTTACTTGCCATAACCTTCACCATTGTGGTTCCGATCAGCAGCAGTGTCATAACCAGGGGAATATGACACACGATTGTAATCAGCATCTCGCTCTGGTGGAGGACCTCTTGGTGATCTTGGGTGTTCTGCATGCCTTCTCCTTGGGGAAATAGAGTAGTCTCCTTGTCTTGGGGCGGGAGAGTAGGATCTGACCAAAACTTTTAATATGAAAATGTACTTGCCAAAAAGAGCAGACATTAGGAAGAGATGATCGCAGTTTGTAACATTGATCACTAACCTAGAGCGGTATCTACTCCTAGAACCTTCAGGATAGCGGGGGGAGCGTGAACGAGATACTGAACGTGACCGAGAATGTCCTGAAACATTATAGAACAAGAAGCACAGTTTAATTACAAAATCATAGGTGAGATACACTACCACAGCAAATTAGCACTTGGTACCAGAAACTTAAATCCAATAATTTCATATAAGCAAGAACCATATTCCAAAATAATAGCTATAATTCACAAAATTACTATTCAAGGATAAAAGATTTTAAGCTAGCCCACTTCAGGGTTGATCAAGCTAGCAAGTAGCAATTGAAGCAATCAGAACTCAGAAGAACTCAGTAGCAGAGTCTGATTCATGCCACATATACTAGGCCCTTTACTAAAAACAAATTTGAACACAGGATTTTTTAAGGAGTGGCCTTAGTACTATGCTCCCATACGATGCTTAAACCTCATAAGGAACTTTTGCTTTTTTTTATAGGAAGAATAAAATAAGGAACTTTAATACATCAATTAAGCAAAAAAAATTAAAAGGATGAACAGAGACCTGTTAGACATATACTTGAATTAACCAAAATATTAGTAATAACAGGAAAGTCCTACGAAAGAAGATGAAGTACAGTGTTCAAGTAGCTACACATGAAATGAGCACGAGGCAGTAATTCTGGATAGTACACAAAACTGGCCACCCAGGACAAAAATTAAAAACTTGGACCTTACCACTTTGTAACACAAGAATAACCATGATATACAGAATAAAATGACTTCATCAAGAACAGTTGGAATAATTCTCAATTGCATGTCACAAAGGTGGAGTGACCTTTAACATGACGGCAGGACTTCAGTAATCAACATCAATTTCTCACGGAGGAAGCTTATTACAAAAGGGACAGCATACCATAGTACGATGATCGTTGTCCTCCGTTGCTTGGTCCTCTACTGCAAAACAAATCAAAGCAAATTCTTAACAAACAAAACTTACCAGACTGGTAACTAACCATATGGGAAGAAAGTGAATAAAGGGTTGAGAGGTCTGGGATGAGAAGGCAGAAAGGCTACCTTCCCCTAGCTCTGTGACGCATCTCTTCAGGCCTCTTCCTTGACTCTGCAGCAAGAACCACAGAAATTTCCCTCCCAGCAAAACGTTTCCCATTCATATGGTGCTGCGCTTCTGAAGCTTCATAGGGATCCACAAATTGCACAAATGCAAACCCTCGAGGTTCTCTGCGCATCAGACACAGCAAGGCCTCATTTAAAGCAAGCAAATTTATATCTGAGCAAACACGGAATGTCTGAGGATATTTACTAGCACAGATCAACATATTAAGTTACTGCCTCAATTTCATCACTCAGTTTACCTTTCTTTATGAGTCTAAACACCAATTTCAGATCCAGCACACTTGGGCACTGAATTTACAAAAAGCAAGCTCAAGTATGAAAGCAACTTGAAAGAGGCAAGTGACTTGAAAATTCTTCTCATGCTTGTAAATATAAGAAGCACTTGAATGCAATATTTCCCCAAAGTTTAAATCTCTCCATGTAGTCTTCAATTGGTCAAGATTCAATCTTCTTCCTCATCAAACTTCTATTGATTGTGTAATTATATAGTTTCTCTTCAAAAAGGCACACTCTTCATTTGAACATTATTCTCTATACCCTTGAGAACACTATGTTAGGCATGATTTACAGTAGGTCTTCAAATGTGAAAACTCTTCATTTGAACATTACTCATAAGTTCATAACACCCTTCAGACCAATAAGTTAAGCATGATAAACAGTAGGTCTTCATCAAATGTGGGGCTTCGGCTTGTTTTAATTTTAACTTCAAACCAACATACCCCCTGACAAACCAGTTCAAAATTTAATCCGCCATGAAAAAAGAAATCCCTTGAATAAATATTATAGAATACAATTACGTGTAGATATATTTTCCACCGTAACTGAAGGAGCTTTAAAGAACTCGGGAAATAAGAAGCAGCATGAGGGAGAAATGGAAAGAAACATCGACTAGAACCATTAATTATTCATCACAAAAATCTGATTCAAATAAATAGCAACATGATATCGAAACAACTGAACCGACAACAACTATGTTAGATGCTTTATATTAACAATTCAAAGTGCTTTGTACCATTCACACTCAAGTACAAAGTCTGGTAAAACTCAATCACTGATCGCGATACATCTAACACACCTAATGACTAACATATGGAAATTGAATATCATAATTGCTAGAGAAGCTTATTTTACAAACTTCATTATAGTAAAATTTGAGTAACAAGAAAGTTAAAGCTTTTTCATAAAGCTGCATCCATCGTCTGATTGCAGAATTGTAAAAAACTGAATTGAATTCCAAAATAATTATGGTGAAACTTAAGCCTAACCAAATCTACTAGAACCAAGTTTGAAAATAAATAGCATAGTTCAAAACCAAACTGAATTATTTTACTGTAATGAAACAAAAAAAGTAAAAAAAAAAAAAAAAGAGATGGGATACTACAAGAACAAGTTCAAAAACCAACATAGCAATACGGGCCAAAAAAAACTCACCCACTGTAATAATCCTTAGGAATGTACACATCCCTAACAACCCCGAATCTCTCAAATGGAATGCGAAGTTCTTCTGGTCTGAAACAGCGAAAAAAACATAATTCAACAACACTAAATTAGCATCAACAACACCGCAAAAAAAAAAGTGTTTCAAGCCCTCGAGAAAAAAAATCTATACCTGCAATCAAGAGGAATGTTTCGAACCAAAAGGCTTCCATGATTCTGCTCCCTGCGCCTTCCATAACCTCCGCCTCTGCCACCACCATAACCCCTCTTTGGGGGGCTTCGTCCCCGTCCTTCGTATCCTCTCCTAGGAGGGCTATAGTATGGTGGACTGTACCTTCTCATTGTACTGCACATCAAATAAAATATAACTTATTTTCACATATTTTCAAAATATATATATATGCCTTTACTGCAAGAACAACAAAAATTAAACCAACCCATTACAAAGAAACCCAACATCAACAAAACAAGAACAACCCAGTTGCTATGATTCATCAATAATCATTATTCAACCAACAAAAAAAAACCCAAAATCGAGAAGCAAATAAAAGTTAAAAAACCAAAAAACAAAAGTGGAATTTACGTAGAGAGATTTCGAGATTCTATTTTGAATTCTTTTTCCGGGGACTATCTCGGCAACCAAACAGAGAATTAGGGTTCGATAGATTACCTGATCGAATAGAAGAAATTGACAAGGAAGAGTTGCTTTGCTAGATCTGAATTCTGAAGTTCACACAACTGTTTCGCTCGTGAGTTGTGACTTCGATTTCTACTTTTATTAAAGCTGTAGACGTGTACAGTGTACACTATAAAACCGAGTTTCCAATGTGGGCCGCCCGGCCCGACAGTGTTGTCGGTTTTTTTTGGGACGAATATTAATCTCGGATCATTTTGTTTTTTATCTTAACACTGAATTTTTTTTTTAAGATCGAATAGGGATTGAAATCTGAACTCAAATGATATGTTTATTTTTTTCTCATATCTGAATGTATTGTCAATACGTTTATTTTTTAAAAGTAAAATTGTTTGAAAATAAATAATTTTATATTTATACCCATATTAATTAATTAATTATCCATATAATATAAAATGAAAACAATCTAAAAATATTAATTATATATGAACACATATAATCGTGATCTTCTTCTTCAATTATAAACAAACTTCATTTTTATTAAGAAAAAAATTCAAAAAAAAAAGGACAATAGAAAAAATCATATAAAACACTCTAAAAATAATATATAAATACATCACTCTAATATCATAATAAAGTATTAATATTAAACACAATTATGAGAAGTGATTATGGTTCTTTTTTATTTTTAAAACTATTTACAATAAGCAATATATTAAAAAAAAAAGATTTCGATACCATATGTAATTATGATGAAATTGAAAATATATTATATATAAGGCGATAGTATCGGAAGAAAAGATTTTGGATTGTATTTAATGCAATTCAGTGGTTTACAATTATGTGAAAAGTCAGGATTTTTTACTTTTTTTTTAAGTTGTTTTTTAAGATTTTTAAGTTGTTTGGCCACTTAAAAAAACAAACAAAACAACTTAATAATTATGATTTAGAATCATTAAGTTAAGTGAAAAAAAACAAACGATCCCTTAGTCCCGGATTTTATTTTTATTTTTATGCAATATGTTACAATCTTTTAAAATCAGTTCAAATGGGTAGAATATCTAAAAAATTTAAATGATAAAATATTACAAATAAAATAAAATCTTAGGCTCGGTCCCCTTTTACGTCCATGGTGAGGGATTCATCATACTTATTTTAAAAGTTTGTGTAGTAGTTTTCCACCGTCGTGGGAGTAGATTTAGAGTAGATTTATAGGTTATATACGAAGTGATTGATTTCAGTTTGTCCCAATAGCTCCATGACACATTTAGTGTCAAATTTGAAAAAAACAAACAAGAAACAGCAAAAGGGACTAATACTAAGCATGCTGCATTTGTATTCGATTTAAAGAAATTAGAGACCGATAATCTTATAATTAGGCTACTCAAGAAATCAAGCAACCTCAACTAAATTAATTAAGCATTAAAAAGTAGGAAGTAACCCATCAACCTTAATTACCAGCAATACACAGGGAGCCAGTGAGGACTTAGGAGTGCATCATAAATTCATAATAGTTACGAATTATGATATGCAAATTCATGATTTCACCAAAAATGACAATCACGCGTGATCAGTCTCACAACTTCCTTCAAAAACTCATAAAAATCTCAAATCAGCATAACATCAAATCAATGTCCTTACTAAACACATTTTACATAAACCACATGTATGTGGTGCTATATTGCAGGAAAATCAATAGCATGCGAGAAGCTTGACAAAGACAAATGCGTATTCGCGGTATTGTCTGCAGGCAAGAGCTGTGTGCTGGAAAAGCATGTCAAGAGGAGCTGCCAGGAAGCATACTCCTGTGGAACATCCGAAATCGAGGTGGACAATTTGAAGAACTGGATCAAGACCAACCAGTGCATCAAGGCTGTGGACTTGATCGGATATCACTTGGAACCTCTCCGGATTCTCTCCTAGTCCTCGATACAAGCTTTACCCAGAAGCTCTGCTTTCTTCTGTGATAGGAGAAGGTCACTCTCAATTTCGTTTCCCTTTTTTTTCTTGGAAACTTCCAGAGCAAGATAACTCAATGTCATTATAATTTAATTGGTTTATAAGGTTCGAAACAGGCCAAAATATCTTCAGCATGCATTGTAGGGGTAGATTTCTGAACTGCTTGATCGTTGGTCTTGAATACTCTTGATAGATCCCCCAAAATCAAAACCTTTCAAATCTACAACAATTTTCAAATTTTAGAAAACAGAAAACGACACATTTTCAAATTTTAGAAAACAGAAAACGAGTTTTGAAAACAATACGAACACGTATTCTTGTCAGGTGTTTTTCTTCCCAAATTATGTGGAAGCACAAGGAGCAAATGCTCGAATGCTTGAGATTAGGAGCTCTAGCATGAACCCACCTCAAATGTTTCCCAGAACTGAACCCTCTATTTCCCCAGATGCATTTGAGGATATATTATAGCCTAGTGCCCTAGTTTTACCCTGTAAAACATATCAAGAAGGCAAGAGAATGTCATCAGAGTGTATTTATTTTATGCCCTATGCAAGTTCATAATATACCACCTTCTGAAAATAAAATTTTCTTTTATATAACGGGTAAGGTGGAAATAAAGACCACTTAAGGTAAAGCCAATGGGGCAAACAAAAAGAACAAAGATGATCAACAACACAAGAAGTGTGAAGCATTTAAGCAGCAAAACTAATGATTCGAATCGTATATCCATCAGCTTGATAGGTGCTGTTAACAGGAAATTTGTTTAGGATGAGAAATCCCTATTAACACTCTCGAGACCACTACCACAGAGGTGGTGGTCGGGGTTGGTATAGTTGATACCTGACCTGAACTTGTATGAATATGAAGGAGGATGAAACAGTAGGTAGGGTGAGAAATCCCTATTAACACCCTCGAGACCACTACCACGGAGGTGGTGGCCGGGGTTGGTATCGTTGATACCTGACATGATCTTGTATGAATATGAAGGAGGATGAAACATTAGGTATGAGACAAGTCATCTCGCCCGTCGGGCTTCGTGCTTATGAAGTAGATCTGGGGAGCTCGAGGTTCCCTTGCTGGTGCGAAGGGGGTGATCCTGGACCTTGTTCCTCGGTCGGGGTCGGAGCCCATCCTGGTACCCAGAGCCTGGTTCTGGAGCCCCGATTGCTTCCTGTAATACCCCGACCTCGATAACAAGTAAGAAGAGGGGGCTTATCTAGCTCCAGTGTCGGGGAGCTCGATTTCTTCCATAAAGAGGATACGGGAGAGCTCCTCGACTCCCTTCGAACTGGTCTGGGCGGTTTCTCTTCTTCTTGATGTGCGACTTTGGCGTGTAGATGAGAGGATAAGAGTGTTAGGTCCAGCGAGATAGGAATCTAGATTCGTTTCCTTAGGTCTTCGTTGTTGCTTCCCGATCTCATGTAAGAAAGATTAGAGAGCTAGGACCAATGGGGTCGGTACCTAGCCTGCATACACACATGCGTAATACAGTAGATTATAGGAAAAACACAAGTCTTATGTAGATGGAGGTGGACTAACCAAGGGGGGAAAAAGCATCACGAGTGATCACATGCTGAAAAACCGCTAGGCAGTATCCAGAGGAAGGAAGAATACCCTTCCTTGTATATATATATATCATGCGATGCTCCGAAGAGGTTACAAAGATGTCAAAGTAGTACAACGTATATGCTCCGGGGAGCTTACAACAATGAATGATTACCGATACCAGTATTTTCCTGGTCGGGGTACCCATATAATGATGATCTATAGAGAACTTTAAACGAAGCATGTGTCTTCTCAGATGGATTGGAGACCCCTCAATATGTCTTTTACAGGCATATTTATACATGGTGACTACCTTAACGTGCAAGTCTATGACTCTTCAATTAGTCTTCGTTTCCTTATCGAATACGATTCTCCCTTTAATGTAGTTGATCGGCCTGTAGCTACTATCTTGGAGAAGATATGATTGTTTCCTCTTCGGACTCTTCCTTCCTTGATAGGCGGGATTTTCTGTTATAGTTGACCATCAATAATCAGTTGGGGAGGATATCTTGAAGGAAAAGGTATTTGTTTCCTCTTTGGACTCTTTCACTAATGGTGGCCATTAAATAGTTGAATATACTCTTATTAATGGCGTTAATCATGTCATTAATTGGGTTAATTATCTCTATTAATATAGTTGACCTCATTAATAGGGTTGACTACCTCTATTAATACGGTTGACCTTATTTAATAAGGTTGACTACCTCTATTAATATGATTGACCTCATTAATGGTAATCATGAAAGTCAACCCTCTCTCTTGGAAGAGAACTCTGGTTCTATATCATGGTGGCGAGGTACCTTACTGATATTATTCTTCCTACCTTACGGAGGAGGGGTACCCCGGATGGGTCTCGAAGCTGGTATCCCCGTACTTGGGTATCGATCTGAGGGCGAGATACCTTAAGGTACCAATCTGGTTGTATGGATCTTGATTCGACCTTACAAGGCTTTCGGTGGAGCTCGATTTGACCGCGCTGGAATCTGATGGGGTAGCTAAGCTTGGATGGCAAGCCCTGGTAAGGTGTTCGCCATAAACAGGCGACCTTGGTTTGCTTTTGGAAGGGTGGAGAGGTACGCTCGAGTACTGCTCTTGCTACTTGATTTAACCATGCCAGGATCTACAGTGGATCTTGGCGCTTTTGGTGACGATGGGGCTTTACGGGCTTCTTCCTTTTATGCTCGGACAGGTCTAGATTATACCTCGACTAGGCAGGAGGGCCTTTGCAAGACAAGTTCGCCACCTTGAAGGTCTCCTAGTGAAAGTAGAGATAGTAGCAAGCTCTATGAGAATGTCATGAGATACCTTGATGTCGGGGGACCCAGGTCCTTTCACGTCAACCTAGCTTCGGGCTTTATCCTGGTATAAAGAGCTTGACGCGGTCTCGTCGGGCTTTATTTGGTAAGCCTGGACACGTGCGAGATACTCAGATGATATGGGCGGCCTCGCCTTGCTCCTGTAGGATCACGTGGTAGCTCGACCTCGGGGACCTTGATACCCCGTCATATAAGCTCGAATTTGGACCCTTACGGGAAGGTTGGGAAGTGGAAAATTCTTCTTTGGTCCCTAGCCAAATTTTGCTATTAACAGAAGTCCCCTCTGACTTGAACACCGGTAAGTATTTGGGGTTGGAGTCTGAATCATGTACTACATGAAGAATTTTGCTTGTCGCTTCTTACTTGTAACCAGAATCGCTCACAGTGCTTGGCTTAGCTAACCGGGGTACTAGTCATTCCTGTTTTTAGGAGTCTTGGTACACTTGGCGAAGAAGATCCTGGTAGGCAACTAAGGCTACTTTCTCACCAGGTCTTTATACATAGGTGAATTTGGCGTACCTGTAAAATAAATTAGCAATGACGGACCACAGAAGGGATATTCCCTTTGTGGAATTTCCGAAGCTCTAGTCAGTGTAAAATTTGGTAAGTGAGAAAGGTCACAAACCGTATTGCTTGATCATGTCGGATGAAGCTCTAGTGGCTAATCTGAGAGCCTGAAATTTCTAATCCTGGAATTGGTAGGCAACTATGCCACCCAGACCTTTCTTGACGGGGTTGGCACGGTCATGGCAACTGGATGACTTTTTGGTTGTTCAAGTCTCGTGACCTAGCAGGCAACTATGCTCTTACGCTCATATCCTTCTTGGGGGAGGTCAGCCTAATAAAAGCATCATGAGTGCTATCTAGCTATTTCCTGGTCTCGAGGCGATCAATGTCAAAATACCATGGCGTTCCTCCTGGATTAATCCAGTCCAGGGCATCAGGAGGGCTATCTAGCTATATCCTGGTATTTTGATCAGGATGGCAACTATGCATTTACATTCTGATCCTTCTTAAGGGTCGTAGCCCGACCAAGGCATCATGAGCGCTATCTAGCTATATCCAGGTATTTTGATCCGGATGGCAACTATGCTCTTACACTCAGACCCTTCTTGGGGGTCGTAGCCCCGACCAAGGCATCAGGAGCGTTATCTAGCTATATCCTGGTATTTTGATCAGGATGGCAACAATGCATTTACATTCAAACCCTTCTTGGGGGTTGTAGCCCCAACCAAGGCATCAGGAGCGCTATCTAGCTATACCCTGGTATTTTGATCTGGATGGCAACTATGCTCTTACACTCAGACCCTTCTTGGGGGTTGTAGCCCGACCAAGGCATCAGAAGCGTTATCTAGCTATATCCTGGTATTTTGATCTGGGTGGCAACTATGCTCTTACACTCGGATTCTTCTTGGGGGTCGTAGCCCGACCAAGGCATCATGAGCGCTATCTAGCTATATCCTGGTATATTGATATGGATGGAAACTATGCTCTTACACTCAGACCCTTCTTGGGGTCGTAGCCCGACCAAGGCATCATGAGCGATATCTAGCTATATCCTGGTATTTTGATCCGGATGGCAACTATGCTCTTACACTCGGATCCTTCTTGAGGGAGGTCACCCGACCAAGGCATCAAGGGTGATGAGGGGGCTTCCCCGATCAATCCCTAGTCTCGAGATCTGGATGACAACTATGCTCTTACACTCAGACCCTTCTTGGCGGGGGGTGGTTCCCGGTCGAGGCATCAGAGGTAGTGAGGGGGCTTCCCTGACCAATCTCTGGTCATGAGGAGATCACTGTCGAAATACTATGGTGATCCTCCATGAGGGATTAATCCAGTCCAGGGCATTAGGAGGGCTATCTAGCTCTCCTAGTCAAGGTGATCCTCTTGGAGGGATTCGATCTGGTCCAGATCATCAGGAGTGCGGTGTAGCTCTCTTGGTAATGGTGATCACATGAGATCTACTACGGATACCGAAATCGAAAGAGATGCAAACTCATGGCGAGCTAATACAAAGTTGTATCAATGCATGGTGGTATCGGTTGATAACCAGTCTCGCTCTAGGAGTTTTTTAACGAGTAGAATCTCTTGAGATGATCTACATTATGAGTGTAGGTAGTATAATAGCTCTCCGTAAGAGACGTTTTTTATTGCGAACTAGAGGAAATTGTCTCAAGCTAAGGTCATCGCCCCTCTCACTAGAGTACTGAGAAAATATTGAGCTTCTAGTCCCCAAGTGATGTAACCGGTTTGGAAGTCCGCTTGGGGTATATGAGAGTCTTCAACAATCGTAATGGAGCTCGAGACGACTGTGAATGAATCAGGACCTTTGGGTGCTCCCCGAACGGATCGAGACCTCGATGGCTTACTAGGGCATTGGAAGGCCCAATACAAATGGAGACGAGCAATCGGTATGATAATCTTCGAGAGCAAGCTGGTGTTTCCTAAGGTCGAGCTCGTGCAAGCCAATGAGGATGGTTACTTTTTCACAACCTTCCAGGTATAGCTGGCTCTACTTCCCCCCTTTGACTTAAGAGTCATTGATGGACGGAAAAGGGAAGGGATTAAGAAGAAAGTTGTTGAGATGGTTGTGTATGTTCCTATCATAACTGGCAAGTCTTGGGTTACTGAAGCAGACCCGGCTCGAAATCCCATGGTGCAGTAGATGATCAATCCGAAGAGGGAGCTTCTCTTTTAAATAAAGGCCACAGCTGATGTGGTTGTTTATATGGCAGGTGAGCCCTGGTTGATCCAGAAGTAGATGTTTCGGATGGAGAAAACTTCTCTCTCTAGGGACGTCAAACCAAAAGGAGGAGGAGTTGACCACGGTAGTGAGGGGCGCAGTTGTTCTGAATGAAGACTTGACCAAAATTGAGGTAACCATGGCTAATGTGCAGGTAACCCGGGAGTGGATCCAACATGCATATGATGTGGAGAGACTTGGGTCCATGGGTCGTGCCATGCGAGGATTGCTCTGAATGAGGAGGTAAACTCTTGAGGGAGTGGTTTAAACTCTGCATGGCAACGTGGCTACCTTGAAAGCCAATGTGGGTGCTTCATTTGCTGAATGACGCTTCTATGTTGCTTGCTAAGCAGCTCGAGCTCTTCTTCCCTCTGACCTGATCATCATTGGAGGATGGATACCTTGAGTAGATCACAGAGAAAGCTGAGAGTTACCTGGGTCCGCTCCGACTGAAGCCGGACCTTATTGAGATGATGAATGCGTAGATGATGATGAGGACTTGGTTCCCATTTATGCTTTCATGTCTAGTCGTGTTGGGGTAGGAACTACCTTGAAGTCCTCTGCGTTTGTAGATGCATGGGGGGCTCCAAGCCCGCCTACCTCTCCATCAAAATCATCCAAAGCAAAGGTCCAGTTTGATCTTTCCAGGGAAATGGTGGTCCGAACTGGTCTGGCAGATGTGGGTTGCTACAGAGGTTATGGATGTAGGTGAAGCTTCAAACCTACGTATCTGTCCGTTTGAACCTGTCAATGAGGTAAGGATCTAATTCACCCTTACCTAGGAAAGGGAGGTCCATACTGAAGCCATAATGATAGAAAAGGTCTCGATCAATCCAGCTGAAGAGGTAAGGGACCGAGCTGATTCAGGCTAACACAACTAAACTGGTGGAGCTGGCTCCGAGGTAGCAGTGCTAGGGGATGGTGGTTCTTCCTCTACCCAAGCAGTAGGACCAGAGAGGAAGTAGATGCCACTGTCGATAAAACTAACATGTGAGGTGGATCGGGACCACGGTAGCTCACTAGGGCGATAAATAGCCAGGAATAAGAAGTGAAGAGCCACTTGGCCTTACAGTGAGGCTGCTACTCCAGAGGTTTGCTTAGGCATGTAGGAGGCCTTACCAAGAGTGAGAAACATCTGTGCTCTCCTCGATCAGATCAGCTTCGGTGGCTTGCTAAGGCGGTGAATGGCCCGGTAAACATGGATCGAAGCCACCGATCTTGTAGCGCTACCACTGCTCCAGAAGCTTGCTTAGGCATGTAGGTGGCCTTACCAAATGTGGGAAGCTTCTGAGAACTCCTTGATCGGATCGGGCTTCGGTGGCTTGCTAGGGCGGTGAAATGGAGTGAAGCCACCGGTCTGGTACTAGTTCAGAAGCATGCTTGGGATCCTAAAAGTCCCTAGCAACTGAGAGAAAGCTATGGACCCTCCTGGAATGAACCAAGAATTTAGTGGCTCACTTGGGCGTTGACCGGCCTGGTGTAAGAAGTGAGGAGCCACTTGGCCTTATAGTGAGGCTACTACTCCAGATGTTTGCTTAGGCATGTAGGAGGCCTTACCAAGAATGGGAAACCCTTGGGCTTTCCTCGATCAGATCGGGCTTCAGTGGCTTGCTAGGGCGGTGAATGGCCCGGTAAACATGGAGCGAAGCCACCGATCTTGTAGCGTTACCACTACTCCAGAAGCTTGCTTAGGCATGTAGGTGGCCTTACCAAATATGGGAAGCTTCTGAGAACTCCTTGATCGGATCGGGCTTCGGTGGCTTACTAGGGCGGTGAAATGGAGCGAAGCCACCAGTCTGGTACTGGTCCAGAAGCATGCTTGGGATCCTAAAAGTCCCCAGCAACTGAGAGAAAGCTCTAGACACTCCTGGATTGAACCAAGAATTTAGTGGCTCACTTGGGAGTTGACCGGCCCAGTGTAAGAAGTGAGGAGCCACTTGGTCTTACAGTGAGGCTGCTACTCCAGAGGTTTGCTTAGGCATGTAGGAGACCTTACCAAGAATGGGAAACCTCTGGGCTCTCTTCGATCAGATCAGGCTTCGGTAGCTTGCTAAGGAGATGAATGACTCGGTACATATAGAGCAAAGCCACCGGTCTTCTAGCGGTGCTACTGCTCTAGAAGCTTGCTTAGGCACGTATGAGGCCTTACCAAATATGGGAAGCTTCTGTGAACTCCTTGATCGGATCGGACTTCGGTGGCTTGATAGGGCGGTGAATAGCGGCCCGGTAAACATGGAGCAAAGCCATTAGTCTGGTACTGGTCCAGAAGCATGCTTAGGATCCTAGAAGTCCCCAGCAACTGAGAGAAAGCTCTGAACCCTCCTAGAATGAACCAAGAATTTAATGGCTCGCTTGGGCGTTGACCGACCCGGTGTAAAAAGTGAGGAGCCACTTGGCCTTACAGTGAGGCTGCTACTCCAGAGGTTTGCTTAGGCATGTAGGAGGCCTTACCAAGAATGAGAAACCTCTGGGCTCTCCTCGATCAGATCGGGATTCGGTGGCTTGCTAGGGCGATGAATGACCCGGTACATATAGAGCAAAGCCACCGGTCTTGTAGCGGTGCTACTGTTCCAGAAGCTTGCTTAGGCATGTAAGTGGCCTTACCAAATATGGGAAGCTTTTGAGAACTCCTCGATTGGATCTGGCTTCGGTGGCTTGCCAGGGCGGTGAATAACCCGATAAATATGGAGCGAAGCCACCGGTCTGTTATTGCTCTAGAAGCATGATTGGGATCCTAAAAGTCCCCAGCAACTGAGAGAAAGCTCTGGACCCTCCTGGAGTGAACCGTGAGTTCAGTGGCTCACTTGGGCGTTGACTGGCCCACTGCACGAGGCATGGAACCACTAATCTTCTATTGATCGTGCTGCTCTAGAAGCTACACAGCTGAGTTGGCTTCTTAGATTCATGAATTGACATGCTACCGCTACTTAGGATCCTCTGAAGGGTAGATACGGTGACATGAAGGGTCCCGTATGACCAGGTCCAAGTCCCACGGATCAACTGGATAAGAGGTCTACCGGTAGCAGAGCAAATCTTCTGTAAAGAAGTAGGAGATGTGCAGTTCTACTGTACAGGAGCTCTCGATGTATCAGAATGGTTCAGCTATATAGGAGATCTTCAAGCGGGGAGCTACTGTATTGGAGCTCCACGATTATCTAAGCAGGTTCACTTCATAGGAGTAGCATAATGAATTGGTTCCACCAGGAATCCCACGTACCATATTTGCTCCACAATGAACAAAATTCGTTAAATGATAAAATGAGCACCACATGTGATGCATAGGTGATATAGACAAGTATGGAGAAAAGACATCGTATATAGTAAATGATATTCCATGAATAATGAATCTGTTACCTCGATAGTATAATGATACTCATGTAGAGACATAGAGGCTTTCAAAAGGGGTGTGGAAACTTCCCACAGACGGCGCCAGAAAGTGTTAACGGAAAATTTGCTTAGGATGAGAAATCCCTATTAACAACCTCGAGACCACTACCACGGAGGTGGTGGCCGAGATAAGTATCATTGATACCTGACCTGATCTTGTATGAATATGAAGGAGGATGAAACAGTAGGTAGGATGAGAAATCCCTATTAACACCCTCGAGACCACTACCACGGAGGTGATAGTCGGGTTGGTATCGTTGATACCTGACCTGATCTTGTATGAATATGAAAGAGGATGAAACGGTAGGTAGGAGACAAGTCATCCCGCCCGTCGGGCTTCGTGCTTATGAAGTCGATTTAGAGAGCTCGAGGTTCCCTTGCTGGTGCGAAAGGGGTGATCCTGGACCTTGTTCCTAGGTCGGGGTCGGAGCCCGTCCTGGTACCCAGAGCCTGGTTCTGGAGCCCGATTTCTTCCTGTAATACCACGACCTCGATAGCAAGTAAGAAGGGGGGCTTATCTAGCTCCAGTGTCAGAAAGCTCAATTTCTTCCATAGAGAGGATACGGGAGAGCTCCTCGACTCCCTTCGAACTGGTCTGGGCGGTTTCTCTTCATCTTGATGTGCGACTTTGGCGTGTAGATGAGAGGATAAGAGCGTTAGGTCCAGTGGGGTAGGAATCTAGATTCAGTTCCTTAGGACTTCGTTGTTGCTTTCCGATCTCACGTAAGAAAGATTAGAGAGCTAGAACCAATGGGGTCGGTACCTAGCCCGCATACACACATGCGTAATACAGTAGATAATAGGAAAACACAAGTCTTATGTAGATGGAGGTGGACTGACCAAGGGAGGAAAAAGCATCACGAGTGATCACATGCTGAAAAACCCCTAGGCAGTATCCAGAGTAAGGAAGAATGCCATTCCTTGTATATATATATCATGCGATGCTCCGAGGAGGTTACAAAGATGTCAAAGTAGTACAACGTATATGCTCCGGGGAGCTTACAACAATGAATGATTACCGATACCAGTATTTTCCTAGTCGGGGTACACATATAATGATGATCTATAGAGAACTTTAAACGAAGCATGTGTCTTCTCAGATGGATTGGAACCCCTCAATATGCCTTTTACAGGCATATTTATACATGGTGACAACCTTGGCGTGCAAGTCTATGACTCTTCAATTAGTCTTCATTTCCTTATCGAATACGATTCTCCCTTTAATGTAGTTGATCGGCCTGTAGCTACTATCTTGGAGAAGATATGATTGTTTCCTCTTCGGACTCTTTCTTCCTTGATAGGCGGGATTTTCTGTTATAGTTGACCCCCAATAATCGGTTGGGGAGGATATCTTGGAGGAAAAGGTATTGGATATCTTGGAGGAAAAGGTATTTGTTTCCTCTTTGGAATTTTTCACTAACGGTGGCCATTAAAGAGTTGAATATTCTCTTATTAATGGCGTTAATCATGTCATTAATTGGGTTGACTACCTCTATTAATATAGTTGACCTCATTAATAGGGTTGACTACCTCCATTAATAAGGTTGACCTCATTTAATAGGGTTGACTACCTCCATTAATACGATTGACCTCATTAATGGTAATCATGAAAGTCAACCCTCTCTCTTGGAGGAGAATTCTGGTTCAATATCCTGGTGGTGAGGTACCTTACTGATATTATTCTTCCTACCTTACGGAGGAGGCGTACCCCGGATGGGTCTCGAAGCTGGTATACCCATACTTGGGTATCGATCTGATGGTGAGATACCTTTAGGTACCAATCTGGTTGTATGGATCTTGATTCGACCTTACAAGGCTTTCGGTGGAGCTCGATTTGACTGCGCTGGAATCCGACGGGGTAGCGAAGCTTGGCTGGCAAGCCCTGGTAAGGTGTTCGCCATAAACAGGCAACATTGGCTTCCTTTTGGAAGGGTGGAGAGGTACGCTGGTGTATTGCTCTTGCTACTTGATTTAACCATGCCAGGATCTATAGTGGATCTTGGCCCTTTTGGTAAAGATGGGGCTTTACGGGCTTCTTCCTTTTATGCTCGGACAGGTCGAGATTATACCTCGACGAGGCAGAAGGGCCTTTGCAAGACAAGTTCGCCACCTTGAAGGTCTCCTAGTGAAAGTAGAGATATTAGCAAGCTCTTTGAGAGTGTCATGAGATACCTTGATGTCGGGAGACCCATGTCCTTTCACGTCGACCTAGCTTCGGGCTTTATCCTGGTATAAGGAGCTTGACACGGTCTCGGCAGGCTTTATTTGGTAAGCCTGGACACGTGCGAGATACTCAGATGGTATGGGCGGCCTCACCTTGCTCCTGTAGGATCGCGTGGTAGCTCGACCTCGGAAACCTTGATAGTAAGCCCGAATTTAGACTTTTACGGGAAGGCTGGGAAGTGAAAAATTCTTCTTTGGTCCCTAGCCAAATTTTGCTATTAACCGGTGCAAATCCTTTTACAGAGAAAAATGTGTCTACAAAGCATTTTGGTATAAAACTCTCTAAAAATGATAGGTAAAGCATGCAGAAAACAAGATGTATGACATCATATTACGAAAATTGTCTAGTTTTATAGATGTTAATTACAGAGAAGGATATCTGTTATACAAGTTTTAAATGAATAACTACTGGCAAGTAGTTTCACATTCTGCACACTAAAATGATTTTAAAATTAATATATAAATGGATTTAAAGAAGGGCACTATGGCAAGAAAATTACCAAATCGAACATTGGTCAAGACTGATGTATTCAAGAACATATACCTTCAAATATGGGACATCACTAAAGAGATTTGTTAATAGTAAAATTTGGTTAGGGGTCAAAGAGAAATTTTTCACTCTCATAGCTTGAATCAAAACCCAAATTTGACATTCATGAAACCCCGGGCAGACCATAAAACTACCCCGCAGAAGCATGGAAGGATCGCCGGGCTTCGGGACTATCAGAGACGAAGCCAGGCACGATCTGGTCAGGTCCTCACGAGAATACTAGAATCCGGGCTTCTCGAGGCCACCTGTCCAGGAACTTCGATTCCTGGGATCGGACTCCAAAACCACCCCGCGAAAGCTAGGAAGGATCGTTGAGCTCAAGAAACACTCGAAGTGAAACCCGATAAGCAAAGCAAGCTCCCACCAGGTTAAGGCTCCCGGAGGTCGAGCTTAACTTGTAGTCTAAAAGCCGAAAACCCAACAACCTCTCTAGGAGCCCACTATCCCCTCCACGATACGAGGTTAAAGAGGACCTCCAAGTGAATCAAACCAGAGCTACCTCCCATGAATGTCTACAGGGGGCGTCCATCCCAAGCTCCTGAAGACAGAACCAAAGCATAGATCTATCTCGCTCTACAAAACAATGAGCGGCTAACGCGATGACCTCCATAAAGAATCATGCCATGAATACATACAAGATCATATCTACGTTATAACGAACATTAAATTCTGCATATGTGTAAAATAAAAGTTTCCACCAACGATAATCTTGAGTCTGTTATTTACTCGAAGTTAACAACTTTCAAATAGAGAATCTCGCACGATAAGGAGGGAACAGGTTCAGAGAATCAAGGTGGGAGATGCACCCGTTCAAATTAATTCGACCATGTATAAATATGCCTAAGTATTCCCAAGAACGTCACCAAACTACAATCCCAACATACGGAGCATATTGATCGAAAACAGCATCTGACATCACTCATGGTATATCAAAGACCACGATCTAACCTAAAGGAGTCGATAAGACACTCAGGATTAAGATCACCCATATATAGCCATCATTAGTTGATATATATAAACTCATCGGTAAACGGATCTTGGTGAGAGATTCATATAGATCATGGCCCAGTCCTATATGATCACATCATACAAAGTGCATCCATTCTTATATCTCATATATATGATTCAGGATAGAATCATTGTACATTACGGAATGGACCGCAGCTATAGATTAACCACAAATAAAGTACCCAGCTTTATTTGCTATCTATGGACTCTATAGATTGCACGTCTTTTAATGTATCCATCTGTATATGACACTCATATACACAGTTTGAGATTACATCTGACAATCTTGGATGTTAAATAAATGCACAAGTTATATAATAAACAACACAGCAAGAATGAATTGAACTTCTCCTTTTATTTATTTCATAAATCCATTTACAAATTACATCTTTAGAGCATAAACCCTAACAAAAACTACCCCGCAGGAGCATGTAAGGATCGTCGGGCTTCAGAACTATCAGAGATGAAGCTAGGCACCACCTGGTCGAGTCCTTACGAGAACACTAGAATCCGGGCTTCTCGAGGCCACTTATTCAATAACCTCGATTACTGGGATCGGACTCCAAAACCACCCCGTAAAAGCTAGGAAGGATCGCCGAACTCAAGAAACACTCGAAGTGAAGCCCGACAAGCAAAGCAAGCTCCCACCATGTTAAGGCTCCCGGAGGTCGAGCTTAACTCGTAGCCAAAAGCTAGAAACCCAACAACCTCTCCAAGAGCCCGTTGTCCCCTCTACGATACGAGGGAAAAGAGGACCTCTAAGTGAATCAGACCCGAGCTACCTCCCAGGAATGTCTACAGGGGACGTCCATCCCAAGCTCCTGAAGACATAACCAAAGCATATATCTACCTCGCTCTACCAAACAACAAGCGGCTAACGCGATGACCTCCATGAAGAATCATGCCATGAATACGTACAAGATCATATCTACGTTATAACGAACATTAAATTCTGCATATGTGTAAGACAAGAGTCTATTTCCAAAAAGGAAACAAACTTATCTCCACCAACGATAATCTTGAGTCCGTTATTTACTTGAAGTCAACGACTTTCAAATAGAGGATCCCGCCCGTTAAAGAGGGAACAGGTTCAGAGAATCAAGGCGGGAGATGCACCCGTTCAAATTAATTCGACCATGTATAAATATGCCTAAGTATTCCCAAGAACGACAGACAAAAAAAAAGATGAGGAAGAAAGAATAGCATCGAGCCTAAATTCTGTGATCAGAAGACGACCATCATGGTATCCACTATTCGACAAGCACGAAATTTCCACTTTTCTATGTACTAGAGAGATTGTGAGTGAATAAGAGAGATTCCTGTATATAACAAGTGTTCTATAATAAAGCTCTCATTTGATAGGGTCATTTAAACATCCATTTCAATCTAGGCAGGTCAGGTATCAAAGGTACCGACCCCGGTCACCACCTCCGTGGTAGTGGTCTCGAGGGTGTTAGTTGGAATTTCTCATCTTTGAGCAAATTTCCCGTTAGCAAGATTAAATCAGAAAATCTACACAGAACAATGTAGAAATGATGCCCCAATAAGATCTGAGCCATGCCTTTTTAGCAACAACGTTACATTTTTAGTAATGCAAGATACGCGTGTTAATTTCTAGAAAGAAAGAGTACCAACCGATACAATGCTACTAATTTAATGCATAACCACTAGGATAATTCTCATTGGATACCCGAAAGTTATGGCAGTGCAACCTAAGCTACAAAATACATAATGAGCTCTCGTCAAGTAAATTTAGTTGTATATCAAGTTCAATGACAAATCACTAAACTTATCAAAACAAATCCCAACTTAATGACATTGATCAATTTCCAGAAAGACTTCTTCCTATTCATGTAGCTGAAGTTCAGAGTTAGCACACATTCTATTAGTTCATGACATAACACACTTGAGAAAGAGAACCAGCTATATGCTAATATCTAAAAGTTTGATATGCAAATAGCAAGAATCTACAACCTCTTTCCTTTTTATCATTGCCATCGCATAATGTTATAGTGCTTAAATGTTTAATACATCTCTTACACCAAGTCAATACCCCAAGCTTAACAATTCAACTGTATGGATTCCTTGTATTGTCCCCTTGTCAAATACACCTATAACATTTAACTGAGGACAGGATTTAGTGATCACATGCAAAAGCCTCGGCACAGTGGAAAATCAATCAAGATTTCTAATGTGGGCATGTAACCTTTCATGCTTTGAAGAATAATCACATTATAAACTTCCATCATCGAAAAGAAACAACTATTTTGGCATTCGCTAAATGATTCTGATTAAACCAAAAAGTTGTTAGAATCCTCAATGACATTATCCAGGATTTACCCAATTGAGAATCAGACCAGCAAACAACAATTTCCAAATATTTCAGCAACCATGCTTCCTCTTTTTATATCTCTTGCCCCTCGATGAGATAGAAGCCAATGAATATAGAGAATTAACAAGTTCTCGAGGTATGGCTGCTTCAGAAGATTTTAAAATTTCAACCAATTCTGGGAACAGATTCTTATTCTCCTCATTCACAAGTATAATCGGTGTACTCTCCTAGTCTAGAAGCTCTGCTAATCTGATAAACATACTCCTTGATAGAATTCGGCAAGTCAAACACAATGACCTGTCTAACACCTAAGAGATCAATTCCTCGACCCAAGACCCCAGTGGCCACAATGACAAGGACCTATCCCATTAGAAATGATTTCATGACTTCCCTTCTCTCCTTTATCGGCTTCTCCCCATGGATTGATAACGATTTTATCCCTGTAGTGACTGTAATAGCATTGGACAGGAGATCTACCCTGAGTCTCAAACCCATATAGACAATCGTTGGTGGCACAAAATGTTGTTTGCTCATCAAATTATCAAAAAGCTTTTGCTTCTTTTTGTTTGACTCAACCTAGATAAGTATCTGTTTAACTGCCTTATTTGGCTTGTTAAGCTTGCCAACAGATACATGGACTATATCTTTTACCATAGAGCTTGTCATTTTCTCCACCTCTAGCGAGATAGTAGCGGAATACATTAAGATCTATGGTTACAATAGAGCCCTGAAAATTTGCATTACCTGATCCTAGAATCATCTTTGAAGCATGCAGTCCACCTCATCCAAAACAAATATCATAGTGCGTCCAGTTCAACATCATGTTTCGTTAGAAGATCAATGAGCCTGCCTGGAGTTCCTACAATCAATTCTACTCCTTGTTGAATGCGATAGATCTGCCCAGCCATAGCATCACCACCGACTACAAGTGCAGTTTTAAAAGGCAATTTTTTTCCAAGCAACTTAGCTTGATCTTCAACTTGGATACAGAGCTCTCTTGTTGGAGTTAAAACCATTGCTAATGGCTTTTTTTCTCATTTGGCAAATGCTGAAGGTGAAATTAGTACAACAAGAAATAACAGGAACCAGAAAAGACGTTGTTTTCCCCGAGCCAGTATCAGCTGAAACAAACAGGTTTTTGCCACTCAAAGCAGTGGGTATTTCTTGCATCTGAACGGGGTATGGAAATGTCATAACCAACAGCTTCTATATTTTGAATTAACCTCTGCGGTAGATGATTGTAAGAGAACGACAAAATGGGTCATGGAACTACATCTCCCTTCACATGAATTTCAAGTTTCCTTCTAAGCAATTCACTCTGATCATTAGACAAAGATTGAGATGATCCTAATTTATAATCAGAATCTCTAACGTAAATGCACTCATCGGTACTAGGTAACCTTTCAGGAGGCAACTGGGTGTTGTCGGAAACAACCCTGTATAGCAGAGTTTGTTTACATTCCAAGCTACAAATATCATCATATGTCTCATCACATATATACTCACCATAGCAACCCTATATAACATATTTAGGTTCCCCCGAAAGAGCTTCCCTCTGATCTCTACTTTTCTGTTTCACATCATTCACAACATTTGATGCTGGAAAACAAACATACACATACATTATTAAACTATTCTATACAAATTTTATATAGCAAGTTTCTAGTACTGTATAAATGCATTAACAAGTAAGGAGTTGTGTGTAATGTAATCACCGTTGATTTCGTCACCAGATGATGCTACTGCCACCAGTTGATTATCTTCCATGATTTGGTTTTCAAGCCGGTTAAAATAGTATTCAACAAAAAATCATAAACATGCTGAAAAATCCCAATAAGAATGCAATATGATATACAAATTTGACAGGTTAATTCATCGTTTGCAACATTTATCTATAATCAAAATTCCTGGTCAGTGTAGACACAAAGAACGATGTATAATTAAATTCTGCTTTCTACTTCAAAATGAGAGAATTCACACCATCGGATCGAACAATAAGTGAATACAATAAAAAAATACAATTCGGTAAAGTAATAAGAACCTGAAACTCAAATCAGGTTGAAATTCCTTAGAAGTGTATATGTCTATACCTAGAGGGGGTGAATAGGTTTTAATCAAGTCAATTACCAATTTTTCTTGATTAGTCAATATTCAAAATTCACCCAATGAAACAAACATACAACATCAAGTGTAAAGTGCAGAAAATAAAATGAACATTTGATATTTAAGTGGAAACCCTCCAATTGGGAAAAACCACGGGCTGGTATGTACGCCAAACATTTGATCCTTAAATCCACTATTGAATGAAAGTTTACAACCTAGGTTGACCTCTCATCACACCCTCCAGTTACTAACCCTTTCACACTACCCAGAAGGCCTTAATAGTGATTCTTGATCAACATGCTTGTGCACTAACCAATTAGTCACAAGACTTAACCTCAATGAAGAGTCAAAACAACCTAAGTGAATATGATGAAATATTCAAACATGCAAATAGTGCAAGGCTACACTAAATGTTTATCTAGGAATTCAAAGATGTCATAAATGCAATTCTTAAATATCAATGTCTAAATGCAAGTGCAAGAATACCTAACTAGATATAGCTATGAGAGTCTAATATCTAGTTATCAAACAAAAGCCAATCAACAAAAGTTGTCATGAAACATGGCAAAGAACGGTCATTACAATTAACTAATGCAATCAATTAGACCTAAACAATATCTAAATGCAAAGCATAAAGATTTAGGTAGAAGAGTAAAATCGTCATAAACACTAGCTATCACAAACAAACATCTCAACCAACAATCAACAACCCAAACATGTTATAATTGCAATTAAACATAAAAGCATACATTCAATAAGCAATAAATGTTATTCCTAGGTAAACATGGCCTAGTAATGAAACACCAAGTTCTAGGGCATGTAGAGATTACCTAGTCATGAAACATATGAAGACTCATGCTTGAAAGATGAAGAATGATGCTAGATGTTCATGGATAGGGATTTGGTTTAGTAAAAAAATGTTCTTGGGAGCTCTCTCTCTCAATGAGCCAATTTCTCTCTTTGGGGATTCAATTTCAGAGCTCTAGGTCTGATTTGGGAAGAAGATGATATATATATATATATATATATATATATATATATATATATATATGGTGTAAAAACGAACTATACAATAAAAGACGTTTTTGCCCAAACAGGTTTTTCGACCCTAGTTTCGCCCTTTGAGGGGTTGAAAAGTTTGGGAGCGAAAAGGGCTGCCACAATTTTCGTTGCTGGTTTCGCACCTTGAGGGGGCAAAGAGTTTGGGAGAGAAATTCGCTCTCAGCACTCCACCTTGAAATTCAAGCATATCAAAACATGACCAAACGATTTCGAAACCTTTCATATAATATACCGTTGGAAAGGTATGGAAGTCTACTTTATACTCCAATTAACAAAATGTGATTTGGATCACTGTAAAAAAAGTTATGCTCAAATGAGTGACCAACGGTCAGAAACAGACAACAACAGAGATGCCCTATTTTTATGGTCAGTTTGGAGATTTCAAAATCAATCCAAACGATTATGAAATATTACGAATAATATACCATTGGAAATGTATGGGTGTCTAGTTTGAACAGAAATTTCAAAACTCATTTTGAAGGAATGTATAAAATGTTATGGTAACAAGACCATACAAAGGTCAGTTTTGAAAAATACTTAAATCATTGAAAACTATTCTTTCGAAACTAGACACAATACTCAAAATAACCAAACCAAATCTAACTCAATGCACACAATAAGTAATCATATGATTAAAAACAATGCATGATCATGGAAACATAAATGCAATCATAGATGCAATAAAAAAAATACATGAAGTGCAAGTGTGATTGTGAAGGAATGCACACATGAGCAATGAGAAACAAGGAATAAATGCATGTCAATACAAATGCATGTTAATGTGTGTGTGTTCAACTAAATCTCTTTAAAGAGTTAAACAAGTGATATACCTTTGAAGCTTGAACTTGATCACAAACAAAACCGACCTAAACTCCCCTTATATAATTATCCTCAAATGTGGTTTGTCAATCGAAATAAGCCAATCAAAAACCGAGGAACTTACACAAGTCAAGTAATGATAAATTATTTAAGTTTTTCCTTTTGAAAAGATAAGAGGCCAAAATCCATAAAAACTTAAAAATATATCATATACATATAAATATATATATATATATATAACAAACCTTGAGAGAAGAAATGGCCTGGAAGAATATCCCATGAAGATGAAGTCATCGGATTTGAAAGAGATTGAAGATGACGGTCGAAGATGAAAAGTGATTGAGAAGCGAGAGAAAATTACTTTGGTTCTGATGATGTGTCATGACACATCATTAGAAGCATGTCATATGAGTGAACAAGTCACGGGTTTTGGCCGACATGACAACAACATTTGTTGCTCACGTGTCTGATACGTTCCCAATACATTCTGATATGCACACTAACATCATCAAAAGGTTAACTCGAGTGGCACATCATAGGGTTTTGCTGATCTGTCTACCATGTCATTGACTAGTGCACACATGTCTTTCCATGTTTGCATAATTATACTGATAATGCCCAACATGTCATCACCTTGCGAGAAAATGGCAGACACATGGATGCCAAACGCTGACATGTTTTCCACTTTGGCTGAAAACGATGACGTACCCACTCACACTAGGCACGTGTGCGATGGCAGCTTAGTAATTCACTTTGAGGGAAATTGGACTAGGCCCACTCCAGTCCAATATCAAGGCCCAAATCAACCCAGATTGAACAACACACATGGAAATTGTAATTTGTTGACTACTCTTGGACCCATAGCCATCGAATCAGAACAAATATAGGCCGCCTTAAAACCCAATTCTCTTCAATTTTGATGCCTCATTTCTCGATCACGAAATATTATGATAATTATATATAAAAAAAAAACGTTTTTCTATATATATATATATATCCCTCACATACTTCGTACATCAATTGTTATATATAAATTGTCTATTTAAACATACTATACACCGGCTTATATAATAAAAATCAACAACCATCAAAAACATATGTTAAAAATTTGTTTCTCTACGTTAGAAATGGAACCCATGCAAAAAGGATCAGCAATCTCACATGTCCTGCAAGTACTATCAGTAGTGTTGATTCTGTGACTTTTCCCTGGCATTTCTTACAAAGAAGCTCGATCCCAAAACTAGCAGAGTTACTACAGGGGATTTGTTAACCGGCATTCTTTTCATCAATCGGCTGACCAATGGAGAAGAGCGAATGGAGGTGCACGGCATACAACATGGACAAAAGAGCGTTTGGGATCAACAAGCGACTGCAATGCCTGATTCAGATTGTGAGGTGTCAGTAGAGTCGATGCGCAAAGGACTCTTCTGGAACTCATTTCTCAGCTGGCCACAAGCTGCACTTGCATCTAGTCCTCTTGTTTGACGTACACTAACAGTTATCTTACGAGATTCCAATGCTGCGGCAAATGCTTGCACCTGTGTCAAACAAAAATATTACAGGATAGAATGCAGATTGAATATAGTGATGAGGATTATGTCTTAAAATTAGGGGCAAATGATAAATGGTCATTGACATACTGCTTTATTGTATGGGCGTTTATATTCAGAGCCTTCTATTGGATTGAATGGTATCAGGTTCACATGATGACCCCGTCCCCACTCGTGAAGCATCTCCGCAAGTTCTACTGCATGTTCCACTGCATCATTGACTCCAGCTACACAAAATTAAATAACATTGTTATTAAAGATGTTCACTTGCGTAACTTTTCATTGTTGCTACACTTGATCCAAGTGCTCAAAGATGAGGGATGAGAGAATAAAGTTATGTGAAGTGAAACTTCAGTACCTAGTAGTGCATACTCAAAGGATACCCGCCGACTAGTTTCGAGGAAGTAGTCCTTGCACTCCTTCATAATTGCCTCTAATGGGTAGGATTTTGCACTTGGCACAATTGATTCCCTAAGTTTCTGGCTTGGAGCATGCAAGCTGGTGCATAAGAGAAAATATTAACAATGAAAAAGTATACATCCCGAAACTGAAAAGAAACTTCTGACATCATGATAGCACCGACAAATATGCGTTGCTTCAAATGCTCAAGAGAATTAGAAGGCTAACTATCTGTAAAACACTACTGCAAAGCTAGGTGGAAAGGTTACACTACACAACCAATTCATACATTGTCTTACTTTACATAAGAAATGGAGATAAATAAATACTTGATATGCTCAAATCAATTACTTATTCAATCATAAAGACTAACGGCAAACACAAGTTTCATTGGTACTTGGGATCAGATTGTATCTGCCAAAAACCAAAGGTGCCAAATCTTTCCTTTTGACAGTCAGAAGGCTTATTTGAAAATTAAAAGATAAATTTTAGATGTAAAGATTCGTTAAAAGTGAATCATAAGAATCAAATGGGGTAAGATTACGACTTGAGAAAAATTAGGGTCAAATTCATGTCACTATCCTAGTAACAAAGGTTGTGAAATCAAACATCTTTTATTTTATAGCCAGTTACTGTGATGAGGGGTAAGTAGATATAGAGCGATGAAATGTTGGACTTATAAATCAAAAAATTTAACTTAAAAGCACTAAAGTTCAAAAGTGGAACATTTCAATGGTCCGTATAGCTGTTCAATTTATGTTATTCATTTCCTATATACGATAACACACCTGTTCCTATCAAAAATACACACACATATATATACAACTTACCTGAGGGCCAACGTTGATTGAAGTTTGTGAGAAGCCAGCTTTTTAATTGTGTTTGGAACCCCCACAGTGGAAATTGTGATCATTCTTTGCCCAATTTGTATATCCTTTAAGAAAAAAACAAAAATCAATCTACTAAATGAGATACATCATAACCCATTATTGGCATTTATTGCAACAATAAAAAGAGACAGGAGACGGAATGCAGAATCAAAGTTTACGTGATCCAAATAACCGGTACGCAAGATCAAATTTCAGAGAATATAACAGATTTTAAATAACCTCTTGTGATCAATATAGAAAAACAAAGTTTAATTAAAAAATATTCACGACATAAATAAATGGTAATAAAACAACTGGATTGTCATGCACAACATGATTGAAAAAAGCACACCTTATTCAAACATCGATGTGCTTCAAGTACTGACTTTAGGTTCAACATTGGCTCACCCATTCCCATGAACACAACATTTGTAACTCTATGCTTGAAGATCTCTTCAATAGCCAAGACCTGCATAATCACATAGTATCAGGCTGAACAAACTGATGCTTCCTTGGACGGAATAAGGTTGTCCAAATAAAATGAAAAGTAGCAGCAACAAACTATGATTTTTTTATAGAAATGATGCCAATGAAATATCGAACAGTCTTATCAAATAAAGGGCTTTGACGAACAAACAACAGAGAGAGAAGAGACAAAAACCTGCTCAACAATTTCATGCCTTTTAAGATTTCTTGAAAACCCTCCCTTTCCAGTGGCGCAAAACGAGCATTTCAATGGACAGCCGACCTGAATATCCAAAGAAAATACGTAAGTCGCTTAGGCACAAAAAAACAATATTGCACATCCATTCTTCGACAAGAAATCACCTGTGATGAGACACATGCAGTAAGACGCATTGCACCTTTCTCAACTTCAACAGGTATGCCAACAGTTTCAATCAATCTGTTGTCTTCCAGTTTTATCAACAACTGCAAGAACAGCAGCACGCATAAATAATAAAGAAAACAGGACAAGAAAAAACAAGAGCGAAAATTTCCCATAGAATCAAAATAAGTGCAGCTAACATCAACATAATTACAATTGAATAAGCTCATTCACTTCAGGTGTCTAAAGGCATGAGTTTCAAACAAAAAACACCAATTCAAAGTAATAGCTAACAGTATAAACACAATCGACAACACATAACAGGGCGAAAACTGAGCTCACGGATTACATTCCTGTACTACAGCACAAATAAATAACGAAGAAAACAGGACACGACGAAAAAAGAGCAAGAATTTCCCATCGAATCAAAACAAGCGCAGCTAACATCAACATAATGACAATTGAATAAGCTCATTAACTTCCGGTGTCTAAAGGCATGAGTTTCAAACAAGAAACACGACTTCAAAGTATTAGCTCACCGCATAAACACATAACAGGACCGAAAACTTAGCAAACAAATAGCTAACGAATTACATTCCAGTACTATAACTGTATAACATCATATAATCTAACACACACATATTCATTGTAAATTATGTAAGAAAATAAAGTTACTAACTTTAACAGTTCCGTCAGCAGCAGTGACAGTTTGATAAATCGGGGAGCGACCAATCGTCCATCCAGCTTCTTGAAGATTATTTCTAAATGCCTGAGGCACTTTGCATTGTAAAAAAATTGCAACAAAAAAAAAATTACAAAAAAATCGGTCACAAACAAATAAAAATAAAATCGAAGAAAATAATAATACTCACGTTGAATAAATTCCTGAATGTCTTTGATTTTTCTCTTGTAAATTAGATGGTGAAGTTGCTTTCCTCTGTAGCCTTGCTAAATATAATAAAAATTATCCAGACAGCAATGAAAACAATTAAAAAAGATAATCATTTTAATAATTCGTTTAATTCGATAAGAAATGTAAAAAATTAATCAAGTTTGGTTGAATTGAAGTGGTTGCTGACCTGGCCTAAATCGACGGCGACCTGTTGAAGCTCCGGTTCGGTCATGCCGAGGAGGACGTGAGGGTCCACGTGAGTGGCACGTGAGGGAGAGGAAGCGGATAGCTTGCGCGACGGTGCGGAGACGGCGAGGCAACTGCGAGGACGCAGCGCATGTGCGAGAGGGAGGGAGGTCACGTGCTGGAGCAGAGCCATTGAAACGGCAATCATCTTTCTCTCTGTAAGTGTGTAGTGTAGTGTAGTGTTCACTAAAACCTCAGCTTTTCGATATCTAAAATCTCGACTCCTTGCGAAAAGACAATAATAACCCTGTATACATTTTCAAAATTGGCTTTGATCTTGATAGATTATGATTTTTGTCGATTAGGTTGAAATTTTTAGTTGAATATCATTGATAAAAATAATATAGTTATTTCGTATGACGACTATCAAACTATGTAACGTAACAGCACAGCAATAGACCGAGTTAACATTACATAGACAATCTCTATAAAAATTCTGTACTTAAATTTCGTATGAATTTTCGTTATATAAAATAAACGGCTTGACGTGATCAATTTTTTCAATTACCAATGGGTGTGTGGTAATTGGCATACCTAACAATACATGATAATATGAAGATATTAAAACTTAGTGATTGAATAACAGTGCTACCATTATTAATATCAACATTCTCTGCACAATTAAATAATAATAAAATGTGATTTTATGTTTTTATGTTAATAAACATCAGATACAAATATTATGAGATATGGGAGGATACTAAAATTTCAATTTATTAATTTTTTTACCATTTGTATATGTACAGAATTTAGTTGTAGTAGAATGGGTAAATCGGTTGGAAATTAAGTGAGTTGGTTGAAATTTAATTTGATTAATCATCGATTCTTGTTAATATCCTAAACTTATAATTGGAAATTGCGTGGATTTGTTTGAAAATGAGACGAGATAATAGAGGTAAGGAATAGGTTTGAAGATGAGCAATCTGGATTAAGGATATTACTCTCCATCCATGAATTATGACAATCCCATTTTGTTTGAATATAAAATGCATATGAAAATTGGGATGATGTTTTAAATAATTTGTGTAAATGAATAGATTTAATTGAATCAATTTCTATGTGTACAAAAATGCATTCAAAAACTGTTTTATTGTCTAAAAAAATAAATAAAACTATTGTTATTTTTGTTTGTATTTGACCTTTATTGGTGAGGAGTAAACTTATAAAATAAATGACTTTTCTTCTACATAAAGTAAATCGTTGTTCCTAATTTCCTATACATCCTCAAAAAATTATATTATTACATCCATTACTACTTGCTCCAATTTCCTGCCGTTGAGATTTTGAATAACAAGCGATCAAAAAAGTGTGTTAAGAACAACAAAATCTCGGAGCATGTCAAATCTAAAACTCTCAAATTAGAAAGCAAAAGTTGCATCCATCACATCATATAAATACAAGAAGAATTACAACCCAGACTTAAAAAGCTATAAATCATGCAAAGTGTAAAGAGTACTTCCACAAGCGTTCCTGCTATTGTAGTTGTGTTGCAAAGGCCGCTTTATAAAATGCCACAAACATATAAACGGAGCAATTGAGGAACACGGCACACCCAGAGAACATGTTGAAGCAATGTCAATTTGATACTATAGAAAATCTGTACATACATAGCTTTACATGCTCATGACAAATACATATCGATACATCAAAAATACCATCTGCATTTTTTTCTCCGAACCAATAAAAACGATAAAGCATGTACCAAATGTCCTCTTTTATGTACGATGGGTGGGATAAGTGGCAGCTCTCCTTTCTCGATTTTCATTCACTTGCTCTATGACGCCTGGGACAGTTGCTAGACGTGCTATCAAAAGGTTTATTTTGGGAGGGTTCAACATCGTTGGACTCTTGAAGTTGCTCTAATGCATTAACTAC
Source organism: Dipteronia dyeriana (assembly GCA_032871835.1). NCBI lineage: Eukaryota > Viridiplantae > Streptophyta > Magnoliopsida > Sapindales > Sapindaceae > Dipteronia > Dipteronia dyeriana. The sequence goes on from CM065303.1 coordinate 12,790,771, forward strand.
CTCATCCATGTTTGGCCTGGGCTTGGGTTCCGTTGACAGGCATTTGACTGCAAGCGTAGCTGCCTTGAGTACCGAACTAAGCGAGTACTGGCCTTCAATACGAGCATCCATGACTTGGAAAATTTTGCGCTTGCTTTGTAGGTATGGCTTGGCCCATTCGACTAAATTATGTTCTCCAGATGGCCTGTTCTTGTCAATTGCTCGTCTACCAGATAACAGTTCGAGAAGAACTACCCCGAAACTGTATATGTCGCTTTTGGCAGTAAGATGACCTTTATAAGAAAAGAATTAAACTGTGTATTAGAAGTAAGAAAACTAGATGGATTTCTATTAGAGAAGTTACAGAATAAAATAAGAGTATCATAGTGGGACAGAAACTTATATGTCAAGAATGTTAATTTCACAAAGTTACACACACAAGAACAAGAAACAAAGGAATATCGTGACATAGTGGGACAAAAACTTATATGTCAAGAATATTAATTTCACAATTTACACCAGGAACAAGAAACGAAGGAAAATCGCTGCATAGTGGCACAGAAACTTATATGTCAAGAATGCTAATTTCACAAAGTTGCACACACAAGAACAAACAAAGGAAAAATCGTGGCATAGCATGACATAAACTTATAAGTCAAGAATGTTAATTTCACAAAGTTACACACAAGAACCAAAAATGAAGGAAAATCGATGAAGTTCTGACTTGATAGCGTAATTTCATGTGGGTTTTGTAAATTGGCATTGATGGTCTAAGAGAAGCTTGAAAATGACATAAGATGGGAGTTTAGGAGTATGTTATATAGAGAAGCATTTAGCTTATGACTTTAGTTACCCCATTTTTCCAAAAGAATCTTGGTACTTCGTTTCAAATAAGGGGGTATACCGAGGGACAACATTTGGAGATTGATGGGACAACTCTATGGGCTGCAAGAAACAAAATATAGTCAAGTGCCACGACAAATAAAGCGGTAAATTGAAAGATACCTGTAGCCATATATTCAGGAGCTGCATACCCGTAGGTACCCATGACCCTTGTGGAGACATGGCTTCTGTCACCTGTCGGTCCATCCTTGGCTAACCCGAAATCCGAGAGTTTAGCGTTGTAGTTCTGGCATTATACAAGAGAAAAGAATGTAAGAGTGCTTCGAATATAATAGAAACTTCAGTAGGGATGAAATTCAATAGTTGAAACATTTTTCACATACTGAATCAAGCAAAATGTTAGAAGTTTTGAAGTCACGATATATCACTTTTGCTTCATCGCTATGCAGGAATGCTACACCCTTAGCGGCGCCAAGAGCAACCTTCATGCGAAGGTTCCACGAAAGTGGTTGAAAGTAAGAGCCTCCTGTTTCAATAACAGCACAATCATTATGAAAAATGAGTTCACGTGGGGGGACATTGTACGTCATAGATGATATCAATCCTTGAACAAAAGAAAAAACATTGACTAAACAGAACGGACATCAACAGCTCACTTCTAAATAGGTGATTCTCCAAGCTCCCCTTTGGCATAAATTCGTACACCAGAAGCCGGTGGTCATCCTCTAAACAGTAGCCGACCAATTTCACAAGATTAGGATGATACAGCTGTCCCAGATAATTGATTTCTGCCTATAGAGACGAAAAGGCATAGAAATTAGTAACTTGTTTTTCAATAGATGATACAAACAACTTAATCTACAAAGCTACCAATAGCAAGAGTAACTCAAAAAACATTCAAATTCATTTCTTGGTGCTGTTTATTCGGATAATGATTTGCATTACAACATACTACTAACGGGGGAAATTGCAACTTGTCAACAACGAATTTAATTTAGATCGTTAAGGAAACATAAACGAACCAAGGAGAGTAATAAAACAATTGATACTGACCAACCATTCCTGGTGACCCTGGAAACCGTCTTGGTTGAGCCTCTTCACAGCTATAACCAAACCGGTGCCAGGCTTGGTAGCTGCGAACGTGTTCTCATCGATCCAACCCTTAAACACACAACCGAAACCACCTTCGCCCAAAACACTATCAGGGCGGAAGTTCCTGGTGGCGGTTTTCAGTTCATTGAAGCTGAAACTCTTCAAATTGGAGGACTGCAAAATATCACCTTCTGTCCTAGAATGCACTGATGAGATCCTGCTGCTAGAATTCACTCCTACAAGCATCAATCAATGCAACAAATCTTATAAATTTATTGCAATTTCAATTAATTGATTGAATCCAAGCTATCTATCTATGAAGATTTGGACATTTACTAATAAACATCAAGCATCTTTAGTCATCAAATTTCCCAAACAAATCCCAATAACCAGTTCCTGAATTTCTTTTATCTAATTCAATAAGATCCATGACCATAATTCAAAAATCAAATCAAGTTCTATTACTCTTCCCATCTTTTCTCAACATCAATCATCATAGTTAGACAAAAAAAATCATAGAAAACAAGGTAACAGTATTGTACAGCAGCTCAAATATGCATCAAAATTCAAAAAGAAAAGACGGAAATGGAAACCATACCATTGCGAAGAGGACTCTCAGCTTTGATTCTGACACTAAAGCAAGACCCCATAAAAAAAATCCTAACTTTCTTCACTTCTCCACCAGAACCCACCTGCTACAGAAGAAGGAGGAGGAGGAGGAGAAAGAGAAAGAGGAGAAGAAATATAGAAGGAACCCAGTGCAATATAAAGGACACAAGAATAGCAGAGGCTTGTGAAACAGAGAGAGAGAGGGAGGGAGGGAGGGAGGTTTTCAAGTGTGAAAGCTAGAAACTTTTTATACGTATAGATAGATTAGATAGCTGTGATTCACGAACAAAACCGTCCAAAAATAAAATTGCCATATATTTGACCGAATACAAAATGAAAATGACAAATCTCTGGAGGAATCATGAGTGTGACTAGTGAGAGAGAGAAAAGGTCGGTGGTGGGTGGTGGGTGGTGGGTGGTGGGTGGATTTTGGTGTTTTGTTGGTTGTTTTTTGCTTTCTGGGAAAGTGCTTTTTTTAAAGATCTTCGGCAAGGACAAAAAGTGATTGCTTTGACTTGGCCACCATTTATGTTTCTTTTATCTGCATGCGGAAAGAGAGATAATTTGCGTAAATAACTTTCGATAAATAATTTTTAATTTGCGGTTTAAGTCGTTGTAGATAGATGGAAAGATAATGTAAAAATATTTATATATACATATTTTAAAAACATTTCGGATTATGTATCCCCTCTTACCATATATAGTAATGTTGGTCAGAGATTTTAATCACACTATATAAATTTTATAAATGTATATGGAGTTTTTTCTTAATTTATAAAAATAGATATCTAGACCGTATATGAATTGTCTCGTCTTTACATATTCTTACAGTCTTATTACAATAATTGTAAATTTAATAATTCAAAAAAACAAGAAAAAAAAATCACTCTGTTTCAAATTATTAGGACCGAAACCACGTAACCATATAGAAGCATTACGAAACATAACATTTAAGGTTCCACAATATTAAGAGTTAGGACCGAAATCACATGATGGGGTAAAAACATTACAGAACATGTTGTGGAACCTGAAAAAAAAATTAGACTAAAAAAGTATATATACAACAAAGATAATTAGAATGCGTTTGGTGCGCGCGATAGGATTTGAATATTTTAAAACATTAGATTGGATTGGATTGGATTGGATTGGATTGGATTAATTATAGTCTTTCCGTGTTTGGTGAACCATGGGATTGGATTAAAAATAATTCAATCTTATGTTTGGTATGGGATGGGATTGGACAAAATTAAACTGTGATTACATAAACTTATTTTTAAAAAAATCAAATCAAATTTAAAAACATTAAAAAAAAAAAACACATCATGAGTACACAAACCATCAATGTTTTTTCTTCCTTCCTCGTATTCTCTTCTTTTACTCTCCTTCTTCCCTCTCTCATTTCCACAAAGCAAAATCAAGCTTTTGCAACCCTAGGTTCTTCGTCGCCGCAACCGTAGCCACCACGCCGTCAGCAGAAGGCAACGACACACAACGGCGATGCAACTCACGACCCGCAAACGCTCAATTTGGACCAGATCGTGGATGACAATTGACGATCATGATCGTCACCGCGAATCGCACAGATCTGGTGCGAAAACCAGTCAACTCAAGTGAGATCACAGGTTTGGGGAGGCATTGACCCAAGATCGATCACGAGTCTGGGTGTGAAACCCATCGACATAAGTGAGACCTAAAAATAGGTCAATCTGATCTGATCCTTCATCAGATCTTCACACCACAATTTTAATATTCCTAATTATTTATAGCTAATGGAACCCTAAATTTTGGGGATTTTATAAATTTAATGTCATTGCTTATTCGACAGTGCTATTACTCAGATCAACAAGTATATCTGATTTTTTTTTTCTTTCTAAATACTCAAACACTTTGTTAGTTAATTAATGTTTGCTATTGTAGATTTCGGAATTTTGGAATTTTTAAAATTTTGAATCGATTTGTTTGATTTTATGTGATGCACCAGTAATATTACGTCTTCTTCATCAACATTATCATCTGATCATTTGTACTGCTTTATATATATATATATATAAAGATCGGACTAAATAGAATCTCATGAATTTGCATGGGATTAATTTATCCCAAACTAATGGGATAAAAAAATTGGATGGGATTAATTTATCTCATCTGATCCACCCACCAAACGTGGGAAATAGGATTGGAAACTGTCCAATCCTATCCAATACTTTGTAACAAACACAGCCTTATAGTATCTATTAAGCTCTAATTCTCTTTTTAAATGTAATATATATATATATATATATATATATATATATATATATATATATATATATATATATATATATATTATTTTAATAATTATTATCAAATATAAGATCTTATACGTTTTTTTAAATAGTATTCCTACTCTGCAACAGTAGTATAAAAAATTGAGAACATGGCCAATCCCTGTGTGTATACTCGTATAGTCGTATTATAAGCTATTAGGCATACATTAAATTGATTTTTCTTAAAAAAAATATACACTTCTATTTGATTTAGAAAGAATATATGTATTTGATATAGCAATAGTATAGTAAGATATTAAGATTATCTACGAGAATCTAACACAAGAGTTTAAACATTATCTATTGAATTATTTGAATATGATAATTTTAATACTCCTTAGCCTCGTTTGTTATTGCTTTTGAGAAGTTAAAATTTGATTATATAATAATTTTAACATAAAAACTGTGTTAAGTAAACTTTCCAAAAGTGATTATTTGAGAATTTGAGTTGATTTGACAGTAATTTTAAGAAACAAGTAGGGGTTACTTTTACAAAGTGATTATGATAAAATCTGTTGTTTGTTTAACGAATCTTTTTTAAAAAAACTAAATTATCCATATTGACTTAACATAAATATAAATATATCTTATGTTTAATTTCATATGATTCAATTTTTATTGTTCATCATTGATTAAATATAATATTAATTAAATTATTTTTTAAAACAATTTATTCATCTTCTCAACCCAATCCCGGAACAAACACCCAAACTTAGAATTTTGAACAAAACCCTAAAACTTATCCTTTTCGTCATCCACTTCTTCTCATTTACCATTCTTCTTCTTTACCATCACAAACTCACCCAAAAATACAATCATTAAAAATTATATATATAAAAAAAGTAATAAAAATTGAAGTGATCTTTATGTCAAGTAAAAGAAATCAAAGAATATTGTGAGTAAAAGATGAATCATACAATTTTTTTATTTTTTTATTTTTTTATTTTTTTTAAATTCTATACCGTCAAACCCAAGATATTTTAGTTGTCATGGGAGTTTGAGATTGAGAGATGAGAAAATAAAATTTTTTCTTCGCTTGATAATTCAATTTTACGTCTGTTTTAATTATTATGTAAAATGACAGCAATTAAAGGTAAAGTTTACCAAATGCAAGAATACTGTTTTTTAATCCACAACAACTTCAACACTGGCATTAACCAAACAATTGTCTGATTAACTTCATAACAGATTATTTCTTCAACACAATTAACAGTGATTATTTTAAAAGTTACAGCAATGTCAAACTAGCCATTTGTCTGATTTTAGTGTGACAGAGAATGCTTAATAATGCGTTATACATATTAAAGGAGGATTTATATATATATATATATATATATATATATATATATATTATTTGTAATTTGATATTATCATTTTTTTCTCAACCATTGAATTTCCATACAATAAACCTCTATTGTTTTATAACTATACTGAAATAATATAATAATATAAAGAGATAGTCAATAAAACATGGAAAATTTTATTTTCCACCTTAATGTCATAAAAAGAGTGTTGAAATATTTAACTAAAAGAATGACACAACTTGAATCATAATCTCATTGGTGAGGGACAATGGCGGATTCATTAGAGGTGGAAATTGTAAGATATGTCACATTTTTTATTGTCTTTTGTGATGATGTCACCACTTTAATAACTTAAGTTTAAAAAGTACCTATTATGGTGAACTACCGAAGTTGCCCCTAAACTTTAATTTGTAAAAGGCAAGTTTTTGAACTCCTCCGTATCTCCCCAAAAAAGTTGTCTGAAAACTTGTATCTCTCTCCAAAAAAGTTGTCTCGATTCAAAATCTGCACAAGAAGGTAACTTTTTTGATCTCGTGTATTCTCTTTTCTGTTTTTATGCATTTTCGATTTTTTGCATGCATTTCTGTGTTGTAAGAACATGTATGAACATTTAATAGATCTGAGTAATTTTCATGTGTGATCGAGAATATTTAAAGAAGAATCGAGCATATTTGTTATTGGATCGAGATTTTATATATTTTGAAAAAAACTCGATTATTTGGAAAAAATGCTCAATTATTTCAAAAAAAATGCTCGATAATTTGAAAAATATTTTCGATCCCTTGAAAAAGTTCTCAATCCCTTGAAAAAGTTCTCGATCCCTTGAAAAGTTCTCGATCCATTGAAAAATGTCTCGATCCCTTGAAAAAGTTCTCGATCCCTTGAAAAAGTTATTGATCAATTTGGAAAAAGCTCAATCCCTTACAATAAGTTCTCAATCCATTTGATAAAATCTTGATCCCTTAGAAAATGTTCTCGATCCGTTTCCAAAAAGCTCGATCATTTGATAATGTTCTCGATCCCTTACACTTAATAAATATTTTTAATTCTTAATAATTGTAAACTTAATTTAATTTTTTATTTTGTTAATAATGGTTTGAAATGATGATTTTCACATGACAATGGATCGGGTGAGAATAGTCATATCTTACAACGGTCGATAGGAGCAATTACCTTATGGAAGTCAGAGGTATTTTTGTTCCGATAACCAAGAAATGTAAGTGTCAAAGAATATGACTTACGAAAAGCTGGCGTTGATCGTGCAAACCATTGTGAAGTACGATGTGAACAAATACATTGCTGATCTACAATCTATATCAATCGTTCCCGGGACAACATGTCGTACATTTATAAGAAACGACGATGATGTTTTGTTTATGCTAGGGGAAGATAGGGTGATCCCTCAAGTATATGTTAGTTTAATTGAGAGGACAACAACAAATGTGATAGCTGAAGATATCCCTGCTCGTGGAAACACCCAACAATTTCGATCGTCAAGCAGAAGCAACCAATTGTTCACAGAAAGAAGTGGGAACGCAGAGCAACAAAACATGTGTGGTGTCCCACCGGAAGTAGTCGACCATAGTTATATAGCTGGACCTCAATTGGACGAGTTCTTTGGTTGTCAAATTGAAACGAATGTTGGGCAGTACAACCACCAATACAATGAGATGTATAATGACATGAATAATGAGCAGAACAATGAACCAAATTTTGGGCCAATTCATGAAGTGACTAATGAGACAAATTTACATCCGGTAAATAATGTAGCGAATAATGAGGAAGATGAAGAACCTATCCGAACGGAAAGATGTGCAAGACGTGTACACAGATGTAGTTCTAGTGTAGTAGATATAGTTGTGACCTCTGATATTCAGCCTAATGTAAATGAAGTTGATTCTGACAATGCGTTAACGTGGGTAATTTCAAGAGCAGAATCGTACTCTTTTGGTATGGGTGGAAGCAGGAACTTGGTAGAAGATGAATCTACAAGCATGATATATAAAGAGCAATTTTTTCCTAGTGAAAAGAATTTGAAGAGATTGGTTGGGCATTTTGCAATGCGGCATTACTTCGAGTGGAATGTGAAAATGTCGAACAAGACAACGTTACATCTGGTTTGTTTGATGGACAACTGTACGTGGAAGTTAAGAGCGGTGTGGAGAGATGAAGAGACATACTTCCAAGTAAGAAGTTTTGTCAACGAACACACTTGTCCGTATAGGAGATTCACCACCGCCATCAACAAGCTAGTACAGTCATAATTGGAGAAGTAGTTGCACATAGATTGCAACAACAGGATGGTCGACTAATGCGTCCGAAGAACATAATCTTCGATATGAAAACAATGTATGGCATTCAAATCATGTACAGTAAGGCATATCAAGCTCTCGATTATGGGTTATCACTGACCTATGGAACGCATGAGGAAACCTTCCAACTACTGCCATCATTCAGTTACGTGTTGGAAGAAAAAAATCCAGGAACAATGACGGACTTACAGTGCGACGAAGATGGTAAATTCCTCTACTTTTTCATGTCATTGGGTGCCTCACTTAGAGGATTTCGGAGGTGTCTGCGTCCACTTATTATCGTTCATAGTACCTATTTAAAGGGAAGATTCGAGAATACAATGTTTGTTGCAACTGCACAAGATGGGACTAAACAGGTTTATCCCATTGTGCTTTTAGCTACGGTGACTCAGAGAACAACCTATCATGGGAGTGGTTTTTGGATTGCTCGAAAGATGCCCTTGGACATATAAATGATTTGGTATTCATTTCTGATCGCCATGCAAGCATTGAAGCAGGGATTTTTAAAGTGTTTCCTTATGCCACCTATACCATATGTTGCTGACACTTTTCTGAAAATATTAAAAAGCGATATCACAGAAAGGATGTTGCTGCAATAAAGGACAAAGTAGCGCGAGCATACATCGAGTTGGAATATAATCGGCACATGGAAGAATTACGAAACCTACACCCGAATGCATATGATTATGTAATTGATGTCGATCCATACAAGTGGTCCCGTGTACACTGTCCCAACAGGAGATACAGGGTGATGACAACAAATGCTGCAGAATGTATAAACTCAAGCCTAAAATTTGCACGGCACTGCCTATGTTGACTCTGGCAGAGTTTATTAGGAATATGCTACAACGTTGGTTTCAATATCGTCATAGCACTGCACAGTCCATGCGTCATCAGTTGACCGACGCAGCACATCCTGTGATACTAAAACCCGTAGAGAAGTGTAATTTTATAACCGTAAATCCAGATGAATGGAACATATTCTCTGTGAAGCGGTCTGATAAATAGTGGACCGTTCACTTAGCCCGAAAGACCTACACAACAACAAATTCCAAATTGACCAACTTCCATGTTCTCAAGCGCTCGCTGCAGCAAGGTACATCATACGTTTTAATATACGGTTAATAATACTGCAACTTGAATCTCATTGTTTTTATTGTTTTTATTGTTTTTACAGAGACCGAAACATGGATTTCACATCTCTGTGTGCGGACTACTACAAGAGACAGACACTTATTGACGCGTACTCGGTTCCTATTATACCGGTTGGACATCCTTCCACTTGGGTTGTGCCATCTGACATCGTTGAGAGGGTGGTTTTGAATCCAATCTTCAGGAGACAAGCAGGCCGCCTGAGGGTGGGTCGACATATCTCGTCTTCGGAGAGGACAACTACACAAAACTGTAGATGATATGGACAACCAGTGCATAATTCTAAGAAATGTACTAACCCAACTTTGATTAATGAAGGTCCGAACAGAGTTGTTCATGAGGAATACATACGCAAGTGTAACATCTGTCATACAGTTGGCCACAACAGACAGACGTGCCCTACCAGAGACTCCACAACATACAGCCCCCCCTCCCCCCTCGCTCTCCCCCTCGCTTAGGCCTGCGAAGTACGGTGCTCCCTCCTCAGCTGTTGTGGGCACGATTTTTGCCCTCGCAAACATCTGAAAACTTAGTTAGAGGAATGTCATTGTAAACATAGTAACTAATATAAAGATTAACAAATTAAATAAATACCCTAGCACTGAAAATCTTGGCCAGCTTCCTCCCTCTAGGTTGTTTTGTCAACTCCCACTTCAACATACGAGGAGAAAGCGACGCCCAGTGCGAGGATCACCTCGAAAGCAAATATTTACATTAAAGATAAGTACGATTAGAATGTCATAAATTTCGGTAATGAAATATAAAGTACATGTTGTAATTCTAAGTTCATACCAATAGAGCATGCGATAGACCGTAAATGTTGTACCCATCAACGGTATGTACAACATCGCCCTATGACTGCTGGCCTCTCTCCTCACGTCGTAGAGGTAGCGCTTTCTTGAATGACAAAATAGAATGCCTATATACTTGGGCACCCCATGGGAAAGCATCGAAGACAACAATGAGGTCCTCCACCAACCGAAACTGTCAAACTGGAATCTTGAATCTCTCGTCCACCCCCATCAATATCCAGTTCTATATGTATATGAGGCAAAACTTCACAGAATCGTACGCCTCTTGAAACTCTCTGAGGGTAAGAACAACACTCAACTCCTCCAACGATACATCATCGCCTCCAGGAAAGTACTGTTGATGTATGTCATTCTCCACTGCAGCATACAGACCAATGTCTGGTACAACTCCAAAACATAATCCGGTGATGAGGTAAAATCCCACCTTCGAAAACCTTACCACATGGTTCCCTAACAGGAACCGTATCTCATCTGTTGGCTCGGTATGGTCCAACTTCCGCAACAGCAGCCGATGGATAACACCACCATAAAACTTTATCTCCCGGTGCATCGACATGAAATGTATGTCTGAAATAAGACGCCATGAACTGACATTGATCCTCAACAGTAAAATCTTCTGGGACACGGTTCAATGCATCGTCTATACATGCAAGGGCTTCAAAATGGTCGTGCCGAGTCAAGTTTCCCTTGAACCAATCTCCCTCTGGAGTTTTCAGGGAATCCTTCAATCTGCTCCTCATCTGCAATGTCACAGAAACAATACATAAGTAAACTGGAAAAAACTCGGTTCTATGAAATATATTCTCGATCCTTTGATAATATTCTCGATCGTTTGAAAATAATCTCGATCGTTTGAAAATAATCTCAATCGTTTGAAAAATATTCTCGATCTTTTGAAAATAATCTCGATCGTTTAAAAAATATTCTCGATCGTTTGAAAATATTCTCGATATTTTGAAAAATAATCTCGATCGTTTGAAAAATATTCTCGATCTTTTGAAAATAATCTCGATCGTTTGAAAAATATTCTCGATCTTTTAAAAAATAATCTCGATCGTTTGAAAAATATTATCGATCGTTTGAAAAATATTCTCGATCTTTTGAAAAATAATCTCGATCGTTTGAAAATAATCTCGATCGTTTGAAAAATATTCTCAATCTTTTGAAAATAATCTCGATCTTTTAAAAAATATTCTCGATCTTTTGAAAATTATCTCGATCGTTTGAAAATATTCTCGATATTTTGAAAAATAATCTCGATCGTTTGAAAAATATTCTCGATCTTTTGAAAATAATCTCGATCGTTTGAAAAATATTCTCGATCTTTTAAAAAATAATCTCGATCGTTTGAAAAATATTCTCGATCGTTTGAAAAATAATCTCGATCGTTTGAAAATAATCTCGATCGTTTGAAAAATATTCTCAATCTTTTGAAAATAATCTCGATCTTTTAAAAAATATTCTCGATTTTTTGAAAATTATCTCGATCGTTTGAAAAATATTCTCGATATTTTGAAAAATAATATCGATCTTTTGAAAAATATTCTCGATCTTTTGAAAATAATCTCGATCGTTTGAAAATTATTCTCGATATTTTGAAAAATATTCTCGATCTTTTCAAAATATTCTCGATCGTTTGAAAAATATTCTTGATCGTTTGAAAAATATTCTCGATCTTTTGAAAAATATTCTCGATCTTTTAAAAAATATTCTCGATCTTTTCAAAATATTCTCGATCGTTTGAAAAATATTCTCGATCTTTTAAAAATAATTTCGATCGTTTGAAAATATTCTCAATATTTTGAAAATAATCTCGATCGTTTGAAAAATATTCTCGATCTTTTGAAAATAATATCGATCGTTTGAAAAATATGCTCGATTCATTAAAAAATCTTCTCGATTCTTACTTAAAAATCTTCGATCTTGTTCCAAAAAACCTCGATTTCGCTAAAAAAATCTCGATTTCAAAATTTCTCAAAATTAAAATTCATCGATACCCAGAATTTCATCTTCCTCATCACATATTCAACCTAATTTCAAACCCTAACACAAACCACAACCATTCTCAGATCTCATTTTCAACCCTAAACAACGAATTCAATCAACAAAACACAAGTTTAACATGCAATGGCAACTTATCAACTACAAAATCGAGAAAAAAATGAACATAAATTACCTCTGTCAATCGCAACAAATCTGGTGTATTCTCGTTCACGTTCCGGTCACTTCACCGTCAATTTTGTTGTCGTCGGTCTCTTTCCCACTCTAGCTTTTTTCACACTAACAAAACGACAACTTTCTATCTTTTTCAACAGTTTAGGGTATTTTTGTCCGATCACACTAAATTGTGCATTTTAAACATACATTAGTAAAATAGTGATATTTGCACAACCACCCCCCCCCCCCCCCCCTCCCACCATTATATATATATATACTAATTATATAAATACCATTTATATTAAATCTAATTATATTTACATACAAAGTTTGTTTAGAATTTCACTAACATCACCTACCATTAATATAAATCATTTCATATTTATTCTAACTTAAAATCAAAAGTCAATGATAAAAATTACGAACAATCAATCACAATTGGCAAAAGTATTATTTTATGTTTGTTTTATATATAGTAAATTTTCATGATATGTAGAATCCATTTAAAAACAAAATATATATTGACAAACAAATGAATACGAGGGTCTATGAGTCATTGATTAAGCATTCAATTATATTGACTAAACAATTTAATGTAAGGGTTTGTGGTTCACTAATTAAGTATTAGAATATATTGACTAAACAAAAATAGATAAATCCAACCATTGATAGCTAATGAATTGACCATATACTACTAGTGTGTATTGAAAAAAATAAAATTGTATATATAATTTATTCCGAGCTATAAATATTTTCTAGATCCACCCCTGACGAGGGAGACATGGTTATCCTTGCAATCTGATTGTGTAAACTATAACTTTACTAATATTGGTATGTGAAGGTTACCACCGAGTCACCATATAGTCCATATAGAAATATGGAAATTCACCAAAATATAATTCCATTTCTTTACAACAAGTAAAATTTGTGTTGAATACATATAATATATTTTTTTATTTAGTGTTTACTGAAATTATAAAGTCGGACTATGTTTATACCACTATTTAAACATATTAAGATATTGATCGTGTAGAAGTAAATGAATATAACAAATGTAATTGGGAAACTGATAACCTTGATGAACACTAATAAGTGAAAGACTATTAGTACCAAAACTTTAAGGATATGAGACATTTATAAATGATATATAATCTATTTTCAAAATTTCTTCGGTTTTTGTTTATTTGGGTGTTGATTATTTTTATGGTATCTATCTATCCACCTATCTATACCAAATATATTTTTAGAATTTGGATTCTCTACGATCTGTTTTTTTTTTCTCACATCTTAACTACACATTCATTGCAATGCATATGTATCATGAGATTATGTGATGTTAGGAAAAATAGTGGATCATCAGTGGATGATCCCAATTCTTTATTTATTTATTTTAAGTTTGTTAACATTGGTAGGATCCTGACCAGACTTAGTAGATTTACACAAGCTTCAAACTTATGCATCTACTGTCTGAGCTACGTCTATGGGGGTAGAACATTGATTTATTCGATGCAAATCACACTAATTTAGTTACAAATCATGTATGATAACACTACCCACAAAATTATGTAAAAACATAGAATGAGAAAAATAGAAAAGTTAATAGCAACAGTGCTCCCTGAATTATATATGAAATAGCATGTTGCCCCTGAAGTTTTTTCCATGGCATTAAACCCTCTGAACTTTCATTTATTAGTAAAAGCTGACAGAAGTGAAACAGACGTTAAAAGAAAATTACACTTACATAACCTGATTATATGAATAATTGTATTAAAACTGAAAAAAAAAACATCATTTGACCTGTTTGACCAATGTCTAAAAAAATATATTAATAATATTAAATATTTTTAAAAAAATATTAATTATTTTTTTATTTATTATTTTGTTTGAATTGTAGAGATCGAGTCTAAAAAATGAACTTTGGATTTTGGAACAAACCTAGAACCCAGATTCGATCACTAGATTTAACAACACCCCCCACCTGATTCAACATCACCTCTAACGAACCACAAATCCACCCATCAACAAGACAACAACCCTAAATCCAGACCCAGATTCGATAACCAGATTCAACAACACCCCAACTGGATTCAACATCACCTCCAACAAACTACAAATCCATTCATCATCATCCTCAAAATCCAGTCACCACACAACAACTCACTCCAAACCCAAACCTAAATTGAAATCAACCATGGCCACCACCTCCAATATCATATATAAACGAATTTTTATCAAACGCATGTCCATATTCTACCATTTTAAACTCAAAACACTTCCCTATGTTTTAATTTTTTTCAATTAAATCCCAAAAATGAAAATGAAACACATTTTCTTCATGAATCTTAATCAGATTCTGACGCATAACGGAAGTATAAGGGTTTACCAATGTAAGCCCTAAGAACACACAAACTGGAATCCACCAATAAAAATTAAAATTCTTATAAACTTCTCTGAACAAATAAAACAAAATAACCAAGAGGCTTAAATAGTCTCTGGAAACCCTAACTTAAGTAAAAGACTAAATTAGACATTTACTAAACAAATAACAACTAAAAACGGAAACCCAATAAAACAATAAAACTTCAACCACCCGATAGGATGCCTAAACAGCAAATTTGAGAATGAAAATGACATCAACCGGGAAAAACTATGGAGCACGAAAATTACTCCTCATAAACATATTATAATAGGCAAACGGACAGTCATGCTAAAAGTTATGCATATTTCTTCAGACCAGGTCTTTTGGCCAATTTTCTATCTAACTATTTGTCAAACTCCAAAGCTAATTGTCCTATATCAGCCCTTCCCACCTACGAAGAACTCGACCTCGAGTTATAATCTGGATAAAGTGGAACATCGTCACAAAACTCATAAAGATCAGCTACATTGAAAATACGAAAGATGTTCATATCAGCAAGCAAGTAGATCACGCAGGCGTTATCATTGATCTTCTTGATCACCTTATGTGGCCCATACTTCCTTGGTTTCAACTTGTTATAGAATCCAAATAGGAACCTTTCCTTACGCAGAAACACCATAACATGATCACCATCAACAAATAATTTCGTATGCCTCCTAACATCTGCTACGACTTTATACTTCTAATTCTTCTTATCCAATCGGGCTTTAACCTCAGCATGCATCGCGAACCTGCTTAGCCATGTTCTCGACAGCAACTCTTGCTCCAGTAACCTTGGGCAGACGTGCTAGGTCTAACACATGCTTAGGAGGCTGCAGATACACTAAAGCAAAAGGAGATTTACCAGTAGCAGTGTGAACTGCATTATTATACGCAAAATCAACTTGTGTCAAGGCCACGTTCCACTGTTTAGGCTTATCACCACAAATGTTACGAATTAAATTCCCAGTGCTCGATTCGGATTCTCATTATGCCCATCAGTCTGCGGCTGCGCAGTGCTAATGAACATTAGAGTGGTATCTATATGTTGTCATAATGTAACCCAAAAATGGCTAAGAAACTTCGAATCCCTATCAGAAGTGATAGATTGAGGGACTCCATGTAAACAAACTACCTCACGAAAGAACATCTGAGCAACATGGGACGCATCAGATATCTTTCGACAAGGAATAAAATGCCTCATCTTGGAGAACATGTCAACCACAACAACACACAGAATATACTCCACGATAAGACCGTGGAAGACCCAAAACAAATTCTGTCGACAAATCCTCCCATATGGTACTCGGTATAAGTAGAGGCATGTATAGACCTTTATTTTGAGCCTGTCCCTTAGAAGTTTGACAAACACAATATTTGTGAACAAAATTACCCATGTTGCTTTTCAACTGAAGCTAGTAATACGCTCGGCTACCCCACTGAAAGTCTTATCACGTCCCAAGTGACCACTCAAACCTCTACCACGTAACTCTAGAATCAGCTTCTCCCTCAAAGAACTCTAAGGAATACATAACTAATTTCTGTGGAACAAGTAAACATCGATCATATGAAATCCTCCCTTTGTTTGTTTAATAACACACTTTTCCCATACTTCGGTGAAATCCTCATCACCAAAATACAACTCTTTTAGAAACTCCAACCCAATAATTTCTTGCTACATAGTGACCAGCAAACTCGCTCGTTGACTCAATGCATCTGCCACCTTATTTAGAGCATCAGATTTGTGTTTCAGAACAAAAGGAAACTTTTGCAAATAGGTTGACCATCGAGCATGCATATTACTTAAACTTCTTTAACTATTCAGATACTTCAAAGCTTGGTGATCAGTGTAAAGAATAAATTCGCATTGAATCAGATAGTGCTATCAATGCTTTAGATCACGAACAATAGCATAAAATTCTTGGATAGGTACTCCACTTTCGATGTGTGTCACTAATTTTTTCACTGAAAAATGCCACTGGTCTCTTCTCTTGTGACAAAACTGCTCCAATCCTAATTCCACTAGCATTACACTCCACCTAGAATAATTTATTAAAACTGGATAAGGCAAGAACATGAGTAGTGCACAGTTTTTCTTTGATGACTGTGAATGTTGTATCGGTTGCCTCACCCTATTTAAATTTACCCTTCTTTAAACACTCTGTAATGGGTGCCATAATGCTACTGAAATCTCTAATAAATTTACGATAAAATATCGCCAAGCCATGGAAACTTCTCACCTCTCCTACTGCTTGGGTGTCAGCCAATCACGAATGGCTCTCATTCATCAACCAATATACCCTCCGAACTGACCACATACCTAAGGAACAACATTCGTTCTGTCAACCAATTGCACTTCTTAAAATTAATAAAAAGCTTATTTTCGGACAACACATCTAGCACCGCCCAAAGATGCTCCATATGGTCTTTCTCACTCCGATTGTAAATCAGTATGCCATCAAAATAAACAACAACATATTTTCCAATGAGAGACTGTAATACCTGGTTCATAAGTCATATAAAAGTACTATACGCATTGGGCAATCAGAAAGGCATAACCAACCACTCGTAGAGTCCATCCTTTGTTTTGAAAGTTGTCTTTCATTCATCATCAGGTTTGATCCGAATCTGATGGTATCCACCTCGCAGATCTATTTTGGAGAACAACTTCGAACCATCCAACATATCTAGCATGTCATCCAATCTCAAAATTGGAAAACTGTATCTGACAGTTATCTTGTTAATCGTGTAACTATTCAGCGCACATCCTCCAGCTGCCATCTTATTTTGGGACCAGTAATGCGGGAGCAACGCAGGGACTCATGCTCTCTCGGATAAACCTCTTCTTCATTAAATCCTCAACTTTCACTTGTAAAATCCGATTCTCTTTAGGTTCATCCGATAGTGTGGCGAATTGGGTAAGCTTGCTCCCTGAACTAAATCAATATGATGTTGAATATCTCTCAACGGTGGAAGGTCATTTAGTAAATCATCAAACACCAACTCACTAAACTCGGCCAAAAGGGATTGCGTCTTCTCGGGTAACTTAACCCTCTGCTCTTCCATCCCTTCTATCACTAGAGCTCGCACAACCAGAACATGTGCCTTCTGTGTCTCATTAACTTCAAATTCCAAATCAGTTACTGAAGTGACTAAAGAGAGTAAAGGTTGCTCTTCTGTCGTGGCCTTAGTTGAGCCACCACCTGAACTCCGTTTCGGAACCATTGCAATCTTACTATCATCCCAACTGAAAATATAAACATTGTCGCACCCCCTATAGGTGACATCCACATCAAAATGCAATGGGCGTCCTAATAACACGTGACTAGCATCCATGTCGATTACATCACAGACCATATTATCTCGGTAGTGCTACCCGGTTAAAATAATAAGTTTACACACTTCAGTCACGTTCACCTTAGGTTCTTTCTGAATCCACCCAATCACATAGGGCTTTGGATGTTTTCTTGCTCGCAGTTTCAGATGTTCCACCAGTTTTTTTGACACAAAATTCTCACAACTCCCACTGTCAATAATTAAATCACAGAGTTTTCCCTGGATACTACAGCAAGCCTTAAAAATATTATTTCTTGATGAAAAATCCGCCAGCTTCGTTGAACACATGACTCGCTGAATCACACAGTTTACATGCTCTCCATGTTCCTCCGTAATTTCTGCACCATCCAAGAGTTCGTCCATGTCTACTCATTCCTCAACATCCTGATCATACTCGTCATTTACTCCAACATCCACGAAATTCACCGATTTCCTGGCCGAACACTCATTCGAACAATGACCTAGTTGGTTGCACCTGTAGCACTTCAAACCACCTGATTTAGCATAAGGGTTTGGCGCCACCCATGGGGCATCCTTAGTAGTTGTTATTGTCGGACGGGTCCCAGCAGAGTTATTACTGGGAACTGAACCCCTTTGGGTCTAATCTGCAGCAGTTTTAGATTGACTCTACCCACCGTCCGGTGGAAATCTACTTATGTTTGTAGCTACATTTGACGTCTCAGTCATGTCCATATTGTAGTGGAAAAATCGATTGGATGTTTTCTCCATTAACTCTGTCTTCAAAGCCATGTTATACCCCTCATCTACTATTCAAACGACTTACAGTCCAATTTTGTCTTTAAAATGGTAGACTTGAATTCTGCCAAATATCTGGAAGCCTGTTGTCCCTCAGTCTGATTTAGGTTGTTACGAACTGATAGCGTAGACCACTCCTCAATATAATCTGTAATAGTCATATTACCCTGCACATAATTCTGATAACTCTGGAATATAAATTGCTCATAATCTGGGGGTAGAAACCTGCTCATCATAAGTTGTTTCATTTGCCTCCAGGATTGTACAAGAGTCTTGCCTTATTGTCGCCTATCAATCTACAACTTCTCCCACCAAACAACAGCCCCGCTTCTCAACTTATATGCTACCATATTAACTTGTCGATCCTATATAACTTTAGTCTTCTTAAAGAACCTCTTAACCTTAGAAATCCAGTCCATGAACTCTTCAATATGCAGTTTACCATGGAACAACGGCATGTCTGCACTTATTCTATAGTCAAGTTGATTTTGGTTTCGATTTTGTTGACGATTCCCTTGGTAACCCGTAAAATCCTCATCAGAGTCTTCGTCAATCAAATCTTTGAACTGCTCGTGTCTCGCCACTCTAGGCGAACGTCCACCTCCAGGGCGGTTAAGGGCTGTTGGAACCCCGTTCATTAGTAAAGCAACGGAAATAGATTTTAAATTTTTTTTATACAGATCATAAACAATCTGGGACCAGTGAACTTGGGATCGTAAATTTTTTTTCGTAACTTATACATATAAAATTATTACAATAATAAAATATATGTATATATACAGGAAATTGAAATCAATACTAATAAGACGATTTAATAAAACCTTACCAATGTTTGGAGGCTCCTTCACTTCTTGCAATTCTCTTTGTCTGAACCACTCGATCTTCCTCACTATATCACGGGACTGGTAACTACATGTGGGCGCGTCACGGCCTTAGGAACTTGAATAAAGGATGTTGAAGAGAGAATAAGAAGAAACTCTTTCTTCTTTATTTACTGTGCAACACTTGCACGTTTCCAATTGCACACACTTGTATTTTTAGTGTTTTCACTCAAGCACACATACTTGCACAATTCTAAGAACACTTATATGCGTGTGTCTCTCTTCTTTTTAACTCACGCACACTCACAAACCAAAACAAACTCTTTAAACTGATACGTGTGGCTCTGGTGTGTTTTGGTTTGATATGTCTCTTATTCGTTTTTCAAAGAAAACAATATATATCTCATCTATATTTTTTCTTATCTTTTA
Organism: Dipteronia dyeriana; assembly: GCA_032871835.1. Taxonomy (NCBI): domain Eukaryota; kingdom Viridiplantae; phylum Streptophyta; class Magnoliopsida; order Sapindales; family Sapindaceae; genus Dipteronia; species Dipteronia dyeriana. Next base: position 12,811,077 of record CM065303.1, read on the forward strand.
AAATACTAATCATATTTTTATTTGATTTTAAAATCTTTCAAAAAATAAATATCTCATATCTTTTATTTTAAAAATAATTAAATATTTTTTTGAATTTAAACATTTTAAATTCAATTTCAAATATTTAATTCAATAAAATAAAATAATCATATTATCTTATCTTTTTAAAATCAAATATCAACTAACACCCTCCATTTAGTGATTACTACCATTTAAATAATCTTCTTATTTAATTTATTTAACCATCACTATTCATTAATTAAATAATCTAATTATTCAATTAATTCCCGAATAAATACGTGTTACTTTCATAACACAATTAATTGGACAATCCAATTAATGACCGTGACCCTTGTTACCTAAATCGATCGGGTTAGTAAGGGGACCTAATGGACCCACAGTATTTTGAGCTCTAATAATCCTCGGAATCACTAATTAAACTCTTTAATTAATATTTATTGATTATTAACTCCGGTGTTATTCCACTAAAAACCCGAAACTGCACTTTCTCAACAGTAGACGTTTTTACATAGATCGATATAACTCGATGTTCATCGATATAGCTATTACACATGGTGTGATCCTTCACAGTAGCTCATAATTAGAACTGGGTCATAATGTCCATTGTACCCCTCTAATTACATATATTCTTTAATCACCGTTGATTCTCTAATGAACAATAAATCCTATTTCCTTACGGAATTATGAGAGCGCTCATATTGTCCAAGCCATAAATCAACCATTAAGAGAACTACCATCTACTTCTCACAAGAATGAGTGGATTCCTCTATTGTGTACAAATCTTTCCAGTCACAAGCCAAACATTAATCCCAACATACATTGCATATTGATCAGAAATTGCATCCGACCTTACCCATGGTATATCAAATACCACGATCTAACTTGAAGGAGTCGATAAGACACTCAGGATTAAGATCACCCACATATAGTCATCATTAATTGATATATATGAATCTCATCGGTAAACGAATCTTAGTGAGAGATTCATATAGATAATGACTCAGTTCTATATGATCACATCATACAAGATGTTTTCATTCTCATATCTTATATGAATGATTCATGGTAGAATCACCGTACGTTACGGAAATGGACCGCAGCTATAGATTAACCATAAATAAAGTACTAATATTTATTTGCTATCTATGGACTCTTTAAATTGCACGTTTCTTACTGTGTCTATCTATATACGACACTCATATACACAGTTCAAGATTACATCCGGCAATCTGAGATGTTAATATGCACAATTTATAAAATAAACAACACAACATGAATGAATTGAACTTTTCTTTTTATTAATTTCATAAATCCATTTATAAATTACATTTTTAGGACATAAACCCTAACAAGGGCAACTCCCTCAACTCTATCTCTGTTGGCAGAGGCCGGGGCGTTGGTGGCAGAGACGTTGGGGTTAGGCTGTTGCGCCAATAGTTGCTGTAACATGGCCTCCAATCTCGCCATCAACTGTCACTGCTCATCAATTGTTGCCATAGATCGGCATCCCTAAGACCAGTGTCGCCAAGGTTAACTCTTTCGGCTTCATTGTTGGCCATCGAACAAGGTAAACCCCTCAGCTCTGATACCACTTGACTCAAAACGAAAGTATAAGGGTTTACCAACATAAGTCGTAAGAACATACAAACTGGAATCTACCAGGAAAAATTAAAATTCTTATAAACTTCTTTGAACAAATAAAACAAAATAAATAAGAGGCTTAAATAGTCTCTGGAAACCAACTTAAGTAATAGACTAAATTAGACATTTACTGAACAAATAACAACTAAAAACGGAAAACCAATAAACAATAAAACTTCAACCACCCAAAAGCCTGTCTAAACAACAAATTTGAGGATGAAAACGACCTTAAACGGGAAACCTCGATTGTGAAGATATTTAACACAAAAATCACTCCTCGAAAACATATTATAATAGGCAAACAGACAACCGAGCTAAAAGTTATGTATGTTTCTTCGGACATGCTCTTTTATCCAATTTTCTATCCAACTCTTCTTCAAATTCCAAAGCTAATTGTTTTACATCAGATTCCCACACAAAATAGAAAAAAAAAATCAGAAAATTTGTATGGAATAGCAAATCTATACATAAAATATCAGGAAAAAGATTGATGAAGATTGTGAAGCCATAGAAAGTCGATGACAAAGATTTCTAGGTTGGTCGGCGATCGGTGGTAGTGGTGATGAGACAGTCGTGATGCGGTGGCGGTGGCGGTGGGGGAGAAAGACGAATCGAGTTTGGGGAAAAGGGTGGGATTGGAGGCAGCGTCAATCGGTGGTGGTGGTAATGAGACGGTCGTGATGCAGTGGTGGTGGGGGAGAAAGACGAATCGAGTTTGGGGAAAAGTGTGGAATTGGAGGCAACCTCTATCGGTGGTGGAAGTGATGAGACGGTCATGATGCGGTGGCGATGAGGGAGAAAGACGAATCAGGTTTAGGGAAAAGGGTAGGAATGGAGGAAGCGTGTTTTAGAAGAAAAGGTTGGGGAGAGAGAAGAGCGGAGATTAGGTTATTATTATTATTTTAAAGTTTATTAATACTATTATTAATATTTTTTTTATTTTTTGGACAGTAGTCAAATAGGTTAAAAGGTGTTTGTGTGATATTATTATATTTTCAGTTTTAATGCAATTATTTTTATAATTAGGGTGTGTAAATATAATTTTCTTTTAACGTCTGTTTCACTTCTGTAAGTTTTTATCAATAAATGAAAGTTTATGGGGTTTAATGTTAAGAAAAAAAAATCATGAGACAACGTACGATTTCGCATATAATTAAGGGCACTTGTGCTATTACCCAAAATAGAAATGGCACTCAAGCTTCTAATAATATATGATTGTTATTGGTAATTGGATCAGCATCTATAATCTGCTAAACACATTATGACGTTAAATGTTAATTAAATACGCCTTAATTGTTGTTTGTATCAATGCCGGCTTGGTGGGGCCCACTCTAAACCAGTAGAATCAATCATAGCCATCGGTCCCACCAATGAGAAATCAACAAAGACGACGACGATGACACCATTTGAAACGCATACGGATGTGCACACTCCTTGCGTTGTTTTGACTTTTGTTAACAAAGGTACACGCCACGCTGCGCTTTTGTTGATAGATTTAAACATTTAATAAAATAATTAACTTTTTTTTTTTTTTTCTTCTAACAATTTGGTTAGGACTCAGGCATCAGCCGTAAGCCGTTCGATAAAAATGTTTGGTCCTCTTCAGGACTTTTAAGTACGAGTTGAATTTAAATAGTATATGGAAACCTAGTTATATGAAAAAAGAACGGTAGTTATATGGAAAAAGAGTGAAATTTAAGTAACTTTACCGATTTATTTATTTATACAGAGATCAAAGATAAAGTGTATTAAATTTACAAAATAAGTGATAAGTGTAGTTTTAAAATTAAGTCAAAATATAATTTAAATATTTAAATTTATTTAATTAAATCAAAATTTTAAGAAGTATAGTATATATAAACCAGGTGACGTATGTCAATAACACCATCCAAAAAGAATTCATTTTTTTTTTCATTTGAATAATATTTTAAAAATTTTAAATACTTGATTTTTATCGACTATTTTATTTCAATTAAAATGATTGTAAAATAACTTAGTAACTATATAGCATATAGAATAACGATAGTTGTCTAAATTTAGTATTCAAATGATGTATCAATATTATAATTTATTCATTTAAATTATATAAATTTAATTTAATATAAATTAATAGATCATAATAATATCACATCATTTACATACTAAATTTATATTAAACAGTATTATTAATAGTATATAAATAGTATCTGAACTCCAATGTGTTGTCTAAATTTTTGAAGTCTTGGGTGTCAAGTACCGCATATTAATGGATGAATGCGACTTTAATTGCGAAGGTTATAACAATTAGCGGTTGTGATGGCTGAGAGTTGTATACTTTTTTTTTTTTGACATTTTAATTTGCAACTTAGAAGCATCTACTATATTTTTTACAACACAAGGTTATTATTTTAAGCGATATTGGAACTATACCTAAAAGTTACCTGTTTTTTTATGGATTTTATGGCTTCTATTTTTTCTAAGAGCAATTGTTTTCTTAAGGAAATTTTTTTTAAAATAAAATAAAAAGCAATTATTCAACACAAGGCCAAGAGTAGAACCGCTTTGCTTCCACTTTGTTTTCTTAAGGTAAAGCTGATAACTCTAAATCTTATCATATAAACGAATAAGGAAGTGAATTGAAATGATAACAAATTTGCATTAATATAACAAATTTGCATTAATTCTTTTATTTTATAATAATATTATAAGGGTAACCTATACTTCCCAACAAATTATCCTAAAAAAATATACAATTTAATATGACAGTCCGATAAAAGAGATAATGAGAGTAAAAATATAGTAATTCATTAAATGGGTTGAACTACCACATGGATTATACATATTTTTAAAACAATATTTTAAAAAGAGTAACATTTCCTATAATATAATTTGAGTTTGATTCATATTTAATTATTTACGGTAAGTAAATTGTTCTTTATTTTTAAGAATTACAATAGGATTGTCGAAACCTATCGAGAGTAAATAATATATATGAATGGTTTGGATAATTACTTTTACGATTTGAAAAAAAAAATTATACATACATGATCGTAAAATATACGGATTAAAGAAAAAAGTTGAAATATACAAGTACATTTTCAATAATATCAAAAAAGGCTTTCAAAATAATCTAGAAAATGGGAAATCGACGGACTGAACGTGAAACACAGACAAGAAAACGTCCCGTGACTGCCAGATTTTTTTTTTTTTTAAGACAAAACTTGTGTGTTTTGACTCTGGACTTTGGGGACAGACAGACAGAGAGCGACAGTTTATCTAGTTGACTTGAATTTTTTTAATTATAAGAATCATACATGTGTCACTTGCTATTCGGTATTCATTGACTCCTTTTTTCTGCATTTTTAGCTGTTTTATTTATTTTTCCAAGTACCGTTTCATGAACCTTTTGAGCTCCCTGTTTCAGACAAATATCCAAAATAATGAACCACACGAGAATCATATATTTTCAATTTTGTGAACAAATTCATTGCACTAATAATTAATTTTCTTGCCAATAATTCACACTCATCAATCTAAACGACATGGGTTTCTTATGTTCCCCTTCGATTTTGTTAGAATCCGTGTGAAGACTTGCGAGAAGATTTAAGCATCGGCGTACATTCATATCATAGGCGAATGTTGAATTAGTAATTTCGATTGATTTTTTATGCTTAAAAGTGAGTTCAGTGGCATATGATTTATAAATAGTCATGGGACTCTACCAAAACTCAAAAGTAAGGATGGGAAGAAAAATATCGAACATAACTAAACCATACAATCGAATAAATCGAACCGAATCGATCCAATTTGGTTTGGTTCGGTTTAGTTCACTTCATCCAATTTCATTTGTGTTGACGTGCGTTTTTGGCTGAATGTAAAGTTAACAGGAATTGGATTTCAGCTGTGTTTGCCAAGAGAAAGAGGAGGAGAAATAATCGGACACGAGTATTTTACGTGGTAAAACTCTGATGACCGGAGAAACGTCCACGGGTGGTTGAATGATCAACCTAGCCAAAATCCACTATGAATTCGGAATGTTACAAGCTCTCGATCTCTCTTTCTTCTCTCTATTTTTTTATGATTTCTGTGTAAGCTTCATTGTCTATATCTCTCTTTTTTTGGACGAGATTATGAGTCTATTTATATGTTTATAGAACCCTAATCTGCTTTGTATAAGTAATAAAAGATCTTTGCATTTAATTATGATTCGGTTTTTTGTTCGAAATAAATTGTCTTCTTTCCTGTTTCGGAGACTTGTATTGAGATCGAATGTGACTTCAGTAACGTAGTCCAATTAGGACTTATTTCCTTATAAGAGCGTAGTCTTTTTGAGGAAATAGAGGTGTTCTCGGATAAGGAACCCTTTATGCTTGACATTCTCTTTCTTCTTTAGAGTCTTTTGATAAGGATCCTTGCGTGACTCAACTTGTGAACTACTCGCTAGGCTTCTTACTCGGTTGTCATGTTTATCCCGAGTAGGATATGATGTGTGCTGGTCCCGAGCGACGTCTCCTGATCCCGAGTAGAAAATGCATTCTGCTGGCCCCGAGTATGTTTAATCGATGCAGGTCTTGTTTTAATACTTGTTTACTCGGGCATCTTCCCTTTAATAATGCCTTGTAGGACGTTTCCTGAGTGCCTATTTGGACGTCCACCAGACAATTTTATATTCTCTGTCAATGACGTGTATGTCTGGTAAAATTAACATACGACAATTTGATTGGTACATTTTTTTTCTAAAGAACCGAACCAATTATATTTTTGTTTGGTTCTATCCAAAAATTAACGGATTGAATAAAAGTCCATAGAGATGCACGTTTGGGGAATGGATATGGATATAGGTCCTCACAACCTCATCCCCATCCCTACTTCCTAGACCCTTCTCCCATCCCCATCCCCATCCCCATCCCCATCCCCATCCCCATCCTCATCCCCATCCCCAGTTCCCAATTTTCCCCGTTTTCCCTGTTTTATCGTATTCCTTGATCCCCCATTTTTCTATTTCTCTATTTAACTAAAAAATTATAAATTAAATTAAAAAAACAAACATTTCATTACAAATAACAAATAAAAATGTATTACAAATTCAACATAAATTGTTTCAAATAATTCAAATATATATTATAATTATATTTATATACTTTTGGAGAAAATTGGGAAATAAAGATCCCCATCCCCATCATCATCCCCATCCCCATTTCAATTTAATTGTGGGGGAAATGGAGAAATGAGGATGATGGGGAGCCCTCCATCCCTATATCCATTTTAATTTGGGGATAAAAATCATCCCTCCTCATTCCCCATTCCCTATTTTTCTTCAAAAGAAAAAAAATCCCCAAATGGGAATGGGGTGCGGGGATTTAGAACCCCGGAAATATACGTGCATCTCTAAAAGCCCACCTCCTCTCAAAAGTTTAAAAAAAATTGTTTGTGCTTCAATTGTACTGACATTTAACGGTTGTAGCCTTGTAGGGATTTAGAGAAGCATATGGTGGAGGTATGGAGCTGAATAGGTGCATGAACCCAAAAGAATATCTCAAAAACAGATTTTGGGCAAATAATGTCTTTCCATAGTAATTTTAATATTTATTGATGATAAGATAAAGGTTGACAAAATAAAATGCCTCTCATTCATGCATTATAAAATTGTGGGTTCCGATATTATCTCCTAAACTACGAATTATCAGAATAATTGTTATTGCTTACTTAAATGGATAGATGCCTAATTATGTGAACATGATCACCTAAACATGCCTTGCCCTTTTATCATTGTCATTAATAATCCATTTGCCTCTTCGATTGGCATGTTTTGGTGAGAGTCCTTCAAATCATTTCATTATTTGAACAAATTGTTTGATTATTAGTGTTTTTTAAAAAAAAAAACGTTTTTCAAGTTCTCAAAAACTATTTTCAGCTATATATAAACATCCGACCATACCTAATCAACAATGTTTGGATTAAAAGCAGATATTTAATTATTGAAAGTTTAAGTCAACGAATCAAAATTGATACAGGATTTATATATCTTTTTTTCATAACAAAATATTTCCAAGTGCACCATTTAATTTATATACTCAACATCCATCAATAATTATTCAAAAAAACTCTTAAAAAGCTGGAATAATTGAGTTTCATCAAGTCTGTTATATATTTTCTTTTCCTCGACTGTTATCTGATTCCCTTCGAAAGTCAATCACTAGGATCCTTTGATCCTACAATCTACATGATCCTCGTGTGGTATGCACCTCCCCCCGAATAGTTTTCTTTTCAAGGTTGTGAGACTTAGTATTACAAAAACAGAGAATAAAAGAGGGGAAAAAAATGAAGAAAACTCTCTGATATATCACAAATGAAACGGTACAAAGGATATATATATATGAGTGGCTAACAATGACTATTAGTACTTCTATTAACAATATAACAAAACTAACTAACTATTAAAAACATATACTAATAATAGAAACCAGAAATATAACCAACTTAATACTCCCCCTTAATACTCCCCCTCAAGATGGACTATGTATATTGTGAAGTCCCATCTTGCTAATCAAAAAATGAAACTGAGTTGGATGTAAAGCCTTGGTAAAAATATCAGCTATTTGATGTTGTGTACACACATAAAAGGTTTTTAAACTTCCCGAGTGAATTTTCTCTCGAACCAAATGACAATCAATCTCTGTGTTTAGTACGCTCGTGAAAAACTGGATTGGCAGCAATATGCAGAGCTGCTTGATTGTCACAATAAAGCATAGCAGGCTTTGGATGAGAAATGCTTAACTCCTTCAACAGAGATAGCAACCAAGTAACTTCACAAGTAGCATTGGCCATAGATCTGTATTCTGCTTCCGCAGAAGACCTTGAAACGATATGCTGCTTTTTACAATTCCATGAGATGAGAGAATGGCATAAAAACACACAAAAACCTGAAATGGACCTCCTGCTATCAGGACATGCAGCCCAATCTGAGTCGGCAAACACTTTCAATTGCATATCTGAAGTTGGAGGAAAAAGTAATCCTTGTCCTGGTGTTGACTTGATATATTGCAAAACTCTTTGTGCAACTTTGAGATGTGGCAAACGAGGCTTGGCCAAAAACTGACTCAACCTATTAACTGAATAGGACAAATCTGGTCTGGTTATGGTCAAGTATAACATTTTACCAATCATCCTCCTGTACATGGAAGGATCTTCAAGAAGTTCACCATCTTCTTGAGATAACTTGACATTTGGTTCCATAGGGGTTTTGACAGGTTTACAACCTAAGTAACCAACATTAGAAAGAAGTTGAAGAGCATAAGATCTCTTAGATACAAAAATCCCTTTATTAGACCTGGCCACTTCTAATCCAAGGAAATACCTTAAATTCCCCAAATCTTTTAACTTGAATCTCTTGTCTAATGAATCCTTTAAACATGTAACTGCTTCTTCATCATTACTAGCAAGAATGATATCATCCACATAAACCAATAATGCAATGAAAAGAGCCCCTTTAGTTTTGATAAACAAAGAGTGATCTGACGTTGACCGATGAAAACCTTCTTCCAAAAGAGCACTAGAAAACTTAGCATACCATTGTCTCAAAGCTTGTTTCAAGCCATAGAGAGATTTATGCAATTTACAAATTGAATTGGCAGGTAACCCCCCCACCCTATGGCGATATCCCTCTGGTATGGCCATATACACCTCTTTAAACAAGTCACCATGCAAAAAGGCATTATTGACATCAAGTTGTTGCAAAAACCAACCATGAACAGAAGCTAAGGCCAACGAAAGCTTGACAGTAACCAACTTTGCAACAGGAGTAAAAGTGTCAGTATAATCAACTCCCTCTTGTTGAGTGTAACATTTTGCTACTAAACGAGCCTTATACCTCTCAACTGAACCATCAGCTCTATGCTTAACTTTGTAAACCCACTTACAACCAACAACATGCTTACCAAGAGGGAGACTAACAATAGACCAAGTTTGATTAGCTTCCAAAGCACTAAGCTCGATAGACATTGCTTGTTCCCACTCAGGTATACCAACAGCTTGTGAATAAAACTGAGGTTCAAAATGAGTAGAAATTGAAAGCACTACAGCTCTAAATGAAGAAGACAAATGTTTGTAGTCAATTACTTGAGAAAGAGGATAATTAATGGAAGAAGAAAATTCATGAACATGTTGATGAATGAGAAACAAGGGAACAATGATAATCTTGAAGATAGGAAGGTCTTTTGACAATCCTTGAAGATTTAGTTAGAACAAAAGCCGGTGAAGACTCAAGAGAAACAGAAGTAGATTTAGTTTGAGAGGATGTAGCACAATTAGGTAAAACCGTGTCATTGAAAATGTCAGAAGAAGAAGTAGAAAAAGATCCATTAGAGAAGGGAAAGATTTTCTCATGAAAGATGACATCACGAGAAACAAAATACCGATTTGATTCTAGATCCAAAAGCTTGTAACCCTTTATGCCAAGAGGATAACCAAGAAAAACACAAGCTCTAGATCTTGGAGAAAACTTGTTTCGAGCACTTAAGATAGTTGAAGCATAACACAAACAGCCAAATGCTTTCAGATGACTGTAAAAAGGAGCTTTATGATGGAGAACCTCAAAAGGAGACTTATTGCACAATATAGGAGAAGGTATGCGATTGATTAAGTAAGTTGTTGTCAATATACAATCTCCCCAGTAAACCAATGGAATGCAAGACTGAAACAAAAGAGCTCTAGCAACATTTAACAGGTGTTGATGCTTCCTTTCAACCACTGAATTCTGCTCAGGCCTCTCTACACAAGAATGATAATGAACCACCCCTTTTGACCTATAAAAATCCTTGAACGATAATTCTTTAGCATTGTCTGATCGAACAACTTTAATACAAACCCCGAACTGAGTATGCACCATAGCAAAAAAATCAGGAATAATCTACTGAACATCAGACTTGGCACGCAGAAGATAAGTCCAAGTAGCTCGAGAACAATCATCAACAATAGTTAGAAAATATCGAAACCCTTCAACGGTCATGGTATGAAAAGGTCCCCAAATGTCATAATGAATCAAGTCAAAATGAGATTTAGACATAGAATTGTAAGAAACAAAGGGCAATCTTCTTTGCTTAGCAAAATGACAAACCGAACAATGAAAATTGAAATCATTTACAGAAGTAAATTGTAAGGATTTATTCAATTGTTGGAATTTTACACAAGAAGGATGGCCTAACCTATAGTGCCAAAGCTCATTATTGGACAGAAAATAAGAGCTACACATAGGTTTTACAGAATTAGAAAAATCAGAAAAATCTTGCAAATCTTAGTAGAGATTGCCAAATCTTTTACCCATCCCAATCTTGGTTCCCTGATTGAGGTCCTGAATCATGCAAGAATTGGCAGAAAATATGAGAGCAAGAAAGAGACTTAGTGCGAGAACTGACAGACAAAAGATTATATTTGAAACTTGGCACAAAAAGAACATTGTGCAAAATAATGTGAGAAGAAAGTCGAACAGTTCCTATTTGCTTTATAGGTGCAGTTTGACCATTAGGTAAGGTAATAACAGACACTGGAGAAGAAACAAAAGACTCAAAAGATTGTAAAGTGTGACAAACATGATGAGTAGCACCAGTATCTAAAATCCAAGCATCAATTGGAATTGTAGAATGTATACCAGTAAAGTTGGAAACCAATGGTCGTTGATCACCAGATGACTGAGAAGAGCTCTGCTGAAGTTGAGAACTGAGAAGAGCAATGAGTTGTTAACATTGATTAGGAGACAAGCTGGACATAGCAGAAGAATCTTCAGAACTGTCAGATGCTATACTGGCTTGATTTGCAGCTAGTTTGCTCTGTGAGAATCGATTCTTGAGCTTATATCCAGGAGGATAACCATGAAGTTTATAACATTTGTCCACAACATGACCAATAATACCACAGTCAGTACATAAAAGCCTGTCACGCTTTCCCTTCCAGATGAATTAACATTTATACCAAAAGCTACAGAATCAGTAGAAGGAAATGAAGAAGACCCTATATGTCTTTGTCTCTCTTCTTGAACAACATGAGGAGACCTTGTTAATAGGAGGAAAAGGATCTATCATAAGAACCTGAGCACGTATCTGAGCATATGACTCATTAAGACCCATAAGAAATTGAAGTACATATTCCTGTTGTTGATAATCCATCCATGCCTTCATACCTCCACAAGTACAAACAGGAACAGGTCTAAAATCTTTTAGCTCATCCCAAAGAATCTTAAGCTTAGTATAGTAAGTAGTAACATCATTTGAACCCTGAGACAAGCTATTCAATTGTTGTTTGATCTGGAAAACCCTAGGACCATTACTCTGATGAAAACGATCATGAAGATCAATCCAAACATCAACAGCAGTATCGATATACATGAGACTATCAGCAATTTCTTTAGACACAGCATTAAGAATCCAAGACATGACCATGCTATTGCAACGACACCAAGAATTATATAGAAGATCAGTGAGATTAGGTCGAGAAAAAGTACCATCAAAAGCAAAGTTTATTCTTCGCAGTGAGCGCCATGAACATAGCTCGACTCCAAGTATTGTAGTTTTCTCCTACTAACTGATGAGAAACCAAATTCAAACCTGGATGATCACCATTACTGAAAAAAAAGGTTATTGGAATCTTCTGCCGGAGAGCGATCGGAATTAGAAACCTCAAAATTCGCAAATAGATTTCCTCCATTGATACCACTGGCACGAGTTCCACCATTGCTGGTACCGACATTACTACCATTAGCTCCACCACGAGCCATGATCAGAAAAAGTATGGAGAAGAAACAACGGAGCAAAAACGATGCTTTGATACCATATTACAAAAACAGAGAATAAAAGAGGGAAAAAAATGAAGAAAACTTTCTCTGATATATCACAAATGAAACCGTACAAAGGATATATATATATATGAGTGGCTAACAATGACTATTAGTACTGCCAGCTCATATCTATTAACAATATAACAAAACTAACTAACTATTAAAAACATATACTAATAATAGAAACCAGAAATATAACCAACTTAATACTTAGATATCTTCCCTCCTGATCGCAACACATATACCAGTACCAATTGATTTTACCAATTACGATCAACCACTCTAATAAGTCTCCAACCCATTTGGTGTTAGATTTTAACCCAAAAAAAAAAAACCCTAAAATTATACAATTATTATTCATTTTTCACCTGTCCTAGTATTTGATGAATTCAAGAAATAATACATCAAAAGAAAACTGAGAGAGAGAGCAAGCACCCGAGAAACAAAAACATGTGCATGGTGAAGGAAATAAGCAGATTTATGCATACATAAGTTTCCAAAATGGAGTCTTATACAGAATACAATAGCGTAACTTACTTTTCTAAAAAAAAAAGTACTTCTAAAACTGTACACTACTAACTTGAATCTATATTTCCTCCAAAGCTTGAACAGGTTAATGTCTCGAACAAACTCAGGCATTTTTCTTCACCTCGGCAGACTTGATAATGTAAATGAACTCCGGCTGAAAGTGGGTGAAGGGGGGTGGTGGGTGTTATATTAGTACGAAAAACTTAAGTACGTAACATTCAAAGAAACGGAAGGAGAGAAAATTAATCATAATTGTTACCTTCAGAGAAGCTCCACCGACGAAAAAGCCATCGACATCAGGCTTGGTTGCCAATTCCTTGCAGTTGGAACCAATTACAGATCCTGAAATAGGCAAGCAATTAAACAGTGGAAGGCAATTGTCTTATACACCCATCATCACCTCTAATACAAAAAATGGAGACCTCAAACATGATATATCATTCAAATTATCATAACAAGATCAGTGGAATGAACCACCATCATTACACGCAGCACATAATAACATTTTTGCTTTTGTTCTCTAATCTCTAGACTCATGCTTTCAAGTTGAACGTGAATGGGAATTTGAATTACAATTTAAGAAGAATTTTTTTTTGCTCATTATTCAATGCATATATATTTTTTCTAGAAAAGAAAAATACCTCCATAGATAATCCGGGTTGTTTCAGCAACTTCGGGAGTAGTATTTGCATGAAGCCATTTTCTCAATTCAAAATGTACCTATCACATAGAAAACTAGAATTACTGACTGGAGTATTGAAACTGACGTTATGCAGTAATGGATTGTTATATAAATTGTATTCTTGAGCTATTTAGTGTGTTAACTTTGAGTTGTAATGTGGATTTTATTGTACAAGCGTTTGAATTTCCCACATCAGGTTAACTTCATATTCAAGGCACAGTTGCTCTATCGCGTACTGTAATATCAACTTCCGACAGTGACAAGTATCCTACTGATTTCCTTTTAAATGTAGGCCCAGAAGACTTTTGCAGAAACTCTCCCAGTTTAACCTAGCCATTGAAAGCAGGGTCCATGGAATGAGCTACTCCATGGTCAAGGTCCTCCAAGTCCTAGTTCATTGAAAATATAATTTTTACATATTTACCACCTTTTTGCACATTTTTATCTTTTGACCCCCTAATCTATAGTTTCTTGCAGACTGAGCTCCGCCCACCACCACTGCCACCCCCCCAAAAAAGAATAATAAAAAAAAACACACACACACACAGAGGGAGAGAGAGAGAGGAAAAATAAATTTCTAGCTCCACCATTGGTTGTGTCCATATTAAAGTAGAGGATGCAAGAGTGTTTAATTCATTTAATGATCATAACTTCAAACATAAGATGAAGCCTAACTTACTTCCTGAGCCTGAGCTGAGGTAGCAACTTTCCCAGTTCCAATGGCCAACACGGGTTCATAAGCCAAAACAACATCTGACCAATTTGTGACTCATTCTGCCTTCAGATAAATAAATTGCAATGAACAGAAGATCCAATAAGAAAGGAAACAATGGTTAAAGAAAATTCAAAGCAATCTAATATTATTAGAGTTACCACATAAGTTTAAGCATATTAACAGCATTCAACGACATTCTTCACATATATTTAGCATAGAAGCTGTAGCAGTATTCAGATCACATATAATAACATTCACCGGCCATGTTGTCCAAGTCAAATGAGTGAGATATTCATGATTCTCTGTGATAGCTATAATGGACACATCTACTTAAAGCATGAACAAAGAAAATGATGAAACAAGATATACAAAAACTGCAATCCTCATAGTAGTGATAGAACTATAATGAACATGAAATAAAGTGTAAGGTAGAAGTATTAGAGCAATAGAATCATTCACATTTACTCATTGTGACATTTTCCACATGTTTGTCAATCTTTCTAATGAAAAACAGCAGATCAGGAAATGTAGGACCAGGAGAAAGGAGCCTTTACTCCTTAGTTTTCAAGAGAAACTGTTGCTTTATTTTGGGGCAATCCACTGCAGCAATAACATTAGAAGAGTAGGAACTTTCTCTACAATGACATGCAATATAAACTAATAACATACCATTTACTATACGTAATCAAATTTCAGAGTAAAGAAATCAACTATTTTCAAACACTATGCAAGGGTCATGATTTCTTATACAGGATATAGAAAAATAATAGCAGCATATACAAGAATCCATTATAACAGCGCATAAGGTTTTGTGTGTGGCAGTAAAATATATACCTGCAATTGCTTTAGTTTGAGCAGCAACAACATCCATAATTGATCCAGCTTCACGCTGCTCAAGAGTCTCTCCAACACAAGCGATCACTTTCAAACCTTGAGCGAGTGCATATGCAGCCTTATCTCCAACAAACTAAACGAAATGCAGTATTATATGTTATTATGTTAACAAGTAAGAGAGTACAAGCCAGAAATCAAATCTGCAGGAAAGTCAAGAAATTTTGCCATTAAAACAACCTACCTCATTTGATTCATTCAAGATAAGTCTCCTCTCAGAGTGACCAATAATGACCCATGGAATTCCCAAATTGATAAGCATCTCCGCACTGAACAAACATTAGAGATCAACTTTAAATTTTCAAGTAAAGAAGTTTCTTAGCGCAAATAAAACTATCAAACTGTCTCAATATTCAATGCATTGTTGAAGACAAATTCACATTAAAGAAATAATTCATCCATAAAATTCAACAAAATAGCTGATTGTCATTAGGATTGAGTCAAATTGAGTCCAATAGAGAATTTATCAAAGGAATAAACTAACTCCCATCATTATAAAGAAAAATACTTTATTGGAACAGGTGTTTTTATGTCAACTGTACTTTCATCCAATGAAAAAACATTACACATATGAATTTATATTTAAAATCACTATCATAATTGATAGTTTTTCAAAAATAATACATACATGTAGTTGAATTTTACTATGTATTGAAAAACTACCAAATATAATAATAATTTGAATATAACTGCATTGCATGATCAATCGCATTGCATTAATTAATGTATATAAAAAATTACTATCATAATTAGTAATTTCTCAATTATAACAACACATTCATGTTAGAATTTTATTATTTTTGAAAAACTACTAACTATGACAATGACTTTAAATATAAATCTATACATGCAGTAATTCTATTGGATACAGTAACAGATAACATTCGAAAGCTATTTCTCTTGTCTATGGTGATTCAAAACACTTGTGTTTTCTACAAAAAAAAAAAAAAAAAAAAAAAATATGTTAAAAACATTTTACCTGACTTCACCGGTGAAAGCACCTCCCTTCTTGACCCAACAATTCTGCGCCACGACATGAAAATCAGGTCTTAACAGGCACTTCACCAACGGAAGGTACACAAACGGTGGACTAACCACAACCTCTGCAAATCGATAAAAAAAAGTACAATCCTCAACCATGACGTCGTATACCAGATAACAACCGAACAAAAAAATAATAATTAAATCGACATTTCACAAGTCACAACACTCACCGACGACATCTGAGGACGGCACTTGACCTTCGTTGAGCACAGTTACTATCTTCTTCAGTTCTTCAGTGGTTCCGTTCTACACCCACGATTCAAACCACAAATAAAATCAAACATAACAACAACAACAAGCAATTAAACAGAGAAAATAAATAGATCTCGTGATTTCAATCAATCAAACTAAATTGAGAGAGACTCACGCATTTCCAGTTACCGCCGACGAAGAACTTTCTGGCCATTTTTTTTCTCTTTGTTCGAATGAATTTGAAGATTGCTGTTTTGGATTGATTTTCGCTTTTTTCTTGTAAGAGTACACAGAACTGGAGTGACTATGGTCCAGTTTGGCTTTGTTTCCCCACCTGGTTTTGAGGTCAAAATGATTCTGAACCAATGATAAGATATTTGGTAAAATTAGGAAATGTTTTTGGTCATTATAGTTTTTCCAACTGAATTTTGTAGAAGTACATACTTTTGGGTTAGCTTATTAAATGAAAAAAATTTCAGCTTTCTAAATTTATCTTTACCTTTAATAAAATTATTAAAAAAAATTGGATAAAAAAATTGTTGTCATACAAAAAAAAATTAATTCAATAAAATAGAATAATAAAAAAAATACAGTAAAATAGAAATAAATATGATTAATTAATTCAATAAAATAAAATAAAAAATAGAACTAATTAATTTAATAAAATTCCATAATTATAATATTAAATACAAATAAACAAAAAAAAATACAAAGTATAACATATTAACACCGTTTAGATGTCGATATCATTTTAGTAATTTTATACATTTACAACACCTTTTACTTATTTAACAAATATATTAAAATTACTTTTAATTCTCATAGTACTTTTGAAACTCAGTTTACCAAACAATCAGCTGATTTTTCCCACAGCACTTCCAAAAACAATTTCTCCCACAGCACAGCAATACCAAACTGAACATATATATATAAACGGTTGTCTTAGGGAGAAAGGTTGTTGCCTTTTACTGAAGTTACATGAATAACCTCGGCACCTTGGAATATGCTTTATGCTGTTGGGGGTTGTTAGCGAAGGGGTGGAGGGTAATTTTATAAATTAGTGAAAGTGTGACTTGTGGCCAACGGTTTTGTGGAGGGTGCCCACGGGTTTCATGAGTCACAGAAAGAGAGTGGGGAGTGAGTGGTGGACTTAGCAGATTAGGGCTCAGTTTGGCATTGTTTCCCCAGCTGCTTTTCGGGTCAAAAGTGATTCTTGACCTAAGACAGAGTGTTTGGTAAAATCGTGGGAAAGTGCTTTTGGTCACATTTAGCTTCTCCCACTGAGTTTTGAAGAAGCTACAAATACATGCTTTTGGATTTTGGCTTCTGCTTTTAGAAAACGTGCTACAGTGATATTAAATGAAATTTTACTAACTTTCCAACTTTGTTCTTGCCTTTAACGAAATTTAACAAAACAAATTGGACTTATATTTCTATAAAAAAAAATGTTGTCATAACTGTATAAAACAATTTGGGATAATTAATTCAATAAAGTAGAATAAAAATGAAATAAAACAATAAAGTAGAATAAAATAAAGAAATAAAGAAATAAAGAAATAAAGAAATGAGACTAATTAATTAAATAAAGTAAAATAAAAAATGGGGCTAATTAATTCAATAAAGTACCATAATTATATAACACTTAACACTAAACACAAATAAACAAGAAAAATGTAAAGTATAGCACATTAGTACCATTTAGATGTCTATGTCCATTTAATAATTTTACACACTCACAACACTTTTTATTTCAGTTTACCAAACACATTGAAATTGCTTTTAGTTCTCAGAGCACTTTTGAAAATCAGTTTACCAAACACTCAGCTGATTCTTCCCACAGCAATTCCAAAAGCAATTCCCCTATAGCAATTCAAAAAACACTTTTCCCCACAGCACAACAATGCCAAACTGAGCCTAGGTGAGGGCCCATTGTAAATTGGCTAAAACTAAACCCCACGTCGTGATCCATTTTTGTGTGTGCCACTCGTGAGCCGTGCAGTCATGCATCATGGGTCATGCGCGCACACCGATACTGGTGGAGAAGTATATATATATACACAAAAAAATTCAAGTCAGTACACATTGATATAAATTCATCAGTACTGATATAACTTATATCAATGCACATTGACAGGAAAATCATTATATATATATACAAAAAAAAAAAAACAAACTAGTGTGTATTGATATAAATTCATCAGTGCGTTGAATGTGAACCATTAGATTTACATACTTTGATTTAAAGTATATACACTTGTCAAATCTTCTCCATAATCAGTGGTCCGTATACAACATACTGATGTAAGTTATATCAATACGCACCGAAGAGAAAAAGACTATATATATATATATATATATATATATATATATATATATATATATTTGCAAGTCAATACGTACCAATATAATTTTATCAATGTGTTGTATGTGGACTATTGAATTTATAAATTTTAACTCAAAGTGTATCCACTAGTTAAAACCTCTCCATAATCAGCGGTCCACATACAATGTACTGACGTAAGATATATTAGTACCGAGAAAAAAATTATTATATATAATCTTCGATAAAATTGTCTCAGTGTTATTTGATGAGACCGTCTAAAGAGATTGTACTGAATTATAATTTAATAATATATATTTATGTTTTTAAAATAAATTGTATAATTTTATTGGACAGTCTCATCAAATAACAACCGTCTCATTGAAGATATAGATATAGAGAGGGGGTCAGCTGCTATGCAGTCAAGGAGAAAATGGTTGTATCATACGGCCATGAATAGTGATGTATTTAGTCCATTGGATCGTTCAATATCTTGATCCAATGGATCTGTATTTATTTGAAAAAAAGAAAAAATTAAAAAACAAAAAAACATGTTTAACCGGTAACCAGTTCTAACGCTATATATTTCTCTACCTCTGTTGACTTTCATTCTTTCCCCTTCTGAGTTTTGGTTCTCACGTTTTTCTCCTAACCGATTTGCCTCTCTTTGGAATCCACATCTGCTCCGACCGGCACCGTCGGCTGATCGCCACCTCCGCTTGCATATCGCTATCTCCGCCGTCGCCAACGCCACCACCAGCACTTCCATTCTTCTCGGTTCAGAGTTTTAGTTTTCACACTGCCACTCAATCGGCACCTCTACCGCCGCTGTCGCCACCACCATCACTTGTAAGTTTTAAATCTTAATTTCTCAAAATCTTTCAGAACCATAAATTTGAATTCTCTCTTGCGGTTTGTATGAAATTAAACAAAAACGAAATATGGAAAAGTCACAGAACATGCTTTAATTTCAGTCAATGGTCGATTAAACAAACCCATGACTTATTTCTCTGTGAAAATTAGTGGTCAAAACAAGAAATATCTATTTTGTGTCTCTCTTTCATAGTTAATCAGTTTCAACTTTCAATGGCAGTGGTGGTGAAGGAATGTGGATCTAACATTCTTGATTTGTGTTATAAATGTTTAGGGATGAACTGATGATACGATGACCACCCCATAATACAAGGCAATAGTATATCATCATTCCATGTTAAAACAAAGTATTTGTCTTTTCAGATCTTTTGAAATTGCAACGCCAAAATCAGTTTATGAATTTAACCCTTTGTATATTAATTATTTTTTCTAATGACTGGGTTCAGTGAACTGCATATTATTGGCACTTTAAGATGTCACCGATGGTATTTGGCATAAGCATTGAATGGTTTTCTTGGTCTCAAAAGCATTATATTTTTTGTTTGACCAAGCTAGATGTACACATGTTGATGAAGCCATGCTAGTAAATCAGCATATAGACTATAGAGGGCTTTTATGTTTAAGATATCTTTTGTGAAAATAGATAGATACCAGAGAAATAGACTCTGAATCATGTTTTTATCCTCATAAAGTCATTTTGTTGTTTGTTCAATCTATTGTTTTGATTTCAAACCATAATTTGTAACATTAAATGGGAGTAATTAATTCATTACTGTTGATGATGGAATATATTAGGATGAACAAAGATGAGATAAAGCCATTTCTTTTATCTTTTTGCTACAAAATGAGATGAAGCTATATTTGATAAGTATATGAAGCCATAGATGATTCTTGCTGAAGGTGTAAAGTAAGTTGTCAATTGCACCTAAAAGCATAAATATCGTTAAATTTAATCATCTTCTTATTTGAATAAATAAATCTCAAAATTTAATCATAGATTGATTGAATTAGTGAATTACTGCTAATTAATTATACATGGATACCTTTTTGCCAATCCTATGTGTTGTTGCAAGAAAGGGCAACCAAGTAAAGTGAACCTCTGTTCGTGGAGTCGTGGAGAGACACTAGTACGATTATGTATTTGCTTATGCATGTCCTCCAATGAGTCATCATACCTTAGAATTTTTCTTTAATGAGAGTTTTAATTGCCATTTCAACTTGGTGCATGAAGTATACTCACTTCTTGAGAATTTTGGGCCAAGTTTATAGATGCACACTTTAATAAGTACCTCTTTCTTTCAGATATTACTTAATGAGTTAATGTCATGCTTTACTACCATGGTGGGCTTCTGCCTTCTGATAACTCACTTGTGAATTACTATTTTTTGTTGAAAAGATATGTGCTCATTGTTTTGTAATGTTTTTACCATATTAGTTTTGAAACACTGAACCCGACTCTACTATACTAGTAACCGCCATGCTCAAAAACTTAAACTATTAGAAAAATGTCCAATATTAGTATTCAAGCACCCCCAAGATGAACATAAATTTTAAGTATATTTATGGCTAAAGCCCTTACGGATTTGACATAAATCTTTACAATTAAATTGAAGAATTTTGGGTAGTCAATCCTGAAATCTTACGTTTCTGTATGGTAGGCATTGTTACGGCCATTTCTATGTGTTGGATCATGATTTCATTGTGATAGGCCCAGTGCCTTAATCATATTGCAATGGCCTTTCCTGGATTTTATTGTCGTTATCAATCCTATTTCTGGCATGGGTCTTTAATTCATGTACTAGCCTACTAGGCTTGTGTAGTTGTGTTCTTACTGATTATATTTAATTTTTAATAACTTTTTCATATTTTTGTTGAATAATGGTAATTGTTTACAATTAGGTACTTGTTATATCCCTGGTAATTTTATATATGTTAAGAATACCACTATGATATAAATATTTTTGTTTGCAGTAGCTATTCATTTATACAACTAACTCCTGATAGATAGAAAGTGTGAGTTGAAACAAATGATAAAAGTCAAACTATGTGGACAATTGGGTTATTTAGTATCTTTATATTACTTAAGAGTGTCAAATTATCTTGTGTTGTATAAGCAAAGAGTCTTTATATGGGTGCAGCGTAAAGCTAATGTTCTGTTATATGAATATGCAAAATTAGGATAATAATATGAGAAAATACTTTTGTCAACTAAATGTAGCTGTAGATTTGGAAAGCATTCTTCTCTTATTATTTTTCTTTAAACATTTTTAGAAGTTGGACTATGCGATCCGTTTCCTTTTCGTAAGAAATGTGTCACATTTTTAGAGAACATCTTAAAACTCTCATAAAAACTCGAAGACTTTTTATTAGTACTGTAATTGAATATCGAGTACTTCATTTTCATTAATCATGTGCTGTTAGGGCTGCTATATATTGGTTTTTAGTGTTTTTATCTGCTTCTTTCAAGTAAATTAATTAATTAACTAATGCACCTTTAGTTTGCTGTAGGATTTTGTTGCTACTTTTAATTATCTTCACAGGAGCTGCTTTAGAGGTCTGCAGAAGCGGTTTTACGTGCTGAAGATGGCAGTGTGGTATGCAGGTTCTTTAATTATATATTAAGCTTCTAGGTTGTTTTGCCTCCTGCTAAATATAGTTCTCTCTAATTCCTGAGCTATGGTAGGTCTCGCGACTTCATGTAGGAGTGGGAATTGCAACCAATAATGTTGTTAGATATAGTGCTTTGATTTTTAGGATTGAATGCTCGTAAGAGAGGGTTTAAACATATTCGTGTTCATGGAAACTCAATGCTTGTGTCTGCTAGGTTAAGTATATTATATTTACTAATGTATTTTGGAGGTTTCGATCATTGGTAGGTGGTAGCAATGACATATTACATAGCATTGCAAGAATCCAATTCCAGGTATTGACAATGGCCAGTTTTGAAGCAATTTTATGAGAAAAAATTATGTTTTTCTCTGAGCTTGTGATATGACTTCAATTTTATGAATGAAATGTAAACGATCTGAAGAAAGTATGATGACAACTTTTGTATATATCTATGGATCTCCAAATCTTCTTTTTATTTTTCTATTACAAATCATTAGATTGCACTTACATTTTATGTAACCGATTATATGTCGATTGTTTTGATCAGTTGTTTTGATTATAAAAGTTTGGATTTTAAGTTCTTTGTATCATACTTTTGGATTTTACTTGATTGTTGCTTCCTTTGATCTTTTCTTTTGTCATTGGTTTGCTTAGTGCTTGCCTTTTTAATCGAGTTCAAATTCAAAAACCGTTCGAATATATGTTTTCAGTTGGATACAATAATTATTATTTTTTACTTATATGAGCTGATCACTTTTTGTTTTGTTATAATTTAATTTTAAATATAGTTCTCTCTTTTTTGCTTTTAGGTTCTTGTAATTGTTTATGTTTATGTTTGCATTTTAGTTTTGATGATTTGATCATACTTGGAATGGAATTTCACTTTGTTTGTTTATTTATTTTTCTTAAATGTTCAAACTTGGTTAGAGTACCGGTGATATATAGTGAGTCTATTTTGGAAGATTTTTTTTTGTTCGAAAATATGTTGTTTGATGAGATCTGGTTGCTGGATATTGACATTTTATTTCAGTAGTTGTGAGCTTTTGCTTGGTTTGTTTGTGTTAATAGGTTAAATTTATGGGCTTGGTACTGGTTTTATGATTTGGTTGTGCTGTATATGTGGTAATTGTGGTGGGTTAATTGGAAACATGATGATCAATTGTTTACTGCAATGTTTGTTTACTGCGTGATTATGCTAGAAATCTACTGAACTCATAAATACGTTGTAGTTGAAGAATGTAAATGGATTGATTCATGCATTCCGTGTTTGATTGTTGAAGCTACTGAACTCATAAATTGATTGATTCAAAGCTTGAATGCGTTAGCATATCCGTGCTTCTTCATTAGTCATTACTGGGTAATAAATTAACAAGAATAAAAATTCCAAAATGGTTTTCATTTTTTACTGTAAACGAATAGATACTAAAAGATAATTAATCTTTTTATTGTATGAAAGACTAGTTAAATTATTTGGTTAGATGTCTAGCACTTGTTGTGACTGCTCATAATCCATCACTTTTTAGTCCTGATATTAGGCAATCCGGGTAAGTTTTAAACCTCATTCAAACATTATAAAATGGTTACCAAAGCAAAATTTATACCGACTGTTTTCAACTAATTGCTGCAGTTTAAAATGGTGCATGCAATTTGCAAAAGGAAAAAGACCGTTGGTGGGGGTATCGTCTCTGATGGTGGCACTCAGTCCACAACTGGTGCAAAGCTGAAGCTTGATAATATGGCTTGGATAAATTATCAATAAGTTAAAAAATATTTCCGTAATATACACACAAAAAATGGCATGTAAATTGATACATTACATTTCCATGTTTAATACTCGGTGTGTTTTTTGTCATGATTTCTTTTTCTTTTCTCAGTTTTTGGTAAAGGAGCTTGGGGGATCATTTTTGTACAAGTGAAAAATGTAAATACCAAGTATGAGTAAATAGAGGAGATGATTATTAATCAAATGTATATATATATTATTATATGAAATTCAAAAGGAACACATTTTTGTTTTTATTTATTGTTCGGTGATTATTTGAAATAATGTGATTGCTAGAAGTTACACCTATTAGGCTTTGCATTCGAACTCGATTACCTTAATAATTTATTGTAGGTATTTTTTTAAGAACATGACAATACAAATTCTATTTACCAAACCAATTTAATTAGGATAAGTATATGTCACGCATGAAGCATCCAATTCCAAGTATTGACAATGGTCAGTTTTGAAGCAATTTTTGGAGAAAAAGTTATGTTTTTCTCGGGGATTGTGATATATGACTTCAATTCTTTGAATAAAATGTAAATGATATGAAGAAAGTATGATAACAACCTTTGTATATATCTATTAATATCCAAATGATCTTTTTATTTTTCTATTACAAATCATTAGATTGCACTTACATTTTATATAACTGATTACATGTTGATTGTTTTGATCAATTGTTTTGATTCTAAATTTTTTGAAGCAACTAAAGGAAGTAATGGATTTTGATTCTAAAATTTTTAAAATATGGGACATACCATGATAGAATATTACAAATTTTGAAAAAACTATTAAACAATAATCAATATGAAAAAACAAATTAACAGGTTGCTTCAATACAAAGTCAGCTTGATATCATTCTAAAGAGAAAAAATTCAAACTTACTTTTAGAGAAGGAATTGTTTCCATATGCCTAATACCATTCTCAAAAAACTCTTGCCGTGAAATAGTTAAAAGTTAAAATATTTATAAAAAAAATGGTTACCAAAGTCGTTTAAATGGTTAATTGAGACACAAAAATGGTTACCAATACTATGAAAATGGTTACAAGTCAAAATTTTAAAAATAAAAAAACTAGTTACTAGAGCCGTAAAATGGTTATTTCAGACGTGAAAATGATTACCATAGCCGTGAAAATGATTACAAGTCAAAATATCTAAAATTCAAAAGTGGTTACTGAACCCGTAAAATGGTTACTGGTATCGTGAAAATGGTTACATTCGTTGTGAAAATGGTTACAAGTTAAAATTTCAAAAAAAAATAAAAAGCGGTTATCATAGCCGTAAAATGGTTACAACTTAGAATTTAAAAAATTAAAATGTGGTTTTCAGACCTGTAAAATGGTTACTGGAGTCGTACAAATGGTTACAATCGCTGTGAAAATGGTTACATGTCAAAAATTATAAAAATAAAAATTTGGTTACCGGACCCGTAAAATGGTTACTAGACCTGTGAAAATAGTTACCAATGCAGTGTAAATTGTTTTACTATTTAAGATATTAAAAAATATAAAACTGTTACCAAACCAGTATAAACGGTTACCAAATCCGTAAAATGGTTACTGGAGCCGTGAAAATTGTTATCATTTCCGTGAAAATGGTTACAAGATAAATTATTTAAAAAATAAAAAGTGGTTACCAATACCGTATTAATGTTTACTAAAAGCCGTAAAAGTGGATACTAGTGCCGTAAAAATGGTGACAAGTCAAAATTGTAAAAATCAAAAGGTAGTTACCAAAGCCGTAAAATGGTTACTAGGGGCCGTTAACATTGTTACCATCCCCGTGAAAATAGTTACAAGACAAAATATTTTAAAAATAAAAATGGTTACCAACGCCGTATTATTGGTTACTAAAATTCGTAAAAGTGGTTACTAGTACCGTGAAAATAGTTACAAGTCAAAAATGTAAAAATCAAAAGGTAGTTACCAAAGACGTAAAATGGTTACTGAAGCCGTTACAATAGTTATCATCGCTGTGAAAATGGTTACAAGACAAAATATGAAAAAAATTAAAAATGGTTACCAATACCGTATTAATGGTTACTAAGTACTTACTAGTGCCGTGAAAATGGTTACAAGTCAAATTTTTAAAATTCAAAAGGTAGTTACCAAATCCGTAAAATGGTTACTGGAGCAGTGAAAATTGTTACAAGACAAAATATTTTAAAAATAAAAAATGGTTATCAAGGCTGTATTAATGGTTACTAAAATCCGTAAAAGTGGTGACTAGTACCGTGAAAATGGTTACAAGTCAAAAATGTAAAAATCAAAAGGTAGTTACCAAAGGCGTAAAATGGTTACTGTAGCGGTTACAATAGTTACCATCGCCGTGAAAATGATTATAAGACAAAATATGAAAAAATATATAAAAAATGGTTATCAATACCGTATTAATGGTTACTAAAATCCGTAAAAGTACTTACTAGTGCCGTGAAAATGGTTACAAGTCAAATTTGTAAAATTCAAAAGGTAGTTACCAAATCCATAAAATGATTACTGGAGTCGTGAAAATTGTTACCATTGCCGTGAAAATATTTACAAGATAAAATATTTTAAAAATAAAAAATGGTTATCAATGCCGTATTAATGGTTACTAAAATCCGTAAAAGTAGTTACTAGTACCGTGAAAATGGTTACAAGTCAAAAATGTAAAAATCAAAAGGTAGTTACCAAAGACCTAAAATGGTTACTGAAGCCGTTACAATAGTTACCATCGCCGTGAAAATGGTTACAAGACAAAATATGAAAAAAAAAATTGGTTACCAATACCGTATTAATGGTTACTAAAAACCGTAAAAGTACTTACTAGTGCCGTGAAAATGGTTACAAGTCAAATTTGTAAAACTCAAAAGGTAGTTACCAAATCCTTTAAATGGTTACTGGAGCCGTGAAAATTATTACCATTGCCGTGTAAATGGTTACAAGTCAAAATATCAAAATTTTAAAGATGGTTACCCAAACCCTAAAATTGTTACTGAAGCCGTGAAAATGATTACCAATAACGTGAAAGTAGTTACAAGTCTAAATTTCATAAATTATAAACTGGTTACCAGGGCCATAAATTGGTAATTGAAGCCGTAAAGATGATTATCATTACCGTGAAATTGGTTACAAGTCAAAATATTGAAAAAACAAAAGTGGTTACCAAATCCGTTAAATAGTTACTAATACCGTGAAAATGGTTACTAATACCGTGAAAATGGTTACAATTTAAAATTTCAAATATCAATAAGTAGTTACCAAAACCGTAAAATGGTTACATAAGCCGTTAAAATGGTTACCATTACCGTTAGAATGGTTACAAACCAAAATATCAAAAATTATATCAAAATATATAATTAATTAATTTATCTTAATTAAATATAATTTTTAATTATATAAGTTTTTTTTATATATGTTTTAATTTATTTTTTAAAATTTTATAAATATAAATGTTAAGGTGTTGTAAAATTATATATAAAAAAAAAGCTTTTTTCAACCGGTTGCCCCGTTGATTTTTTAATTCTTAATGGGGGCACTGTTGCTGGCTGTATCATACAGCCAGCTGCACAGCAGCCAACCCCTATAGAGAGAGACATTATTCGCTATTACTTTACTGTTAATTATGTTCCTTTTTTAAATCTAAGTTATTTTTTAATTGTTTAGAATATTTTATTATGACTTTAAAATAAAATAAAATAAAAAAATACTTGTCTTTTTAAAAAGAATTTATATGAATTAAATAAAGAATATTATAAGTTGATTAACTGACACAATGAGGAAGTTGTTAATATGTATGACAATGGAATGAATTGGTTATAAATATACCTATCTTTATCTCACATCCATCCTCTTTTTTAAGTAGGTCGAACGGATTCGGAGAATTTTCAATTTGAAATAGAGATATTTATTATCGTCTCGTTTATTCATATATCTTTTTTTTTTATGAGAACTATGTAATCAACATCGTAATCATACAATCTAATGGTATTTAAAGGAATAAACGAATTTTGAAAGATGTTTTAAAAAAAAATCACATTAATCAGTCCTAATAATAATAACTATACATAATGATTATTAAAAATAATGGTAAATCGTATTTTAGTCCATATAATTTATCTTAATCCGTGTTTAGTCCATTGTTTTATGGTATTGCAATTTTTAGTCAATTATTTATCTGACAATATGTATTTTAGTCCCCACCATCCGATTCTATTATGGTTCCGTCAAGTCAATGAGGATCAACGATGGTCAAAAGGTAAAATAACATTAGATGTTCTAGAATCTTATATAACAAAAAGGTATAATAGTAATTTACATATTATATTTTAAAAAACAAATAAATATTAGTTGCGAAATTACCTTGTTGCCCTTGGAATCTTTTAACAAAATTGAAAAATAAAAATAAAATTCATCTTCTCAAAACAAGCAAGAGTCAGAGAGAGAGAGTCGATCACCAACACTGGCGAAGAAGGAGAGTCAGAGAGAGAGAAAGAGTTGATCTTGCTGACGACTAAGAGACGGGAAGCGAGAATCCATCTCGCCAGGGTCCAAGAGATGGGAAACGAGAGTCGATCTTGCTCACTCTCTTCAAAATCTCTCACACTTTCTCTTGATATCACAATCTCTTAGAGATGAACTTTGCGGTGACTGGGTTGGTGGGTGGGTTTTGTAGCGATTTATGGTTGTGGTCTGATGGCGGCGGTGGGAAAGGGTCAGATGGAGGGTTTGGACTGGGTTTGGTCTTGGATTCGACGGTGAGAGATGGAAGGTTTGATCTGCTTTTGTTCATAGTTTTCTCATAGTTTTGTTTTTTTCATAGTTTTTAGATTTAGTTTTGTTCATAGTTTTGTTCGAAAATTTTCTCATAATTTTGTTCAATTTTTTTTTTCTAGATCTGCTTTAGTTCAAACAATTTTTGTAGATTTAGTTTAGTTTTTTTAAAAATCTAGATATTGTTTTATTAAAATAATTGATGGGAGAGTTTTGGTTTGATTCAATTTCTAGAAATGAGCTAAAGAATATTTTTGAAAAAGTTGAAGAATATGTCTGATGGAGTTGGAGGAGATCCAGTTATCCAGATCTTTTTTTTTTAATTTTTTTAATTTTGTTGTTGTTAATTTCTGGAAAATTTATGGAAATTGTTTTTTTCTGGATTTTTTTTATTTGCAAATTTTATTTCTAGTTTTTTTTGTTGTTTTTAATTTGATTTTTTTAATATTAAAATATGAAAAATATTAGAAAGATATTTTGGAAAAAAAGACAAAAATAAGGATATTATAGTCTTTTCAGAGGGAGCAACATTCATCAGGGGCAACCGAGTCATTTTACACGTCTGACATGACCGAATTTATCATTTTAACGGATTTTGTCACATGATCAACAGATTCTGTCACAGAAGGATTAAAAATTACAATACCAAAAAACCGTAGATTAAACGCAGATTAAGACAAACTACTAGAACTAAAAGACGATTTACCTTAAATTTAATGATAAACTTGTACATTAGATCAAATTTGTGAATATGTTTGTTTTCCGTTAAGAGGTTGTGAATGTGTTGGAACAAGCATTTCAATTATGCAGTGCGATTGATATAGAAATTTGACACAACAAGGTATAATTATTTTGATACAATGTGCGGTAAATTTGACAAACTAAGTTACAAATTTTATAAGGTATTACGATATTTGACACAATATCTTATAGAGTGAGTGTCTCATAAGGGATTTCTTGTTTTAACTTGGTAAAGACCATGATAAAATCACATCGATTTAAATGAATTTTGATATCAATTTTCTTGTGGATGATAAGTTCTTTGAAATCTACCAATTAATAAAATTTGAATTTTTTCATATACAAGAACTATTTATCCTGATTATTCTAAATATGAAGGTATCAGAAAAATTGACGAAATATAAGAAATTCAAGAAAAATAGTTTTAATGTTTGAAAATTTCTCAAATTTCAATCATATGTAGATTTCGATGAAATTATCATCCACAAAAAAAATCAGGCCAAAATTCATTCAAATCGATGTGATTTCATGGTGGTCCTTACTGAAATTAAAACAGTGGATCCCCTATAAATGACTTACTCATATCTTATAAACTTGACGTATAATATAGAAAATTTAACATAATGATGAAAATTCGATAATATAACAAATTCACCTTAGATGTGGTGATATTTTGGAGAAAATCTTCCATGGATCCATCTCACAGCTGATGTTGGTAAGACGGACATAATGGAAGAATAACACGTGTCATATCTATTAAAATTATTATTTTTTCTTTATCTAGTTATACGGCAACATGCGACAAAGTTTGTAAAATAAAAAATTACTCTTTTTTCCTTTCTATTTATACGTTACATCTTCTCCTTTTGACGAAGTTCTTAAAATAAATTTAAATTTAATCGAAACCCTAGTATAACTATTTCTCTTTTGATAGTCTTCCATTATTGACCGTAATTTTCTTGATATTTTTTTGTTTCTTAGTTTATTTTTTTCACTTACTCTCAACCTATACGATTGAGTCAAAAGTATCTTTCATTTTTTGACTGAATCCCGACAGTACCATAATAAGGAGAAAAAAACCGAAGATGATAAGAAAGGATTGGGATTTGAGAAGGTGATGTGGACAATTTTGATGGAATATATATTTTTATGTATATATATATGGGAGTGAAAAGATTACTACTATTTCTAGATATCTAAACTATAATAGTAATTAAAATTATATAATGATTAATAAATATTAAAACTTACCATTAAAATTATTTAATCTTCAAATGTGTGAAAGGAATGAGAAATTGAAAGACGGAGAAGAAATGCAATTTTTTGAGGAAGAGGAGAAGATGGTCTGAAGAGAGAGGAAAGAAGAGTAAATTTTATATTTTAAAAACTTTACCACATGTCACTATATAGCTGGAGAAATAAAAAGTAAATTTTAATTGTAATAGATGTGACACATGTCACCCTTTCTTTGGGTTCGTCTCACCGATATTACCAATGAGACAGATCTATAGAAGATTTTCTCGATATTTTGATGAAATACATGTATCTTGACCGATTAACCAATTTCTAAAGAGATCCTAAAATTAAAATTAATTTTAATTTTAACCAATCTATTTAGTAGATCCTAAAGATATCTCACTTCCTCGTGAATTTATCTTGAATTGGGATCTTTTAGCTAAACTTTATTCCACTTTTACCAAAGGAGTAACCCCAATTTTTACCTTGAATTGGTCAAAATATACGGAATTTCTTACTTTTCGTAAAGGATTAGATCCAATAACTAGGGGTCTATGGCTGACCAATATTGCACACCATCATTTAGCTATTGCAATTCTTTTCCTGATATCGGGTCACATGTATAGGACCAACTGGGACATTGGTCATGGTCTAAAAGAGATTTTAGAAGCTCATAAAGGTCCATTTACAGGCCAAGGTCATAAAGGGCTATATGACATCCTAATAACATCATGACATGTTCAATTATCTCTTAACCTATCTATGTTAGGATCTTTAACTATTGTTGTAGCTCATCATATGTATTCAATGCCCCTTATCCATGTCTAACTGCTGATTATAAAACACACCTTTCAAAGCATATGTTGTCGTCGTTTATATTATAAAATTGTTTGTTTTCCATACAAGGTTACAAATGTACAATAAGCACATCAAGTATGTTGTACATATGACACAATTATAACTAACTCGACACACTAATTTATAAATTTGGAATAGTATGATGATTTTTGACAAACTCATAAGAGGTCAGGGCAAACCTTAATATTGTTATTCACATTGCAGAGAATATATACAAGAGAGAGACTTGTTGTACAATAAGCATATTCTGGATACAATCAATTACAATTAATTAATTCTTAATCTATAGCTAACAATTAATAGGCATAACTTTCACCCCTCCTCAAAATTTAGTTTCTGGTAACTGTAGCAAGTGAAGTTTGGAAGTAAGAGAGGTGAAACGAGCTACACAATGAGATTTAGTCAGACGATCAGCAAGTTACTGTAGAAATATGAGGAAAAGTGATTGTGCCATGACAATAATGATTACGGACAAGATGACAGTCAAGCTTAAAGTGTTTCGTGCGTTCGTGGAAGACATCATTACGTGAAATGTGAATGACACTCTGATTGTCACAATAGAGAGTGGTCGGTTGAGATTGCGAGACACCAAGATCACTAAGAAGACGCTGAAGCCAAACAATCTCAGTTAAGGTGTCAGCTAAAACACGATACTCGGACTCATCACTAGAGCGAGAGACAACACTCTGCTTTTTGCTTTTCCAAGAAATAAGAGAATTACCAAGGAATACAAGGAAGCCAGTCGTGGACTTTTGATTCGTCACATCCCTAGCCCAATCGGCATCACAGTGGGCAGAGAGAGTAAGAGAGAAAGAAGAGAAGAGTAGGAGATCACGATGAATGTGCCTCAAAGGTAACGAACAATCTAAAGTACTACAGAATAATACTGAGCGTGAGGAGATGCCATGAGCTGTGAGACAATATGGATAACATGGGTAGTGTTGAGCCTTGTAATAATCAAGTAGGTGAGCATTCCAACTAGCTGACGATAGAGGGTAGGATCTTACAAAAGTGTACCATCTGTAGGGCGGAGTTTGACATTAATGGCAAGTAGAGTATCTATAACTTTGCCATCAGAAAGATGAGGAATTGAGAGAATCTCTTAAGCATATTTGATCTGTGGGAGATCATAGCCCTTAGAACTGTGACCAACCTTAATACCTATAAAATATGTTAAAGCACCAAGATCCTTAATTTCAAAGGACTTAGATAGGAAAGCTTTAGTGTCAGAAATTCCTTCTATATCATTTCCTGTCAAAATAATGTCATCAACATACAAAATAAGGAACACATCACCATGATTACGATACCAAATAAACAAGGCTGAGTCATTAGAACTTTATCGAAAGCCAAATGTGAGGATAGAAGATTGAAATTTCTTAAACCATGCAAATGGTGGCTGTTTGGACCATATAAGGCACGACGAAGATGATAGACTTGCCCAGGTTGATAGGGAAGATCAGGAGGAAGATCCATATAAACTTCCATACAAAGATCACCATGCAAGAAGGTATTTTTAGGTCCATATGTTCTAATTCCTAATGGAAAAAAGAAACAACAACAATGATAGTATGAACCATGGTCATTCGAGTAACAAGAACAGAAGTCTCTTCATAGTCTAAACCATACTCCTGAGCGTAGACCTTGGCCACAAGACGAGCTTTGTAACGTGCAATGGATCCATCAGCATGTGTCTTGATGGGGTGCACCCACCTGCAACCAACAATAGACTTTTCTGGAGGTAAAGTTACAGTTCCCAAGTACGAGTAGATTTCAAAGCTTAAAATTCTACTTGCATGGATTTGGACCATTCAGGATGCGAACTTGCTTCCCTATAGGTTTGAGGCTCGAGGAATTCAGATAAATCAGTAACATTACAATAATAATCATCAAGAAAAGTAGGTGGAGTACGAGTACGGGTGAGGTAATGAGAAATTACCTCAGTTGGACCATCCAATGGAGAATCAATATGAGGTGCAGATGGATTGTTAGGTGGCTGAGAGGGTAAGAGAGAATTAGGTTATGGCAAAGCATTTGAAGTGGTTAACTCTTAGGGAAAAGGATCAACATACGTTGTTTAAGAATGAGATTTAGAATAAGGGAGAACAACATAAGGAACAGATTCCCAAAAGACAACATTACACAAAATACGAATGTGTTTGGCTTCTAGATCATAACAACGATACCCCTTTTGTTCTATGTTGTTATACCCTATAAAAATACAAATGGCAATTTTTTTTTATATAATTTTGAGTGCTCTACACTAGGCAACAAGACAAAACAAGTTGATCCAAAAATTCGTAAAGAAGCATATGATGGTACCGCATTGAAGAGGAGTTCAAAAGGGGACATGTTTTGTAAGAGTGGTATAGGTGTGCAATTGGTGAGATACACCGCAGTGGAAACAACTTCTCCCTAAAAAGACTTGGGCAGTCTTGAAGAAAGAATCATGGTGCGATTAGTCTCGATTATGTAGGGATGTTTTCTCTCATCAACACCATTTTGTTGTGGTGTATTTGGACAAGACAACTGAGGAATGGTGCCATGAGATTTAAGAAAGTCTATAAAAGTAGTTAAACAAATTTCACCACCAGAATCAAACCGAAATATTTTAATTCGGTTTGAGAATTGTGTTTAAATCATTATGGTAAATTTAGTGTATACTTTATAGACATTGGATTTATGATGAATCACATAAAGCCAAACACACTGAGGAAAATCATCCATAAAAACACATAATAACGAGCACCACTTAAATAGAGAACATTGCATGTCCAAACATCATTATGAACTAAATCAAAATTATTTGTAGTAGTCTTAGAACTCAAAGAAAAAGGTAAAAAAAAATTGTTTGCCTAAAATGCAATGTTCACAATGAACTTGTTTGACAGGTGAGTCAAATCCCAAACACCCAGTAGAGGATTAAAGTTTCAAATGGTCAAAAGAAAGATACCCGAAACGAGTGTGTCAAATTGATGACGTAACACTAGTAACAACACAAAGAGGTACAAGAAGGTGGAGAGACTCATTGCAATAGAGACGTCCAATTCTACACCCTTTGTCATATAATTTCCTCGTTCCATGATCCTGCACAATACAACCAGAGGCAGAAAACTTAACATGATAACCTTGATCACATAATTGACTAATGAATATAAGGTTCATGGAAAGTTATGGTACAAGTAGAACTGTTAATAGCCGAATTTGGTTATGGACCAAAGGTAAATTTTCCACTCTTTAAGCACAAGGGTCCAAATTCGGGATTTCACAGCAGGGTACCAAGGTTCCCCGGGTCGAGCAACCATACAACCCTTCAAAAGCAAGGCGAGATCACCCACACAGGTGGAACACCTCGCAAGCATATAGGGTCACCAGGTAAGGTTTGGTGTGAACAAATCAAACTCCTTACATTGAAATAAGAGCTCGAAGCAAGGTCGACATGGGAAGACCTGAGTTCCCCAAGGTCGAGAAATCACGCAACCTCCCTAGAAGCATGTTACCTTCTCCAATTGTATAAAGGGACCTTTAGGACGTCAAGTTTGCCCTACAATATCCCTGTTTCACCAGGGGACGAACCTAATCTATCCAGATAAGAAGGAGGAAGCTCGTAAAGCTCCGTTACCGTTGGAAAGCGTCAATATAACCATATCGGGCTCTAAAAGAGACCAGGAAAGGACATATTGAGCTCTTAATGCCAATACGGGTATAGAGAAGTACTTCACCATTCCAGATAGCAAGCGTCATTGTTGATGACCTCCGTGATGCATCTCACCATGGAAGCATACGGGATCACATTCACTCTCAAACGTACATTAAAACACAACGTATGTGCAAGACAAATGATTAAGTCTAAAGAGGAAACAAACTTATCTCCCTCCAAGATATCATTGAATCAGTTAAACCGAAGTCAATGACATTTAAACAGAAGATCCCTCCCGATAAGGAAGGATTTGATTCAGATATGCATGGCGGGGAAACTACAAGCAAAACCTAGTTGGACAGAGATAAATACATTGAGGATAGTACACAAAAAGAGGAAAGAAAGAGAGAGAATTTTCCAACAAAGAATAAAATTCCATTGTTGCCTAAATTCTATAAGGAGAACACGACCTCTATTTTATCTACTTATCGATAGGCACGAAACTGCCACCTCTATTGCCCCCAAGAGAGATCGAGAATTTTGAATGACTTTTGTATATTACGTTTGACGCGTTTACAATAATAAAACAGTGTCATTTTCTGTACATATCCTTCACACATCGTGTTATCACCTATTTTCATCTCCTCTATTACACGTATAAACCAAGCACCGAAGGTACCACCCCCGATCGCGACCTCCGAGGTAGTGGTCTTGAGGGTGTTAGCTGAAATTTCTCACCCCGAACGAATTTTTCGTGAACACTTTTTGGCACCGTGGGAACATCCACACCCAATCCATACAAGGTTTACGTGTTTATTGTTTTACAGGAACTACGAGGCTTCTCTCTTCCTAGAGACAGCCTGAGGCCTCGAGATAACAGTCCACCGCTTCAACACGAAAGGTTCTAAGGAAGGGCAGAAAGTTTGGGCATCATAACCAGGCTCCAATCCAACCAGTCGCAGCGCGGGCCTCAGGACTGTCGTTGGTAAGCCAGACCATGCTCGATCAACAAGCAGCGACATTCGTGGAAAACGTCCACCTTCGCTTGCTCACTGAGGGCATTACAACCTAGTTGGCAAATCTCAATACCCAGGGAGAAGCAAGTAGACCCGGAGCCAGGCACCTTGTCTTCGACCAGTTGAGACCTCCCCCGCTAGAACCAGTCTACAATAGGACGAGACCTCAACCCTCGATCTGAGATAGGTTAGGGCCCATGCCCCCAGTTCTTGTTAGACCATCGTGCTACCAACCTCGGTGGGTCAAATCTGCAGCAGATGTCTCACCGCGAGAATAACGTGATCCCTCTCACTCGGTAGCCTCCTGGAGAGAAGACCATACTCGAGAAGGAGGTAGCCAACAAAACCCCAGAGTAGATCCCCCTCGTGAAGAAGACAGGGTTGAAGTCTCCAGTTCATCTGAGAGGTCTGATAGTGAGGGATCCGATGTCGATTCCAAAAAGCATGGGAACAAGCATCTGAGGGACCAGCTGGCAAAGCTGTAGAAAGAGATCCAATAAATGAAGAAGGGAAAGCACAAGGAAGTCAAAAATGACCCCTTAAGTGAGATGAACACCCCATTTACCAGAAAGATCAGGGAAGCTGAGCTCTCGCCAAAATTCAAGATGTTGGTAAACAAGTTCTCTGGCACAAAAGACCATCTGAGTCATCTAGAGAGCTTCATCCAGCAGATGGAAGTCTAGAACACTACCATGGCTGCCATATGCAGGATGTTCCCTACCATATTGACCGACTATACAAAGACTTGGTTCAGAAAGTTGTCCGCTGGTAGCGTGTATTCTTTCACAAAGTTATCAACTGACTTTTGCTCTCAATTCCAGGGTGTCAAACCATACCCTAAGGAACCCATACACTTTCAATATATGATCCATGAGCGAGGAGAAACTCTTCGGTCTTATGTGGAACATTTTCACTGGAAGTCATCCAGATGGAGGTCTTTATGGAGAAGGAAACCTTTGCCAACTTTCATCAAAACCTATTGATGGGTAAAAAATTTCGGTCTTTCGCCAAGCATCCTCTAGAGACCTACCAAGAAGCCTATGATCAGGCTCTCAAGCAGGTCAAGATTGATGAACAACTCTAGGTTAAAATGAAGCATGATGATATGAGAGCGGCGAAGTGCTAGAAGAAGGAGACGCCCAGACTTGCGCCAACTTAGAAAACCTAGAATAACCCCCCCCCCCCCCCCAACAGGTCAACGTACCATTTTTTTTCCTTCCCAACCTCAGCAAGAACAGTATCCAGCAAGACGAACCCTTCCACGAGCTTCGCCTTTTCCAAGGGTCGTCGCCCCAAAAATACAAGATGAAAGAGGGTACAAACATTATACCCCCTTAAATACATCCTGTGAGATGATTTACCTCACCATACGGGACAAGAGGCTACTCTAGAAGCTGGCACCTAT
Organism: Dipteronia dyeriana; assembly: GCA_032871835.1. Classification (NCBI taxonomy): domain Eukaryota; kingdom Viridiplantae; phylum Streptophyta; class Magnoliopsida; order Sapindales; family Sapindaceae; genus Dipteronia; species Dipteronia dyeriana. The sequence goes on from CM065303.1 coordinate 12,848,818, forward strand.
GAAAGCTCTGGTGGACAGAAGAAACCGATATAAGTACTGCGACTTTCATGAGGACGTAGGGCACAACACATCAGATTGTTATAATCTGCAAAACCAGATCGAGGCTTTGGTAATGGGAGGCTGCTTGATAGAATTCTTACAGTAGGTCAAGGATAACATCCAGACTGGAAAAGAGGTACGTGTGGAGATACAGGACCATGCCGAGAAAAGAAAGGGAGAACAAGAGGACTTGATGTAACAAATCCAGGTCATACATACTATTAGTGGAGGATCCACCTTGGCTGGCACCTCCAACAACTCTAGAAAGAACCATGCAAGGAAAATTTCCCACGTTAATGAAGGTCGGGGTGTCTTCAAGGTAGACCAGAGCTTGGCTACCCGTCTCAATCGGCCCAGATTGTCTTCACCGAGGCAGACGTCTACAATATTGTATAGTCGCACGACGATCCCATGGTAATCACGATGCAGATTGCCAACTGCGTGGTCCACCGCCTGCTCGTCGACACAGGCAGCCGTGTAGATATTCTTTTTAAAGATACCCTGGAGAAGCTCAATTTGTAGCAATGGTGCTACAATAGCTGTAAAACTCCACTGTATGGCTTTATTGGGAACTCGATCATACCAGTGGGGTCGAAGATTTTACCGGTAATTGTAGGAACCACATCCCTTCAGCAGAATATCATGACAGATTTCATTGTGGTTGATACCTCGTCAGCCTACAACACCATACTAGGAAGGTCATTCCTGTTAGCTGTTAAAGAGGTCTTGTCCATTTACCATAATGTTCTGAAGTTTTTGATTGGGAACAATATTGGCGAGGTAAGCGGAGACCAGCAAGCTTCCAGGAAATGCTATGCAGTGTCTACCAACCCAGCAGCATTGGCGAAACAATTCGCACAAGTCGTAACGATCTAAGATCAGAAAGCACTCGGGATGAACCTGAAAGATGCGAAGCCTGCTGATCATCCAGAGAATAACCTCCTGATAATGGATGAGGAAGAGCAAAGCAGGGAATGGGCCAGCGGACATCCTGTGGAAGAGTTAGAGGAAATGCCAATCAGAGATGATGACCTCTCAAAGGTAGTGAATGTTAGAGCTACCTCAGAGCCATGAGTGAGGGAATGTTTGATCAAACTTCTTCAAGAATTTAACGACATATTCGCTTGGAGCCACGACGAGATACCGGGTATCCCGATATCTTTGGCAGCTCATCATCTAACAGTAGATCCGACCTTCAAACCCATCAAACAGAAGAGGCATCACTTTAACACTGAGAGGAACCCTGCGGTTCAAGAAGAAGTTAACAAGCCGATCAAAGCTGGTTTCATCAGAGAAGCCTGGTACCCTGAGTGGATTGACAACGTGGTCATGGTCACCAAGGCAAATAGGAAATGGCATATGTGCGTCGACTACACCGACCTCAACTGGGCATGCCCGAAAGATAGCTTTCCTCTACCAAAGATCGGCCAACCGGTGGACTCCACTATCGGAAACAAGCTCCTAAGCTTCATGGACGTGTTCTCGGGGTACAATCAGATCATGATGCACCATACCGACCAAGACAAGACCAACTTCATCACGGGCTATGGCCTATATTGCTACAAGGTGATGCCTTTCGGCCTCAAGAACGTAGGTGCCACCTACCAGCGATTGGTCAACTGACTATTCAAGCTGGAAATAGGAAAGACAATGGAGGTGAACATAGCTGATATGATTACTAAATCTTGGGAAGCAGAGGAACACCATGACCACCTCCGCAGAACTTTCCAAACAGTGAGGAAAAACCAAATGCGTTGAACCCCGCCAAATGCACCTTCAAAGTGACTGCGAGGAAGTTCTTGGGTTTCATGGTGAATGAAAGGGGAATAAAGGCAAACCCGGAAAAGATCCGAGCTATCTTGAACCTGGATTCCCCAACCACTCTCAAATAAGTTCAAGTGTTGGCAATGCGTATAGCAGCGCTTAACCGGTTCATTTCGAGTTCCACTGATAAATGCCTCCCTTTATTCAAGGCCATCAAACAGGGGAAGAACATGATATGGGACCAAGATAGCGAGCGAGCCTTCCAAGACTTAAAGAATTACCTCACCAATCCACCGCTGCTAGTCAAGCCTATTTTGGGAGAGGAGTTACAAATTTACTTAGCCGTATCATAAATGGTTGTAAGTGAGGCCTTTGTCAATGAGTGTGGGGATGTGATCCAACGACCTATCTATTACGTCAGTCATGCACTGTTAAAGCCCGAGAGGAACTACCTCATCCTCGAGAAGCTCGCCCTTGACCTGATTACTTCGGTAAGGAAACTTCGCTAAGTGAATTATTTGTTGATAGTGATTGAGTTGTGTCTATTGGAGCTTAAATTTAAATAGCCCGCCAGGATCCCCAATCCACACGAACTTGCATGGATCACTTGATATATTCTACTGGACCAATTTAGGGGTCCATCTAGAATTGTATTAAGGCATGTGAACTTGTTTCTTTTTGTAAGAATATGTCTAGTTCACATGTGACCTTTTTATTAGGGTCCAATGGATTTAATAAAATAAGAAAAATAATATATGACCCATATATATGGTATGGGCGGCAAGGCTATTTAGAATAGCTTAATTATATTATTTTTTATTTTATTATTTAATTAAATGGAAATAAATTAATTTGTTGATTAATTAATTATTTAATTAAAAGTCAAAATCTTTTTCCTCGTAGGAGATGGTCTCCTAAAATTATACTATTGTTGGTAGTATAATTAATATTAAAGATTATATTTGATAAGTAGATAAATAAAAGAAATTATTTATCTAATCAAATTAGGAAGTTTTTAATATGGTTACAAATACATTATTGAGTTGGATTAGGAGTCTTGGTGTATGATAGAATTCATTTAGAAAAAGGATTCTTAACCACCAAGTAAATCCACATAAGGAAATGATTCTTAACATCCAAGTAAATCCTTCTTATGAAAGGATTTGTGATCCTAATATATATATATATATACCCTTGTGAATTTCGACCAGCCCTATGATTCTTAGAGTAAAAATTTCGGCCAACCTAAGGTTTTTCTAAGAGAGAATTTTGCTTGGCAAGAGAGAATATTGAGAGAGAAAAATTTAGTATTTTACTCTAGAAAAAATTCAATCAACTCTAAGATATAGGGTGTGGAATTCGGCCAAGGAGAAAAGAGAAAAAGAGAACGTTTTTGTTTTCGATAGTACACTAGTATTCTTTATATCAAAAGGGTTTTGTGCACAACATCGAATCAAGGTTCATGCGAGTTTCAATCAAATTGATTGATAATTCACAAGTGGCCGGACGTTCTTGATCTTTCTCTTGGAGGATATTTGTAACTAACAAAGAAATATATTTTGTTTGTTTCCATCCTCAAGTATACAATTTGAAGAAAGGGAGCCCACACTCCTAGGTGATTGGAAGATCTTGCGGAATTAATTCAGTGCTTGTTCAATCGTCACGAGAAAAAGGTACGACACTTTTATATACATTAATTAATCTAGGGTTAAGGTTCTTGTTATTTAAAAGGGAAAATTGTTATTTATACGCAAACCTTAATTTTAATAAATTTTCTCACGTTTTCGTTGTGCGTGGTGATTTTTTTCCCTACAAGTTGGGCTTTAAAAGAGGTCCATTTTGGGACTGCGGAAACCATGTTGGTGGAGAAGCTCTGGCTTACCAAGTGCTTCACATGGGGTATTACTGACCAACAATTCACCAAGACGTAAAAATGTTCATTCGTTCTTGTGAACCATGCCAGAGGACCTCGAACCTGAACCACCTTCCTCATGAACGGTTGTCCTCAATCAGTTCACCATCCTTTTTCGACATTTGGGGGGTCGACTTGATCGGTCCACTTCCCACCGCTCATGGACAGATTAAGCACGATATAGTCTCTATCGACTATTTCACCAAGTGGGTTGAAGTGAGACCTCTTTCCCAGATTTTAGAGGAGAATACGACCAAGTTTATCAAAACCAATGCGATCTGCAGCTTCGACACCCATCTCATCATAATCACCGATATGGGCAAACAGTTTGACAATGCCCGATTTAGGGACTACTGTGAAGGTTTGGGTGTTGATCTTCGGTTTGCGTCAGTAGCCCACCCATAGACTAATGACTTAGTTGAAGCCACCAACAAGACCATTAAGAAATTGCTAAAGAGAGAGCTACAACAGAAGAAGGGAAGATGGGTCGATGAGCTCCTTGAGGTTCTTTGGGCATATCGAACCATGAAGAGGACATAAACCGAAGAAAAACCCTACTCTCTAGCCTTCGGGGTCAAGCAGTTCTTCCCATAGAGCATAAGATGACCTCATTCATGGTACAACATTTTGAGCTAGAGAGCAACGAGGTCAAGCTTCGAGCTAGTCTAAACCTCCTGGAAGAGAAACAAGATCGAGTAGCTAAGAAAGCATTTTATCAAAGTAAGATTGCTAGATATTTCAATAGAAAGGCAGAGCCAAGAGCTTTAAGGAAGGGGACTTGGTTCTCAGGAAAGTAACTTAGAATACCCGGATAAGAGCGTATGAGGTCCTATGACCCAACTGGGATGGGCCATACTTGGTAAAAGTAATGGCCCGTAATGTAGCGTACAAGCTTGAAGACATGGATAATCGACCCATCAACCATACTTGGAACGCCGATTATTTGAGGATGTTCTATCCATAGACAGGGGACTCCTTAGTAGACTACCTTCATTTAGGTATCAATAAATTTCTCAGCAGCAGTGTACTCCATCTTGATCATCAATTAAGTATGTTATTAATTTCTCCACCTTCGATTGTATTCTCCACGAATAAATTTGTTAGGATCGTCGTGAACTAAGGAAAGCTAGATAGCTTCATTGATGCCTTGGTCGGGTACTACCCCCCGCCAATAAGGGTCTGAGTATAAGAGCATAGTTGTCATCCATATCTCGAGACCAGGATAACTAGCTAGCATTTTTGATGCCTTAGTCGAGTTACCACCCCCAAGAAGGGTCTGAGTTTAAGAGCATAGTTGGCATCCAGATCTCGAGACCAGGATAGCTAGATAGCATTCTTGATGCCTTGGTTGGGCTACCACACCCAAAGAAAGGTCTTAGTATAAGAGAATAATTGTCATTTAGATCTCGAGACCAAGATAGCTAGAAAGCATTCCTGATGCCTTGGTCGGGCTACCACCCTCAAGAAGGGTCCAAGTGTATGAGCATAGTAACCAACAGATCTCGAGACTAGGTTGGCTGAGGGACTTTTCCGATGCCTTAGATGGGCTACCACCTACCATGCAGGGATCAAAGCCTAAATATACAAAAGTCTGCCAAGTCAAGGTCTATGTGGAAGGATACCTCCCATCTCCAATATGAGGTAGCGAGGTACCCAAAATATCACAATACGAATTTTGCCTGAGTATCAGAGTTCTAGTACATAGAACGACACCACCCCTGTCATTCCCGGAAGGATGATCTGGCAAGAAAAGATCCTTCTAGGATCCACTATGTACCATAATAGAATATCTTTCACTACTTGTTCTCCATGTTTGCTTAAATTTCAACTTTGCAGGAATGCAGTTATGGGAACCCACTATGGAAGCTTGGTTGAAATACAACAAGTTAAACATACAGGCAAGGTCAACAAATAACTTGCAGGGGGACTACATACTAGGACTGATAACATATAAATTCCTACCCCGCTTGTCAACCTAGACTTAATAGATTTAAGGTCATTAGCTGCCAGATTTAGTTAAGTCAGAATAGCATGGAAGGTTACACCTAGGTCGAGGCCAGAGGTATAACAAAGAGTATTCAACAAAGTTAAAAATTCACAAGCAGGAATCAGTCAGAGTAAGCATGGAGGAAATTAAAACCAATTCTCATTAATGATAAGGGAGTCTATCCCCTCAGTAGGCTACATCAGAACAAATAAGGGAGTATATCCCCTCACAAGGCTACATACATCAAACAGGGAGCCCAACCCCTAGTTCCGGGCAACATCTGCAATTAAGAATAAAAAAGAATTGGTAAAAACTGGTCATGAATATAACAGGGTGCCCACCACTATTTTCGGACAATCAAGATAGATCACAAATGGATCAAGTCACGCATCAGCATCCCCTAATTGGTCTCCTTCCTCTGCTCTTCCATCTGCTTCTCCTTCCGGTGGGTGTTCGCCTCCTTACTGCTCAGCCTGGACATTCACTTATGTTGCTCCTTCAAAGTGGGGTTGCTCATCTGCTTGATGCCCGGCCTGGTCACCTACCAGGACCTCATCAACCATTGCCATGACTTTAGAGGGAATGGTTTCATCTTGAGGAGCAAGATTTACCCCTAGCTTCATATGCTCACCCCCTGACTCTACTCCAACAAGCTCTTTAAGGCAATCTTCAGCTTCCCCCTGAACCTCAGGTGGACCTACACTCTACACGGATTGGACCCCATTGGAAGCCTTACCATGTCCCGAGCATGAAAGAATGGAAAAAGAAATTGAGAGGCTCGTGTCAGGCACTTGTTTACTAGTTCCATCAACGCTAGAGGGGCCAGCTTCATCACCAACGAGGAGGGACATCTTCTCGACCTTGGCCATAATCTCGACCTTGTCCTAGCCATCGATGACAGAGAGGTCAAAGGGTGGTGGCAGTGCTTCAGCTGCGTGGTATGAGGCATATAAGTATCCATTCCTGAATGAGGCTTCCACTTCTGCCTGTAGTTTAGCAATCTGCACGTGCAAGTCCTGATTCTCCACTTCTTACCTTCTGGCCTCCACCATCCAGTCGCCCTCTCCCTCTTATGCCTTGCTGACTTCAAGGTGTCCTGATCGAAAGACCACTTCAACCTCTGATAATCACATCGCAACTCAACTAGATCTTTTTCGATCTTATCCTAGTTGGCGGTCATCTCCTGTACCAGGTCCTAAGCTTGAGCAAGCAGTCCCGAGACGGTTTTAGCTTCAGCCTCGGCTTTGGTAGCACGATCGTGAAGAGAGCTCACATGATGACTCAAGTGACATTGTATTTGAAGGCCTACAGTTGATAAAATGTAAGTCAGAAGATAACCAGTTAACTACCTAAATCGTAAAAGAAGAAAAATTAAATCAGCGAATTACCTCGGCCAGGAGAACGATTCCCTTATTGATCAGAAGCTCGGTAGGCATCAAAGCTATCAACAAGAGGCCATCGCTTGGACAGGAAGCGATGAAGCAGTTCATAACCTTTCCCTGGTCAACGGGGCCGTATGGATGTTGGGAACAACCTTCGTTTCTTTCCGCAGCAGCAGACTCCATATTCTTTCTGGTTACAGTGGACGCAGTAGGAGAAATTGAAACAGGAGAACATCGACCGGAAAGGCAGCAACAACAACGGCCTTAGTTGTAGGAGGAACAACAAGAATGATGGTAGTTGTAGGCACAACAGCGGGATTGGAAGCCCCCTTGTCACGCACCCGAGATGCGAGGGATGCCAACAATTCCAACCTGGACTTTGAAGGATCTCAAACAACCGGAGCAACAATAAAAACTGTAAAAAAAAAAAGAGAAACAAGAGAGGTTAGTGTCAGCGCAAGCAATAACAGGGAAGCCAATTCATAAGTCCATTCTCACCAGGAAAAGCGGCTGAGATACACAGGTATGGATTCACCCTACAGGTATCAAAGGAGTCGGAGGTGGGATACTTAGTGTTTATATAGTTCCGGTCAATGATAGCTTTCAAGATTGCCTCAGACTCGATCAGTAAAGAAGTCCTGTCCTAGGAAGGCTTATCGTTGAAGGCGGTGGGAACGTTGAATTCATGCCATCCATGGTAGACCAAGTTCCCCATTCACCACTAATCATAACCCATTCATCCTTTCAGGAAGGATCCTTCTTAGCAGCGCTTGACACGATAAAGTTAAGCTTGTCATTGGATTTCGTGTATCACTGCCCCCTAGGGTCTGGAAATAGGCTTTCAATTTAGAAAACGTACGTCAGCTCCTCAGCCTCGGGCTCCCTCATGAGATTGATCATCTCACAATGCTCCCTCCACATCATGAGGAAGCCCACCAAATGTCTCAAAAAACCCGGGGTCATCTGGAGAGGAGCTAGCTTCAAGGCATGGAGAGCCCGTCGGAGAGTAGGATGGAGAGGAAGCCTAACTCAGTTCTTAAGAGCCGCAACGTGGAGTGGAAGCACGCCCACACGAGGAGAGAAGACACTGTATTTCTTGGGAGGGACAGTGACGGAGATGCTGTCAGGGATACCATATTTAGCTTTTAGGCGGTCAATTGATTCCAGCCTGACTGAAGAATCGAGGATGACCTTGAAATCATAGGGAAGAATTCCTTCTGGAAGGGCACTAACAACAGCGACAAGGGCACCACCAGTCATCACTCCCCCAGAATCTTTATCTAAGTCCTCGTCGACCAAGTCCAGAGGTTCATCGAGTTTGTTCGTGAAGCCAGACCTAATTGATACTTTTCGAATCGAGCAACGACGCTGTGGATTTTGAAAGGAGTCTCCGCTGCCAAAATCTTTTCATGCCCGCTTCCTGAGAGCTAGACTAGAGACGTTATCGCCCTCTACTAAGCGATCAATACTGTCACCTGAGTTCGACATTGTCAAATAGAGAAGAGTTTTGAGAGAAGAAGGAAGACAATGGAGATTCTTGTGAAGGCGAATAGAGATATAAATTCTTGAAAGTTTGAAATTTGAAAGAATGATAAGCGTGAGAAGGAAGATGATGTGACCGGGTTTAAATAGAGGTAAATGGAACAATAACCAGTAACTTCGGTGATGGAAGCAAGCTGAAAAGTGAAATCTTAGATAAATATTGCCTCGATTCTCGAGGACTGACGTAACACAGTCGGATTTTTTTAAAATATGTCGTTTGCTTGCTCGCCTCGTTTCTCTTGCATTTAATGAGAGGATTCCTTCCCGGATTCTAGCAACTAAAAAAAAAGAGGAAAATTTCCCAAATAAAACAGGAAATCTGACTTCAACCTTAACTCAATCATCAATGTTCAAGTCAAAGGGGACTTCTGTTAATAGCTACATTTGGCTATGAACCAAAGGTAAATTTTTCACTCTCCAAACAAGGGTCCAAATTCGGGATTACACAGCAGGGTACCAAGGTTCCTGGGGTCGAGCTACCATACAACCCTACAGAAGCAAGACGAGATCACCCACACATGTGGAACACCTCGCAAGCATCCAGGGTCACTAAGTAAGGCCTGGTGTGAACAAATCAAACTCCTTACATCGAAGTAGGAGCCCTCAGCAAGGTCGACATGGGAAGACCTGAGTTTCCTAAGGTCGAGATATCAAGCGACCTCCCTATAAGCATGTTACATTCTCCAGATGTATAAAGGGACCTTCAGAACGTCGAGTTCGCCCTACAGTCTCTCTCTGTTTCACCAGGGGGCGAACGTAATCTATCCAGATAAGAAAAAGGAAGCTCGTAAAGCTCCGTTACCATATCGGCTCCAAAAGGGACCAAGAAAGGTCAGATCGAGCTCCTAGTGCCAAGACGGGTTTAGAGAAGTACTTTGCCATTCCAGATAGCAAGCTTCATTGTTGATGACCTTCATGATGCATCTCACTAGGGCAGCATACGGGATCGCATTTACTCTCCAACGTACATTAAAACACTACGTACGTGCAAGATAAGTGATTGAGTCCAAAGAGGAAACAAACTTATATCCCTCCAAGATATCATCGAATCAATTAAACCGGAGTCAATAACATTTAAACAGAAGATCCCGCCCGATAATGGGGGATTTGATTCAGATATGCATGGCAGAGAAACTATAAGCAAAACTTATTTGGACCGAGTATAAATACACTGAGGATAGTACACAAAAAGAGGGAAGAAAGAGCGAGAATTCACCAACGAAGAACAAAACTCCATTGTCGCCTAAATTCTCTAAGGAGAACACGACCTTCATTTTATCTACTTATCGACAAACACGAAACTACCACCCCTATTGTACCCAAGAGAGATCGAGATTACGTTTGAGTGACTTTTGTATATTACGTTTGATGCGTTTACAATAATAAAACAGTGTCATTTTCTATACATATCCTTCACACGTCGTTTTATCACATATTTTCATCTCCTCTATTACATGTATAAACCATGTATCGAAGGTACAGTCCCTGACTGCGACCTCCGAGGTAGTGATCTTGAGGGTGTTAGCTGAAATTCTTCACCCCTAGTGAATTTTCGATGAACAAGAACATTAGGTAATGTAAGAGAATTTGTATGAACATAGCCGGTATTAGTAACTAAAAGAATAGTGTTATTAACGGTATAAATTGGAAAAGAATATTTAACAAGATTTGAGTGGGAAAATTAAGAAAGGCTAAAAGTCGTATGATTAGACGCTTCAAAGTCTAAGAACCACAAAGAATGACGAGAAATACCTGAAAGAGTGAAACTGCAAGATGAGAATTACCCGGATTCATGAGAACCTTACGAATCAATTGCACTTCTTTGGCTGTGAAGGAAGAGGATATCCCCTCAGCAGTAGCAGCACGAGAATGAATATCAGAGGTGGTCTCAACAGCAACCGTGCTAGAGGAATTAGCATTGTTACGGCATTGCAGACGAAGGCAATCTTGCTTCCAGTGTTTGCGACAGAAGACACAAAATGGTTTCTTCCCTATAGACTTTGAGGAGGAAGAAGAGCCAGAAACTCCAAAGCCCTTTGATGAGACCATGAGAGCAATATCAGAAGGTGGAGTAGCAGACATTCCTTTTCGAGTTTGCTCAGCAAGTAGTTCGGGAAGAATACCATCAGTAGTGGGTAACGACTTGCGATGAAGAATAGAACTTTGAAGAGCCTCAAAATCATCGGTGAGAGCAAGATGAAATTGACCAGTTTAATCCTTTTACGATGCGCTTGATACTCGTCAAGTTTTTTTCGTCCATTCAGGTTCAATCATTGTCAACTGATCCCATAAAATAGTCATTTGAGAATGAAATTCAGAAATATTCTGAGAAGACTGTTGTTTTAATGTACGAATTTGCATCTCTAATTGATAGGCAAGAGCAAAATCTGTTTGAAGATCGGTTGATTTGAGTTTGTCCCATACAGATTTGGCGGAAGTAGCCTTACCGATAGACAACACAATAGACTGCTTGCAAGCTGAGCGGATCCAAGAAACGATTTTCAAATTATTCATTTTCCACTCTTTGAGTTTCTTACCATCAGTGTCAGCGGGTTGAGTTTCAGATCCATCTACAATTTCCCATAAACCACGGCCATTGAGATAGTCTTCCATGCATTGAGACCAAAAAATATAGTTGGACCCATCAATTTCAAACAAACAAATGGACAACGATCTATTAGGTGCTGTTGTGAATTCGGTAGCGGGCATGACCACGACGACTCTGCTGCGAGCACTATGACGCGAGATCTGTCACAACAATGGGGAAGATACAGTAAAGACTTCCAACGTTGAGCGGTGTCAAAATGGAAGGCGTGCGAGGAGAAATGGCACGTAGCAAGACAAAAGAGTCAACCCGTTAAGGATCAAGAATCATCTGTCACAACAATGGAAGACCCGTGGCAGATACAGTAAAGACTTCCAACGTTGAGCGGTGTCAAAATGGAAGGCGTGCGAGCAGAAATGGCACGTAGCAACACAAAAGAGTCAACCCGTTAAGGATCAAGAATCATCTATATATAGAATTGCATGAAATGATCTAAAAATCTATTGAGTAAATGTTTTTAACTAAAATTTTATTTTTGTTTATAATTAGTATCTATGACAATGAATTTCTAAATATGTCCTTATTTTTGTTTTATGTATCCCAATTTTTTCCATCCACAATTTTCACTTATCAGTGTTTTTTCTCCAATATTTTTGAAATCCTGATTTCTCATGCTCTCGCTCTCTCTCTCTCTTCTCGCTTTCTCTGTTTATTCTATAATTTTTTTACTGCTTCTCTTTAAAACCGTGGTCTCTCTGAAAACCGATTTGTTTTTTCTTATTGAGACCGTGTTCTCTTTTGTTTCTTCTCTCTGAAATCGTGTTCTCTATCGTGTTCTGTCTCTCTGAAAAATCGAGATTTTTGTGTCTGAAAACCGAGCCTGCAAATCGGGTCTGAAACTTGTGGGTCTTTGTCTCTGCAGGTAAATCGTGTCTCTAAACTGATTTCGGTCACCACATTCTTGAAGGTAGATCCAAATCCGAAACTTAGCATTCAGCTTTGTCTTGAAGTAGTTGACGGTTTGTATCCCATCCTACTTGTTTTTTACAAGAATGAATAAGTTTAATTTGAAGAAAAATAGGATGGTTTCGATTTTGAGTGAAACTCATTTACTGTCAATTTTTGTTCACAAGTTACATGATAGGTCATTTCAATGTTACATGTCAATTCAAATTAATGTTACATGTCAGTTCAATTTAATGTTACATGTCGGTTTATTTGTAAGTTCATGTGTCTGTAATTTCGATTTGGAGTGAAAACCAACTATTGTAAGTTTTTGTACCTAAGTTACATGGGAGTATTTTTTAAAGTTACATGTTAGGTTATTTTTTATACCCAGGTTACATGTTAGGTTATTTTTAAAGTTACATGATAGGTTAATTTTGAAGTTACATGCTAGGTTATTTATTAAGTTACATGCTAGGTTAATTTTGAAGTTACATGCTAGGTTATTTTTAAAGTTACATGGTCTGTTATTTATAAAGTTACATGTTAAGTGATTTGTGAAGTTACATTTCATCCAATTTCTATTTTATTACATGTAAATTCATTTTAAAGTTACATGTGAAATACTTTAAATGTCAATTACTTGACTTGTAGGAATATGGATGAAACAAAATTGGTCATCCATCATGGTGGAAGTTGTTGGAACCCCGTTCACCGGTTACGCAGCGAAACTATGTTTTTTTTTTATATATATAGATCATAATCTGTATTTGGGACCAGTGAACTTGGGAACGTAATTATTTTTCGGAACTAATACATACAATATGTAAACACATGAAATTGTAACCAATATAAAGAGAAGAAGAAAATCTTGCCAACTTTTGAAGGCTCCTTCACTTTACAATATACTCATGTCTGTACCACTCAATCTTCCTCGCTATCTCCTGGAATTGATAATTGCGTGTGAGCGCGTCATGGTCTCAGAAACTTGAATGAAGAATGTAGAAAAATACTTAAAAAAACTATTTTTTCTTAATTTGGTATATTGATTTCACATACGTATAAATTGTATTTCATACAAAACTTATGCATTTTTTTTTTCTATTTACGTGTGTATCAGGTACACACAATAAAACAAAATCAATTTTTTTTTATCAAATGCAAAGTTGTGTGTTGCACGTTTTTTGTGCTCATCTTTTTAATTGATTCACACAGTGTTTGCATCCCATACAAACACTGTATGCGTTTTTTTTTTAACAATTAATTCACACACCTAATCAATTGCATCATATGGCAACTCTGATTAGTGCTCTGTTGATTGGTTTTTATTTTTTATCTTATTTAAAACACGCACACACACACATATATATTATATATATATATATATATATATATATATATATATATATATATATAAACAATCAATTTCAATCTTTTAAAATATTTCATATCTTTAAAGAAATTAATCCATTTATTTTAATTCAAACTCTTTAAATTTAAAATTAAATATCTAATTTAATAAAAATAAAATAATCAAATTATCTTATCTTTAAAAATTAAATATCAATCAACACCCTCTAACTAATGATTAATTACACAATTAAATAATATAATTATTTAATTAACATAATCATTAACATTCACTAATTAAATAATCTCATTATTTAATTAATTCCCGAATAGATACTGTCACTTTCGTAGCACAGTTAATTGGACAATCCAATTAATTAACTGTGACCCTTGTTACCTAAATCGATCGGACTTGCAAAGGGACCTAATGGACCCACAGTATTTTGAGCTTCAATAATCATCGGAATCATTAATTAAACTCTTTAATTAATATTCCTTGATTATTAACTCCGATGTTATTCCACTAAAAACCTGAAGCTGCACTCTCTCAACTGTAGATGCTTTTACACATACCGATACAGCTCGGTATCCATCGATATATCTATTACATATGGTGTGATCCTCCACAATAGTTCATAATTAGAGTTGGGTCATAATATCCGTTATATCCCTCTAATTACATATATCCTTTAAGTACAATTGATTCTATAATGGACAATAAATCCTATTTCCTTACGGAATTAGGAGATCGCTCATATTGTCCAAGCCCCGAATCAACCCAAGTTACATGACAATATTTTTTAAAGTTACATGTTAGATTATTTTTTGTACCCAAGTTACATGTTAGGTTATTTTTAAGTTACATGCTAGATTATTTTTTAAATTACATGCTATGTTATTTTTTAAGTCAAATGCTTGGTTATTTATTAAGTTACATGGTCTGTTTATTTATGAAGTTACATGCTAGGTGATTTGTGAAGTTACATTCCATCCAAGTCCTATTTTGTTACATGTAAATTCATTTTATTTTAAAGTTACATGTGAAATACTTTAAATGTCAATTACTTGACTTGTAGGAATATGGATGAAACAAAATTGGTCATCCATCATGGTGGAAGTTGGGTGGGTAATTGTTACGAGGGTGGTATGACAAAGTGGGTCAATGTTCCTAGATGTGTAAGTTATGATGGCTTGGTGAAGTTGGTAGAAGATGTTGCCAAAGTTGATGTTGCTACTTGCTAGGTACAACTTACAATTATGGTCATTGGCGTTTATAATTAGTGGTACTGCTCGTCCGAAAATTGAGAATGACAATGATGTGTCATGTATGATGAATGTAGATAAGCTATTACTTGAGGTTTATGTCTCTGTTTCCATGAAGGAAACAACAAATTGTGTGCAAGATGACAACCTATGTATCCTACCTACTTCACAACCTGTGTATGGCGGGTTTCTTCGACAACTGGCAGGATGTGGGTCCATTCCAATTGTAGACCCAAGTGTATGTAACGATGAAACCATTGACGATGAAGAGAACAATCAGTGGTCAGACACCGATAACAGTGATGATAACTCGATACCTTACGTTGACAGAGGTAGTCACGATGATAAAGATTGGCATGATGGAGTGGGTTGTGGTTTTGGAAGTGTTGGAGGACATGGATGTACTGGTCCATCGATGCTACATTTAGCGGTGTTTTCTTTCGAGAGGATGGTTTGGGTGACGATGTTGATCAAACTTCTGAACATGCTTCCCCACGAGCTTGGATTATTCCTGGACCAGAAAGGTATTCTTTTGAACCCATTAGCATGGAGGAAGCTTGTTCAGATGATGGCCGATTATACAAGGGTAGAATATTTCCATGCAAGAAAGATCTGAAGTGAACATTGAATATGTATGCATTAAAGATGGGGATTTGAAGTATGGATTAGAAGTTCTAGCAAGACATGTTATGAGGCTGGATGTAAGGATGACTAGTGTGAATTCCATTTACGTGGAATTAAGATGCAAAAAAGAGAATATTGGGTGGTTCGAATGTTCGTAAAGGATCATACATGCAATATCGATGGTTTCCACGCACGTCTTCGACAAGCAAATTCCTGGACTGTCGGTGAACTATTAGCACCAAAGTTGCAAGTGCACGGACACTCTCTAAAACCTAAAGATATCATGGTCGAAATGCAAGTGGAACATGGACTACATTTGTTGTATTCAAAGGCTTGGAGGGCAAAGGATCATGCAAAGGCATCTGTTTTTAGTCCTCCCGAAGAATCATTCAAATTGTTGCCTACTTACTGTCATCGATTGGAAGAAGTAAATACAGGGACTATTACAAAGTTGAAAACAAATGTTGCAAATCAGTTTGAATATATGTTCATCGCTCATGCCGCATCACTTCATGGATTTCGTACTGTGATTAAACCATTTATTGCCATTGACTGTACTCATTTGATGGGCAAATTTTCTGGTATTATGTTTGTAGCTATATGTTTGGATGCAAACATCCAGGTTTCTCCTTAAGCATATGGCTTTAGCGACGTTGAAGATGAAATGTCATGGACATGGTTTTTAAATGAGCTTAAAAATGCTATTGGTAGTCATGAGGATTGTATGATCATATCCGACCGCCACCTCGGTATCAAGGTTGCAATGGAGAAAGTGTACCCAAACGTACCACATGGATATTGTGTGTTTCACACGGCTCAAAACATTAAAAAAGATTACAAAAGAAAAGATGTGAGCCTTCTTTTCAAACAAGCATGGAAGGCATACCGGAAATCTGAATTCAAGGAAGCGATGTTGGAGATGATGAAGGTTAATAGGGTAGCATTCGAAGAATTAATGAATGTTGGTCCCGAAAGGTGGTCTCGTGCTTACTCTCCAGTTAGGGGTTATAGGTTGATGACCTCTAGCATTGCCAAGTCGATGAATTCATGTTTGGTACATGCTCGCCAAATGCCAATAACAACCATGATTGAGTTTATTAGAGACATGCTCCAGAAATGGTTTTATAAGCATCGAACCAAGGCTGAAAAAACTCAGACACAATTGACTCCATAGGCAACTGAATTAATAAAAGAAAGAAACATTGATTCAGAAAAGTACATGGTTCATTCAATTGATTTTGTTAACTTCAATGTTAAGGATGAAAATAAAGATGGTTTGGTGAACCTTTATGAAAACACTTATAGCAGTGTGAAATTTGAAGTTGATAAACCCTCATGTATACATGCATTAGCTGCAATAAGGTTAATATCCGCTTCTTCAATTGTAATTTGCCTTCTTACCTATGTAGATTCAATTAATTATTCATAATCTTTTCCTTTGTAGGTATGCGAAGAAATCTTTACCCGATTATTGTGGGGATTGCTACAAAACCACAAGTTGGGTTGAAGCATTGCAGGGACCATTTTCACTTTTAGGCATCCTAATGATTGGAATATTCCTGAAGATGTGCAATCAAAGGTTGTTCTTCCACCACCTTTTCGTGCGTAAGCTGGAAGACCAAGAAAAAAGAGATTTAAATCTGCCGGAGAACAGGGTAATGCAAAAAAACCAGAAATGGTACGATTTGTAAAAAATCGGGTCACAACCGATAAAATTGCAAGAATGCACAGCCTTGTCAGGCTCCGCCACCATGCCCATCCGTATAATCTGTAACATCCGCAACATCGAAGCGACCACGTAGACCTTACAGGTGCAGAAAGTGTGGAGATAAAGGCCACAATTCAAAAAAGTGTCCATTGGTTCCAAAAGAAGTTGGTACATCCTAGATTTTACTATATCAGTAATGATGTTATCTATAAATGGAGCCACAATGTCCATATCTATAAATGAAGTCCTCTATCGATTAAAAAATGAATACCACCAAACTATCGAGGATAGACTATGCTATATAATCGTACTCATTGATAGCTCAAATGATAACACTTGTAACCATAAGTCCATCATTTATCTCAGGATTGAGATAGACTCTCCGATTGTCTTCAAATGAAAACTTTTAACCATTGACGGTTCTAGATAAAGTATTTCATTGTGATCCTATTCAGTGCACCCAGTACACTAGATTCTTTTGCCCAAAGACACCACACTTTGATGATTTTAGACTCATCATAACACATTTGATCTCACTCAAATGCTAGCAAAAGAATCTACAACTTTAACAAGATAAAGGTGCCCAACCTTTTATCTTAAGTTGTGAATATTATTCAAGACTAACTAAAGAATTGTGTCTACCTCATATATATCTAGATGTATAAACAATTCTTCTTTTCTCATAGTCTTTTGACCTTATGATTATTTACTTTTGACAATTATAATAATTAAACTATAAATGCTATAAGATTTGTTAAACTAGAAATCACTTTATTAATATGAAAAGAATGTCAAATACATTATTACACTCTTGCTATCGAGCATAATCCCAACAATCTCCCACTTTCTCTATAGCAAATGTGTCATATCTCTCATCCTCATGTTCTCTAGATGCCCATTAAAAAACTCTTTTGTGGAAGAGCCTTTGTAAAGGGATCCGCTAGATTTTCTACTGACTCTATCTTGGTAATCGTCAATTCACCCCTATGCACAATTTCCCGTAGAATGTGATACTTTCTTTCAATGTGTTTCCCTCTCTTATGACTTATTGGTTCTCTCGAATTAGCCACTGCTCCACTATTGGCACAATATATAGTGATCTGCTTATTCGCATCAGGAACCACTTCTAAGTCAATCAAGAATTGACGGAGCCATACAGCCTCTTTAGCAGCCTCACATGCGGCAACATACTCGAATTCCATGGTGGAATCGGTAATACAAGATTGCTTGATACTCCTCCATATGACTGCCCCTCCTCCAATAGTAAACACAGATCCTGATGTTGATTTCCTGGAGTCAGAATCTGACTGAAAAACAGAATATGTATACCCAACGGGAATCAAATCCCCTTCAGAGTATACAAGCATATAATCTTTCGTTCTCCTAAGTTACTTGAAAATATGCTTGACTGTCGTCCAATGATCAGGACCAGGTTTTGATTGAAACCTGCTAACTATGCCTACAACAAAACAAATATCTGGTATAGTGCAGAGCATGACATACATGAGACTTCTAACTGCCAATGCATATGGAACCCTACTCATGAATTGCTCTTCACGCTCATTATTAGGAACGTGTTCCTTAGAAAGTTTGATTCCATGTCTGAAAGGTAACATACCTTTCTTGAAATCTTGCATGGAAAACCTAGACAAGATTTTATCTATGTATGAAGCATGGGATAATGCAATCGTTTTATTCTTTTTATCCCTTATGACTTGGATACCAAGAATATAACTTGCTTCTCATAAATCCTTCATATCAAATTGTTTTGCTAACCATTCTTTTATTGATGTCAATACACCGATATCGTTTCCGATGAGTAGTATATCATCAACGTAAAGAACTAGGAAAACCAACTTGTCGCCTTTAATCCTTTTGTATACACAAGGTTTGTCAAGGTTTTGAATAAATCCAAAACTTTTCACGGCTTGATCGAACCTTATGTTCCAGGATCTGGATGCTTGCTTCTATCTATATATGGGTCTTTGCAACTTGCATACCCTTTCCTCTTGGCCCTTTTCAATGAATCCTTCTGGTTGCATTATGTAGATGCTTTCGTCAAGACTTCCATTAAGGAAAGTTGTCATGACGTCTATTTGCCAAATCTCTAGGTCTGGAGATGCCGCAATGGATAAGAGCATCCTAATGGATTTAAGCATGGCCACAGGAGAGAAGGTTTCTTTATAAACGATACCTTCCTTCTGTGTATAACCTTTAGCTACCAATCTAGCTTTAAAGGTTTCCACATTTCCATCCATTCCTCTTTTCCTCTTGTACACCCACTTGCACTCGATGGGTTTTATCCCTTTAGGCAAATCTACAAGAGACCATACTTTTTTTTTGAACATAGATTCAATTTCAAATTGTATTGCCTTTTGCCAATGGCGACAATCAATATCTTCTATTGCTTCCTTGTACGTATAGGGATCATCGTCGTCCGGAAGATTCTCTACAGATTCTATTAGACCGATGTATCTCTTGGGTTGTCTAACAACCCTCCCACTACAATGAGGTATGGTAGATTGTTGATCTTGTGTTGGTAAGGAACTTACAATTGGGCTTGGTTACGAACCTCTTGTAGAATTATATCTCCTAAAAGCTCATTCAGGACAATTCTACTTTTAGGCACAAAATTATTCATATAGACCTCTTCCAGAAATTTAGCATTTGTCGAAACAAATACTTTAAGATCTGAAGGACTATAAAAATAATATCCTTTTGTTCCTTTTGGATACCCTACAAATATGCATGTTTCTGAACGGGACTCCATCTTTTCTGTCTTTCCTTTTAACACGTGCACAGGATATCCAAATATCCTTAAGTGTTGTACACTAGGCTTTCGCCCGGTCCACAACTCATGCCGTGTTTTAGGAACCGACTTAGATGGTACATCGTTTAGAATGTACATTGCAGTTTGTAAAGCATATCCCCAAAAAGAATTATGGAGCGTTGAATAACTCAACATAGACCTAACCGTATCCAAAAGAGTTCTATTTCTCCTTTCTACCACCTTATTTTGTTGAGGTGTGCCTGGTGCAGAAAACTGAGAAATTATCTCATTATCAATAAGATATTGCTGAAACTCACCAGATAGATAATCTCCACCACGATCAAACCTCAAGATTTTTATGCGTTTCTCAAGCTGATTTTCAACTTCAGCTTTAAATGTTTTGAACATGTCAAAAGCATCCGACTTATGTCTCATGAGATACACATTGCCAAATCTTGAGTGATCATCCGTGAAAGTGATGAAGTACTCATATCCACCTCTAGCTTGAATGCTCATAGGTTCACACACATCAGTGTGTATCAAACCTAAACATTCAATGGCTCTTGTGCCTTTGGTCGTAAACGACCTTTTGGTCATTTTACCTTCCAAACAAGATTCACAAGTTGGTAGATCATCAACCTTTAAGTCACTTAGAGAGGTCCGTCACATACCAATCTTTTAATCCTATTAAGGTTAATATGACCAAGGCACAAATGCCATAGGTAGGTTTCATTTTTTGATAATTTTACTCTTTTATGATTAGGTTCCGTTGATTATGTGTCTAACAAGTGAGAGATATTTCCTGTGCAAATAGAATAAACCGTTTTCCAATGTACCTTTGCAAATAATTTTGTCATTCTTACTAATAATAAAACTTTTATTAAAAGTAACCGAATATTCAAATTTATTTAGACAAGTGACCGAAATTAAATTCCTCTTGAATTGTGGTACATAATAAACGTTTATTAAAACTAAATGCCTATAAGAATCTAAATTGATTCTAATATCCCTCGGTACACTAGTAGACACCAATGCTCCATTGCCTAAATGCAAGTTGAATTCATTCTTATTCAGACTATTCCGTTAACCTTTTTCACCATAAAGGAAACATTTCCCTTTGATCTTGGTTACTTTTTTGGTCTCCTTCTAAGAAGGCCAAAGTTGTTTTTTCTTCTGTTGTTTCTTGACCTTCTAACGGGTCTTAACAGTAGCAACTTTACCAACCATATGAATCTCTTGACCCTTACCTTTCACAAGGATCTTCTAGATGCTTTGATCATTTTGTATCAGGCCTTGCAAGATGTTTTCCTTATTGTTCAAGGTGTAATTCAACTTGAACTGATCAAAGGAATCTGATAGTGAGTTGACAATCATGTCAATTTTTGTTTCATCGTCTATCTCAGCACCACTCAGTTCAGCAAAATTGAGATGTGCTATGACTTTCATCATGTGATCTTTCACACCCTGTCCAGGTTTCATCCTAAGATTCTTAAAGCAATCACTGCCTCTCTCTCTTAGTCGTCCTAGACCTCATAGCAAACATCTCCTCTGGAGACATCATTATATCGGCAGCAGTCTCCATTCCTTAATGTTGCTGTTGCAACACGTCGGAGATGGTGGCCACAATGTAACGTACCATCTCTTCTGAAGACTCCCACTGCTGATACTCATCTCTTTGCTCTTGAGTAGATTCATTAGCAGGAGTAGGTAGTTTAGGAGTATACATAATGAACTTATACTTTTCAGCTTGCAACAACCTCAATATTCCTTTTCCATGTGACATAATTATCACCAGTTAAAGTATTATCTTTTAGGATATTGATTAGGAATAAGGTCATGATTTCTTTTTAATAACAAAAATTATATAAGTAAACAATCATGATATAGCACTTTTGAATATTTATCTTGAATTAAATAAAATAATTCAATCGTAAAAATTCAACGGTGATCCAACACCCATAAATGTCACGCCTCCTTTGGGAGTACGCACCATTTACTAGTTGGACTAGGTCCCACTTAATTGTTAACATAACAACCAACGTTTTCTATTTTAGCCTTGCAATTTTATTAACAAGAACTCTTAGAAGGAAATTAATAAAATTACATTGAGTGTGTTATCAAGTTATCGACCTTCAATATAATCCCTCACGAATATCCCTCCTTTGGGAGTGGATATCGTTTGGGCTAATTGTCTAGTCTATCCTTGTAAAGAAGTATCTTGCTAAATTCCATTCATAAATACCTCTTGGGAGGTTATTCACGAAACATAAAGCTCAACTAAACTTGGAGGCTGTAGATGTTCCAAAACACCTTCTCCCACTCAATTGATTAAGGCGTGTGATCGAATTCCAAAGAATGATTTACCAAGTTATCTAGATGCCAATTTAGATACTTAAACCATTCAATGCATGTTCATACCAAAAGAGATATATGAGTGGCACTTCTATTCTATATGACATGTTATCAAACAATGACAAACATTGTAATATTTACAAAAATATAAAAAGCTACAATTTTGGTCCATCCTAGAAAAGCAAGTAAATTACATATGTCTTGGAATACAAAAACTCCTTTATTGGCGAACAAGTCTTCACGCGACCCTCGGTGTCTGGACTCTCTCGGCTGCCTCCCATGGGCATACGCACCCTTGGCCCTTACCCATGGGCGTGCACATGCCACAAACTCATAAAAGGCTGCCATGCGCAGCCCATGCCTTAAAAAACGTGGTTGCGTGCTCTTCGCACGCACGTTCGTTGCTACGACTCGCACGGTCTCAAACTTGTTCTGGTTGCTCCTAATTCTTCAAGCCTTCTAGTCTTCGAAACTTGAGTGTATTACAGAAGAATTATGAATAAAAATACTGCAATTTTTTTAATTATTATTACAACAACAAAATAAAATAAAAAACTTAGCAACTACCAAGAAGGAAATTATGGCGATGATAGATCACCCTTTTTGTTATAATCCCAAAACAAAATACAATGAAATTCTAAGACCAAAATTGAGCAATAACAATCCACATATGAAGCATATATATATATATATATATCCATACATTCCAATGTAAATATATATGTGAATACCTAGAGTGTCATCTCTTTCTAAAACATGCATATATACAATAAAAAGAAAAAGATTCTCGTACACATACATCAATTAATCAAGGGTACAACCAGCCTCTGATACCAATTGTAGGAAGAAAAAAAACGGTTCAAAACGCAACGGAAGCGTGAGAAATAAGAAAATTCGGGTTTGCGTATAAATAAAATTGTTTCCCTTTTATACAACGAGAATCTTAACCCTAGATTAATTGATGTATATAAAAAGTGTCGTACCTTTTCACGTGATGATTGAACAAGCGCCGAATCAATTCCGTAAGATCTTCCAATCCAATCACGAATGTGAATCACCTAGAAGTGTGGACTCCCTTTCTTTAAATCGTATACCTGAGGATGGAAACAAATAAAATCTTTCTCTTTGTTAGTTACAATAATCCTCCAAGAAGAAAACAAAAAACGTTGGGTCACTTGTGAATTATCAATCAATTTGATTGAAACTCGCATGAACCTTGATTTCATGTTGTACACAAAACCTTTTGATGTAAAGGCTACTAGTGTACTATCGAAAACCAAATGTTCTTTCTTCCTATTTCTTCTTTCTCGAATCACACATTATTTCTTAGAGTTGATCGAATTTTGTCTAGAGTAAAATCAAATTTTTCTCCCTCAAAATTCCTATGATGGCCGAATTCTCTCCACAAAGAATTACCTAGGCTAGCCGAAATCTTCTCTTGAAATTACGCTAGGGCTGGCCGAAATTCACTCTTAGAATTACTTAGGCTAGCCGAAAATTACAAGAGATATATATAGGATTATAAATCCTCTCCTAAGAAGGATTTACTTGGTTGGCAAGAATCCTTTCCTTAGGTGGATTTATTTGGTAGTTAAGAATCCTTATCTAAAAGGAATTCTATCCTCACCTATATACATATGGGCTGGCCGAAATTCACAGGATATGTATTAGGAAACTTAATTCTTTTTCTAAGAAGGATTTACTTGGTTATTAAGAATCCTTTCCTTAGGTAGAATTACTTGGTGGTTAAGAATTTTTTTCAAAAAGCAATTCTATCCTACACCAAGACTCCTAATCCAACTCAATAGTGGGTTTGTAACCATATTAAAGACTTTCTAATTTGATTAGATTTATTTATCTACTTATCAAATATAGCCTTTAATATTAATTATACTACTAACAATAGTATAATTTTAGGAGACCAACTCCTACTAGGAAAAAGATTTTGACTTTTAATTAAATAATTAATTAATCAACAAATTAATTAATTTCCATTTAATTAAATTATAAAATAAAAATAATATAATTAAGCTATTCTTAATTAGCCTTGCCGCCCAACACATGTATATGGGCCATATATTATTTTTCTTATTTTATTAAATCCATTGGATCTTAATAAAAAGTCCACATGTGAACTAGACCTATTCTTACAAAAAGAAACAAGTTCACATGCCTTAATACAATTCTGGATAGACCCCTAAATTGGTCTGGTAGAATATATCAAGTGATCCATACAAGTTCGTGTGGATTGGGGATCTTGGCGGGCTATCTAAATTTAAGCTCCAGTAGACACAACCCAATCACAATCAACAAATGATTCACTTAGGTCCGATCTATTTAATTTTAGTTCATTCCACTAAAGAACTAAAATTGAACTCTTAAATAAAGATAGAATAAGTTGATGTTATTCATTCATACCCTAGACAACCTTATTGGATAAAGTGTATTCTCGTGAAGAATACCAGTAATCGCCAAGAGCTCATAGACCGCCTATAGATCTCCAAGTTACCATATTTACTCATATGACCGCATTTTGAACTTGGATATTTTGACTTGTCCAGAAGCCATGTTTCAATAGACACTATTGAAAACTTAACGTTAAGATTTAATATTCAATACCTCAAAACATCCATCTGATGGTATTCTATTCTCATTATATAAATAGAGCCACGATGTCCATATCTACAAATGAAGTCCTCTATCGATTAACAAATGAATACCACCAAACTATCGAGGATAGACTATGCTATATAATCGTACTCATTGATAGCTCAAATGATAACACTTGTAACCATAAGTCCATCATTTATCTCAGGATTGAGATAGACTCTCCGATTGTCTTCAAATGAAAACTGTTATCCATTGACGGTTCTAGATAAAGTATTTCATTGTGATCCTATTCAATGCACCCAGTACACTAGATTCTTTTGCCCAAAGACACCACACTTTGATGATTTTAGACTCATCATAACACATTTGATCTCACTCAAATGCTAGCAAAAAAATCTACAACTTTAACAAGATAAATGCGCCTAACCTTTTATCTTAAGTTTTGAATATTATTCAAGACTAACTAAAGAACTGTGTCTACCTCATACATATCTAGATGTATGAACAATTCTTCTTTTCTCATAGTCTTTTGACCTTATGATTATTTACTTTTGACAATTATAATAATTAAACTATAAATGCTATAAGATTTGTTAAACTAGAAATCACTTTATTAATATGAAAATATTGTCAAATACATTATTACACTCTTGTTATCGAGCATAGTCCCAACACATAGCACCGTAATATATGATTTGTAATCTTCCGGTTTCAGTTGTCATTGCTTACATAGTAGACTGATATATGCGTCAATATGCTAGTTCAAAGTGAAGTAAAATTAAATTGAGAAATTTTCAGTATGCTACACCAATGTTTATATAAATATGTAATTGTAACCAAACTCATTGGATAACCAACAAGTTGTAGATTCCAACTCGATAAAGAATTTCTTAGTTACGAAGTAGTCGGATCCGACGTTCAACCTGTGAAGAAAAGTAGGAATATTTCACTTACAAGCTATTAACAACAATATATATTTTGAAAATAAGGAACAACGAACATGTTACAAAATGTTACGATGTCACTGTGTCGCTTTTCTTAAAACATGCATACTTTAATTTCAATTTTTTTTTCTCTCTCGCAGCTGCTTGGAATGGGTCATTAGATGGTGAAGTCATATAGCGAGATTTAATCTTCAATTGCTGCTCTCGCTCATTTTGCACAGCCAGGTACTCTCGCGTAGTTGCATCCCTTACTATTTTGTCAACTACCAACGGGGAAGGGGCCTGCACATTTAATCCCTCCTGCACCAAAATGTTTTGGACCAAAAGCTCAAGGCCCTCACCATCGGTTTCATCATCCCCAACAATCCCCGTTTCTCGGGCATGATCGGACCCAAAAACCTCCATTCCAAGGGCTGTATCACCCCCACCCCCCCGAGCATCTCCTTCGCCATCCCCTTTACCAGAAGTAACCTCACCCCTACCATGGCTACCATTACCCTCAGCATTAGGACTGCCCATGTTTTCCTCTTGCACTTCGTGAGAATTCTCTGGTCTACGTGATTCAAAATGTTGATGAACTAGCATTGAGTAGTTAGGGTCAAACCGATGTGGCTCAGAATAAGGCGTCCTATCAGGGGTAATTTGTGTTTTTTTTAATATAAAAAAGAGCACAAATTAAAGTTGCATGTCAGTAAGTTCAAGTTAAATGCTAGTACAAAGCCAAGTTACATGCTAGAACAAAACCAAGTTACATGCAAGTACAAAACCAAGTTACATGCCAGTAAAAAACCAAGTTACATACAAGTACAAAACCAAGTTACATGCTAGAACAAAACCAAGTTACATGCTAGTACAAAACCAAGTTACATGCTAGTACAAAACCAAGTTACATGCTAGTACAAAACCAAGTTACATGCAAGTACAAAACCAAGTTACATGTTAGAACAAAACCAAGTTACATGCCAGTACAAAACCAAGTTACATGCCAGTACAAAACCAGGTTACATGCCAGTACAAAGCCAAGTTACATGCTATAACAAAACCAAGTTACATGCTATAACAAAACCAAGTTACATGTCAGTACAACACAAAGTTACATGCCAGTACAAAACCAAGTTACATGCCAGTACAAAACCAAGTTACATGCCAGTACAAAACCAAGTTACATGCTAGTACAAAACCAAGTTACATGCTAGAACAAAACCAAGTAAAATGCTAGTACAAAATCAAGTTACATGCTAGTACAAAACCAAGTTACATGCTAGAACAAAACCAAGTTACATGCTAGTACAACACCAAGGTAGGGAATTGAAAACAAAGTTACATACCAGTAATTTGAAGTTACCTGATGACGTGGCTTAACAAGATCATCAAACCTTTTGTCCACCCTGTCAAGCGTTTGTTTAGGCCCATCTCCATTGCCGAAACCTCCTTCTGTATTTCCTTCTTCACAATGTCTTCAAAGCGCTTTGACATTGCATTCATTAGTTCCCTTATTATTCTTGAAGAGTTTGTTGAGTCATCACCCACCTAAAGTGTACAAAGAAAAAAAAACTTGAGCATCGATTTCTAGTTTACTTAACGAAATGATTTTATCGGCTAGTAATCAAATTACCGATGACATGGCTGGAGATGTATGCGTCCTTTTTGTCCTTCTTCCCTTTTTTTCTTTATGAGGAGACATCTTCCTCTTCATCTGTTTAGGTCGTGATTGACCTCTATCATTAGCATCATCATCATCATCATCATCATCATCATCATCATCATCAGCATCATTACCATCATCATTAGCATCATCATTAGGCCGTTGCTCACAATCATCATAATTGAGTGGAACAAACTGTGGACCTTCAGACAAATTCGTGTCCACACCAACCAAGTAAGTCTGTATCTTCTCATCGTTAGTTGGATTTAATACCTCCAACGCAACATGTTGTATAGTTAACAGAAGTGTCATGATTTGTTTAAGTACTAATATAAAGAAAACTGAATTTTAGATTAGGAAAGAAAAAAACATACCTTTCCCTCATTCACTTCTTGTTCATACTTTGCAAATTTGGTAAAGAAATTGTGAGGCCTCTTAAAAATACTCCAGTTCTTCAAACGGGGATGGTTGTGACATAAGTTGTTCCTCACCAATTCAACTAATGAGCTGCAGGCTTCCATCGCCCATAACTGGCATTTCATAATTTTTTAACAATTTAACTACACGAGTTCCAGTAAGGATACATGCTACATGCTACATGTTACAAGTTACATGCTAGTTGAAAATGAAGTTACATGCTAGTTGAAAATGAAGTTACATGCTAGTTCATTTAATCACAAAATATAAAGACTAATCTAATGCACAATTTCAGTAATGTTAAATGCTACAAGTTACATGCCAGTGCAAAATAAAGTTACATGTTAGTTAATAATGAAGTTACATGACAGTCCATATCTACAATTTGAACAAAATTATTAACAATTGAACTTCAAAAATAAAATTATGGACATATGCTTAAAAATAAGATTTGAAAGCTCACCAATACTGTCCAAGGGAAGCCGTATAAGTTATAGTGTGCGACGACCTTCCTTTGCGCATTTGCAGACCGGAAACCTTAGCGTAGGTAGTGTATTGTCATAATATACACATAAGTTCCCCATGGAAAAGAATTGAAGGATTCTAGATCCACCACCAATGCAAACAGCCATAATGACACTTTCCTCCTCAAATCTTGTCCAAACAAAACATTATTGGCAATCAATACCACGGCCATTTTCAAACCATCCTTTGGTTGCTCAAATTGACCACCCATAAACTTTTCCCATACATGTTTCAGTTGCACATTCTCATCCCCCCGAAATATCTATCATGGATCCTACCAGAAATGGCATGATAAGTTTTCAAAAAAATGTCAGACATCACCCCAAATTTTAGGCCTGTGACCAAACAAAATTCTCTTTTCGTGAATTTGGCCACTTTACCACCTACTAAGAAGTGGAATTCATCCTCACGGGTCACTCAAGGTATACATATTTGCCTCAACAACAAGTTATGCATTATGCCCGCCGAAAAAGTCACCTTTTTTCGGGATGGCAAGTAGATGCCCGAAACATGTCTTCCGTAACGCACCCAACTGTTTTACTTGTTTAAGAACCTTAGCAATCTCCGACAACCAATTCAAAATGCTGTACAAATTTATGGTGGACTTTTTTAACCATAAATTCCTCGGTTTGATCAGAAAATCCTCTAAATTCATATTCTCCATCTACAAAATCACAAAAATTAAAAATTGCACTATAATTTATTATATAATTATGAATTCCTCGGTTTTTTGTTTTTGTATTGTTCTAATCATAACAGTAATCTATGTATTCCGAAGTTGAACAATATATATATATATATATATATATATATATATATATCAAAGCATTGAAAAAAAGTGACATACAAATTTGACACAATTTCTGGTCAAACGACACCAAGGCCTGGCAAATCGGGTTCGTGGGTAGGGTTGGACAAAACCCGACACGACCCATTTATTAAATGGGTCGTGTCGGGTCAACCCGTTTATTAAACAGGTAGAACTTGTCAAACCCGACCCAACCCATTTAATAAACGTATAACCCAACCCGACCCGTTTATAATATGTTTGATTTTTTATATATTAATAATTATTAAAAATATAATATAAATCTAAACTAAAAATATCCTTAAAAAACCAACATAATAACCAATTAAACCACATCTCAATTTAGACGAGCCACAAAAAGATTATAAAGTTTATACAATCCACAAATGATAGAATATATAAAAAAAAACAATTAAAACTAATAAAAACAATAAATAAATACCGATAGTTTAACTGTTGAGATCTTCAAACTTTATATTCCTTAAAACATTGGCAATTGCAAGATGAAAGTTAAAACAATGTAAAAATTAGTTATTTATCATTGAGCCATAATTGTTGTTGCAAGTATTCTCCCAATTAATTTTAAATTTCACATTTTTTCCAAACTAATCGTGTTAACCCGCCAACCCGTTTATAAATCCCAACCCAATCCGTTTTGTTAAACGGGTTGAACGAGTCAACCCGTTTATCAACCCGAACCCATTTAGCTCCACCCAACCCAACCCAACCCAACCCAACCCAACCCAAATTCGTTGGGTTCGTGTCAACTCGTCGTGTCATGACCCAAATTGCCAGACCTAAGTGAGGCAAGCATCGTAACTGACATAAAATTCAAAATTTCTTTATTCAAAATAAATATCAAAATCACCCCAAAGACACATATGAAAATTATAGTTTCAAAACTATAAGTATCAACCATCATCAACTCTCCATTAATTCATTTTAATTAATAAGTACCAAAATTTCTCAAACGAACAAATTACATAAATTGGAAGCGACAAAAATTGAAGAAGAAAACACACAGAAATTACCTCAATCGAGAACCTGCCTAGATGAAGAAGAAGATTGCGATGACGAAGAAGAACAAGATTCAGGTATCAGATTTCAAGAAACTGGTCAAATGAAGAAAAAATTTGTGACGACGACGGGAGGGAGCCACGACGACGAGGAGCGGCACTGACAGTGACACGAGACGGCGACTGGGACCGGCAGCGACGTCGACTGGGAGCGATAGCGAAGACGATGAAGAATGCCAAAAAGAGCAACGGGGACAGTTCCTTTTTCTCTCTTTCTCTCTCTTTCGTTTTTTTACTTCATGTAACCCTAATATTTTTTACTTGATGTAAGAAAAGTTAAACTTTTGGAATTGTTATTTTTCACCGCCCATTTCAAATCTAAGGGTAATAATGTCCAAAAATGGTCAATATTGATAAAAACAATAAAAAATATAATGGTGTCGAAAAACAATAACTCAATAAAATATATATATATATATATATATATGTATGTGTGTGTGTGTGTGTGTGTGTGTGTGTGTGTGTGTGTGTGTGGGGTGGGGTGGGGTGGGGTGGGGTGGGGTGGGGGGGTGAATTCATAAGTAATCTAAAATTTTATTGAGTTATTGTTTTTAGCCACTATTATATTTTTTATTGTTTTTATCAATATTGACCACTTTTGGACATTATTACCCTTAGATTTGAAATGGGCGGTGAAAAATACAATTTCAAAAGTTTAACTTTTCTTACATCAAGTAAAAAACATTAGGGTTACATGAAGTAAAAAAACGAAAGGGAGAGAAAGGGAGAGAAAGGAACTGTCGCCGTCACTCTTATTGACGTTCTCCGTCGCCGTCGTTGACGCTCCCAGTCGTCGTCGTTGCCGGATGCGTGAATTCATAAGTAATCTAAAAACTCACACCTACCTTATGTGTTTCACCAAAAACCAACCTTTTTCTTTTGTCTATATATATATATATATATATAAATGTGTTGTTCGTGACAAGCATATCACCCATTTTTTAAAATTTTTAAATAATATATATCACATATATAATATTTAAATATTAGATCAAATCTATATTTGATTTTTAAAAACTTTCAAATAAAAAATATCTCATATCTTTTATTTGATTTTTAAAAACTTTCAAATAAAAAATATTTCATACTTTTATTTGATTTTAATTTTGAATTCAAACTATTTAAATTCAAAAATAAAATATTTAATTTAATAAAATATTTAATTTAATAAAATAAAATAATCATATTATCTTATTTTATTCAAAAATAAATATCAACAAACACCCTCCATTTAGTGATTAATAAAATAATTAAATAATCTCATTATTTAAGTTATTTAATCATCATTATCTATTAACTAAATAATCTCGTTATTCAATTAATTCCCGAATAAATACGTGTCACTTTCATACATAATTAACTGTGCAATCCAATTAACTAACCGTAACCCTTGTTACCTAAATCGATCGGGCTAGCAAGGGGACCTAATGTACCTACAGTATTTTGAGCTCCAATAATCCTCAGAATCATTAATTAAACTCTTTAATTAATATTCCTTAATTATTAACTCCGGTGTTATTCCATTAAAAACCCGAAACTGTACTCTCTCAATTGTAGACGTTTTTACATAGACCGATACAGCTCGGTGTCCATCGATATAACTATTACATATGGTGTGATCCTCCACAGTAGTTCATAAGTAGAGCTGGGTCATAATGTCCGTTATACCTCTAATTACAAATATCCTTTAAGTACCATTGATTCTCTAATGGACAATAAATCCTATTTCCTCACGGAATTAGAAGAGCGCTCATATTGTCCAAGCCCCAAATCAACCCTTAAGGGAACTACCATCTACTTCGCACAAGAAGGAGTGGATTCCACTATTGTGTACAAACCTTCTCAGCCACAAGCCAACCGCAATCCCAACATACAGAGAATATTGATCAGGAAATACATCTGACCTCACCCATGATATATCAAAGACCACGATCTAATCTGAAGGAGTCGATAAGACACTCAGGATTAAGATCACCCATATATAGCCATCATTAGTTGATATGTATGAATCTCATCGGTAAACGGATCTTGGTGTGAGATTCATATAGATCATGACCCAGTCCTATAAGAACACATCATACAAGGTGCCTCCATTCCCATATCTCATATGAATGATTCATGATAGAATCACTGTATATTACGGAATGAACCGCAGCTATAGATTAACCACAAATAAAGTACCCAGCTTTATTTGCTATCTATGGACTCTTTAGATTGCACGTCTCTTATTGTATCCATCCGTATATGACACTCATATACACAGTTCGAGATTACATCCGGCAATCCAGGATGTTAATATGTACACAAGTTTATAAAAAAAAAACAACATAACAAAATGAATTGAACCTTTCCTTTTATTTACTTCATAAATCCATTTACAAATTACATGCTTAGGGTATAAACCCCAACAGAGACGTGTACCTTATGCATCGATAGTAGGTAGTCTCATGTATGCTATGTTATGCACGAGACCGGACATCCGCTGTGCAGTGGGAGTAGTTAGCAGATACCAGTCCAACCCAAGATTGGATCATTGGGTTGCTGTCAAAATAATTCTCAAGTATCTTCAGATACTGAGAGACTATATGCTAGTGTATTCCGGGTAGGATTTGATCCTATTAGGATACACGGATTCTGGTTTTCAGTCAGACGGGGATTCTAGGAAATCCACATCTGGATCAGTATTCACCCTGGGTGGTGGAGCCATTGTGTGGAGAAGTATCAAGTAATCTTACATTATTGACTCCACTATGGAAGCCGAATATGTAGCCGCTTACGAAACTGCTAAAGAGGATGTTTGGCTCCGTAAGTTCTTGAGTGATCTGGAAGTTGTTCCAGATCTGGATAGGCACATCACACTTTATTGTGATAACAATGGTGTTATGGCTAATTCCAAAGAACCAATAAGCCACAAAAGAGGAAAGCATATAGAGAGAAACTATCATCTCATTAGAGAGATAATGCATAAAGGAGATGTGATCGTCACAAAGATAGTCTCAAAAGATAATCTCAAAAGATAATCATGTTGATCCATTTTCGAAGACCTTACCGGCTAAAGTGTTTTTGGGTCACCTAGATGGTCTAGGGTTACGAGACATGCCTCACATGCTTTAGTGTAAGTGGGAGATTGTTGAGGTTTATGCCCTAAAAATGTAATTTATAAATGGATTTATAAAATAAATAAAAGGAAAAGTTCAATTCATTCTTGTTGTGTTGTTTATTTTATAACTTATGCATATATTTAACATCAAAGATTGCCGGATGTAATCTCGAACTGTGTATATCAGTGTCATATACGGATGGATACAGTAAGAGACGTGCAATCTAAGGAGTCCATAGATAGCAAATAAAGCTGGGTACTTTATTTGTGGTTAATCTATAGATGTGGTCTATTCCGTAATGTACGATGATTCTATCCTGAATCATTCATATGAGATATGGGAATGGAGGCACCTTGTATGATGTGATCATACAGGACTGGGTCATGATCTATATGAATCTCTCACCAATATCCGTTTACCGATGAGATTAATATATATCAACTAATGATGGCTATATGTGGGTGATCTTAATCCTGAGTGTCTTATCGACTCCTTCAAGTTAGATCGTGGTCTTTGATATACCATGGGTGAGGTCGGATGCTGTTCCCGGTCAATATGCTATGTATGTTGGGATTGCGGTTTGACTTGTGGTTGAGAAGGTTTGTACATAATAGTGGAATCCACTCCTCTTTGTGAGAAGTAGATGGTAGTTCCCTTAAGGGTTGATTCGGGGCTTGGACAATATGAGTGCTCTCCTAATTCCGTAAGGAAATATGATTTATTGTCCATTATAGAATCAATAGTACTTAAAGGATATATGTAATTAGAGGGGTATAACGAATATTATGACTAAACTCTAATTATGAACTATTGTGGAGGATCACACCATAT
Source organism: Dipteronia dyeriana (assembly GCA_032871835.1). Classification (NCBI taxonomy): domain Eukaryota; kingdom Viridiplantae; phylum Streptophyta; class Magnoliopsida; order Sapindales; family Sapindaceae; genus Dipteronia; species Dipteronia dyeriana. The sequence continues at coordinate 12,882,958 of CM065303.1, forward strand.
ATAATGGCTATATCGATGGACACCGAGCTGTATCGGTATTTGTAAAAGCGTCTACAGTTGAGAGAGTGCAGCTTCAGGTTTTTAGTGGAATAACACCGGAGTTAATATTCAAGGAATATTAATTAAAGAGTTTAATTAATGATTCCGATGATTATTGGAGCTCAAAATACTGTGGGTCCATTAGGTCTCCTTGCTAGTCCGATCGATGTAGGTAACAAGGGTCACGATTAATTAATTGGATTGTCCAATTAACTGTGCTACGAAATTGATAGTATCTATTCAGAAATTAATTAAATAATGAGATTATTTAATTAGTGAATGTTAATGATTATGTTAATTAAATAATTAGATTATTTAATTGTGTAATTAATTATTAATTGGAGGGTGTTTGTTGATATTTAATTTTTAAAGATAAGATAATTTGATTATTTTATTTTTATTAAATTAGATATTTAATTTTAAATTTAAAAAGTTTGAATTTAAAATAAATTGATTAATTTCTTTAAAGATAGAAAATATCTTAAAATATTGAAATCGATTGTTATATATATATATATGTGTGTGTTTTAAATAAGATAAAAAATAAAAACCAATCAACAGAGCACTAATTAGAGTTGCCATAAGATGCAATTGATTAGGTGTGTGAATTAATTGTTAAAAAAAAAACGCATACAGTGTTTGTATGGGATGCAAACACTGTGTGAATCAATTAAAAAGATGAGCACAGAAAACGTGCAAAACAACTTTGCATTTGAGAAAAAAAAATGATTTTGTTTTATTGTGTGTACCTGATACACACGCAAATAGAAAAAAAAAATACATAAGTTTTATATGAAATGAAATTTATATATGCGTGAAATCAATACATCAAATTAAGAACAAAAAGTTTCTTTAAGTATTTTTCTACATATTTCATTCAAGTTTCTGATTCAAGTTTCTGAGACCGTGACGCGCTCATACGCAGTTACTAGTTCCAGGAGATAGCAAGGAAGATCGAGTGGTTCAGACATGAGCATATCGTAAAGTGCAGGAGCCTTCAAAAGTTGGCAAGATTTTCTTCTTCTCTTTATATTGGTTACAATTTTATGTGTTTACATATTGTATGTAATAGTTCCGAAAAATAATTACGATCCCAAGTTCATTGGTCCCAGATACAGATTATGATCTGTATAAAAAAAAATTAAAACCTAGTTCCGCTGCGTGATCGGTGAACCGGGTTCCAACAACTTCCACCATGATGGATGATCAATTTTGTTTCATCCATATTCCTACAAGTCAAGTAATTGACATTTAAAGTGTTTCACATGTAACTTTAAAATGAATTTACATGTAACAAAATAGAACTTGGATGAAATATAACTTCACAAATCACCTAGTATGTAACTTCATAAATAACAGACCATGTAACTTAAAAAATAACCTAGCATGTGACTTAAAAAATAACCTAGCATGTAACTTAATAAATAACCTAGAATGTAACTTCATAAATAACCAAACATGTGACTTAAAAAATAACCTAGTATGTAACTTAAAAAATAACCTAGCATGTAACTTAAAAATTAACCTAGCATGTAACTTCAAAATTAACCTAACATGTAACTTTAAAAATAACCTAATATTTAACTTGGGTACAAAAAATAACCTAGTATGTAACTTTAAAAAACACTCCCATGTAACTTGTGTACAAAAACTTACAATAGTTGGTTTTCACTCCAAATCGAAATTACAGACACATGAACTTACAAATAAACTGGCATGTAACATTAATTTGAACTGGCATGTAACATTGAAATGGCCTATCATGTAACTTGGGAATAAAAATTGACAGTAAATGAGTTTCACTCAAAATCGAAACCATCCTATTTTTCTTTAGATAAAACTTATTCATTCTTGTAAAAAACAAGTAGGGAATGGATACATATCGTCAACTACTTCAAGACAAAGTTTGATGCTAAGTTTCGGATCTGGATCTACTTTCAAGAATGTGGTGGCCGAAATCAGTTCAGATACACGATTTACCTACAGAGACGAAGACCCACGAGTTTCAGACCCGATTTTGCAGGGTCGGTTTTCAGACAGAAGAAGCTCTATTTTTCAGAGAGACAGAACACGATAAAGAACACGATTTCAGAGAGAATAAGCAAAAAAGAATATGGTTTCAGTGAGAATAAGCAAATCGGTTTTGAAAGAGATCATGGTTTGAAAGAGAAGAAGCGAAAAAAATAGAGAATAAACAGAGAGAGTGTGAGAAATCTTTGGGTGGGAAAAATTGGGACACATAAAACAAAAATGAGGACATATTTGGAAGTTCATGGTTAAAGATGCTAATTATAAACAAAAAAAAAGTTTTGGCTAAAAACAATAACTCAATAAATTTTTAGATCATTTCTTGCAATTCTCTCTCTCTCTCTCTCTCTCTCTCTCTCTCTCTCTCTCTCTCTCTCTCTCTCTCTCTCTCTCTCTCTCTCTCTCTATATATATATATATATATATATATATATATATATATATATATATATATATATATAGACCATTAAAAAGGGTTGAAGCTTTGATACCATATAAGAGGTTATTGCAAACCTTAATATTATTATTCACATTGCAGAGAATATATACAAGAGATAGACTTGTCGTATAATAGGCATATTTTAAATACAATAGGTTACAATCAGTTAATTCCTACATTATAGCTAACAATTAATAGATACATCTATCAAGGTAAATGTAAATTTGTAATTGTTGTAGAGCTTGTGGATGCGATTCTAATGATATGTCATGATGTTAGGTTTTGACTCGTATTCTCAAATGAACCCAATGTGAACCAAACGAGACTTAATTGATGTGCTACTTTCTGGAGACATGGAAAACGTTTGGAAGTTAGATATGGTGTGTAAGGGAGGTTTAAAGACCATGAAGAAATGAAGAAGTAGTTTGTTTCAACGTATTGATCGCGGTTTTCTGAGTGATGTATTTTCAGGTGACTTGTAACGGTTTAGGAAGCGGGTACACAATCGTGACTCGAATCGTAGTCAATCATAGGCATGCGTGGAACATGAAATCTTCAGTGGAAAAGGAAAATAATTCTTTTGGAAGTTCTCGTGCTTGAAGGAAAATGATTTCTCTTTACAATAATACTTGTGCATAAATTTAAGGAAATAGTATTTATGTGAAACAAGAAAGTCTTTGTATGTGTAGGAGATGAGTTTCCTTGTTGGTCTAAGCTCCATGTGACTAGTATAAATAGAACCTTGTAAGTAGGTTATTTTGTGTGGAGAAAAAAGAGCAGCTGTAGCATCGGAGAGTGGGTGGTTCCAGAGGAGACCCCTCGGAATATCCGGGGATCAAGAGGAGAGATCCGTGGGTGATATTCAAAGGTAACCTATGGGGATATTCTTGATATAAGTGTACTCGGAAGAGGACTCTGTGAGTGTTGTGAGCTGAGAGCCATGATGTAAAGTTCGGTTGTGAGCTTAAGGGATTGGTAAGGCTAAGTAATTTGAGGTTGGGTTGTGAGAGAGAGAATTTTAGAGTATATGGTTGTAATAATTTATCATACAGTGAAACTTTCTTTATTGTCTTAACGGGCCGTGATTTTTTTCTTCCTAATTTATGGTTTTCCACGTATATCTTGTGTTGTGTGATTGTTTATTTTTCTCTCATCTTATTTTTCTACTATAAACGTTAATTGCTATGAGTTACTGTCGAATATTAGACATGTCGCTTTCGTGTCATTGATTCAAATTCCCAACATACGGGCCCAAATCTAATATCGTTTTCCTCTCACGCAAGCTTGTAGAAGTGTCCTACATCAAATTGAACAATAAGGTGGAATTTGAATTTGACACAATGTGATGCTTGACACCTTAATTTATAAATTTGACATAAAAATTAAAATTTGAAAACGTTTAACGTCGTAGGTCGTAGGTCGTAGGTTCAAGTTGTAACCCTACTCAAAATCCAGAAGTTGTAATTAAAATATAATGTAAAATTTTAGTTTTAAAAGCATATTATTTTGATGATATGATGTTGGTTAGGTTGAAACCTAAATTATTTATGGTTAGGTTGTGGAGACTCGAATTATCTATAATGCGGTACGAATTTTTTGTACTAGATCACTAATTATTATTAGTGGAAATTATCATATTAGTGTAAAAAAAAAAAAACACTGCTTCCCACGGATGAGAATCAATGTAAAAACTATCACCGGTTGAAATTAATGATCCCGTACGAAATCTTTTTAAATAATGTTTAGCACCACAAGGGCAAATCTGGAAAATGACAACAGAACTTTCCTTTTAATTGTGTTTGCCGGCATCATTTCCCGCCACCAAAGACACAAAATAGGGTTTCACTCACTGAAACTCACATAAAACCATTCAAACTCCTGCACAAACAAAAACCAATTTGATTTTTCATTTCGATCTCTCTCTCTATCTCTCTATAATGGCTGGTCAATCCGATCCTCACATATCTTTGTTTTCTCCACAAGAGGTCTGTACTCATCTCTCAATTTCTTCTTATTATAATTTTACCATTGTTATTTAAATATCTGGTTTCCGATTTTTACTATTTTTGTAATTGATATTCTATTTATGTTGTTGATCAGATTGAATTCATGGCAGAAGATGAGTTGGTGGAGATCGTGCCGAACATTAGAATGGATCCTCTCAATTTTATATCCGTAATTCCCCAGCCCTCTTAATGAAAATTGAACTCAATCTGTTGTTATATATATAATTATTTACTTTATAATACTTTTTGTTTGTGTGTTTGATTTATTTAAATTGCAGGGCGATTTCGGTCCCTTTTTCCCGCAAATACCAGCTAAAGTCCCGCTGTGGCTTGCCGTGGCCTTGAAGAAGAGAGGGAAATGCACGATTCGGCCTCCTCAGTGGATGTCCATTGGTGAGTGTATCAACTATTTTACTTGTAATATATGTGTTTTTTAATTTAGTACTCCATTAGTTCTGGTGCATTCGTAGTTGGGTTTTGGTCAAGTTTTTGCAATTCATGTAGAAACCTCTTGTTTGTTTGACATTAGTTTTCTTTGCTGTGTAAATTGAGGTGAATTATATAGTGATGATATCTTTGAATCTCCATAACTGGGTGTTTGCTTTGTACGAGATTCAGTTTGTGTACTTTATACATGTGTAAACATCTCACCATGTTAGATATGTTATGACATGGTTGTGACACAATTTTGCATGACTAAGCCTAACAATGCGTTCTATGTGTTTTGTAACATATGTTAGAATATATATTGTGCTTAGCTATGAAAACAGATGGAAGGTTCATTGAATATTAAAACTGGGAAAGCACAATTTAACCGGTGGCTAGAACACTAATCTTAAGTGTCCTTCCTTCATTTATTATTATTCTAAGCATTTTGGTTTTGCAACTCTTTCTGTTAGGCAGTTTTATCTTGTGCAACAGTTTTATGTTGGCTAAAGTAGTACTTTTTTGTTTTCTCTTTAAATTTGAAGCAGCTTGTTTCAATGCATGTTCTTCATCATGATTTTTTTTGTTATAATTCGGTCTTGTTTGGTGCTTGAGGTTTGTAAAATCTAGAATTGACCTTTAACCTTGGATAATATTAATTAGGAAATGCGTGTTTTTGGAAGTTACATTGATTGAATAAACATAATATCATTTGTCTTTATAATTTTTTTTTCTTGCTATCTAATATCTAGGAATATTTTTTTTAATGGTTCTTTAGTGAGGCTAAAAATAAGATAATTAAAGGGAATTGTAGATTGTACTGTTTCTATTTTTTTTTTTTTTTTAGTTTTTTTTTTTCTGTGGCTAGAAAATTTAACACATGTTTTGGAAGGAGAACGAGAAGATCAAGGGGCATTTCAGGCTGTCCCATTCCATTATATCGAGATTTCCAGACTTCTGTTTGACCAGTGAGCATTAATATATTTAATTTGATTAAGCGTATTATTTACAATGTAACAATACTGACAGCAGCCATATTTTGTGGATGGTAGTGCACGTGATGACATTCCTGACATATATATGGTTAGTCTTAAGGTTATTTAAACCTTGTTTAACTGCAGATTTTGAACTTCCTAGAAACCTTAATGTAAATCTTTTTCATAGGTGAGGTCTCTTATCGAGGACATCAGAGATGTACGGCTGCATAAAGTTGAGACCAACTTAGAGAAGTTCAGTGCTACATCTGCCGTAAAGGTCGGCTTTTTGTTCCCCTTGCTGCATGCAACCTTACAGAATCATTTGATCATCAAATCAGGGAAATAACATGCATCAATATTCTGATTTATGGAGAAAGTTTGAATACTTTAATGCCAAAACATAAAGCACCGAAGAGGTGGAAGGAAACTGCCTTTTTAGTAGCTTGCATCTCTGGAACCACAGGATTTAATTAAGATAGTGAGTAAATTGAGCAGACATTCATATGGCAAAGTTAATGTGGTTTGGAAGTGTACATATTTCCTTGGAGGAGGAGAAGAGGAAATTCTATGTAAAACTTGTGGTATTTGTAACATGTCTTGCCTCATTCTTATCAATACGGTACTCACTACCGTTTTACCTTCCAGGGCATATATTTAGCATCAAAAAAGTGCAAATCATGAACATTTTGTTGTCATTATGTTTGTAATTTTAGTGGAGCTAGCTTCACTCATGAGCAGCATCCAGCTAACTGAGAATTTTGATTGGTAAGTTGGGTGGGGTGGGGTTATTTTGTCAAATATAATTTTAAGTGACACCGGCCACCTGATTGCGAAACATCTATTATGTAGAAAATTTTGGAATACCTTGTAAATCATTTCTTTTATGTGGCTCATTAAATGTCTGCTGCAGCACATGTGCATTATAGTATGATTTTGGAACTGGGATTGGAACTGTATTTGTTATTCCTTTTGTTATAATGTTCCTAATTTTTAAAATATGATGTTGCAGATTTCCCATCTATCTGCAATGGAAGTGAATGTAGTTCGTCCATTTGTTGTAAGATCCCTGCAGGCATTCTATAAGCATGATAATCCAGTAGTGATGGCAGATTTAGATAGTTCGTCCGATATACAGCCACAAGTGAGGCAGCCGCAAGTGCCTAGAAACGCACAAAGAGTAAGTTCTTACATATGCCATCCTTTCTTTACCTCTTCCATTTCTCTGTCTTTAAAATTTATTTCTTGTGAATTTTATTAGTTAAGGATTTGTGATTGAATCAACAATGAAGAGTATTTGTAATCTTACTAATCTTTTCGTTTTGCAGCAACCTCTGAAGCGACGTTGAGATATATATTGTCCTTTGTAATTTCCTTTCATCTCTACTGGAAATGTTAATTTCAGTCAGCTAGCATAGAAGACACTTCTGTTCTCTTTGCCCATTCCAATCAATCCTTCCTAATAACCAGTGCCTTATGTGTTATAGTTGTCAAATAATTGTGGCTTCATGTTGAACTCTCATCAAGGTATGTTGTTTTATTAGTATTTTTATTGTCACATTTCACAAAATAATGATATTTTATGAGATAAATAATGAAAATTACAAATGGATGGAAAGCAACATGGTCTTGAAACATTTTGTTGTCAAGTTTTGGGCTTGGACGCATCAATGGCCTCTTGTAATTATTTACAACTAAATATTAATAATAGCAATCGGTTATGCATAAAAAGTTTTTTATGAGAATGCATGGCTCTGATGTTAAATGAACATTCAGACTGTAAGAAGAGACTAATGCATTAATGGAGGTTAGATTTGGCATAGGCTTTTAAGTTTTAAGTTGCCTAGGAAAATTAGAAATTATGGAATGCCGAGAAGACTTGACTGCGATGGATTTGGATGAAGATGTGGCTCTTGACAAAGTTGAATTGTGTAAAATTATCGATGAGCTGACCCTTAGTTGTGTTTTGCTTTCTCATGTGCTCCGTTTATAATTATGGTTCAATTTTCTATTTTAGGTTGGTTAAAGTTCCCTAGGATGCCAAGTTGTAGAGTTATTTGATACATGTTTACTGGAACATTAGGATATGTAGAATTGGTGGTTGGGGTACTGAGATGACTTGATTGCTAAGTATTTGGGGGAAGATGTGGCTCTGGACAGAATTGAATTGTGGACAATTATTGATGTGCATTTAGTTGTGTTTGTTTTCTCATGTGGTCTGTTATATTATGGTTATTATTTATTGTCTATTCTTAGGTTGGTTGTAACCCCTCAAAAAACAAAGTCTCTAGTTTAAATCAAAGTCAGTTCGGACAGAGGCTTGTTGAACTGTTAAGTAACTGGTAATGGCTTGTATTTTACCTTGATCACTTGCATTAGAGTCTACGTGTAGATGTTGCCACAAATGAGTAGGGGTGGGCGTTGATTGGATCGGTTCACTTTTGGAGTGAACCGATAAAAAACCGATATTATTCGGTTTTTGAAAAAATGATCCGATCAAATCCAATATACAAATGTGAACCGATCACCAATTAAACTGAATCGGTTCGGTTCGGTTCGGTTTTTTCGGTTTGGGCCTAGTGGGCCGAAATTCTGGACTTTAATTATTATGCACTTTGCTCATTTTTTAAACCAATTGCGCCAGATTTGTCTACATTACAACAAACACACATTTGTACCAAGGTAATAGATTGAATAGATCTATTTATCAAGAACAAAATAATTATCAAAACACAAACACATTTTCAAAAATAATAATATAATCAAAACACAAAGTAATTATCATGAAGCAAAAAGATAAAAAAAAAAAGCTTAATAAAAATCTGGAAAAATCTTCCAAGAGCTCTATTGAACAAAAAGAAAAAAAAATATAAGGGATCTGGATCTTAAAACAAAACTTAACAGACATATAGAAAAATCTTTCAAAAGTTTCTTAAAACAAAAAATATTCAAAAAAAAAAAAACCTAGAAGAGATCTGGAAAGATCTGTCAATGGAGCTTCTGATGAAGCCTCCATTAGATGGATAGCCACATCTAGCATGAAGACCATCCATCTTAGCAGCACCGTCGACCTTCTCAAGGGCCGAAATACATCGTGGAAGCATCATCGTCTCTCTCGAGGGCCACAAATATGAAATACATCATGGAAACACCAGATCTATAAAGAAATAGAGAGATGAGAGAGCTATACAGAACCACAAAGAGAAAAGATTTAGAGATGACAATTCTTGACAAACCTGAGCAAAACGACGAAGTAGAGAAACGGTGATGCACTAGGACGTCGGACAAGAGAGACAAACGGTGAAGTTGAGAGACCTAGAGTTAAGAGATTTAGGGTTAGGGATTTTAGATGAGAGTGAGGCAGAGAGCAGAGAGCAGAGACCAGAGAGCAGAGAGCAAAGAAGATCGTGTAAAAAATTAGGGGATTTTGATTATATAGACCGGTTCTCGATTCTGTTTTCGGTTCGACCCATTGAACCGGATAATCCGGTTTTTTAAAAATTAAACCGAACTGAACCGGTGATTAAAGAAAAACCGAAAAAAAACTGATTGGATGTGTTCGGTTCATTGGATTTTTGCCCACCCCTACAATTGAGTTAGAATTTCTGGGCCCCTATTTTAGTTTGCATCCCTTTATATAACAAACTATGGATCTCTATGAAGACTTACATAAAGGAAATGGTCTTCATGGTATGATTGTTGGGCTGGTCCAAAAAAAGGGGCTTAGGCCCAATAACATTGTGGCACACACAGTGGGATGTCAAATTGTTAATATTAGGCGTGTGCGTTTTCGGTTTGGTTTGAGCCGAGTCTTAATGTCAAACCAAACCAATATGGATCGGTTTGACAATATTTCAATCCAAACCAAATCACCGTGAATTTTCAAACCGATTCAAACCAAACATAAAAAAGTCGGGTTAGTTTGGATAGGTTTATCGGTTTATATTTGAACTCAAAAATCTTTTTTTTTTGGATTATATTATAAAAAATATTTAAATAAAAAATCGTAACATAAAATATTAATTATATATATATATATACACATGTATATACCTTGATTAAAGGCATGTTTGATATCATATGCTTTTGAAACCATAATACATCAATCAATCAGAAGAATCGTATCAAAACAAATAAATAAACTATAAAAGCTTAAAGTAATCGGTAAAAGTTATAAAACCTGGACTGAATAGAAAACGTAGGTGAATTTTATATTTCAATTTTACTTTCTAAAATATGTGGTTTGGGTTGGGTTGATGAATTATTTCACTCAACCCCCGAACCAAACCACCTTTAATCTGCTTGTTCAAAAGACAAACCTAACTACCCATTTTTTATATTTGTAATCGAATCTATTTTTATATTTGTAATCGAATTAACCCAAATATTATGGGTTGGATTGGTCGGTTTGGTTCGGTTTGGCGGTTTTTTACACACCCTTAGTTAATATGCTTAGATTTGTTAAGTCACATTTTCCATGAAATCAATGTCTCATTTCATCGACATTGTGTCTTTAGTTTTTTAGACTTTCATGCAAGGTTTCCCCATGTATAATTTTGATTACCAGGATATATTGTCCTTTGGTGAACTCAAAGCTTCTTTTTGATTAGAAAATCTTGGAAAAAGTTGTTGAAATGTCTGGAAACTTGGCTGTTTACACCTAAAACTATAGGTGGTAGTCATGAAAAATGCATTCTTCTTATAACAATACAAAATTTTAGCATGTCCTTTGATTTTTTTTTTCCCAGTGTTTTCTTCTAGTAACTCGAGTTGATTCTCATTCAGTGATATGATTTTTCCCTTTTGAAGCCTCCCCTTTTGTCTTTTCATCTAATCCAACTTTCTCAAATGTTCCTTTTCAGTAAATTTTTCCTCTTGTTCATTATTTGATTTTCTTCTTCATGCTGTCTGTTTATGCACGGTAGAAGCTGTGTGCCTGTGTCCTTCTCATCACTGGCATCATGATAGCATTTGCTTGCCAATTTAGTAGTTCTGGACGATTCTTTTTGAGACCCCACTTTTCAAGAAACTTAGAACAGGCAATTGGGAGATCTGATCTGCCAATCTCGCCTTATTAAACCAGTTTGATAAAATTTAGGTGAAATCATTCAGATAAGCTAGAAGCCTATACACTAAAAACTTCCAAAAGGAAGAAAGTGGTCCACGGCATTTTCTTTATCTGTGTCACATCATTTTGTGCCAAATGTCCATCTCTAGCACCAGAAATCATTGAAAGAGAATCTTTCTTGTCTTTAAAAAAAGATAAGAGAGGTCTTTATTTTTCTTCAATTTGCTTAGGGGTCCAAAGAGCCAGAAAATGCCTTGTGTTCCATTCTCATTCAGTACTCACCACCACCCAACAGTAATGGGGATGTTAAACTTCTCTTTGTTCTCACATGCAGTGCGTCCAACTAGAGTTTTCTTTGTTCCTATCTTCATTTTATGATCAACATCCAACTCATAGATAAGGGAAATTGAATGGATTATGTCCACAACCTTCTAGATTAGAATATTCTATCTCGATAATTCTAAAACTCGTTATCGAAAAACGTTTTAAATGATATAGATTTACGTCCATTCAATATAATCTGTCATTATAAGTTCGAATGAGAGTTTTTTTATTATTAAATCACACCGGCCGGTGATCATACGAGTGAACATAGATACTTATATTTAAAGCCCTCTTCAAGTGAGGTGGGCGGTGAGCCATCTAATCATATGCAATTATGATTCGCGTGGTACGCTATAAAGAGTGGAAAAAACTTGGAACTACCTAGTGAGATTTTGAGAGTAATTTTTTCAGATTTTCGTCTGTTTTGTCTCAAAATTCAAACTAAGCTGGATTTGAGTTTTGTTTTTCATTGAAACTTTAAATAATAATGTTACAAGATTTTTACCAGAAAATTATTGGGGGTTTTAGGTTTTTATTAGTTTTTTTCAACAGTAATCATTAGATTCCTGGGTCCATACCCTGCATACAGGATTCTCCTTTTTTAATGGTATAGTTCATTAACAATTGCATAGATTCCTAGTAAAATGATAATCAAGTAAATAATAATTTTATATCAAATAAAAATAACAGTTATATCCATACGAAATAATATATTTATAGTGCATTGAATATTAATACGAGAAATAAAAGTCTATACATTAAATATTAATATGAAATAAAAGTATCATACATTACACATATTTTATCCATTAACATGAATTTATTTAATTAAATGGGTAAGTATAACAAACATTAAATATATTTAATATTAAACTTATGACATCTTTTAAAAGTATGCAAATTCAAAAACAGAAAGAAAATATGTTGAATTTTATTTTTGAATTTTAGTTGTATAAATTTGAAGACAAGTCAGATTGGATCTTGAAACCTGAGATTTATTTTATGATATTTTTTTAATATTTGTGATTTGAAATTCAATTGCACTAAAGAAAGTTTATTTTCATCAATCAAATTTAAAAAGCAAGTCTAACATTTTTTTGACTCTGTTTTATTGAAGCTTGAATTATTAGTACTGTGGTAGATGTTGCGTGTTATTTTATTTTGTTTTTTTTTTTAAAGAAAAAGTTGGAAAGAGAGATTGAGAGTAAGAATGACAATGGATCGGGTTTAGACGGGTTTGAGAAAAACCAAACCCAAACCCAAACCCACAATAGAAATGACATCCAAACCCATCCACGAATCCATGAAATCTAGTGGGTTGGGTTCCACCCGTGGATTTTAACAACATTCAGAACCGTTCACAAACCCGTGAACTCCTGAGGATTTGTTGTTCCAAAACGGTTCACTCATGGTGCGTAACTCAGTCCGAGTTAAACCCAGTTGTCGATAGCTATCCACGTTAGTTTTCTTCTTTCAGACTTTAAAGAAAATGAAGAAAAGTAAGTAAAAAAAGACTTAAAAATGTCTGAGAAGAAGAATATATGAAGAATAAGAGTTTAAATTTTGAAGAGAAAAAAAAAAAATATAAAATAAGTTGTAGAGAAATTAAATGGAGAAGATGAGTTTTAATTTTGAAGAGAGAGTGTGGGGGTTGAAGATTGAGAAGAAAAGAAAATGACGACAAAAGATAAAAAGAAAAAGAAATCAAACCGGTTCGCGGGGTTCGGATTTCGGTTTTTTTCCACACCTGAACCCGAACCCGAACCCGTGACGGGTTGAGATTTCAAATCCATCCGTCCATAGGTTCTATTTTCACATACCAAACCCTCTCCAAGCGGTAGAGATGCATACTTTTTCTCGGAGCCTCAATCCTCGCACCCCCATCCCCATTTGGGGATTTTTTTTTTGGAAAACATGGGGAAATTGAGGGGGGGGGGGGATAGGTATGGGGCCTCCCCATCCCCATTTCCCCATTTCCCCATTTCCCCCAAGTACATATAAATATATTTATAATATATATTTTATTTTTATTTTTTATTCCTTGAAACCTTAGGTATATAAATAAATTTGCTCTTTTTACTTTCAAAATCTAACCTAATAGATTTTTCAAAGGACTTGACAATGAATTGGTTGTTGATTTCTTTAGATTATCTATTATTTAGATTATCTATTATGTGAAGTTTTTTTGTTAGAAAATAGTTTGTATTACTTCACATATGAAGTTGGTTTAGTTTTAAACTTTGAATTATTTAAAACACTTTATTTTGTATTTGTAATGAAATGTTTGTTTTTTTTAGTTTAATTTGTAATGTTTAGTTAAATGGAAAAATGGAAAAATGGAAAAATGGGAAAATGGGGGACCTGGGGAAATAGGGACACGAAAAAAAAGGGAAAAACAGGAAAAATGGAAAACTGGGGATGAAGATGGATATACCTCCCCCCAAAAATTCCCATTCTCCATTTTCCCTAAATGGGGAATGGGAGGATGGGTGAAGGGTCTGGGAAGTGGGGATGGGGATGGGGGGATCTATATCCATCCCCATTTCCCAAACGTGCATCTCTACCAAGCGGGTTGGGTTCGGACGGATCCCACGGGTTCAAGTTTAATCGTCATCCCTAATTGAGAGAAAGAGATGACGGTGGGTAGAAGAGAGATAGAGAGGTGGTGAAACTGTGGTAGTGATCGAGTGTCATTTTATTTTGTTTTTTTTATTAGAATGACATTTTTGTAAATAAATAGAAATCTATAAAATTTTACTATTCATATGAATAATTTAATTTTAAGATGAGTTTTAGTATAACTAGTAAAATGGTACGCGCTTTACTGTAAGAGTATTATACCATTTTATATATTATTTTCAAGTTTAATAAATTTTATTCATAATACCATAAAAAAACCATTAAATATGTATTAAAAATCTGTACCATAAAATATAAATGACAGAAGAATATTTAAAACTCACAAATTTTTTAGAAAAAAAAATCAAGCATATTTTGTTGTATAGATTTTATACGCTCATTTTCTTGTAACAATAATTTACAATACAAATCAATAAGTAAACAAACCAACCATACACTCAATATTGAACTTGATGATATTGAAATTCAAAGTTTATAAAATCTTAAATAAACTCATTTTGTTAGTTACAAAAATCAGAAATTACTAAATGAATCCCCTAAACAAAAATCCATCTTTCTCTATCTCTTCACCAACTCTTGCCATTCACTATCTGTACCAAACAATTTTTACTCTCTCAACAATCAACTCATCTCTCATTTAAATCAACTTTTTTATCTCTATTTTTCTCTTTAAGACGGATATTTGGTATGAGTGCCTTTATTGATTGAGAGAGAATTAGAGAAAGAAAGACTTTTTAGGGTTTGAAAGAAAAAGATAGAGAGAAAGAGAGGACGATAGGTAGAGAGAGAAAGAGAGGTGGAGGTGACGGTACTGTGGTAGTGGTTTTTTTTTTCCTCTTCTTTTATAATGACATTTTTATAAGTAAACAAAAATATATTAAATTTTACTGTTTATATGAACCGTTCAATTTTAGAGTCGCTTTAGTATATATAATGAAGGGTCATCTTTGATTGGATCGGTTTAATTTTGGAGTGAACCGATAAAAAACCGATACTATTCGGTTTTAAAAAAAACAATCCGATCCGATAAACTATATGATCGTCAACCGATCAAAAACCGATTGTATTGGACCGGTTCGGTTTCGGGTAAATTGGGCCAAATTACTGGATTTTAATTTGTATTCTTTATATATATATTTTAGACCAATTGGGCCAAATTTGGCTGCGTCACAAAACATTCTTATAACTGAAATCATAAAAACAATATCATGATATGATATTTTATCATGACAATTCAGAATTCAGCCAATCTAAGGGCTGGAAACATCATCATAGAGGTATGACAATAAACAAGAAAGATGAGAAACCCACAAGGTCAACGAGAGAAGAGAAGAAGGAAAGTCTATACTTCAAGAATCCAGAAACTGCATCTTTCTGGAAACATATTAATACTAAATCTGGAACAAGTTAAATTAATAAATATATTCATAAAAAAACAAAAGAATATTAATCCACATACACCAGATGCCGCATAATCCTGTATTAATCTCTCAAAGCAGTCTTCTGCGTATGTGAAATGACAGTCAACAATTGCGCAATTGACAACCTCACCAACTTGCTGCATCCACAACCCAGGCCAGACCAAACACAAAATCAATACACTTTTTACACAAAGCAATAATCCCACAAACACTAACAAACTATCAACCAAAGAATCAATAAAAACAGTCGATCTGAGTTTGAAGAAAAAAATTATGTTCAAAAACAAAAATAATTGTCATGTTTGAGAGCAATGGTCGATCTGAGCAATAAATGAAACCGATACAAAATTCAAAAACGAAAATAATCAAATAAATAAAATAGAGATCCGAGTTTAGAGTAAATTTTTGTGAGTGAAACCATACGATTGAAGGAAAACAACAAGAAGAGAGATATGTGATGTTTGAGAGCAAAAAAGACGAATTTGAGCAAACATGACAAAGTAGAGAAGCGGTGGTGTACCAGGACAACGGACGAAAGAGAGAAATGGCGGTGCACCATCTGAAAAGTTAAGAGATTTAGGGATTATAATTGAGAGATTTAGGGGATATTAACGAGAGAGAGAGCACTAGAGCAATGTGACTGTTGAGTGTGTTCTGAAAGGTTAAAAAATTAGGGTTTTTTTATTTTTTTATTTTTTATTTTTTATTTATTTATATACTTCGGTTCTCGTTTCGTTTCTTGGTTTTAGCCATTGAATCGGAAACCGAACCAATAAAACCAGGTTTTAAAAAATTAAAGAAAAACGAAAAAAAATTGATTGGATCGATTCGGTTCACCGGTTCGGTTTAATGGATTTTTATCTATCCCCATATATAATAATAATAGATTTTTTTAAGTTTTTTTTATTACTATAAATATAAGTCAATCCTATCATCATCCGAATAGAACTTAAGAGTCTTAACTACAAAATTTAGTTAAAAAATAAAATAAAAATTTACTAGCTAAGCTAACTACCTAAACTATAGGTTTAAAAATAATTATTTCATAATTTTGTAAAAGTATTTTCCGATTATAAAAGTGGCAATAAATGGATCCTAACTCTAATCGAATTAGGATTCTTTCCTTACTTTTTTTTTCTAGACTTTTCAAATCTAACAATACTTAAACATAACAAAAGATACATAGTTAAGATTTGATCAATTTTTTTTTCTTTTATACAAATTGGTGTTTAATTAAAAAATAAACTAAGAAAAAACAAGTTCAATAAGAGAATCCTAACTTGCTTTGGAGATTCTAACAGTATTGAAAACCCTCTAACCCATATTGAGTTTGACTATAAAATTGGGAAGATATTTTATTCTAGTCCATACCTTTTCATCGAACACGAAAAGTGCATATGCGATTTTGAACTATATTTTTGAGTAGTTGAACTTATGATTCACGTTTTCGCATATCCGCTCTACTTCTCCACTACTTCAAGAACAGTTCAATTTCAATTTCAATTTGATCACCTGTATTGATTTTATAACCCAAATAAATAAACTGGTTGAATTGAAACTGTTTTTCTTCAAACCATTTTTTAAATCTTGAGGTAGTGCAGCCTAAAGAGGAATATCTACACCAACGATACATTCGGTCTACTCCCATAATCAAAAGAAAAAAATCAATATATTTAGATACATACATCCAAATCAGATCATGCGATCGATATGTATCATGAGATTTGAATCTCTCATTGAAATGTAGGTGTACAGCACTTTTAAATGGAACATAATTCAATTATATTTTTCAAAGTGAACACAAATTATATATATATACACTGAATTTGTGTTGGGCGTATAATATTCCACTAAAAGAAAATTGAGTACAAACTTGCTCTACTTTGATGAATGTGTTTCAGCAGCATTATCTTATGTTTTCATTTGTTTTTCATCATGTTGATCTTCATATATTTTATATGCAAAAGTGGTCAATGTCATTCACATTCACTAACAAGGAAAAGAAAAAGAAAAAAAAATCACAAGTAGCAAAAAAAGAAGAAGGGGTAACTCAGAAAAAGAAGAGCGAATACATTTCGTGCATTCGGCGTAATCATACAGGTTTAATTTATAAAATTATGATAATGATATAAAATTGAGTATAAACTTACTCTAATTTGATGAATGTGTTTCAAGTTTCAACAGTGTTATCTTATTTTTTTCAACATATTGATCTTTATATATTTTATATACAAACGTGGTCTACGACATTCATATTCACAGATTCACTAATTCACTAACAAGGAAAAAAAAAAAAAATCACATATAAGGAAAAAAAGAAAGGCAACTCATACACCTTCATTTACCTTATTTTATATCGTATAAAATTTCATACGATTAATTATTTATATAACACGAAAATCGTTGGAAGGAGGAATCGTTGGAAGGAGGAAAGCATAACGAAGGAAGAGAAGAAAGCATTCGAGAATTGACCCAAAGTTAATTCCACGTAGTATCCATGAACCAACTACATGACTCCAAAACGAACTTTAAATGTTGGGTTGGTTGTGTGAGCTGGCTCATAGCGACACGAGAGTCACAATTTATTTTAGAAAATCTTTGGTGTACAGGTGTGCTGAATGATGTACCATTAAAGATATATGTAGAAAATAAATACCATACCTATATCACATATGATTTTTGTTCCGTATCTATTTTGCAATGATAGGGTGTAATGAAGATTTTCTGAATTTCGTGTAGGTACCAAGAATTAACCAACCAATTACGTTGTTTTGTTTTGCTTTTTTAAAATAATAAATTTTCAAGTCGTAATTGGCCGACCAAGCCTTTTTTTGAAAAAAAAAAAAAGGCAATTGGAGCCTTGGAGGGTGGTCAATTTTTGGACCATTGATTGAGCAATTACATGAGTGGCTACTGTCCACTCAGCCCTCATCTTCTAACGTCTGCCCCCATACCTCCGCGTCTGGTCCCACACAAGACACCCGTGTGGTCGTGTGTGGCCTTATTGTCAATTGACTCAATTCCATGTTTGAGATTTATATAGCTTAATGTACTGCTGTAATTATTGGCCGGCCAGTGACAGGGTGGTCCGGTCAGTCCACGAAGCTAACGGGTTGTGCTTGGTATGGCTCGTGAAAAAAGGGAGCCAGGCCGTGGCCCGACCCGTGACAGACCGCTCGTACAAGGCCTAGCAGGCCGGCCTGCCACGGCACGCCAAGCCGGCTTGCCATGCCCATGGACCGGCCTGTTGGACTGGTCGGTCGGTCGGTCCGTCCGTCCAATCAACCAGATTTTTTTTTTAAAAAAAAAACCCTCCAATCAACCAGGCCTGGCAGACTAGGCTCGCCAGAAGGGGCCCGAGGCCCCGCCTGGCACGGCCGGCGTGCCGTGCCGGGCCTAGGGTATCGGAAACAGGCCGGGCCAGGCCGGCCTGCGACAACGTCGCGTGCCGGGGCCGGCCAGACCTGTTTCCACAAATGGACTGGCCAGGCCGTGCCTAATGGGCCAGACCAGTCCATTTTTACAGCATTAGCTTAATGGATTGTTACACTTGTTGTCGAAATTTTCATTAAACAGATGTCTAATCTAATCCTATTTAAATAATTAATATAAATTTCAACCAAAATGATATGATATAACCAGTGAATTATCATCATTATACACAATATGAGATAATTTGGTTAATAAAAAAATCACTTACCATATCATTTAAGTTGAAATTTGAACTAAAATTTTAGATTATTTAGTGTTATTGAACAAATATATTACCGAATAGAAATTGAGATGCTCTGGTGGCGATTCACTCACATAATTATATATATATATATATATATATATATATATATATATATATTATTTTTTTAATTATAATCATATCTTTTTCGGTTCTTAAATTTATAATAGTTAAAAAAAAATATCTGTTGAATTGATTAATAGAACAATACTTGGGTACTGACCAATCAGTTCCCCAAATACTGATCC
This sequence comes from Dipteronia dyeriana, assembly GCA_032871835.1. NCBI lineage: Eukaryota > Viridiplantae > Streptophyta > Magnoliopsida > Sapindales > Sapindaceae > Dipteronia > Dipteronia dyeriana. Next base: position 12,902,304 of record CM065303.1, read on the forward strand.
TATTAATGAGAGTGCAGCACGTGACCCAACTTATAAGATAAATGTAAAAAGTAAAAGAAAAAAGATTACGTTCTGCACTCTCATTAATGAGGTCAATATAATCAAACATTATTCTTATTGATATAGGTTGAACGATTTGAATCGTAATAATACTTCTTGGTATTGGTAAGTCGGTTTCTAAAAAATAATTCATCAAGTTAATAATTTTGTGTTTGGATCTCCGGCGCGGGATGCAATGCATCCAGCCAATAGGTGTATTATACATGGCAAGGTAAAATAATCAAAGAAGTTGTTCTTACCACATAACATGCATCCATTGATCATGATATATAAAGTTCTTTTTGTTTTGTTTTTTCCTTTATGGAAAGAGTTCACTTTTATTCATCCTTTAAAGGGTGACCGGGTGAGAAAAATAGACTCTTAAAGAAACCAATATCGTTAAGGGCTCGAAAAATAAATGACACTATTTCAGAGGGGTGTTGTGCAAATATCACAAGTTTAGTAATGTAAGTTTAAAAGACACCATTTAACGTAAAGAGACGAGAATACCCCGATAAAAATTAAAAAAGAGAGAAAGTTGTCGTTTTGTGAGTCTGAGAAAAGCAACAGTGAGAAAGAAACCGACGACAACGAAATCGACCGCGAGGAAATCAATGGCTAATTGACCGGAACAGGAATACAGTACATTTCGCAGCGATTGACAGAGGTAAGTTCAGCTTGTTTTATTTATCGATTTGTTGTTGATAACTTATCATTGTAGATTAGGGTTGACAATGGTTGTGGTTTTGGTTTGAGTTTGAAATGAGGTTGAATATGTTATGAGAAAGATGAAATTCTGGTATCGAGCATTGTTTTTTTTTTTAAGAAAATAAATAAATCGATAATATTTCAAGCGAAATCGAGGGAATTTTATAGAAAGATTCGAGAAAATTTATCATACGATCGAGATTATTTCTCAAAGGATCGAGAACATTTTCAAAGCATCGAGAATATTTTTAAAGGATCGAAAAATTGTTTGAAACGATCGAGAATATTTTTCTAACGATCAAGAATGTTTTTCAAATGGTCGAGATTTTGTTAAATGATCGAGAAGATTTTTCAAAGAATCGAGAGGTTTTTCAAAGGATCGATACTATTTTCAAAGGATCGAGATTTTTTTCTAACGATCGAGAATGTTTTTCAAAGGGTCCAGATTTTATAAAATGATCGAGAAGATTTTTCAAAGAATCGAGAAGTTTATCAAAGGATCGAGACTATTTTCAAAGGATCGAGAATTTTTTCTAACGATCGAGAGTGTTTTTCAAAGGGTCGAGATTTTTTAAAACGATCAAGAAGATTTTTCTAAGAATCGAGAGGTTTATAAAAAGGATCGAGACTATTTTTAAAGGATCGAGAATGTTTTCAAACGATCGAGAATATTTGTCTAACTATCGAGAATGTTTTCAAAGGGTCGAGATTTTTTTAAATGATCGAGAAGATTTTTCAATGGATCGAAAGGTTTTTCAAAGGATCGAGACTATTTTCAAAGGATCGAGAACTTTTTCAAAGGATCGAGAATATTTTCAAAGGATTGAGAATATTTTCAAAGTATCGAGAATTTGTTTCAAACGATCGAGAATATCTTCTAATTTTTTACAGTTTACTGATGTATTATTTCTGTGACATTGCAGATGATGAGCATGTTGAATGAATTGCTTAAAACTCCAGAGGGAGATTGGTTCAGGGGAAAATTGACCCGACACGACCATTTTGAAGCCCTCGCCCGTATAGATGATGCACTTAACCAGGTCCCTGAAGAGTTTGTTGTTGAAGATCGACGTCAGTTCATGGCCTCCTGTTTCGGGGATTTCATGTCGATACACCGGAAGCTGAAGTTTTTGGGTGGTGTTATTCATCAGCTGTTGTTGCGGGAGTTGGACCATGACGGGCCGACAGATGAGATGCGGTTCTTGTTAGGGAACCATGTGGTCAGGTTTTTGAAGGTGAAATTTAGCCTCATCACCGGATTACGTTTTGGAGTCGTACCGGACACGAGTATGTATGTTGCAGTTGAGAATGACATACATCAACGGTACTTTCCTGGACACGATGAGGTATCGTTGGATGACTTGAGGGTTGTTCTTACCCACAGAGAGTTTCAACATGCGTACGATGCTGTGAAATTGTGTCTCATTTAAATGTTGAATTGGATATTGATAGGGGTGGACGAGAGATTGAAGATTCCAGTTTGACAGTTCCGGTTGGTAGAGGTCCTCAATGCCTTCGATGTTTTCCCGTAGGGTGCCCACGTCTATAGGCATTCTATCTTTTCATTCAAGCATGCGTTACCGCGACGACGTGAGGAGAGACTCCAGCAGTCACAGGGCGATGTTGGACATTCCGTGGATGGGTACAACATCTACGGTCTATCACATGCCCTTTTGGTAAGAAATTTGATTTCCAACATGTACATTAAATTTCGTTTCCAAAATTGTTTTGGATTATAACTGTACTTATCGTTGATACAGATATTTTCTTTCGAGGTGATCCCCTAACTGGACGTCGATTTCTGGACTCGAAGGGTTACAGACCTTTCTCCTCGTATGTTGAAGTGGGAGTTGACCAAACAACCTAGAGGGAAGAAGCTGGACAAGATTTTTAGTGCTAGGGTAATTATCTGCATTTGTTAATCGTTATATTACTTATTATAAGTTACAATGACATTCATCTAACTAAGCTTTCAGATGTCTGCGAGGACAGAAATCGTGCCCACAGCAGCTGAGGCGGTGTCACCGTACTTCGCAGGCCTAAGTGAGGGGGGGAGCCTGTATGTGCAGGACAATAAGGTTCACCTTCTTACTGTCCCTGATCCGACTATTAGTGCAGATCTTACCGTGGAGGAGAGTGAGGGTGGGAGGTGTAGTGAGACGGAGCCTTTAGACCCAACGGGTACAGATTTCAGTGGCATGGACACTGGCGGATCTGAGCCGTCTCATCGGCTAGTAAGGAGTAGAAGGGTTAGGTTTACCACCCCATGACCTGGTACCGCTACAGGGGATTCCCGTGCAAGCGTTGGACTTGATGGGGAGGTAAGTTGAGATGGTAGTTTTGTTTTTATTAACAAGATAAGTTGATTGTTTTAGTATTAACAATGTTGCATAATTTCAGGCCCCATGGGAACATCAGTTCAACGAGTTGCGTGAAACCTTCCGGAAGAGTGAGGATGATCGACAACAACAGCACCGGGAGTTGCTAGATTTGATCCGAAAGAGCGAGGAGGATCGACATTAACAACATAGGGAGTTTCTTGCATTGATCGGGGGCCTTCAGGGCTTCAGGACGCATATGTATCAGCATAGGGAGAATCCACATACCAGAGGGGCAGTTCTAGAGAGTGGGGCTCAGTCTCCCCCTCCCCCTTTCCCTCCCCCTCCACTAGAGTAACAAGCTCCCCCTCCACCTCCGAGCGAGTAGCCGACCTCTTCTCCCCCTTCGAGCGAGCAGCCGGCCCCTTCCCGCTCAGAGCGAGCAGCCAACCCCTCCTCCAGCTCGAAGCATGCAGCAGGCTCCCCCTCCATCTCAGAGCGAGCAGCAGACTCCCCCTCCACCTTCGAGAGAGCAGCTGTCCCCTCATCCCCGTCAGAGCGAGGAGCAGGCTCCCTCTCCACTTCCCCTCGAGCAGCAGGCTCCCCTTCCACCGACTATTTTGATCCAGCCACACATGGAACGAAGCTTCTTATCTCAGCACACCCCGGCGGCGTGCCGACCTAAGAGGGTGAGGGTAATACTAGAGGGACTTGACCACATTTAATTCTCACGGACTGGTGGACGGTGACCAGTTGAAGGCTTACCGAGCCTTCAAGAAGAACGTAAACGGGAACTGTAAGTAAATTTCTTTGTTATTTAGGTGGCACCTTTTCTTCTAATGAATTAAATAAATGTGTAGTTGATGGGACATTAATACAGACGTGATGTTGATTTGCTGGAGCCAGTTGATGCTGCATGGTTCCATCGGATGCAGACCAACTTCATGAATGTTGATGATGAGGTACGTGGGACCTAAATTCTGTTTTTAATATTTGTTTTAGATGTGTAAGTCTGCTAATATATCTTTACGTGTTTATATTCCCAGCATATGGATGTGTACCTCTATATTCTTCGAAAGCGTCAACGGGCTTTCCCGAATGTGTACAGTCAGATGGTCAACATATTGGATACACATTTTTTTGTAAGTACTGAAATTAGTAATGAGTACGCATGCTTGTAGATTTGTATGGAAAACATTAATAATTTTGAGTTTGTGTTTCTACAGTCCTTTTCTGGAGCACCAGTATAAGAAAATGATGCCTCGTGATTCTCGTAGGGAGATCACCCCGGCACAGTGGAATGTTTTGAGGTTTTGGTGGAAGGATGACGACCTTACAACGGTGCTTGGTGGTGCCCCGCTTGGATGCCATCCGTGGCACGAGGTTGACATGGTAAGTGTTACTTGGTTTGCAATTACAACTATAAATGTCTTTGTACATCCTAACACCTGCTGTTTAGGTTTACAGGTCCTGATACCGTGCAACATTGGGTGCTAACATTGGCTACTGGTGACTGTGAACCTCACATGCGGGAAGATGTTCATAGTCGACCCCTGGAGACAGGAGGTCCCAGCTCATATTCTGAAGCAGCAGATAGTCCCCGTTGCGCTACTTTATGCCCTCGATGTTGTATCAGGCCAGGTTTCATACTGCACGACCAGCTGGACTTGAGAAATTTGAGAAGACAAGTAAGCCTTTCTCCGTCAGCGTGGTGTCCGAAAAATGTATCCCCCAACAGAGGAACGCGTAAGACATTTTGTAATAATAACTTTGAGATTGTATTATTATAAATCTAATGTTTTATTAACGCTTGTTAATGTGTCGAACTGCAGGGGTAACTGTGGTCCCCACACGTTGATATTGATCGAGTACTTACTGGCGGACAAAAAGGATTTCGATTGGCCGGAAGACGATATGGGGATCATTCAGGAGAAGATAACAGTTGAAATATTTGCAAACTCCTGGCCCGTTTAGATTTATGTAGCAATTCATTTGTATATTTACCAATTCTTTTGTATAAGTACCAATTCTTTTGTATATTTACAAATTCTTTTATATAAAAATGTTTACATTTGTATATATACAAATCATATTTAAATACAATTGCATTTCAATTAATGAACAAGTTATACGAGTTCAAATTGTCACAATGTCATCATGATAACGCCTCAAATTATTCCACGGTGGAGTCTCTAGTAGGGCACGTCTGTCTGTTGTGATCAACCTTATGATAGATACTACACTTGCGTCTGTATTCCTCAGAAATGACTCTGCTCGGACTTTCATTAGTCAAAGCTGGGTTAGAACATCTCCTCAAATTATGCCCTGGTTGTCCACATCGTCTACAATTCTGTGTAGTTGTTCTGTCCGAAGACGAGATACAGCGTGAAGCCCTCGGGCGACCTGCTTGTCTCCTGGAGCTTGGATTCAAAACAAGTCTCTCAACGATGTCAGATGGCACAATCCAAGTGGAAGGATGTCCAACCGGTATAATAAGAACCGAGTACGCATCAATAAGTGTTTGTCGCTTGTAGTAGTCCACACAGAGGGATGTGAAATCCATGTTTCGGTCCCTGTAAAAACATTGAAAACGATAAGATTCACGTTTAAGTAATATTAACAGTAGACAAAATTGTATGATGTACCTTGCGGCAGCGAGAGCGTGAGAACATGGAAGAAGGTCCATTTAGAATTTGTTGCATGTGTAGGTCTTCTGGGCTAAGTCAACGGTCCACTGTTTTCCAGCCCGCTTCACCGAGAATATGTTTCAGTCAACATGATTAACGGTCATAAAATTACATTTATCAACACGTTTTAGGATCACAAGATGTGTTGCGTCGGTCAACTGATGACTCATGGATTGTGCAACCCTATGACGATCGTGAAACCAACGTTGTAGCATATTCCTAATGAACTTTGCCAAAGTCAACATAAGCAGTTGTTGTGCAAATTTTAGGCATGAGTTTATACATTCTGCAGCATTTGTTGTCATGACCCTATACCTTCTGTTGGGGCAGTGTACACGAGACCACTTGTATGGACCAGCATCAATTACATATTCATATGCATTCGGGTGCATGTTTCATAACTCTTCCAGGTGCCAGTTATATTGTAACTCAGTGTACGCTCGGGCTGCTTTGTCCATTATTGCGGCAACATCCTTTCTATGATATATCTTCTTAATATTTTCATAAAAGTGCTAGCAACATATGGTATGGGTGGCATAAGGGAACACTTTAGAAATCCCTGCTTCAATGCTTGCATGTCGATCAGAAATGAAAACCAAATCATCTATATGGCCAAGGACACCTTTCAAGCAATCCAAAAACCACTCTCATGATAGGTTGTTTTCCGAGTCACCGTACCCAAAAGCTATTGGATCAATCTGTTCATTCCCATCTTGTACAGTTGCAACAAACATTGTGCCTCCGAATCTACCCTTTAAATGGGTATCATCAACGACAATAACTGGACGTATACACCTCTGGAATCCTCTGAGTGAGGCACCCAATGACATGAAAAAGTATAGGAATTTACCATTTTCATCGCACTGTAAGTCAGTAATTGTTTCGGGATTTTGTTGTTCCAACACGTAACCGAATGATGGCAGCAATTGAAAGCTTTCCTCATGCGTTCCATCGGTCAGTGACAATGCAAAATCAAGGGCTTGATGTGCCTTACTGTACATTATTTGGATGCCATACATTGTTTTCATGTCGGTGATTATGTCCTTCGGACGCATTAGTCAACCATCCTATTGCTGCAATCTAGGTGCAACCACTTCTCCATTTATGACTGCACTAGCTTGTCGATGACGGCGGTGAATCTCCTCCAACGGACAAGTGTGTTCGTTGATAAAATTTTTTACTTGAAAGTATGTCGCTTCATCTCTCTTAACCGCTTTTAACTTTCACGTACAGTTGTCCATCTAACAAACCAGATGTAATGTTGTCTTATTCGACCTTTTCACCTTCCACTCGAAGTTGTGCCGTATTGCAAAATGCCCAGCCAATCTCTTCAAATCCTTTTTAGTAGGAAAAAATTGACCTTTATATATCATGCTGGTAGGTTCATCTTCTACAAAGTTCCTGCTTCCACCCCTACCAAACGAGTATGATTCTTCTCCTGGAATAACCCACGTTCTGGCATTCTCAGAATCAACTGGAGTTACATCAGGCCGGACCTCAGATGTCCTAACTACATCTACTACAGTGGAACTACATCTGTGTACACGTCTTGCACGTCTTTCTGTTTCGAACGGTTCTTCATCTTCCTCATTGTTCGCTACATTATGTACTGGATGCAAATTTGGCTCATTAGCCACCTTATGGATTGGTAAGTTATGAGGTTCATTGTTCCGCTCATTGTTCATGTCATTGTATTGGTGGTTGTACTGCCCAACATTTATTTCAATTTGACAACCGAAATCATCGTCCAATTGACCTCCAACTATATCACCATGGTCGTCTACTTCCGGTGGGACACCACATAGGTTTTTCCTACCGTCAATCTCACTTCTTTCTGTGAACAACTGGTTGCTTCCGCCTGAAGATCGAAAATGTTGGGTGTTATCATAAGGAGGGATTTCTTCACCGATGACACCTCCTACAGCCCTCTCAATTAAACTGACACATACTTGAGGGATCACCCTATCTTTCCCTAGCATAAACAAAACATCGTCGTCATTTCTTATAAATGTGCGACATGTTGTCCCGGGAACGATTGTTATAGATTGTAGATCAGCAATGTATTTGTTCACATCGTACTTCACAACGGTTTGTAAGATCGACATCAGCTCTTCGTAAGTCATATTTCTGGACACAATACATTCCTTGGTTATCGGAACCAAGAAACCTCTGACTTCCATCAGGTAATTGCTCTCATCGACCGTCGTAAGATATGACTAATCTAACCCGATCCATTGTCCTGTGAAAATCATCATCACAAACAATTATTAACAAATAAAAAAAAAATACTTTTACAATTACTAAGAATTACAAAAATTTCTCAATTGTAAGGGATCGAGAACATGTTTTTTGGGATCGAGTTTTTTTTTTGTAATGGATTGAGAACATTTACAAACAGATCAAGCTTTTTGGAAAGGGATCGACAACATTTTCTAAGTGATCGAGCTTTTTTCAAATGGATCGAGTACTTTTTATAAGGGATCGAGAACATTTTCAAGGGTTCGAGAATATTTTACAATGGACCGAGAACTTTTATAACGGTTCGATTCGAGAATTTTTATCGAGAATATTTGTCAAATTATCGAGAACTTTTTATAACGGTTCGAGAACTTTTAACAAGGGAACGATAACTTTTTCTAAGGGATCGAGAACATTTCCAACGGTTCGAGATCTATTTTAAGGGATCGAGAATATTTATCAAATTATCGAGAATTTTTATCAAGGGATCCACAACTTTTTCGAAGGGATCGAGAATATTTGTCAAATTATAGAGAACTTTTTATAACGGTTCGAGAACTTTTAACAAGGGAATGAGAACTTTTTCTAAGGGATAGAGAACATTTCTAACGGTTCGAGAACTTTTTTAAGGGATCGAGAATATTTTTCAAATTATCGAGAACTTTTATCAAGGGACTGAGAACATTTTCTAAGTGACCGAGAACTTTTTCTAAGGGACCGAGAACTTTTTTAAGGGATCGAGAGCTTTTTTAAGGGATCGAGATTATTTGTAAAATTATCGAGAACTTTTATAACGGTTAGAGAACTTTTATCCAGGGATCAAGAACTTTTCCTAAGGGATCGAACATTTTTTTGTCGAGTGTTTTTTCAAATAATCGAGCTTTTCCAAACTAAAAAAAAGCTAGTTCCAATATAAAATAAGCTCGATTCATCTTTAAATATTCTCGGTCACATAAGAAAAAAGCTCAGATGTTTTCAATGTTCATACATGTTCTTACAAAGACAGGAAACAACATATATTATCGAGGAATGAATACATTGTTAACCCACACAGAAATGAATGCAAAATATTTGAAATGCATAAAAGAATTTTAAGTGAATATCATAAATATTTGTTACCATCTAGTGCAGAATCTGGAGAGAGACAATTTTTTTAGAGAGAGACACAAGTTTTTCAGACAAGTTTTTTGGGGAGATACCAACGAGTTCAGAAAGTTGTTTTTTAAAAATTAAAGTTTAGGGACAATTTGGGTAGTTCACCATAATAGATGCCTTTTAAACTTAAGTTATTAAAAGGGTGACATCATCACAACACATGTTAAAAAAGGTGACATGTCTCACAATTTCCACTATTTTTAATGTTCGAGCGTTTTTGTTAATGCCCCATTTTTTTTTTTTTTTAAATTCGAGCTTTTAAGGTTTCAAACTTTTTAATAAAGGCTCCGAAATTTTTAATAAATTTTAATAAAGGCTACGGGACTTTTAATAAAGGCTCCGAAACTTTTATTTAAGGCTCTAAGACTTTTACTTAAAGCTCTAAGACTTTTACTTAAAGCTCAGAGCATTTTGTAATTACATTTCAGAGTCTTTTGTATTTACATTTACAGTTTTTTAAGTACTGACCATAACTATTGCCCCCCCCCCCCCCCTGCGAGTTGACCGGGCAGTTAGACCACCGCTAGCTCAGCAGGGAGCTCGACCACCGAATGCATTTACGTAGCCCCACTACACTAATTATCCAATGAAGATGTATTGATAATATTATGATGTTTGACCTCCATTGGATATCTGTTAAACAGACCTTTATGAAGAAGATGAAAGAATAAAATCTTAGAAAATTTCATAGTAAGAATATGTGTAAAGTAAGGGCATTTTTGGAAATAATTTACTTTAGTGCCTTTTAAACTTAACTTATTAAAACACTCCCTCTAATTTACGTTTATCTGAGTTTGATCCACTAGTTTTTGGAATTACTAAGTTTATTCCTTCTGTTAGAAATTCTGTTAAAACAAACGGTCTGACGTTGTCAGAAGGTATAATGACCAAAATGCATTTAATGAAGGTTTCTGATGAAGGGCCGTATGGAAATTTTAAATATAATTAAATAAAAAATAAAAATAAAAATAAAAATAAAAATAAATTTAAAATTTATAAAAAAACTAATTAAAAATTATTATTAGTAAATGAATTAATTTCAAATGGATTTCTCCACCATTTTTTTAAAATGCAAAAAATGGATTAGTAATTTTTTTTTTCAGAAATCAAATTAAAAATAAAACCTCATCCCCAATTCATCATCATCATTATTTTTTTTTTCCAGAAATCATATTAAACAAAAAACCCATCACCAATTCATCATTATTATCGTCAATCAAACACACCAGAATATCCTGATTTGACTTCTACCAAATTAAGACCCTAATTTTTTTTTACAAAAATCATATCAACACGAAAACAAAATCCCCAATTCATCATTATCATCATCAATCAAACACCACCAGAATATTAATCAGTCTTAATTACACAAACTAATAACACAATTAATCAACAAAACGATCTAAATCTCAAATAAACCAAATCATAAACAACAAAAACCACATAAATCAAACTGCGAAATCAAGTTTCAATCATCATCATATTTTTTTCCAGAAACCAAATCAAACCACATATCTCTCTTTCTACCCCACCGATCTCCAATCTCATCCCATCTCTCTCTAGATCGATTGATCAATCTCACCACCACCACCACCACCACCACCATCAACCACCAACTGTCAACTACCTCGAAGCCTAGAAAGAAGAAGAAGAAGAGAGAGACCTGGTTGTCATCGTCGTCGTCGTCGCGCTTCCGTTCGTCGTCGCTTTTGGTCATCACCGCCGCCGTCGCCGCCGTCATCGCTTGGGTGGTGGGAGGTTTTGATGTTGACGATGAAAGTGGGAGAGAGAGAGATAGAGGAATTTTAATATTAGGGTTTGGTGATGATTTATGCGTGAAATAGAGAGAGAGAGAAATTTAATATTTTAATTTTAATTGTTTATAATATTAATTGTTTTAATTTTAAAATTTTTACATTATTAAGTTCCAGTTTCTATAAGCATTAGTCAAATTCCTATAATGCCCCTTTGACTTAACGGAAGTCAATGAAAAACAAACGGAATTGGACGGAAAGGACTTGATTATGTATTGTCAGAGAACTAGTGGAGTGAATTAAGTAATTCCAAAAACTAGTGGACCAAACTCAGATTAAAGCTAACTAGAGGGACTAAAATCATAATAACCCTACATATGGTTTTGGTAAGTGTAAAAAAAAAAATCAAAGGTACCAATTTATAATACAAGGGTCATATCATTGTGTCAACCTCAATCTAGGTCCGTTATTTTTACCTTTCTTTAGTGATTTCGATTATTTGAATAATTAAAACCATTAGTAGACCATAATAGTTTTGAACGTGGATTAATATAAAAATAATATTACTTTATTTAAATTTGATATCCAAATCAGGTATTCAAATGATATGGTATCACTGTAATCAATTCATTTAAATTGTATTCAATTTTTATGATTTAAATGAATGGATTTATTGCTATATCATTTGAACAACGAATTTTTATACCAAATTTGGGTAAGTAACATTATTCATTACTCTAAGACCCTGTTTGTTACATAAGATTGGAATGAGATTGGAATCCTATGTTTGGAAGCAACACCGGACTAGATAAAATAATCCAGTGGGGTTCAATTTTAGTGAAATAGTCTCATGTTTTGTGGGATAAATAAATAGTCCCATGTTTTGTGGGATAAATAAACCCACCAAATTGGTGAGTTTAGTTGTCTTGAGACTTTTTTTTTTAGATCCTTTTATAATTTTTTTTTTCAGATTTTTTAGTGCATTATCAAAAATAAAAAGTGTAAATCAAAACCCAGAAAATAAAGCAAAAAACAAACCCAGAACCATAATATTCTAGAAACCAAAAATAAAATCGAACCCACAAACATAATATTTTAGAAATCTAAAAAAAAAAAATCAAACCACCTATATCTAGAATCGAAAAAAAAAATTTAATTAAATATCTTCATATTCCAGATTCAACCTAGATCTGAAATCAAACCCAACCCATATGATGACAATGATATAGAAATGATGATGATGATAGCGAATTAGGAAAAGAGAAAGTTTTATAGTTTTTTAATTTAATTTTAATTAGTTTTTTTTATATTTATATTTTAATTAATTAATTTTATTGTTATTTTCGTTTTAAAAATAAATTATTATATTTAATCCAATCTCATGTTTCACAAAACAAAACATGATATTAATTTAATTCAGTCTCATATTTCTCCAAACATAACATAGTATTAATTTAGTCTAATCAAATCTCATTTAATCATAGTCTCATCTTAATTCAATCTAATCACATAAAATAGTTCAATCCAATCCAACGTACCATACGGGATATAAGTATAATCCACTGAGCACAGTAAATGACGGCGGTTGATTTCATGATCATGATTTCATCTAAATCCGGATCACCAGTCAAATATTCTATGATTTATTACGTGACGTAAGGAATGGGTCCCGTTTAGCTGACGTCATCTTCCATTTGTGGGAAAATGGCCCGTTACTTTATTTATTTTATTTTATTTTATTTTTACCCTTTTTCTCCGTTCAAGTTGAATGGTGACTTGGTCCCCAAGTCTTACAATTGTCATTTCTCCTTCAGTAATTCCCCTTTTACCCTTGCTTATGTTTTTTTTAATAAATTTTATTAGGTTAATATTACAAACTATAAATCTATAATGGTTTAAATAAATAAAAAGTCCTTTTCAATAAATAAATAAACAAAAACTTTTAAAAATTAAAACTAGTTTTTTATTTGTCAAATATTATGTGCTTAGAATGAAGACCCCCATATCTAATAATATAATATAATACAATGTTAATAATGAAAAAAAAAAATTGATTGGAAAATTTAAACTTGCTAATTTACATTATAAAGTTTAATTTTGCTCTTTATAAAAATGTAAATTTTAAAAAAAAAAAAATTCTTAATTTTTTTTTTAATTTCCTCATTCAAATTTTATATTTCTTTTTATCATTTTTTTAAACATCATTTTCATATTATATTTTCACTTTTTTAAATAGAAAACTATAAAAATTAATTGTCCATAAAAACTAGTTCAACAAGATATTTTTGATTTGAAAAAAAAATAAATCAAAACCCAACAAATACAATCACTCTCCTGAACGATTTATTCGAAAATTTCGCTTTTAAAACAAAATCAGAAGCTGTTTTATTTGAATATTGGAGAGCATTTCCGTCATTTCATACCTTCCAAAACTTTTATATCAACTCGTCTTTCCCGTTGCTTTCGTCTTCCATCCTTTGGGTTTGCAGCAGAGATTTTCACATCCCTCTGGATCACAAAAACACGAAAAACATTTACAAAATTCATTCGAAAATCTTTTTTTTTTTTTTTTTGGAAAAACAGACACTCATTTTGTTCTTTCTCTTTCATTTTTCAATTCTGGAGTACTGAAAATATATACCCAACAGAGTTCAAGGAGGAGATATCGAAATTAAATTTATTATTTCTTGTGTTTTGTTATTTTTATTAAATTTTCGATTTTTTTTTCTTGCGTTATGGTTGTTTTGGTGTTGTGATTGTGAGAGGGAGAGGGAGGAGATAAACTGGGGAATTAGCGAGGAGGAGGAGGAAACGGAGCCGGATTGAGGATGGAGTTGCTGTGCGCGGCGGCGGCGACGACGGCGACTGGGGAGTTGTGGGTCAGGGCTGGCGGAATCGGCGGAGGGTTTAGCCATGAAAGCGAGAACGATTTGGCTCTCATGGTCACCGATTTCTGGGAGAGCGGTAGCGCCGGCGCCGATTCCTGGTGTAGCACCGATTCCGATTCCGGCTTCTCCGATCTCGCCCACCTCGCCGATAAAATCTCGGTAAGTTGAAATCCAATTTTTTCGAATTCTATGAAAAAAATTGATTTTTGTTTGTTTGTTTGTATGTTTTTAATTTGATTGTGTTGAAAAAAACCCTATTCATTTTTCATTTTGCAGTTCTATAAACGGTCTGTGCCTCAATACGAGAGCGATTTGATGTCAGTGGTTCATTCTCTGATATTATCGATCAAGGAGACGGACCTCCATTTTGTGAAGTCAGGTTCTTGTAATGCAAGTTGCATCAGGTATGCTCTGGTCAAGCTCTTGAGACTTTCCGGTTACGACGCTGCTGTGTGTTCAACTAGGTGGCAGGGTAGCGGCAAGGTCCCCGGAGGTATGCTTTCGAATTTTGGCTCATAATTGCAATTCGATATTTGGTTTGCGTACCCTTTTGATTTAATGATTCAAACCACTTGAAAATCACATGAATTTTGCATTCTTTGTTGGTTTTGTTGTCCTATAACATAAAATCTTAATAGATATTTGAGTTTAGACTTATATTGATTGTAAATTTATATATAAATTATGCAGGGGATCATGAATATATTGATGTTGTCAACTACAATAACACAGGAAGCTCTGAACGTTTGATCATCGATATTGATTTTCGAAGCCACTTTGAAATAGCCAGAGCTGTTGATTCGTATGATAGAATATTGAAATCTCTTCCGGTTGTTTATGTGGGTTCGATGATGAGGTTGAAACAGTATCTTCAAGTTATGGTTGATGCTGCTCGTTCTTCTCTCAGCCAAAACTCGATGCCTCTTCCTCCTTGGCGATCTCTTGCTTACTTGCAAGCGAAGTGGCATTCGCCCAGCCAGAGACAGTTCAATCCTGATGAACAGAATTTCACAACTGCCTATTCTATTGACCATAAGCAGTGTAGAGGACATTTGAAGAGGCTGCAATCTTCCCTCCATTCTGAAATGGAAACAGACCGGTTTTTGAAGCCTATAAACAATGATAGTAGTAATCGAAGGTTGAAGATTGAGAGGCATCGGCATTCCTCTTTGAGAGGTCTTTGATCGGCTCAAATTTTGTCCTGGGAGATGGAAGTTCCTTTTTTGAGAGTGTAATTCTATTGCGGCTTTCTGTATAGTGATATATTTTTCCAGATATTTAATAAGTGTGAACCAGAAAGAAAGGGCGGGGTTCATCATCTAAAAAAACACTGATAACAATAACAAGCGTGGTATTATGGTGAAGACATCAATCATCATCATTATTTTGTTTTGAGTTGAAATGATATGTCAATCTTTCATTTCTATGCACCAGCTGCGAGTGTTTATGGTGTCAGGTTTCTTGGAGCTGCTGCTTATGCATTTTCTCTATGCTATATTAACAGCACCTATCGGCAAACCAGTTAGTGCTTGAACTTCGCCTTGGTGTATTGTTCCATAGATTGATTTTGGTTTTTCGTTTTTTTGGTATCATCTTGAATGTATTCCTTGCCCTTTATTATTACGGGTTTATGAGTTTTTGATTTTATATAAATTTTCCTTTCCTTTATCCACTCATTATAATTGTTCTTACCTTAAATGTTGAGTTGCATATCTTTTTCGTCTGTCGAAAGAAATGCGTTGATGATGATAATCACATTACAAATTAACAATATAGTTTCTTATCTGCTTCTATCCATTTTTGCTTTTCTTCTTGTTTGTTTTTCAATTTAATGATGATTTCTTGTGTATGATCATAATAACCTGGTTGTGTTTTAATGCTTTGGAAGCACACTCTGTTGCTTTTCACTGCTTAGTTTTAGAAGCTATATATCCTCTGCCTATACGCCCACACCCACCTGTTTCGGCATCAGCTGTCCAAATTTGGGTTTGATTTGTTAAACGGCTTTTGCCTTACAAGCTATTCTTACTTTCTGCCTGTTGGTCACAGATGTGCAAACTTGTGTGGTTGTGTTGTATGAAATCCCGAAACCCACCGATTGAACCTGAGTTCGAAACACTTGTAGTCTGGTACCCCCGGAACTTTACAATCTATGGCCTTAGGCTATGTAGGTACGGTACCAGTACCCATGAGGGGTAGTTGAACCCTAGGCCCTAAACCTTATGGAAGCTAAACCACATACCACTCAGGACTCGAATAGAGTGAGAAATCCCATTCCATGTGGATTTTTTTGCTTATCAAAATCTGTGCGAAAGTATCACCAAATATAACCAAAAGGGATTCCACTATTTGGAATTTTTATGGCAATAAATAAATGAAACAAGTATTTGTCATTGTGGATTCTTTGAAGCAAACATAACTTTTAAAGATCTTCAAATATGGGGAGCGTATGTTCTGTTTCTCTGCTGTCATGTATATCTTTTAATGATACTGAGTCATTAAAAGAAAGAATTGAAATATAATGTTGAAATATGATGCTTTTGGTGTGTTCTATGGAAATTCAAGGAACCCAACTCTTCTACTTTTAAGCAGGTCAAATCTTGCACTCTGTATTACTATTATTTCTAAAGAGAATCAATATTAGGCTGAGGGAATGGGCTTTCTGGCGGGGCTGAAATTAACTAGCGTTTAACTTTGGGCCCAAGCCACTCTTTTTTCAGTGGCGATATTTTTACATCTGAAACCGTATGTGTACTCATTTCTTTATGTATACCCAATTATAAATACAGTTTTAGGTGAGACTAAATATTGTGGTAGCCAGAAATGGCCTTAAGCCCCAAGGCTTAAGCCCACCACTATAAGTAATTTGGTTCAGGCACAATGACCCGGGTAGACCCGAATTATCATATAGTTGCCTTTTGACTTGGTCTTCCACGTAACTGCTCTCTGATAACAGAACCAGAGTTTGAACTGGTATGAGATTTTATATCCCACAAAATCTGGCTAAGATTCAGGAATAAAATCCTCCACGATATCTCCAACATGAAACTGATCGGTTTCAAAAAAAAGGGGGCTATAAATAAAATCCTTCGTGCACTAAAAAGGGATTCTGATTTTTCTCTATTTTACCCAACGCTATTGCTAGTCAAAATTATGTCAAAATAGCTACTCCGATCATCGGAATTTACCCATTGAACCTCAATCCGGCCATCTACTCCATTAAAGCTCAGCCCAAGCTTACCTAAGGCTTCAAAACGAACACTGACCCTGTTTTCTCTAATCTGTTTATTCTATTATTTTGTTTATTTTCATCTTTATTACAGGTACGACATATCCGATTCGACATGCTAGTTCAAGTTGCTTGGGCCTAACACGGATCTGATCTGATCTGATCCACATTAATTGTAGTTTGACCAACTACAGTTTAGCGCCCACCGTAGGGCCCATCGTAACTTAAATGAAGTCATCAGTCTGAACCAGGAACTCCTCAAGATGTCGAGAGATGGGAACAACCTAACTGTAGAAGTGCAGCTAGCCGCATTGACCGCTCAGATGACAGCCAACGCTAAAAAATTGTAGGAGATCGAAGCAGAGAACTCGTCAATTCAGACCAGAAACACCGAATTGTGGGCGATAATCGAAGGCGCACCCAACAACCTGCCACCAGTGCCTCTTGTTCAAACAAACGATCTTATGCAGAAAGATGATAGAACAACCCCAATCATGTCCACGGATCCAACGAACCAATAGGAGAACGTCAACCGGGATTCAAGCCAGGATACCATGAAAATGGTCCAGGCCGAACCAAACTTACCCGAACCACAGATCCAACAAGAAGCGCCACACGAACCAAACACAGTTGTCGACCGACAGCAAGAGAACACATTAAGAACTCCAACATCACTTCATTCGACTCCAAATTTGGTAATACCAAATACTGGTTTACATTTATTTGCTGACCCGAAACTTTCTCGCAGAAATTGAGACTCTAATTTAAAGGATCCCAAGGGTGCTAGTGCCCATTAAGAAAAGCATGGCGAACTGCTTCGCAAATTCGCCTTTTGTCGACACCATCGTCGTTGTAGAAATGCCTAGAAAGTTCAACTTCCCAAACATGAAGTAATTTGAAGAAACGACAGATTTGGACGACCACATAGCACAATGCAAGCAGCGCATGTTCACTGCGGCAATCCCACAAGACCTTAGAGAATCCTGCATGTGCAAGGCGTTCGGATCGAGCCTGGGCAGCCCAATATTACAATGGTACATGAATTTGTCTAACAATTCTATTTCTTCTTTTGCACAACTCATAGATACCTTCGTAGAGTAATTCGTAAGCAACATGAAACTTGAGAAGCTGTGGATGACCTATACACAATTACCCAGAGAAGTAATGAGAACCTGAGGGCATATGTCGGACTCTTCAACAGAGAGAAAGTGCAAATCCCAAATAGTAACCAAGCGACCACAATTTCAGCCTTCAGGAAAAGACTTAGGTTCGACTCAGGTCTCTACAAAGAGCTGACTAAATACCCATGCAAAACCATGAAGATGTACTGGCAAAAGCATGGGCCCAAATCAAATGGGAGGAAGATGAAGCCAATTATGTCGAAAAGGTTAACAACTACGATAGACACAACGACCGTGTCGATAGAAGATCTACTAACAGAAGAGTCGATCCTTATCCAACTGGAAATCGATGCGACAACCGTGATAACGGACACAATAAAAGAAGATCGAACTACCAGAATCTACCAAGGACCAGTCGATCACATGCCCCTATACTAGAGCACAATCTCAACATCAAACTGGTCGACTTGATAGCAGTAATGAAGGAAATAGGAAGAATAGTTAAGTGACCAAGCAAAATGAACGCTCTACCGAAACATCGAGGTGTTTGATTTTGATACGAGTTCTATGGGGATCACGTTCATCGGACCGAATACTGTATCACCTTGAAATTAGAAGTAGCAGAACTATTGAATCGAGGACACCTGTTGGAATATATGACTGACAAAGGAAAATAGATGGCCGCATTACAAGAAAATAAGCAAAAAGCAAACACAAGCGACGGTCCGCTAGCACCACCACAACCAGATAGAGTAATCAACTACATCGCCGGTGGATCCGAAGTTAGTGGCGTTAGCTACTCTGCTGTAAAGAGACACACTCAGTAAGTTGTCGAACGCATAAATTCAACCCAATAGAGACCATTCTCTAACCATCGATGAAACAGTCACTTTCAAGTTGTCCGATAAATCAGGTTTGTTGTCTCCATATCATGATGCTATTGTTATTTTGTTATTTATTTCAATTTTTTTTAACTAAATGAATTTTAGTAGACAACGGTAGTTCCTGTAACATTTTGTTTAATAGTGCACTTCGAGAAATGCAGGTCGACGAATCCAAGATCAGTCGTCGAGCCACAATGCTCACATGGTTTAGTGGCAAACAGAAAAGTATGCTAGGCGAGATCATACTACCTGTATACACAAAAGGAATCAACTTATACATCAACTTTTTGGTGCTCGATTGCCCACCCCCTTATAACGCCATCCTTGGAAGACCATGGATACATGAGATAAAGGCAGTTCCGTCGACCTACCACCAAATGATCAAGTTTCCTACCAAGTGAGGAGTACGAGAAATCAAAGACGAACATATAGCCATTAGAGAATGCTACCAGAATGCGATGAAGAAGATGAAGGAACATTTATAGCAACTACAGGAAACAATATATGAGTTGACCACAAATAAGCCACAGATAGAAGAGCTTGAAGTGCCGATCGACCCAAAACATCCAGAACATAAAGTGTCTATCGGATCCAAATTGTCAGTTAAAACCATAAACCGGTTGATCAAATTTTTGAAACAGTGACGTAACACCTTCGCTTGGTCTCACTCGGACATGGTAAGAATTGACCCTTAGGTAATAGTTCATAAATTTCAGGTTGACCCTGAGTATCCACCAGTCAAACAAAAAAGAAGGAAATTTGCACAAGAAAGAAACAAAATAATTAACGAAAATATACAGATACTGATCGAAATCAGATCCGTGAGGGAAGTGAAATACCCCGATTGGCTAGCCAATGTCATGGTCGTGAGGAAAAATAACGGAAAGTGGTGCATCTACATTGATTTCACAGACCTTAACAAGGCTTGCCTAAAAGATCCATTTCGACTCCCACACATCGACATGCTTGTCGACGTAACCTCGGGACATGAACTACTCAGCTTCATGGATGGCTTTTCCGGCTACAATCAAATCTTGATGCATCCGAACGACCAAGAGAAGACGACATTTGTCATCGAGAGAGGTATTTTCTATTATTAAGTTATGCATTTCGGGTTAAAAAATAAAGGTGCAACCAACTAGCGGCTAGTCAACAAAATGTTTGTTGACATGCTTGGATCAACCATGAAAGTTTACATCGATGATATGTTGGTCAAATCACTCATTGCGCATCTACACATAGAACACCTCAGGCAGTCGTTCGACGTGCTCGACAAATACGGTATGAAACTTAACCCCACTAAATGTTCATTTGGAGTGTCCTCATGTAAATTTTTAGGTTACTTGGTAACCCAAGGAGGGATCGAAGCCAACCCAGATCAAATCCGGTCGATCAAAGAATTGGAATTGCCAAAATGTATCAAAGATGTCCAGAAACTCATGGGTCAAGTAGCAGCCCTTAACAGATTTATATCCAAGTCGTCAGAACGATGTCAACCATTCTTCAACATTTTTTAAAATAATGCGTTCAAATGAACCCAGAGTGTGAAAAGGCATTGCATGACCTGAAGAAATACTTGACTTCGCCTCTCTTGCTATCGAAGCCAAAAGACGGTGAAGTACTCTATTTGTATCTTGCAGTATCAGACACAGCCTTGAGCGCTGTACTGTTTATAGAGGAGAAAGATACACAACACCCGGTGTACTATGTAAGTAAGTCTTTACTCGACACGGAAACAAGGTATAACAAGCTTAAAAAGTTGGCCCTAGCATTGGTCTTGGTAGCACGCAAGTTGAGACCCTACTTCCAATGCCACCCAATCAAGGTACTTACATCTTTTCCATTAAAAAAATATATTGCATAAATCGAAACTTTTAGATTGACTCACGAAATGGGCAGTCGAGATCTGCTAACATGACATCTCTTTTCATCCATGGACATCCTCGAAATCATAGGTATTTGCTGACTATATAGCTGATTTTGCCCCTAATGAGCATTTACAGGCTGAACAAGAATTGATGGAACTTGCAGAAGACACGACGAACCAAAAATGGACATTATCAGTTGACGAATCAAGCAATATAAAAGGGAGTGGACTCGGACTTGTGTTAACATCTCCACAAGGTGAAAATCTAGAGCAGTCGATCCACTATAATTTTCTTGTGACAAACAACGAAGCAGAATATGAAGCAATGATCGTTGGACTTTACCTGGCTAAAAGCTTGGGTATAAAAAATATACAGGTACACAACGATTCTCAGTTGGTCGTGCGACAGATGAACGAAACATACGAGGGTAAGACAAAAGGATGGTGGCATACTTGGCCAAAGTCAAGCAACTGGAATCCATATTCGACAATTTTTTACTTATACGGGTTCTAAGGTCAGAAAATTCCCAGGCATACGCTTTAGCCACCCTGGGATTGATTTCCCAGTCTAACAGCCCAAATCTATACCCACTGTGCACCTATTACAACAAGTAATAAATGAGTAAAATATAACGTTGATCGACAACGGTTTGAGTTGGATGGATCCAATAAACGACTACCTGGAAGTAGATGTCTTACCAAGCGATAGGGTCGAAGCAAGGAAGATCAAAGCCAAGCCAACTAAGTTTTGCATCATTTATGGTAAGCTTTATAAATGATCTTTTACAGGACCATATTTGAGATGCGTCACACCCCAAGAAGCATACGTTCTCGAAAGCCTGCATTATGAGGAATGTGGCAACCACTTAGGTGCGAGAAGCCTGTCAAACAGAGTAATCACAACCGAATACTACTGGCCAACGATGCGATCCGATTCCCAGAAACGTATGATAAATTACTACAAATGTCAAAGATTCACACAAGTGTCTTATCTCCCACTAGGTATGTTAAAGTATGTTTCGACTACGTGACCCTTTATGAAATGGGGTATGGATATTGTAGGGAAACTCCCTACAACACTAGGAGGTGTCGTCTACATATTTGTACTAACTAGCTATTTCACCAAATGGGTTGAAGCTAGAGCTTTCCAACACATAAGAAACATAGAGGTACAAAATTTTATCTAGAAACAAATCATTTGAATGTTTGGAATACCCAGAGAGATAGTGACTGACTACGGCTCACGGTTCATTTCATTCAACTTCAAGAACTTCTGTAACAAATACGGCATCAAACTGAGTTTTTCAATATCTCAATATCCCCAAGCAAACGGTCAAGCAGAGTCGATCAATAAAACTATAATTAATACATTGAAAAAAAAGACTCGAAGCTGAAAAGGGTGAATGGGCCGAAAAACTCCCTGAGATCCTTTGGTCTTACCGAACTACACCTCGTTAATAGACAAGTGAAACACAATTCTCAATTGTCTACGATGCATAAGCAGTAATACCAATAGGGACTCGACTAACAACAGCCCAAAGTGAACGTCCCGATGAAGAACGAAATAATTTAGAACTATCATTCGAACTAGATCACCTCGATGGACGACGAGAGTGAGCAACATTAAAGATTCAGGATTATCAATAACAGGTTGCTTGACATTACAACAAGAATTTTAGGGTCAGAATTTTCAAAGTCGGTGACTGAGTTCTAAAAACGGTCTTCCAGAATACGAGAAAATAGGAAGCAAGAAAGCTGGGCCTGACGTGGGAAGGACTCTACCAAATTACAGACATAAATGGGCAAAGAGCATACGAATTGCGAGATCGTGATGGTCGAGAAATACACAACAACTGGAACGCTCTACACTTAAAACAGTATCATTTCTAGAATCTGTTAAATTTTATTCATCTACTGTTTCTTTTACATTTGCATCCAATTCTAACGAATCGATTTACGAGAGCTATGATGACACCTCAGTTGCAACTAAGTGCAAAACAAAATTTTCCAACATGAACCACTTACATTAAATCGTTGTCGACTTCGACAAGCAACATATCAAATAATTATAGGAAATCCACAAATCTATAAATAGGCTCGAGCCAAGATTCAAAAGGACATACAACAATTGCCCACGCTCATGTATTCGAATATTCAACTCCCATTGGTCGCATTCGACTACGACCACTGGTAGTTGGGGGAGTATCACTGGGGACAAACCATCACCAAAATATGCATGTACGCAATTTTCAATAAATGTAATGGCCATGTCGACCAAAAATTATGCATGTACACGATTTTCAAATTATGTAATGGTCGTGTCAACCGAGAATTACGCATGCAAGCGATTGTCAATTTATGTAATGGAAGTGTCGATCAAAATTTACGCATGTACACGATTGTTGATAAATGTAATGGTCATGTCGACCATAAAATACGTTTGTATTTCAATAAATGTAATGGTCGTGTTGTTCAAAGGTCGTGTTGTTCAAAAAATACACATGTACGTGATTTTTATTTTATGTAATGGTCGTGTCGACCAAGAATTACACATGCAAGCGATTGTCAATTTATGTAATGGACGTGTTGACCAAAAATTACGCATGAACACGATTTATTATGGACCGGTCATCTCAATAAAAAATAATGCACATATACAATTGTTAAATCTACGATTGTGTCGATTTTGTGTTTTACGTTTATGCGATTCCTATATTAACAAAAGTGCAGTTATATAGACAAAAGATTAGGAACGGTCGTGTCGACCTTTGATTAATAAAGTATCAATTTACATAACCTAAACAACATAAATCATATAAAGTTGATGAAATATTCAAGAAAGATTTTGTTGCGTCGACTCGTTGACAAGAGCATCATTGTCGATCCCTCCATCTCCATCTCCATCTCCAGGAAGTGCAGAAGTCTTGACGTCTAGACATTCGACCTCCCCCCATCCGTCGATCTCAGCCTTGGGGTTCCACTTTGAATGCTCCCCCAAAAGATATTGCTAAAAGAGATCGACTCGAGCCTTCGTCATCGCCTTAACTAAGATGCCCATGAGTTGGTTGTTGAGAGAGACTATACATTGATCTTTCTCTTTGAGATCTCTAACAACCACCTTCTGACATCGATCCCTTTCAGCAAGAGCATATCTTAGTTTGGTCAGCTATTCCTCTAGCGTTTGGACTTTCTTCTCAACCTTCTACTTAGCCTTATTGACCTCATGACGCTCCTGCCTTAAGGTGTCGTTCACTTTCTAGAGCTTTGCGCACTTATCTTAACTTGCCCCAAGCTTGTGTTTCAAAAACAGTTGATATTGTAGAGTCTACAAACAACATATATTGTTAGAAATCAATGAAAATATGAAGTAAAAAGTAATACGATCGCAGGGTATACCTGAAAAGCAGTGAGAATGCCAACATCGACCACCTCTTCCATTTATCTCGACATTATCTCTTTATCATTCGTAAAGAGAAGATCGTCTGAATTCTTCGAAAAACTGTTGAGTTCATTGAGAGAAGACACCTCTAGAAGAAACGAGACCAAGGTCAAGTTCGGTCTTCACTGTTCGATGTTGATGACCACTCTTTTCGAGATATCGACAACCATCTTTCCTTTTTCTTTCCCCTTAGTCATCCTTCTCTTCTTTGACTCCCTTGGGAGGTCCATCTCTGGAGATGACTCGATAGTCTGTTCGACGACGGGGATGATTGACTTATCGGTTGATGTCAACCTCTCAGTTTTCCTCTTTGTAAGAGTAGCTGCCTTTTTCTTCGTAATCGCCTCTTTGCTTTTCCTGATCACCTCTTCTAGATCTGATATGCTGAAATTCATATTTGACATTGACTTAGCTACAAAATGACGTTCAACATCAATAACAGAGGTTAAAAATTTGTACCAAAAATAATTTCAAATCCTCTCAAAGCCCAGACAAACGACACTATATCTTTCATAAGGGGGTATGGAGTTCGTGGCATATTTCATGTAGAATGATGCCAAACTATACTAGGCCTATGGTTACCTTCATGCATTAACACCTTCCAACTCCTCTCTTTCTCTTGGATCACCAATACTCTAGCTGTGCGATCGACATCATTATCACACTTAAGCTTATGACCACCATCTGGTAACTTTACAAGGACAAAAACTAAGCCAAGGACTTGGAAAAAACTAAGGCTTTACTTTTTGAAAATAAAGACAAACACTCTCCACATCAATTCCAAACTCTGGGACAAACATATTTTTCATTCCCAAAAGGTTCGTCGATCAAATGACCCTATGTAAAAAAGAATGTGCTCCTTCACTTCATATAGTTCGTTATGAGGTCAGTGATAAGTTGTGTTGTATTAGACCTCAAAATCAACGAGAACTGACCCTTCTCACTTACATGTTCCTTCAAATAATAACTATGTAGAAGCGAACCTAATCCAAACTTTAATTCATATTTCTCACGTATAATAGTGAGACTAATAAGAATCCTCAAACTATTTGGTATCAATTGTCTAGGAGCTATGTCATAGTAGACAAGTAGACGTCGAGTCAGCGAAGGGGAAGAGAACCTGAACTCTTGGCGAAAGTTATATTCATAAAAACATGTCCATCCTGGAATATCCCAATCGACTCGTTCTTGTTCTTTAGCAGCACGTAGTTGATCATGGTCACAGAAGCCATACAGTGTCCTTAGGGTATCCATGTCGTTGTCAGAATACATGCTTCCAGAGTTTTCACCAGCTAGTTCCTAGCGGTCTTCCAAAACATGACAGTTCTTATTTTTCTATATATTATGGGTGATCAACATCTTGATTGACGACACGAATAATCTTAATTACTAATTCCCTAGCCCCATCTAAGTACTGTAGGGTCAACTACTGTAACTTGTCGTTCGACACTTTGGGACTCAACTTTGACACCTTCCTCGATTACAACACCTATACCACTAGGGTTCTAGGTGTAGTTTAGGCTTGAAGTTGTATGCTCGATCAACATTACACCTCCAAATGCTGACAAATGCAGAAAATGCAAGAGTCAAGCACAAATTGAAATTTGAGGTCGAGACTTAGGATCTAAAGATCTAAACTTGGGGTTTTAAACAGACAGTGACCTAAGGTCAAGATCTATTATCGAAATCTACAATCTCACACACAAGGATGATTGGTTCGATTGACTTCTAGATTCGAAAAACTTATAACATGAAAAACAACTCAAATTGATATAGAACACCGCCTAAATGGATCTAATCCACCAATGAGTTAAATCTTCGGCCAGATCATGCAACATAACGCGAAGAACAATGAAGAACGATACGAGAAACAAAAGGATATTTCTAGGCTCAATCCTAAATACTTCTTCTCTGGTTTCCTAGAATTCAAAAAATTAAGTCTTACATAAAGTAAAACTAAGGAGAAAAGAAATCATTGCTTACCTTGAAGATTACAGTGGGAAAATTGTGAAGAAATTACAGATGTTTGAGAAGTTATTACATGGAAAATACAAAGAGACGACGCTTGAGAGGTTTCTGAGATTATGGAAAATTGAAATGGAAAGCTTCTTGAGGAATTTTCTTTTATATAAATCCACGATATAACATGAGTAGCCACACGTCGCGACTTCTATAGATGTCAACTAACCAAGGTAATCAAACTAGAGTTAGTTTGAAATTCAACTTTTTTGATAAATGCACCCAAAAATGAGAAATCAAGCCAAAAAAGATGGCCACGTCAGCCCCAGAAGTTGAAATGCTTCAAGTCCCTTTGTTAAGCCCTTGAGCTCGTAAAATAGTCGATAGCTTATTACGACTACTTATAAGTCAATCCGCTCAACACAATGTCGATCTCCCACTCGACTATCGACTCGACTGAAAGCATACACTCTATCACTAGAGAATTATCTCTTTAGAGAGTGGGGGACAAACCGTGGTAGCCAGAAATGGCCTTAATGCTCAAGGCTTAAGCCTACCAAGGACTGTAAGTAATTTGGTTAATGCCCAACGACCCGGTTCTACCTGAATCATCATATAGTTACCTTTTGACTTGATCTTCCACGTAGCTGCTATATAATAACAAAAGTAGAGTTTAAACTGGTCTGGGATTTTATATCCCATGAAATCTTGCAATGATTTCAGGAAGAAAATCCTTCACGATATCTCTAACAGGAGGCTGATCAGTTTTAAAAAAGAGGGGCCTATAAATAGAACCCTTAATACATTGAAAAGGGATTCTGCTTTTTCTCTGTTTTACGCAACACTATTGCTAGCCAAAACTCTACCAAAATAGCAACTCTGATCATCGAAATTTACCCATTGAACCTCAATCCGGTCATCTACTCCATTAAAGCTCAGCCAAAGCTTACCTAAGGCTTCAAAATGAACACCAGTCCAATTTTCTCTAAACTGTTTATTCTATTATTCTGTTTACTTTCATTTATTTTGTAGGTACGACATATTCGATTCAACAGGCTAGTCCAAGTTCCTTGAGCCTAACTCGAATCCGATCCGATCCACATCATTTGTGGTTTGACTAACAACAAATATCACCATTTTTTTTAAACAATTACAAAGCGATAACGGTTGCTAGGAGTGTCACGGGTCGGCAGGTCCACTCTAGCTTGGGTTTAGAACCACCGCTGTGGCCGTTTTCAGTCTGTGATCCTCGATATCATGTTCCCTATATACCGGTAGCTCTTATTTGGATGGCTAGTAGAGGAGCATTACATGGACAATGGAAGGATTTATAGAGAAAACCAAAACGAAAAAAAAACCTTGTTTACTATATAAATCTTTCTGGTGTTAATCCAGCAGTAGACAAGGAACATATTATGGAGGAACATATTATGGAGGAACATAGACTGACAACGATTGTTAGATCACCTGCCACAACGGCAACACTGAACCCTAGCTAGACATTCTCTTAGCAGTTGCTCTTGTTATGTTGTCGATAATGATGAAATTGTTACGATTGTGATCTGGTGGGCATCTCACTCTTCACCATTAGCTGCATCATTGCATCTCTCTTCACCATAAAACTGTTATTCGTTATATATTATTATCCAATCTTGACCACCTTGCCGATAATATCTTGATAAATTGAAATCCAATTAGTCGAATTCTATGAATTTGCTTTTGTTATTCATGAAAAAAAGTGATTTTTGTTTATTTGTATGTTTTCAATTT
Organism: Dipteronia dyeriana; assembly: GCA_032871835.1. Classification (NCBI taxonomy): domain Eukaryota; kingdom Viridiplantae; phylum Streptophyta; class Magnoliopsida; order Sapindales; family Sapindaceae; genus Dipteronia; species Dipteronia dyeriana. The sequence continues at coordinate 12,930,360 of CM065303.1, forward strand.
GATTGTTTTGAAACAAACCCTAATTCATTTTTCATGTTGCAGTTCTATAAACACTCTATGCCTCAATACGAGGGCGATTTGATGTCAGTGGTGCATTCTCTGATACTATCAATCAAGGAGGCGGACCTCCATTTTTGTAAAGTCAGGTCCTTGTAATGCCAGTTGCATCAGGTATGCTTTGGTAAAGCCTTTGAGACTTTCTGGTTAAGACGTGGCTGTGTTGAACTAGGTGGTAGGGTAGCGGTAAGGTCCTCGGAGGTCAGCTTTCGAATTTCAGCCCTAGTTGCAATTCTATATTTGGTTTGCATACCCTATTGATTTAATGATTCAAACCACTTAAAAATCACATAAATTATGCATTCTTTGTTGGTTTTATTGTTTTATCACATAAATTTATGATAGATATATGAGTTTAGACTTTTCTAGTTTTATTGATTGTAAATTTATGTATAAATTATGCAAGGGATCATGAATATATTGATGCTGTCAACTACAATAACAGGGGACGCTCTGAAAGTTTGATCATAGATATTGACTTTCGAAGCCACTTTGAAATAGCTAGAGCTGTTGATTCGTATGATAAAATATTGAAATCTCTTCCGGTTGTTTATGTGGGTTCGTTGATGAGGTTGAAACAATATCTTCAAGTTATGGTTGATGCTGCCCGATCTTTTCTCAACCAAAACTCGATGCCTCTTCCTCCTTGGTGATCTCTTGCTTACTTGCAAGGGAAGTGGGATTCATCTAATCAGAGACAGTTCGATCCAGATGAACAGAATATCACGGGCACGACCACCTATTCTCTTGACCATAAACAATGTAGAGGACATTTGAAGAGGTTGCAATCTTTGCCACATTCTGAAATGGAAACATATTGGTTTTTGAAGCCGATAAACAATGATAGTTGTAACCTGAGGTTGAAGCTCTATTTGAGAGTGTAATTCTATTTACAGTTCCTACCGACTAACTAGTTATTACTTGAACTTCGATTTGGTGCGTTGTTCCATAGATTGATTTTGGTTGTTCATTTTTTGGTTACCATATTGAATGTATTCCTTGCCCTTTATTATTACGGGTTTAGGACATTTTTGCTTTTATATCATTTTTTTCTTTCCTTTTACTCACTTATTACCTTAAGTGTTTATGATGATAATCACATTACAAATTAACAACACAGTTACTTATCTGCTTCGGTCTTTTTTGTTTCTCTTGTTTAGAAATGCATTGAATAAAAATCATGTTGTTGTTTAATGCTTTAAAAGAACTATCTGTTAATTTATCCTCTCTTCCTGTACACAAACACATCTGTTTTGGCCACAAATGTCTAGATTTGGGTTGGATTTATTAAATAGTTTTTGACTTATAAGTTATTCCTCCCTTGCATATTGGTCATAGATGTGCAAACTTGTGTGGTATGAAATCCCCCGAAACTCGCTTGGCCTCTTAGGTAATAGGTAACCCAAGTTCGAAACTGGTATACTTGTCGAACCCTATAATTTTTGGGAAACAAGAAACTATGGCCTTTGGCACCTGACCTTTTGGGAGCTAACTACAATATGTCCATTCAAAAATCCTTTTCCATGGATTTTTATGTAAGGTTTTTATAAAAATTGTGAGCAACATATGATATTATATTTTGTCTATGGCCAATAAGGGCGTAGCTCAGCTGGTAGATGAATGAGTTTGGGGTTTGGGCAATTGACTCCCAGGTCAGCGGTTCGAATCTTACCAATGAAGAAAGTTTTTTAAAAAAATACCTGGTCCCGAATTAACAGATATTGTAAAGAATAAAAATTTGTGTCTATGAAAATCCGAATTGATTGGAATGTTTAAGTAAGAGAGAGTTGATCGAAAAGAGCCTGTTTGATTTTGATCAATGTTTGTTGGGCTTGATGCACCTTAACTACATTATATTATATGCAGTATACGGTATGTGCTATTGTACATGTGTGGACCTAATATTTCTTTTGGGACTAGCCAATACTGGTATTCCTTTTAGGACTAGCCATCCTATTGGGATCGAGAATCCTTTATGGGTTATGATTATCGTTGAGTTATACTGTATGTAGGAATCCCCCATTTGAATTCCTAAGAAAGCAAAGAAAGCGGAGCAAAGAGTAGAAGTCTCTCTCAACCACTCCCTCCCTCCCCTCTTCGAAAACTCTCTCAAGCTTGGTTGTGTGATCTTGGCTGGAAATTCAAGTAAGCTATCTTTTACATGCTTATCTGTGTCTACCATAGGCCTTTATATTCCCGTGGTTGCTACTGATTATCTAACACAGGCCAACGATGCCCGTGGTATATATCCAGTGATGAAAAGTTCATTTTCTTGTACTACCAGTTGAGCTACGTCCCTATTGACATATATATATATATATATATATATATATATATATTCAATAATAAAACTTTTTACTACATCATTTCGCATTAATAAACTCTATAACCATTTATTTTGAAAGAGAGATTGTTGTTATCATTATTATGATTTCAAAATTATTCCATTTAATCTTTTCAAAAAAATTGTAGCATATAATTTAATTAGTGTATAATTGTATTTGCATTCTATGTTTATTATATAAACTGTTTTGAGTTTTTTTTTCAATGTTGGTAACGTATTTATTTAGAATATATATTTTATGGTATACTTCTCGCTATGTCCTCATAACCATGTGTATCTTTATTTTTAGGGTAAATATGATTTTAGTCCCTCTAGTTTGTCCTATTATACGTTCCAGTCCCCCTGGTTTCAGTATTTTCCATGCAGGTCTCCGTAGTTTAAGTTTATGGTTGGTTGGGTCCCTACCGTCCAATTCTATAGGGTTTTTTAAAATTCCGTCAATGGGACGGGAGAAAAATGGTAAAGTTGTCTTACATGTTTCTAGAAGGGTTTTTAATGCAGGGCAAAATGGTAACTTTTAAATTTTAATAACTGAAATTTTTTAAAAATAAATTAATAATATTTAAATATTAGTAAATTAAATAAAAAAATATTTTAAAAAGAATTATATAATAAATAAATTAAAATTAATTTAACAAAACCTATAATCATCATCATCATCAAATGCATAAATTAAAATCAACCCTACCATATTGAACTTTGGAAAAAACCCAGAACCCAAATTCAATCATCACCCTCAAACCAGATTGAACATCACCCCCAAAACCCAGATTCGATCACCAAAATCAACATCACCTCCAAATTGCACATCACCCCTAGAACCATCCATAACCACATCCTCCATAAGATTCAGTCAAAGCTAACCATTAACAAAAAATCAAAAATAAAAAACATTCAAATCAAACCTTAAACCCAATCAACACCAAATTAGAAAAATTCAAATTTACTTCAAAATTGTTTTTTGTTCATTGAAAACACAGCTCCAAACAATACAATTCAACAAATTCTCCACCAGAAAAAAAACTAGTTTAGTTGTGAGAGTAAGTAATTGGATTGCTTCAGGTATCAGTTTCAACAATCCTCTTCTTGCCTCCAATGTAGTACTCTTGAGGCTTATCGGAGTCGGAATCAGAGTTGGTCCTGGAGTGGCGGTTCAGATTGAAGAGCGTGCGTATGCCTCTGGCTCGGCTGGTCGACAATTTAGCTGGTTTTTTGTCATGTGACATCATTGATTGATGATTTTCTATGTGATTGATTGATTTGTAACTCAAAGGCATGAAAGAGTTTGAGAACGAGAATGAGAATGCGAGAGCGAGAGAGAGAGAGATTATTAGGCTTGGGAAAGAGGGTGGGATTAGAGGCAGATGGTCGTAAAGCAGTGGCTGTGGCGGTGGGGGAGAAAGACGAATCAGGTTGGGGAAGAGGGTTGGATTGGAGGCAGCGTGTTTGAGAAAGAATAGATTGGGGAAAGAGAAGAGAAGAGATGATTTGAGTTGGTGTTGGTGTTTGTGTTTGTGTTTGATGTTGATGATGACTACTATTGAATTTACTTAAAAAACTCTATTTTTTTTTAGTTTTGTTCAAATTTTTTGTTACAGATTTGTTCAAAAAAATTTAGTTTTAGTTTAGTTTTGTTCAGTTTTTTTCTAGTTTTGTTCAAAATTCCAGATTTGTTCAAAAAAGTTTAGTTATTTTTTAGGATATGCTTTTGTTCAAACAATTTTTTTTCCAGATCTTGTTTTGTTTGATTTTTTTTTTCGAATCTAGTTTTGTTAATTTTTTTTCTAGATCTTGGTTTGGAGGGCAAACTGTCTTTGTATGTTCCTTAGACATTTTAAGGGGTAGCATGGTAATTTTTCCTTCCGCACATGTCTGATAGACTATTTTTAACGGATTTTGAAACAGAATGATCAAATGGACTAATATTGAAACTAGAGGGACCAAAACGCAGAATAGGTCAAACTAGAGGGACTCTTAACATTTTTTTCCCTTATTTTTAATTAATAAAACATTTTCAAACTAGCAAACTATTTTCATAATAAAAGTTTAAAAGTTTTGTTTGTTTGTCTTTCCATTTTGTACGAACAAAAAGCCTATGAGGAAAAATTATAATGTTAATTACTATATCTATATCTAGTGCGTCTTTGAGTACACTACCTCATGCATATCTAAAAAAACCAAATAAATGATTAAATCCTATCAGTTTTTACATAGAAGACCACCCATCATATACCTTGATGAGGATTTGAGAAGTGGTTTTGGATACATTTCATCACATTTTCAAAGTTTTGGAATAAGAGACTCTGCAGTGGATGATGTAACGGGATCTCCAAAGTAGTTTCGGTTGCGTGAGCGGGACACACACAGGCGTCAACAACCAGTGCTCAAACCAGCTAGCAATGTATTTTCATGATACGAGTTTTTTTATTTGTTCGTTTTTCCATTTTTATGAATAAAAAGCCTACAAGGAAGAATTATACATATATATATATATATATATACATATATATATATATATATATATATACATATATATATATATATATATATATATATATATATATATATATGGGACTTATAATGAATTGACCACAAAAGCTTAATTGTAAGGGTACCTTTTTATTTATTTATTTATATGGCATTCTTTTGAAAGGTCTTTGTGGAAAAGTCACCAACTTATTAATTGTTCTGGAAATAGCACCAATTATTGTGATGTGACAAAATTACCCCTGATATACACATGAGAGAGCTTTGATTTGGGTGGATTTGTTGTTTGACTGTTTGAAAATTAAAGAGACCCTTCAAAAGAGTTGACAACGAAGAATCAGAGGAGAAGCCGCCGCCGCCGCCGAATCGGAGAAGCCGACGATGAGAAACATGTAATTGTCTGTGTAATCGAAGAATCGAAGAAATTGAAGAAGACAACTGAAGGTATGTTGGTTATTAGGTTTTTTTTTGGATATAGATTTAGATTTAGTTTAGATTTTGATTTAGTTTAAATATTATATTTTGTTACTATGAATGAACATGTTTGGTATAAGATTAGATCTTGATTTGTTGTTGGAAGTGTTTGAATGTTGTTAGAGTTACGAATTTAGTTTCTAGGGTTTGATTTGTAGTATCTTTTCTGTGAGATTGAGATGAGTGTGTTGGAGAAGATGAACATAACCTAGATTCACAGAAATATTATCTGAGACTTATCAATTCATTTTCGAGACTTATTTTGATTATCCGAGAATTAATTGATGATAGCCGAGACTTATTCTGTCCTAGTCGAGACTTATTGTACGATAGCCGAGACTTACTGGTTTCATATAAAATTGCTGGAAAAGAACTATATCCATATGTCATAGATGTTTGGTATTATATAAATTGTAAAAATTAGAAGTAATTATCCAAATTCGCGGTATGCATAATGGAAAAACTAATAGATGCCTTATTGACTTAGTGGATCATTTGTTTTTTTCCGTAAGATAAACTGATAATTGTTGTGTATTTTTTGTTTGTTAATTTAGTTTTTTATGTGAACTGCAGATGGTTGGACACAATAGCAAAGAAAAGCAAGTTTGGTTAGACAGATGAAGACATGCCTCAGATACGATTGAAGATGGTTGTTGAAATTTTTTCAAACTCCACTGAAGTGGCATCAACCCGCTTGTAAATGTAACATTACCCACTGAAGTTTGGTTGTAATGTTAACATAATTTCATATATTTGACATTAAGTGTTGTTAAATTATAATGTGTTAACATTAATCTAATATATTTGACATCAACTGTTGTTAAAGTATATTAAGTGTTGACATCAAGATATGAAGAGTAGAAATAACGTTACCCACTGAATTTTGCTTCCAGTGAAGTTACTTATTCCAAATTTCCAAAGAAACCAATGATTGAAGAAATTTTACAATAAGTCTCGACTAACTTCCAGTAAGTCTCGGATATTATCTTATGTCTCGATTAGTTATCCGAGACTTATTCTTAATAGTCGATACTTACTGGAAGTTAGCCGAGACTTGTTGCAAAATTTTACAAAAAAAATTACTTACCGGTATCAACAAAAACAAATCAATATCCGGTTTTGATAACTCCACATATTAAACTCAAACTCAAACATAGTTCTACATGTTTGTTGTGGTCACAAACATTGTTCCTTTATAATTCCCCTTCAAATGAGTACCATCCGCAGTAATTACAAGATGTATACACCGACGGAAAACTAGAAGTGAAGAGCCGAGTGCCATGAAGAAGTATAAAAATTTATTGTCATCCGTGAATTGTACATCCGTTATTGTGTCCGGATTTTGTCATTCTAAGACATAAGCAAATCGAGGGAGGTTTGGAAATGACTCGTCGTGCGTTCCATAAGTCAATGGTAACACATAGTTCAAAGACTGATATGCTATACTGTACAACATCTGTATGCCATACATCTGCTTCGTATCACTGATGATATCTCTCGGACACATAATACAACCATCTTCATTTTGGAGCCAAGAAGCTACCACTTCCCCAACTACAGCTACACTGGCCTGCCAGTGTCGATGATAAACCACCTCTAACAGACATCTCTGCTTATTAATAAAACTTCTAACATGAAAATATGTCCCTTCATTCACCCTCACCGCTTTTAATTTCCAAGAACAATTTTCTATTTTGCATACCAAATGTATAACGGACCTGTTTGACATATTCACTTTCCATTCAAAATTCAAAGCATAAAGGCCTACAAATCTTTTTAACTCCTTTTTTCGTGGAAAAAATTATCGCTTGAAAATTAGAGTATTAAAAGGGGTCGATGTCATGGTGGTCATCGTATCACCAAAAGAATATGACTTAGATCCTAGGATGGTCCACTCTATCATATCATTCACATTTTTTGTTCATATTTTTTGTGTTCACATTTTCCATATCAGCGGGAGTCCCTTGCACATCTCGTGGTAGTGCACTACCACATGAAGGTTCTTCATGAATAGGTTCTTCGAATGTCTCATGTTCTTGACGATGGTTATCAACAATTACACGGTTGTCTCCATCATCGAGATTAGGTGCACCATACCTTCTATCAAGGTTGGCAGTTTCGTATGGTTTTAAGCAAACATTATTTGAATATTGGTGAATTCCGTCCGAAAATATCGAACTTTGTTGAGTGAACACTTGGTTACTACCATTGAATGATGCATAGTGCTTATCCCGTATTTGTTGTGCATCTTCGAATCTTCTTTCGACCAGAGTGACACATAATTGCAGAATTGCCTTGTCTTTCCGAAGTATAAATTGAACATCATCATCATCGCTTATCAACGTGCGACATGTACTGCCTAGAGCAAAAACTATTGGATGTATCTCAATAGTGTATTTTTTTTACCGTGATTCACAATATATTGAACAACCCCCAAGAGTTCTTCGTAAGACAAGTTCTTCTACACTAAAATTCCTTTATTTACCGTATAAACATACCATTGGCTTCCATGGTGTAGTTCCTCCCATCGTCCGTTATATGATATAAACATTCTAACTGGATCCATTGTCCTAACAAAGCAAAATGTCAAAATTAACAAAATACAGCTAAAAGTATAACTGTCGACCTCATAAATTAAACCTAAAGCACTGGATAGTATAAAATACTTCTAATAATGTCCAAGCTACTAACAAATAATATGTATTAAGTCTCTGATAAAGTCCAAGATACTAATAAATAATATGTGTTTTCAATTATTTGATAAACTCTACAGACGAATAATTCTTAGATACCATGCATTTAGTATTCTAGTTAGTTTGGGTAACATTTAATAAGTCTCGGTTAACTACCCATAAGTCTCGTGTAATCTTAAACAAGTAGTTCATTATCGTCTAGCTTAACAACAACAGATTCCAAGTGTCAAGACTAATAAGCGAAACAAATGAGTGTGAATGAACTTTTTAAAAAAGGTTTATTGAGGAGATGAATTGCCATACAAAGTTATGAGCTTGTACAATTCTTATTGATGAGAGAATTTGCCCTTCCAATTATTTTGAGAGGTTTGTAAGCTTTAGATAAAGAACAACCGAGAGAGAGAGAGGTTTTTCGATAGACTATAAGAGGTTTTTAGATGGAGTGACACATAGATAGGTGAGAGAGAGAGAGATTCGTTTTCACCAACAACAAGAAAGAAAAAGAAGAAATCAAGGGCATTTTTATCCAGTTCTATACTTTGGTGCTATAAAACTTAGAATTATTAACTTAGTGATATTTCCACAACACCAAACTTATTTGGTGTTATTTCCCCATATTCCTTATAATTTGTAATAATTGAATAAAGGTTGATGCACACTCAAGAAGCGGTTAATTATTTCTTAAGTCAATTACTAGTTTTTATGAAATGTTCTCCGGTCTAATCTTGAGTTTGAAGATTACATTTTCAAATTTGAATAGTTTTTGCTCATTTTCTTTTTATATTTGTCATAAGTACAAGCAACCAACAATTTAATTTGAAAATTAGTTATGTCAAAATTTTCCTTGATACTTTTCCACATAATTTAGAATGTTTAGAATAGTTTTTAAAAGGGATGAAAAGTTATATAACACTTTTTGAGAGTTGATTTGTGCAATTAACATCACTTGAATAACACTAGTTTAAATAACACCAAAGATAAGATTTGGAAAAAAATACCCCCGCTCTTCTATTCTCTTCTCTTATCAGTCCTTTTTTTTTTAATTTAGAAACCTCCATTGATGAAGCTCTGAGCTTCATCAATGGAGTTGTCATCACCGACCAGTGAGTTGACGGACAAAACCACCGGAAAAAAGTTCGTCCAATACCAATCGTTGTAACTAGGGGTGTCAATATATGTCATGACACGACGGGTCGACACGATACGAACACGATTATTACGGGTTTGGGTTGAGGCTAAACGGGTCGTCCTAATAAATGAGTCAACCCGTCTAACCCTTTTAATAATCGTGTCGTGTCCGGGTTAACCTTAATGGGTCACGGGTTGACACGGTTAGTAGGGGTAAAAATGTATTTTTATTTATTAAGGGTATTTATGTAATTTTACCTATCATATAAATTGAAAAGCAAACCCTAACCTCACTTTACACCATCAGAATTCAGATTGCTCCTATAGTCCTACCAGCTCTCATCGCCGTCATTCCCAAACCTAACTACTATTATCGCCTACTAGCCTCCTCTCCCTCGTAGTCGCCGTCAACTCCTCTCCCTCACCGGCTCACCGGTACCCTTTGCTTGGTTGTGGTTCTCCCTCACCGTACCACAACTACTGCAACAGTGCAACCTCTGTAAGAGACTCCTTCCTTTATTTTGTTTTTAAGTTTTGTTCATACTCCAACCTCTGTTTCTTTTGATATTATTTGTAGAAAAAATAATTTCCTTTTTGGCATTCTTGGTTTGGGACATGAGCCACTTGAAGAGGTGATTAAATGTGGTTTGTCAATCGTCTACATGTTTTTATTTGCATTTTTAGGCAAGGTCACACATAGAGGGGCTTATAATCCTTTGACTGTTTTGTCTTCTGCCATTTCTAGGGATTTCAGTCAATTTCTTCTCACTGTTGGAGCTAGAATCCCTATTCAAGTTTTGCTCTTTTCTACCTCTCTCGGTCTATCCTTGTTTATTCAAACTTTTTTTGTTATTATATGAATAGGGTTTCCTTATTTTTCTGCAAATTATTGTTTATTCAAAATTAAATATCTTATATTGCATTTTTATTTTAAAAAATTCTCTTTCTTAGTACTTTTTCCCAGAATTTGCTGGAAAACTTTGATTTGATTAAGTATTGTCCTAATTCCAAGTTGGTTTTTTTGTCTGTTTCTGTAGCTGAAATCGGTAACTTGATTGACAATGAAGTGGAAATGCATACAACTTTTTTTTAGTTCAATTTTGTTGTAATTAACTGGAGAGAGTCTCTAGTAACTTGGAATATTGATTGTTTGGTAATTGCTTTATGGCTTAGGCGCGGTATATTGGTATTTGATTATTGGATTTAGCTTGAAACTGATTAGAGAGTTTGCATATATGTTGCCATTAAAAGTCATTGTTTTTTAAATCTATGGAGTAAATTGGACATGATTTGTAAAAATTTTAAACATGCTTGATGTTGGACTTTGTTTGCTCCATGATAATGGTGAGTAAGACTGAGACAAGCATTAGGGTTTTAAGTTAAGTTTATCATGCTATCGTGCTTGACTATGAAAATGGTTTAAGGCACCGAGCAAAGGAAAGGATTATGCTAGTTGATGTCTGGATGATAAACTGGGTTTGCTTTTGTATCTTTTCACTTTGATATAGGGGGACGTGAACATGAACTTGGATTTCACTCACTGTCAAGTAAAATAGTCTACAAGCTTCAATTCTTCTTCACTTTCCTTATCACTACAGATAACAAATAATTTTGTCACTTTGTTACACTTGAACGAGCAATATATATAAAAGTATTTTTAAGGGAGCTGAAGTTATACATGATAACTAGTTATTTTTTTCATTATGCTGAAGTTATACATGATGATATATTATTAAAACTAACAATAGCAAACTTTATTTAATAGAAACAACAGTTAAATGGCTTCCAAGAAACCACAAGAATTGAAAGTTTTTTTTTTTTCATTATGTTGTTGTTTTCATTATGCCAATTAAATAGCAGTTTTTTTTTTCATTATGTCTATTGTGTAGCTATCTTTGTGCTTAATTGAAAGTTTGAAAATTGTAACCAATTAATTCACATTTTGCAGGTCATACATCTATGGACAAGAAGAAAAAGAGCTCCTGATCACATATTTTGTGTTAACATCAATGACTTTTGTTTTGATATTTGAATATCGGATGCCATTAAGAACTTGTGGATTTTTATTTTATTATGCTATTATAAACTTATGGATTTTTATTTTATTATGAACTTGTGGACTTATGGATTTGTATTTGTGTTTGAATTTCTTAATTATCGTTTTTATGGACTTATGGATTTATATTTGTGTTTGAATATCTTAATTATTGTTTTGAATTATTTATGTGGATTGAGGATGTATTTGAATTAGTGTACTGATTACTTTTCTTAAAATTTTATTATTAATGTGTATTTTAGTGAAATATTGATATTAGTATTAAAAATTTATATGGGTCATTTAAACGGGTCATCGAACACAGGGTCATCTAACACGACCCGTCAAACCCATTTATTAAACGGGTTATTCGTGTCGTGTACAGGTTGACCAAAAAATAATCATGTAATGTTTGGGTCGAGGGGGTGTGACCCGTTTATTAATCGTATCGTGTTTGGATCGACCCAAAATTAGTCGTGTCGTGTTCGGGTTGACCCAAACACGACCCACCAACCCGAATTGACACCTAGTTGTAACTGTAGTGTTTGTTTTCAGTTTTGAGCTGTAAGGAGAGAGAAACGAAGCCAAACCCGAACAGTCTTCAATCCTTCATCATCATATCTGTGATGACCCATTGCGAATATAATGAAACCGATGGCACTAACGAACTCGGCGTCGTCCGATCTTTCAGATTTGACTATCTCCGGAGTTGACGGGCATTGTCCTTGGCTCGTCACTTTCACCATTGATGGAGGTCGAACAAACCTCCATCGCGATGAAGAAGAAGACGTAAAATGAATTAAGTCTTGAAAAAACATGAATAAGTCTCGCAAACACATGAATAAGTATCGAAAATGCATGAATAAGTCTCAAGTATTCATAAATAAGTCTCGAAATGGAGCAAATAAGTATCCATAAATTAAGTCTCGAATAAGAGTAATAAGTCTCGGATATTCATAAATTAAGTCTCGAATAAGTATAGTAAGTTCCGGGTATTCATAAATAAGTCTCGAAATGGAACAAATAAGTCTCAAAAATTTAAAAAAAATCAGCTACTATTCATCTTCTCCGATTCGACAAACCCAAACTTAAACCCACCAATTCAAGATTCAAACAAACCCCCATTCAGATTCAACAAAATCACCATTCACATCAAATTGACAACCAATTCACAATAAAATCTAAATTGAAAACTCAAAATCAACCAAAACGAAATTAATATCTCAAAATCAACAAAATCAAATTTGAAAATAAAACCCTATCAAAAGACTTTTTTCTTCCAGAAATATTGTTTTCAATCGCCACTGTTTTGTGGCCAAGAACTCTCGGCAAACTAGCTCCGTCGAAGTGTTCAATCATTAGACAATGAGAGAGAGAGAGAACACCTAAGAAAAGAAAATTAGAAAAAATGTTGTAAAAGTCGTAAAAATAAAAGGAGGGGCATTTTGGTTAGCACACACTTTTAGGTGCTAACAAAACAATTCTTATTAAAGTAGTGCTAATTGCAAAACTCAATTTTGAAATTGTGTTATTTGGAACCATTCCCTCTTTCTAAAATATTAGCAGAAAAGAAAAATTATAAATCAATATCGTGTATGTTGATCAAATTTAACACATTGCATTTGTACTACCATGGCATGCCAAGAGTTGGGGGAATATAATTTACATGATAAAGTGGTGTGAGAGGCTACTTTACTACTTGTGATATACTATTTGTACGATTGGGAAAAATATCTTTAGGATTTTCATCTCTAATTGATATTTTGAATTGGATCACTCCCTTTTGCAGCATAAAATACCTGAACCGAAAAATATTCTGCGGTGAATGTTGGAGAAAGCATAGCTTGAGCCTCAAGTTTTATAATGCTGCAACTCAACCCAATTTCATCAACAAATGGAAAGTTTTACCCTGCAAATGAAGTGATTGTACTCAAGCCATTCATTGTTAGGGGATGTTAATTAGATCAGTGTTTGTGTTTATTGTTGATTTTTTTTTTTTTCATTTGAATTACTTAAATGAAAATAAACTATTAGATATATTGTGTTAAAGGCCTCGGGCGAGACTTTTTGCACAAAAACATTGACATGCAAAAATTTTCATTCCCTTTCTAGTTACTAATTGGACTTTCTTTTGTTTGTTCATTAACATGCAAATATAGGTGACCAGGATGCCATTGTGTATCATAGACATTGACATGCATTTTCTAGAACCGGAGATGGAAAAATATACTAACGTGCATTACACACATGCATAATCTGTAAATGATTATCTCTATATGACAAAGTGTGATATAATGACTCTTGCAAAATGGAGTAGCCACCAGGCCCACCACCATTTTTGTAAATATCTCAACAACCCCATTTCAGTACATTATGTTCAGTCTTCTCCTTATCTGGTATACATTATTTCTTGCCCAAGAGGGCCCAAGCCCTCACTGGACCCAAGCCCTCAAAAAGCCCTCATAAATTAAAAGTGTTTCCCAGCCCACATAATAATATTATGTATGTGGGTAGGGTTGAAACTAGGGCCATAAAAAACTGGGTAAAGCCCAAACCTGTCCTTTTACCCCACATTGTTACACCGGTGTGAGTTTGTGACCCGGATTGGATCCGAATGTTAACCCGGATTTGGATCCGAATTTAGATCCGAATTTTGACTCATATTTTTTTGACCCGAATTTTAACACTTTTTTTTGCCCGGATTTGGATCCGATTTTTGACCCGATTTTTTTACACATATTTTTTACTTAGATTCATTGGGTCACAATTTTTACAAACTAAAACTCTATTAAAACAATTAATCCAAATATAACAATTTTTAAATTCAATCCAAATAAAACAATTTTTACAACTCAATCCAAATAGAACAATTTTTAAATTCTACTAAAAATCAATAGTAATGCAAATTTAAAATCCAAAACACAACAAAAAATCAAGACGATTCTACTGCCTCTTCATCATCTATTCCTTCGGTAGCATATACTTCTTCTTCCGGGATACGACATAATAATAATAAAAATTAAGTAAACAAAAAAAGGTATAACCAACATAAATGGTAACTAATCTTATATAAAAGTATATTATAACTTGAAAATTTTCGTACCTCGAGGATCGAAGAGGAGCCCATATCCAAATTTGTACAGATATCAAGGCTTCCAACGTGTCTGGATGTAATCTTTTACGATGCAGACTAAAAAATCTACCGCCAGCACTAAAAGCAGACTCGGAAGCCACCCGTTGAAGTATTCCCACTATCCGTTGAAGTATTTATCCGACTTCCTTCTTCAACACTAGTCATTGTGTTTTGCTACCTAATTCGTTTAAACAATTCAATCAAAAACCAAACCCAACACATACATGAATATCTCTTGTAAGCATTATGTTCATTGTGAGTGAGAGTAAGAACCCTCTATATATATTATAACTTCCTAGAATCCTAACCCATAAAGGATTCTCAAAACCCTAATAGGAAGGCTAGTCCTAAAAGGAATACTAGACCCACACATATACAATAGCTCATATCATATCCTACATATATTTAATGTAGCTAAGGTGCACCGAGCCCAACAAATATTGATCATATTAATAACGGGCTTTATCCAGTCAACTCTCACTTACTTAAACATTCCAATCAATTCAGTTTTTTACAAACTCAAAATATAATGTCATATGTTGCTCACAATTTTTATAAAAATCTTACATTCTCCCACTTGAGCTACATAGACATTATTATTTTAGATTTGAAAATTGTTTTTAGAAAACGACTCTCCGAATTAACAAACAATTATATATGGCCACAAAGAATGTTTAAGAGAGTAATACCTTCATTCCCCTTAGTCCAGTAGAGCCTAAAGTGTCCAAGTACAAAGATCATTACATCTTTAATCGATATAAGACCATATTAATCAAAATACCCTCAGCTCTACCAACCCGGGTAAAATGGTATGTATGTGTGATATGGAAATTACATGCAGATGTGATCATCATGTCCATTTCCATATAGGTCCAACTTCGCATAATGCGAAGCAGCTTAAGACAAACAAACTTAATGTCTTAAGCATCTTATACTCATTGACCAAACATTTTGACCATGAGTTAATCCTCCCTTAAGACGAGCAAATCTTTATGTCTTAAGTATTGTTTACTCATCGGTGGAAACTTTATACCTTATGAGTGAATTGCCCCCTCAAAGTTAAGAGCTTGAGATTTCTTGTCATAACCAACCATCCGTGTGCACACAATAACAAATATGACAAACATATTAACATGCATATACAATATATTCTCGAGAATATGAAACAAACATGCATAGAATAAATACAGTTAATCTATTTAAAGACAACTTCCACTAACCAAACACATCAAAAAATATCAATCATACAATACATGATATAACATGCTCCACAAAACCTTCGGAGTTAAATATCTTGGTTAGTGTATCAAGAGTTATTTTACTTATGGCTATTAGAAACTTGTAACTCTTAAATATTCTCTACAACCACAATATTCATATGGTTAAACCTCTGAGATCTCTTAGCATATATAGAAAAGATAAATATAATGAAATTATCACATAATAAGCCACACATTTCCTTATTCATACATACATGTAAACATGAAACAATTAACCTCTACAAATACTATGAAACCTTCTTTATATATATATATATATATACACACACACACACACACACACACACACACACACACACACACACACACACACACACACACACTATCCAATGATACATTCCAAAATGGTTATCCAATGATACATTCCAAAATGGTTTGAAATCTGTAAAGTTTACTAATGTAATAATAGAATCAATACATATATATTAAGCTTACATCAAACTATCATTTGCGGATACATACATGACTTTTTCCTTATAAGAACGCTCCAATTTACTTAAGGAATTAAAAACTTATGTAAGTTTATTACTTTTACCAATAAGTACCTCAAACAAGTAAATTTGTAATCATATCAATCCATTAAGTGCTCTATTAATATATTTTCTCAATACCATTATCAAAATAAGCTTATTTGATATTTTTCACCTCGAAATACTAGAGATAAAATTCTTAATATCACATAAATGACAACACATAGTACATGAAAAATAAACTTACTCCCACTGACCCTCAGTTATGTCTAAAGGCATAATAAAACTTTTAACAATGTCATAAAATACCAATACTTTATTAAACTAAACACCATTGTCTGGAAACTTGATTAACCATGCCAATAAAGTTTTCAAGTATGAAACTTAATACTAATTTTCAAGTAAAACCTTCTAGCCAAAAATCTAACTACAAAACTTTTAACATTTAAGTTGAAATATTAGTTTGCAACTATTTGACAACTAATTCAAAACCCTAACTCCAATGACATCCAAAATTGCAATTCAACAAACATGATATTTATTCAACATAAATATCACAAGCATACAATTTCTTCCTTAAATGCAAGTCTTTGAAATTATACATTCTTAACAATATCATTCTCTGCCCCTAAGAATGTATAATGCATAGATGCAATTATTCTCATAAATAAAACATAACAAGATCTATGAACTATTCCCAATAGTTTCTAACATTTGCAGTCCTATCCTTATACTTTATGAGATCACTTTTAATACAATTAATCAAAAGACTTCAAACCAAGAATTTAAAATAATCAAAATATCCTACGAATCAATTATTTCAATTCTAGATTTAATCATTCAATTCTAGATTTAATCATTCAATTAAAAAGAATTATATCTAAACTACAAGAACAATCATCAATATAATTCTAAAACCAAAAATAGAATATAGAATATAAGAAGAGTTCGAAATCCCATAAAGATTATTATTTACAGAAATCACCATATAACTCACTAGGTGAAATCATAACCAAGAACATATTATCTTGAATAAGCTTCAAGATATTAATTTAAATTCTCAGTCTTATTATGAAAATTGTACTCTGCTATACAAGACCAAAATCGGAAATATCATCCAATAAAACTTTTAGAGGTTAAAGAAAATCTAAATATTACCATGAATTCAAATAAAACCTCTTAACCAATTGGCTTCCATTAAATATTGGGTTCATTGGAAGAATTTACAGTATAAAATGTATCACAAGAAATAACCCACTAAGAGTTTAATTGAAAATTAATCAAATAATTCAAAACATATATCAAGGGGTACCTTTTCTTGCGATATCAAATTATTATATTTTCTCAGTATTTTCTTTGACTTGCTATGTTGAATTTTCAAAATTTCTAGACTACTTCGTATGGTGTTTGTACCCTATCAACTTTTTCAAAATAACAAACAAAAGACATAACTTCATAGAATATATTAATCTCCATCTATTTATAAGGCACTAGACCTTAACAAACTTTCGACAGTGGGTTTACTAAACTTTATTTATCCTTTAATCCTCGCTAAGGTAAATACTAATAGGAGCGTCTCATCCAATCCATCAAAAAGGTCCATCAACCAATATCTTAATGGCATGTATTTAGAAATAGTAGAGGTGTTTTAAAAAGGATTAAATCATAGTATATTTATGCTCACACCCGATTTTCATAATCATTATAAATGATGATTTAACCTTTATGAAAATCCAACACAACATCATGATCTGTCTTTTGAACAAAGACCACAACGCACGTGTTAAAACTTTTCTACAAGTGATCAATCTCTTTGGGAGATGAACATCACTCTTTATTCTTCAATGCTCACAAAAATTCCACAAGTGATGACTCTCTTAGGCATATGATCAACACCTGTATAGTTTTATCTCAATGCAGTTCAAAACCTTAATCATTGATAATCCAACGAATATTGTGGAATCTTAACGGCTAGTTCACTACGTGAATACATAGCCATCCAACCCCATAAATATTCCAAACACAATTGATTATATAATTTTAGCAAACAATCATTATAAAATCTTAATGGTTAGTCTACTACGTAGAAACATAACCATCCAATTTTATAATAATTTTGAATATAATCAATTAATGTCCTCAACGAAATAAACAAATTATAATAAAATCTTAATGGCTAGTCTAATACGTAAAAACGTAACCATATAATTTCATAGGTTATACAGTTGTAAAACACGAACTGCAAATTCAATATCATTACACCTAACATAAATTTATATATTTCTCTTAATCAATCCAACACGGTCACACATAATTTTTTATTTCAAATTATACAAAATAATAAGAAATATATAACCTTCTTAAATTCATGTTGAGTGGATATTACCTGTGAGCATATAGAGTATGTAGGCATCATTAAGTGTTGAGCACTTTCATTCAATTAAATAAAAATACATTAGAGGCAACTTCTAAAATTTCTAACATTTATATTACATTATATAAATGAATACCTCAAGATGATGAACCTCTTATAGAGAAGAACATCACCCATCACCCATCACCCATCACATGTGTCTAACATTCACAACATATTGTATAAGTGAATACCTCGAGATAATGAACCTCTTACGGAGAAGAACATCACTCTTCACATGCATATAATTCCATCTTGCAGTTATATAGATTTCACATGCATATAATTCCATCTTGCAGTTATATAGATGAATACCTCAAGATGATGAACCTCCTACGGAGAAGAATATCACCTATCACATGTGATAACCCTCTTACGAAGATGATTAAAACACGTATTTCCATATTTTCATTCAAATTTAATAATTGATAACCAATGAACATCTCAAAATCTTAATGATTAGTCACTACGTGAAACATAATCATCCAATTCATGAGAAAATTATATCAATTATTAAAACTTACCAAATTAATAATCGTTAGCCAACTAAATTCTCAAAATGGAAATGATTAGTCACTGCGTGAAACATAATCACTTGATTCACGAGAATATTAAAAACAAATTATTAATTTTAACCTCATCAATAATCGATAACCGACGAATTTCTCAAAATCATAATGATTAGTCACTACGTGAAACATAATCATTTGATTTACGAGAAAATTCTATCACTTATTGAATCAAAATCATTAATAATTGAAAACCGACGAATTTCTCAAAATCTTAATGACTAGTTCACTACGTGAAAACATAGACATCCGATTCATGAGAAAATTCTATCAATTATTAATTTTTAAATAAGCTAATAATTATTATAAAAACTAAATGATTAGTAACTACGAGAAACATAATCATCCGAAATTATAATAATTATTTATGAACTGTAATTATTTTCCATAATTTTTTTTGGAAAACGTATCTTTCAAATATATATTAATATGAGACTTTTGTTTATATTAACCACATTAATGAAAATTATTTACTATTTTTTATTGTAATAGCAGTGAGTTGAACATAGGACATTGTCAAACCTTTTTTTTATTTTTTTATTTTAATTAACAAGGACAATTATTGGATATATATATATTTAAAGACCTCCCCAAACCTTTGAAGCATTGACTGATCATCCATAGGGTGAATAAAATCATTTTTATCTAGACATTCGGTAATAATTTAGAGGTGATGGAGATTTTTAATATTAAATCGGCAAGATTTGTTATAGTCATTTATGGTTATAAATCTAATTTTAAAATTCATCCAAATCCATCGAATTCCATCGTTTAACCAAAATCTATAAATTCAATGATTTTTTTTAATACACTTGGATTTATTTGGATTACTTACAAGTTTGAATTGAATATATATAGATTTATTTGGATTTTAATGAAATCTTTACAAATATGGGTTGAATACTCCCGACTTTGATAGATTCTTTACAAATCTGAATTGTATACACCCAGATAAAACAAATCTAAACCAAATAGTAAACAAATTCCATAAATAAATAATAAAAAAATTCGGCTAAAATAAAAATTTTCTTAAATAATAAAAAATAAAAGGTAAAAGAGGAATTGTGTCATAATTTTGATATTACTACAAAATCCTAATTTTTTATAAGTTGCTCTATAAAAGGGGGCATTATGGTGGGTTATTCTTGATAACATTCAAGAAAAAGATAATAGCCAATAAATAAATAAATAAATAAATTTACTAGGTTTTTAAAACTCTGGGTTTTCAAAGCATCAAAACCGTGAAAGAAAATTCGATCATAGGTATGATTTTTTAAACTTCTATTTTGTATGTGATGTGACTGCGTTGGTTTTGGCTTATAGTGGATTTTTTTTATTAAATATTTGTTGTGTTATTCTCCAATAAAAAAATTTATTTTTATAGATTAAATTCTTGAAATTGTTCTTTGTATCAAAAGTAAGATACCGATACAAAATTGTAATTCTTTTTGTTAGTTTACATGGACATTGATACAAAATCTGTTCATTTGCAACCAATTCTTGAAACCTAAATTATTACAACATGCTCAATGTATCAGAATCAGTAGAAAATGAAGGTGTAGTTAATATTACAATCTATTGAATTCACATGTACAATACATATCTTGCCTCTGTGTATAGGTCTACTTGTTATATGGCAAACTATAATCGGTGTTGTATTATAGCAGGAGAAAGTAGGGAACAAATGAGGAAGAGAAAATGGTGAAACTACCTGAAGATATGATTATTGAAATTCTATCAATACTACCGGTGAAATCTTCAATTCGTTTCAGGTGTATTTGCAAATCTTGGTATGTAGAGGTTCAAAGCCGTAGTTTCATTTCAAAACATCTAAAAAAAGGATCACAATATCCGTTTGGTTATTCCTCATATAAAAGAAGGAGAAGACTTATTTGCCCGCCCGATTCCATCTTACACATGGTTCACTTGGAGAACTATCATTACAAAATTTTCTTCCTCAAATACCTATAAATGGATTCTTTCGTGGTCCTTTAGATGACATCCTTTGTATAATTGACAACGACATAAGTCTCTATAACATCGACGCTAAAGAATTGAGAACTCTCCCAAAAACCACCTTACATTCTTATCATGATTGTGTTGGATTTGGACTCGACCTTGAGAGTAATAGCTACAAGTTGGTTCTTATGAACAACCCATATCTCAAAACTATAGAAGGTTCCAATGTAGAGTTTCACCCATTGTAGTGTACACATTAAATTCAGATTCTTGGAGAAATATTGAAGACTCTAATACTTCTTATAAATATGATTATTGTACTGGGGGAGAATCCGGCACATGCTTGAATGGAGTTTGTTACTTGTAATCAAGCTATAGGGAAACAAAAGAGGCGGTGATCTTGCCATTTCATTTTGGTGATGAGATGTCGCGGGAGATCGTAAAGGTGCCAAAGCAAGACAAGTATGGTTTGTCTCTTGGAATATATAATGAATCTTTGTCTTTACTACACATGGATTCTGATGTCACAAAATGTGTTGATATGTGGGTGATGAACCTGTTGAAATTGTTAGTGTTTATCGAGTCTTTAGGATGTGTTTCTGTTAGTTGCTTAGTGGTTTGAATAATTCATATTATTTAGAGTCAAGTTATTTGTTTCCTAGTCACTTACCACGTTAATAGGAATGTAAAACGT
The DNA here is from genome assembly GCA_032871835.1 of Dipteronia dyeriana. Classification (NCBI taxonomy): domain Eukaryota; kingdom Viridiplantae; phylum Streptophyta; class Magnoliopsida; order Sapindales; family Sapindaceae; genus Dipteronia; species Dipteronia dyeriana. The sequence continues at coordinate 12,952,096 of CM065303.1, forward strand.
GGGTTACAGTTTCTGATTCTGATATCTTTGTAAGACTATATATATAGCCAGTTTTGCTGTTTAATAAAAATATAGTGCACATTCTCATATCTTGCTTATATTACCAAAACACTTACAAGTGGTATCAAAGCACCATTACTGGGGCTTGATTGAAATTAAGAAGCAGCAGTCTTCTGAGAGGTTTAGTGACGAGATTATGGCAACTGAGAGTGGATCTGTGAGTTGATTTGTACAACCATCGATCCCGACATTCGATAGGCATTACGATCACTGGAGTATGCTCATGAAAAATTCCATGCGATCGAAAGAATATTGGAGTGTGGTTGTAGATGGGATTCCTCCAGTAGCAGAAGGAGTTCAACTCACTGAAGCACAAAAGAAGGTGATTGATGATGCAAAGTTGAAGGATATGAAGGCAAAGAATTATCTCTTCCAGGCCATAGATCGATCAATCCTGGAAACAATCTTGAACAAGGATACAGCCAAAAGCATTTGGGATTCCTTGAAGCAGAAGTATCAGGGGACAGCACGAGTGCAACGAGCGCATCGCCAAGTTCTCCAAAAGGAGTTTGAGATGCTGAACATGAAAGTGGGAGAGTCTATGAACGAGTACTTTGCTCGTACTCTTACTGTGGTTAACGAGCTGAGAGTCAATAAAGGAACGATGGACGATGTAGTAGTCATCGAGAAGATTCTAAGATCCATGACACCCAAGTTCGATTACGTGGTGTGTTCTATTAAGGAGTCAAATGGTTTGGATGCTCTTACCATTGATGAGTTACAAAGTAGTCTTCTAGTATATGAGCAACGTATGAAAGCTCATGTTTTGGAAGAGCAAGCATTGAAGATTACTTTTGGAGAATCTTTAGGAGACAAAGGAAGAGGTAGTGGCAGATTTTGAGGACGAGGAAGAGGAGGAGACATGCGTAGTTTTGAAAAATCCACTGTTGAGTGCTATAACTGTCATAAGCTTGGACACTTTCAGTATAAATGTCTAATGAAGGGAACCGAAGCGCATGCCAACTATATGGAAGGTAGTGAAGAAAGGTTGTTGATGGCATATGTGAATGATAAGAAAGCTAGCTTAGAAGAAGAAATGTGGTTTCTCGAGTCTGGATGTAGCAATCACATGTGTGGAAAGAGGGTAGTTTTTCTCAGACTTTGAAGGAAATTTCAGAGAAAAAGTGAAACTGGGAGATAACTCAAGCATGGATGTGATGCGTAAAGGCAATGTGCGAATGCTAGTGAATGGTTTGGTATATATTATTACTGGTGTATTCTATGTTCCAGGATTACAAAATAGTCTGATAAGTATTGGTCAGCTTGCTGAGAAGGGACTTGCTATCCTCATCCAACGTGGAACCTGTAAAATTTATCATCATGAGAAAGGGCTAATCGTGGAAATTACAATGTCCTCAAATCGAATGTTCAAGCTATTTGCTCAAACACAATTGAAAGAGGAAGCTTGTTTCAACTCTTTCATGGATGATCCAGCTCGTCTTTGGCACAACAGACATGGTCATCTAAGCTACAGTGGACTGAAACTTCTTCAACAAAAGGGAATGGTGAGAGGGTTGCCTTGTCTTAAAATCTCGTCAAAGATATGTGAAGATTGCTTGGTGGGGAAACAACAGAGGGATCCATTTCCTAAGGAAGGGACATGGAGAGCTTCTCAGATACTAGAACTTGTACATGCCTATATTTGTGGACCAATCAGTCCTATGTCCAACAGTAACAAAAGGTACATGATTAGTTTTATTGATGACTACAGCCGTAAAGTTTGGGTTTATTTCTTGATTGAGAAGTCTGAAGCGTTTGTTACTTTCAAGAAATTCAAGAATCATGTTGAAAAAAAGACTGGTTTGAGTATAAAAGGTCTTCGTACTGACCGTGGATATGAGTTCACATTACTTGAATTCTCTAATTTTTGTAGTGAAAATGGTATTCGAAGACAACTAACAGCTGTATACACCCCCCAACAAAACGGTGTAGTGGAAAGGAAGAATCGAACTATCATGAATATGGTTCGAAGTATGCTCTCAGAGAAGAAGATTCCGAAAGTATTTTGGCCTGAAGCTGTGAATTGGACAGTCTATGTTCTTAACAAGAGTCCAACACTTGCAGTAAAGAACAAAACTCTAGAAGAAGCTTGGAGTGGATTCAAACCTTCAGTAGATCACTTCAGAGTGTTTGGATGTCTATCTCATGTTCATATTCCTGATTGCAAAAGGACAAAGCTTGATGACAAAAGTGTAAAATGTGTTTTGCTTGGAATTAGTGAGGAGTCTAAGGCATATAGATTGTATGATCCCATTTCTCAGAAGATCATAGTCAGTAGAGATATGGTGTTTGACGAAGACAGCAGCTGGGATTGGGACAAAGGTCATGAGGAAGTTACTTTGGCTGACTTGAATTAGGGCAAAAATGACACAGAACCATATGCAGCTGCTGCAAATGGAGACGAAACTGAAATTGGCGAACCAAATGCAGCTGCTGCAAGTGGAGATGAAACTGAATTTGGCGCACATAACAGTATTGAAGAAAGTGATGGTGGTTCGAATGGGTCAAATGCAGTTGCTGCAAGTGGAGATGAAACTGAAATTGGCGCATATAGCAGTACTGAAGAAAGTGATGGTGGTTCGAATGGGTCGAATGAAGGAGATTCTTTAGCTAAAAATCATTTACTTGAGGCACGGGAACAACGATTGAGAAGGTAACCAACTTGGATGAGGGATTATGTGAGTGGAGAAGGCTTATTTGAGGAAACAGACATGGCATTTTTAGCTATGTTTGCAACCAATGATCCAGTTCTATTTGAAGAGGCACTAAAAAATGAAAAGTGGAGAACAACGATGGATGTGGAAATTGCAGCAATAGAGAAAAATGATACTTGGGAATTGACAAATTTACCTACTGGGGCAAAGAAGGTTGGTGTAAAATGGGTGTATAAAACGAAACTCAATGAAAATGGTGAGGTGGAGAAGTACAAAGCCCGTTTGATTGCAAAGGGTTACACCAAAAAATATGGTGTGGATTACACAGAGGTTTTTGCACCTGTAGCACGTTTGGAGACAGTTAGATTGGTAATTTCTCTTGCAGCTCAGAAAAGGTGGACGATTTTTCAGTTAGATGTAAAGTCAACCTTTCTCCATGGAGAGATTAGCGAAGAGGTTTTTGTCGAGCAACCTCCTGGTTATGAGAAGAAAGAGGAAGAACAAAATGTGTACAGACTAAAGAAAGCTTTATACGGACTCAAACAAGCTCCACGGGCTTGGTACAGTTGGATAGAGTCATATTTCACTAAAGAAGGTTTTGAAAGGTGTCCTTATGAACATACTTTGTTCATCAAAGCAGAAGAATGAGGTAAAATTCTAATTGTTTGTCTCTATGTTGATGACTTGATTTTTACCGGCAACGATGAGCATATGTTTGTTGAATTCAAAAAATCTATGATGCAAGAGTTTGACATGACAGACACCTTGGAAAATGAGATATTTTCTTGGTGTAGAAGTAATGAAAGGACCGGAGGGCATTTTTATATATCAAAAGCGGTACACACAGGTGGTGTTGGAAAGGTTTGATACAGATAAATGCAATTCAGTTCATAATCCAATTATTCTAGGTTGCAAACTCATGAGAGATGAGAATGGAGTAAGGGTAGATAGTAGTCACTACAAGCAGGTAGTAGGCAGCTTAATGTATCTGACTGCTACTCGACCTGACATTATGTTTGTGGTAAGTCTTCTAAGTAGGTATATGGATCGTCCCATAGAGCTTCATCTTCAGACAACCAAGAGAGTTCTGAGATATCTGAAAGGGACTTTGAATTTTGGGATATTTTATAGAAAGGGAGGAGATGAGAAGTTGATTGCCTATACAGACAGTGACTACATTGGAGATATAGATGACAAAAGGAGTACTTCAGGTTATGTTTTTCTATTGAGTTCAGGGGTTGTTTCCTGGTCATCGAAGAAACAACCAATAGTCACTTTGTCTACCACTGAAGCTGAGTTTGTTGTAGCAGCTTCATGTGCCTGTCAAGCAGTTTGGGTAAGGAGGATTTTGAAGGGTTTTAATCATGTTCAAAGTGGTGGCACAACTGTCTTCTGTGACAGTAGCTCAACAATTGAGCTTTCGAAAAATCCAGTATTACATGGTCGAAGCAAGCATATAGATGTCAGGTTCCATTTTCTTCGTGAGCTTACTAAAGATGGAGTTGAAAAGCTGGTCCATTTACACTCAAGAACAGATTGCAGACATACTGACCAAGCCATTAAAGCTTGATGTTTTCGTGAAGCTAAGAGGTATGTTGGGAGTCTGCACATATTCAAGTATAAACTGAATAAATTGGTATTCAGTTTAAGTGAGGATGTTGAAATTGTTAGTGTTGATCGAGTCTTTAGGATGTGCTTCTGTTAGTTGCTTAGTGATTTGAATAATTCCTATTATTTAGAGTCAAGTTATTTGTTTCCTAGTCACTTACCACGTTAATAGGAATGTAAAACGTGGGTTGCAGTTTCTGATTCTGATATCTTTGTAAGACTATATATATATAGCCAGTTCTGCTATTTAATAAAAATACAATGCACATTCTCATATCTTGCTTATATTACCAAAACACTTACAGAACCAGAGGTGTTGGATCAAACAATTAACTGTTGGATCGTTTGTAGGATTAGATGTTTGTTACTCACTTGGGTTTTGGAAATGAGGTTCATTTTTTGTAAATGCGGGTTTTTACATGGGAGAGAAAGTAATCTTATATGATCCTAGCAGTATCCATAACACCAAGCATTCTTGTGTATTTACAGGTTATATGTTGACGGATCTTCTTATTTACAAGGAGAGTCTGGTTAATAAAAAAAGAGACGATCATTGATGTTTTTTTCTTCTTCTTTGTGTTAATTGTATTTGCATGGCATGCATTATGTATTTGTTTTGTACCAGTCAAATTACATATGATATATAGAAGTTCAATTTTTCTGAACATAAATGAAACTTTCAATATTTTGTTTTATGCGATTAAGTAACAAGTTATTGAAATACCTCAAAATGATTACGGTTAATTTAATTCAAAAAATCAAAAATTAAACATATATTTTAAATTAAAAAATACGATGAAATATGGGACTTAGTTTCAGTTGATCATGTTTATCTTTAATAATAGGGATCTTTGATTTATCACGTTATAAAAATCACATGAATAACAGTGTCTTACACAATGCTATTTTATTTTGATACCATTGATAGGGGTAGAAGTTACTGGAATCAAATGAAGGTTCTCAAAGCCTGTTTATTTTTCGGTTTGCACGAGTCTCATTTTCCCCCTCAAATGACTTCTTTAAAAGAAATTAATTAAGCAATAAAATTCTTTGCTAAATCAAAATGGATCAGTGTATCAATGAATTATGACATCAAAGAATGGTTCATCCCTTTTCAAAACATTTACAAACAAAAGTTATCAATGTTACCGGTAGGTTAAAGGAATACTTCATTTGTACCAGTTATCAACCGGCCGGCAAAACGTTATAAACTTCCTTTTAATGATTCAAATAGAATGTGTGTGATTTATAGGTACCTGTTCCTTTTTCTCCCATATAAAATTTTTAATACTACAATAAAACCCCAATAAAATAATATAATTGGGATTGAGAAAAATTATTATTTTAAAGAAATTATTTATTTATCGATAAATAAATATTTATTAATTTATTGATAAATGAATATTTATTAATTTAAAAAGGATTTTTATGTTTTTACTATTTTTTTTTAAGTTTTATGTTTTTACTTATACATGTATTATATATATTTTCGACCATAATACATAAGTATATAAAAGTTAATAAGTATTTATATATTAAAAGTTATCGAATGTTTGATAAATTTTGATATATTTTTCTTGCCTTCTAATACAATATAAAAAATTCAACCGTGCGATGCTGAGATTATTTGAGCACTAAAAAATCATTATCGACATTGTTTCTACTCTAGCATCTTGGAGAGCTACAAGGAAGGATAAACAAATCCCGAAAAAAATTAACATATTGAATGCTATAGAATTTACTAATGCGGCTTCGAACTTTGATATGAAGACAACAACCATTGCAAATTGTTTTCGACATTGCAAGATCCGTTCAAATGAAGTTATGTCATTGATATGGTTCTAAACCACAAGTTGGTGAAGATGAAGGCATCGATGGATTAAGTGAAGCCATTTATAGTTTACACTATTGAAATGTGATGGATGTTGATCACCTTTTGAATTATCCTAGTGAGAATGGTATAATGAAGGAATCACCAACTGATGAAAAAATTATTTAAGGGGTAATGAATACGTCTACCGATGATCATGATCCAGATTACAAGAAAGTTCTTACCAAGCGTTTCTCTAAGAGGCCTTTCAAGCAATAGTAACATTAAATAACTTATTACTACAAAATGAAAAAAAATGCCAATGTGGTGTATGATTTGTATAAAATTAAATATCAAATTGAGTTCGTTTTTAGTATAAACAAAATACAAACGACTTTAGATGCATATTTTAAGAAAGATTTGAATTGAGAAAATAGAAATTGTTTGGTTTTTTTTTTTAAAGAAAGTTGTTAAGTTAAAAGTTCATTGATATGTATTATGAATTTTTATGTGTTATATTTTTTTTATGTATTTGATCAATTATTATTTTATATTTTTGTTGGGACCTAAAGGACTTCAAAAAAATTACTATCTTATGCATTTAGCGGGGTAATTAATTTAGTACACATGTTCGGGTCGGGACCGAAATATTTTATTATTTAAGCGGAGTTATTAATTTATCGAACATCCATGTTATTGGTAAAATTTGAAGAATGGTGAGTCAGCATAACTTTCTAAAAAATAAGGGAGTTAAAGATACCACGTCATTAAGGGACAACATCCCCAAACCCATCTACAATAACAAAAGAAGATCTCATAAACCCCAGGTCGGGATTATCAAGATGGTCGGGCCAAAACCTTAGATTGGGCCAAAACCCCAGGTCTGGATAAGGTCCCCGGTCGGGACTGAATCATTGGTCGGGATGAGTAAAGGTTTGGTCGGGTTTTCGTAGATAGTCAGTAGATCAACACGTGGGTATTATCGAATACGTACATAATGAGTCTTACTCCAACAAGGTGTCTCGAAGTACACTTTGACAAGGAAGCGAATTTCCTTATTGATACCAGAGTCCAAATTAGGCAAGAAGTCCAATGCATGAAAAAGGAAAGAATGATAAAATGACTCAAACATGTCAATTCCACTTACTTGTATAGCATAAATTAGGGTTCCATGCATGTATAAATGGATCCCAATAACACCACAAAAAAAGAGAGAGCACGAGAGATTGTGTGTGTAATTATTTCAATATAGTGAATTTCTTCTCGCCGTCACCGGCAACTGTGGATGTTTTCCCATATTGGTGTTTTACCACGTAAAATCTTTGTGTTCTCTTTAATTTTTTAATCATTCATATCTAGCAATTGTATGATCTTATATATGCTCTGTTCGACGTGAGATTGATCCAAAAATCACCGTCAACAACTGGCGCTAGAAGGAGGGTGTGAACCTCCAATATTTTGACTAACCAGGGATTCAGTCATATAAGGCAAAATTATGGTTTCCAGCAATGACAGAGATTCGTCCACATGCAACATTAGTGGTTCGCAGGAGGCAAACGTCGTGGACATCAATGCACAAGGAACAAATCCACCTCAAAGAACTCCACCATCAAACAGACAGGATACCATCACAACCACGGGCTTGACTGCAGAAATATCCCCAGATGCGTTTAGGCAAGTTCAAGAATCCCTGTGAAGAGTTATTGATGATGGCGTCAGATGGGGAATTAGCATAACCGTAACTGCAAATCTAAGTTCATCGTACCAGCTCTCTACGCCCGTGGTAGCTCTAAGACCCAGAGTGCGTTTTGAGATCGTGACAACTGCTCCAGGCGCACCTTACAAATCCGGAAGAGATAGAGCGGATAAACGGAGTAGAAGAGAGCGTTCATATAGAAGAAACAACCCACATTAGGATAGAAGAGTAGAGGAACGTAAGGGGTTAAGCTCACGCGAAGATACTGCGAGGTATGACGATGCGGGACAATACTATGAGCAAGAAGATAGACGAGGAAAGAAACCTCGACAAGATTTAAGTGAAGACGAACACGTCCCCCAAAGTCGAACGGACCCGTATGGGCTCACAATCCACTAAAGGTTAGATAGGCATGGCGAACCCGAGGGAGAGCGCGAAGTTCTTCTTAGAAGGATAGAAGCCCTGGAGGAAAAACAAAGTCAAGAAAATCCCTTGGTCGGGGAATTTTAAGAGTCTGTTTGCTGATACCATAAGGCGGGCTCATTTTTCAACTAAGTTTCGGATGCCACATGTGGAGCAATTCAAAACCAATACTGATCCACAAGAACATATTAGAAGATACCAGAGCGGCTTAGTATGACTATGATGATGCCCTCATGTGTCGTATGTTCCCTCAAACATTGAGAGATTAGGGATCGAGATGTTCGGTGGATTAACCTCAGGGTCCGTCAGGAGTTTCGAAGGATTGACACGAGCATTCACCAGACAATTTATGGGAAATATCCAACGGAGGAAATCGATGTCAGCCCTTTCTACTTTAAGGCAAAGAAAATATGAAAAACTAAAAGATTATTTAACCAGGGTTTTACTGGAGGTATCAGAAGTTTAGGATCCCAACGATGACGTAGTGGTATATGCATTCATAAACAACTTGCAACACAGTTACCTAACCTTGAACCTAAGGCAGAGGGGATTGACCACATATGCAAGCATGGTAGATTATGTCGGGGGATACGCTATTGCAGAAGAAGAACAAATTGCCCACAGGGGAGAGTTTATACATGGGGGTTGTCCTTCCAGCACTCAAAAGAGCCAAGAAGATGGTTCGAAAAACAATTGTAAGAACAACCCGAAGGGCAACAGAGGAAAAGGAAAAGACGAGCGAAAAGATGATGATAGAACATAGAGGAACCCAAGGCGCTCGTACACCAACTATACCACGTTAGCTAAAAAACAGGAAGAAATCCTAAATATAATAAAAGATAAAAACTTATATAAAAAACCCCCGAGGCAATCAAATTTTTCCAGAAGAGATACTACAAAATACTGTCGATTCCACCAAGAAAATGGCCACGAAACCTCCAAATGTTACCAACTCAGGGGTTACGTTGAGAAGCTAATCCGGGAAGGTTACCTCACTGACGTCATCCTCAGAGGAGGAGACGATCGACAAAAGGATACCCACGTAGGGGATCAAGGCAGGAGTTATAGGAGCCCAAAGAAAGACTCGGATAGCGGGGCAATCAACACCATTTTCGGTGGCCCCAATATCGGGAGCAGCAGCCGAGAAAGGATGTCTGAAGTCAGGAAAGCCATGAAAAACCAAACAAGTATAGAGGTGAAACATCTAGGTCTCGATCGAAAAAAAGTAAAGCAAGAATGGGGGCCGATAACTTTCACTGAAGCAGACGCACACGAGTCGGAGGTCAGACAAAACGACTCGATTGTTGTGTCAGCTTGTATTGGGCACAGACAAGTAAGGCGAATCCTGATTGACAATGGTAGTTCGGCAGACATTTTGAGCGTAGAGGCGTTCGACCAGCTCGGGCTACAGAGGAATGATCTCCAACCATTGAAGGTCCCATTGAGGGGTTTCAGGGGAACCAAAGTCGGGGCGTTGGGAACTGTTAAACTACCAATAGAAGCTGGAAGCTTTCCTTGTACAAAGACAGTACTGCTAGATTTCTATGTCGTAAATATTAAGAATTGGCCATATAATGCTCTACTAGGCCGACATTTCCTAAACAAAATAAAAGCAGTAACCGCAACCTATGCACTCATGGTGAAATTTTCTACCGAAACTGGTGTAGGGATTATGAAAAGTTCACAAGAATGGGTCATGAAAGCAAATCTCGCTGTGTATAGAGAAAAGACAGAATCAGGGGTAATGCAGGTGGAGACTGTTAAAAAAAGTGAAAACCTAAAAGTAGATCCAACAGAGGCGAAAGCCGAAACCTCGACCGGGTTCGACTTAGACTCGATGAAGGCAACACTAGAGAATGACAAAGGCCCGGAGGAGCCAACTATGGAAGTTTCCATTAGCGACGATGATCCGAAGAAGACTATTAGGTTAGGGTCTCAACTAACGAAGCTCAATAAGGGCAATATGGTCGAACTACTAAAAGAATATAAAGACGTGTTCATTTTGGGAGCACGTAGACATGCTAGGGATCGATCCAAGAATGATCTCACATTACTTAGCAGTAAATCCCCGATTAGAAACCGGTTATCTAGAAGAGGGGTCGTTATAACCCGGAGAGAAGCAAGGCTATCAAGGAAGAGGCGGACAAGCTATTAGCCACATGATCTATTCAGGAAGTGAAATATCCCGACTGGATCGCCAACGTAGTCCTGGTAAAAAAGAAAAACGGTCAGTGGAGGATGTGTGTGGATTTCACTTACATGAACAAAGCATGCCTGAAAGATAGCTTTCCTTTACCTCGGATCGACCAGTTGGTAGATGCAACGGCCGAACACAAACTGCTAAGTTTCATGGACTCATATTCAGGTTGCAACCAGATCAGAATGTTTGAATCAGATGAGGGGAAAACTTCATTTTCAACTGACCAGAGATTGTATTGCTATAGGGTCATGCTGTTTGGATTAAAGAATGCTAGGGTGACTTACCAAAGGCTTGTGAATACAATGTTTGCTCGGTATATTGGCAGGAATATGAAGGTGTACGTGGATGATATGCTAACCAAAAGTGTAACGTCCGGAGACCATCCAGCAGACTTAAAGGAAACGTTTAAAGTACTGCGGAAATATGGGATGAAATTGAACCCAAAGAAATGCGTATTTGGAGTACCATCAGGCAGGTTCCTAGGATTTCAAGTTCACCAAAGAGGAATCGAAGTTAACTCGGAGAAGATAAGAGCCTTGCAAGAAATGAGATCTCCCAAGACATTGTAGGAAATCCATAGACTGACGGTTTGCCTAGTGTTTCTGAACCGATTCATAAGTAAATCAACGGACAAATGCCTACCATTATTCATGGCAATTAAGCGAGGAAGGGAGGGTAGAATGGAATGATGAGTGCGAACAAGCGTTCGAAAAAATCAAAGAATATTTGGGAAAAGCTCCGATATTATCCAAACCACTTGATGGGGAAGTGCTCTATCTTTACCTATCTGTTACAAGCGTAGCGACAAGATCGATACTGCTCAGATTTGAAGAAGGAACACAGAAACCTGTGTACTGTACTAACAAAGCTCTGTTACCTGTGGAGACAAGATACTCTCCAGCTGAATAAATGGCTTTGGCCCTGGTAACAACAACGAGAAAGTTGAGGCCATACTTTCAAGCTCATAAAATTGAAGTATGTACTGACTGCCCCTTGAATTAGATTTTATCAAAGCCTGAGGTGTCGGGACGACTGACTAAGTGGGCAATTGAACTAAGTGAGTTTGACATAGTCTACTCACCAAGAGTAGCAATCAAGGGACAAGTTGTAGTGGATCTGGTTATAGAGTTCACTGAGCCGAACAGTGAGGTGATCAGGATGTTAAGAGACAGAGACTTGTTTGCTTGGAAACTGCATGTAGATGGATCGTCAAACACGCATGGCAGTGGGGTAGGTATATTTATATCCACACCAGAAGGTGACCAGGTGGAATATGCCTTGCGATTTGACTTCAAAGCTACTAACAATATGACAGAGTATGAGGCGCTCCTGGCAGGCCTTAGGGTATGCACAACACTGGGAGCAGATGAGTTGAAAATATTCAATGATTCACAGGTGATAGTCAATCAAGTTCTGAATGAATACCAAGCCAAGGACATCAACATGACCTCGTATTTAACCATTACTAAGACACTTCTTGAAAAGTTCAAAGCATACAGAATCACCCAGATCACGAGGGCAGAAAATGAGAAAGTGGACACACTGTCAAAATTGGCATAATCTAATAGTGTGTGGTAAAAAACGATCCCGATCGTCCGCATGAAAAAGCCGAGTATCGAGAAAGAAAATCAAGTCGAAGCATCAAGGGTGGAAGTAATCGAGGAGGAACAAACTACTTGGATGGCCCCCTCAAAGAATATTTAGAGAAGGGGGCGCTCCTGATGGAGACAACTGAGGCGAAACGTCTCAGATATAGAGCCACAAGATATTCGATGATAGAAATAGAGCTATATAAAAAAGGGTTCTCCAAAGCCCTTCAGAAATGTATGGACCCGATCAGAGGTAAGCAAATATTGGAAAGCATCCACAGGGGAATCTGTACGAATCACTCAAGTGGCAAAAGCTTGGCATATAAAACGCTCAGGCAAGGTTTTTATTGGCCGACTTTGTTTGAAAATGCACAAGGTGTTACAAACCAATGTGCTGGCTATCAAAAGATAGCTAATGACATCCGAAGACTACCCGAGCAGTTGAAAAATTTGACATCGCCATGGCCGTTTGCCATGTAGGGAATAGATCTGATTGGTCCAACGCCAACTGTAACTAAAAGAGGGGCAAAGCATGCTATAGTGGCCGTTGACTACTTTACGAAATGGGTCGAAGCGAAAGCACTAGTACATATCACTAAGGCTAACACGACCAATTTTGTAAAGAAGAATATTATTTATCGGTTCGAAATCCTAGAAACTATAATCACAAACAATGGAACTCAGTTTGATAGTGATAATTTCAGAAATATGTGCCAAGACTTCGGGATAAAGAACTATTACGCCACACCAGCTCATCCTCAGACTAATGGCCAAACGGAGGTGGTAAACAAAATAATCAAGCATACTCTGAAGGCGAACCTGGAGGGAAGGAAAGGAAAGGAAATTGGGCAGATAAATTACACGAAGTCTTATAGGCCTATCGGACTACAGAAAGGACTTCAACATGGGAGACACCCTACTTGTTGGCATTCGGGATGGAGGCGGTGATTCCAGTTGAGATAATCCATAAGTCCCCTAGGGTACATCTCTTCAATCCTGAGGGAAATGTAGAGATGTTAAAACAAGACTTGGATGAGTTGGAAGAGAGAAGAGATATGTCTAGGGTGAGAAATGCCGCCTACCAACAGAGGGTAGCAATGTATTATCATTCGCATGTCAAGATAAGGAGATTCCAGCTCGGAGACCTTGAATTAATTTAAAATCACGTTTCCAAAATCTGGGTCGTGACAATGAGTTCTCATGAGGGATCCCTTATTTTAATTTAGGTAAGGACCATGATGAAAACACATCGATTTTAATGAATTTGAATCTGAATTTTTTTTAGATGATGAATTCAATGAAATCTACAAACTAACAAAATTTGAGAATTTTTCGAGCACTATTACTATTTATCAAAATTTTGTTAAATATGAAGTTATCAAAAAATATGCGATATATAGGAAAATTTATGAAAAATAGTTGTAGTATTCGAAAAATTCTAAAATGTTGTTCATAGGCAGTTTTCAATGAACTCATCATCTTAAAAAAAATCAGATCAAAACTCTTTAAAATCGATGTATTTTCATCAAGGTCTTTTTCGAAATTAAAATAAGTGATCCCTCGTGAGAGACTCTCTCTCTCTCTCTCTCACACACACACACACATACATACATACATACATATATATATATATAGTGGTTCTCTCATAATAGATTCCTTATAGAACACATACACATATATAGTGGTTCTCTTATAAAAAAAATCAGATCAAAACTCTTTAAAATCGATGTATTTTCATCAAGGTCTTTATCGAAATTAAAATAAGTGATCCCTCATGAGTGACTCTCTGTCTCTCCCCCTATCTCTCTCTCTCTCTCACACACACACACACACACACACACACACACACACACACACACACACACACACACACACACACACACACAGTAGTACTCTCATAAGGGATCCCTTATAGTAGTACTCTAATAGTATCTTGATGAAAATACACACATACACACACACATACAAATCCACACACATATAAGGGATCCCTTATAGAATATTGATAAATATATAATGGTTTTTTCATAAGAGATCCTTTATAGGACATTGATGAAAACACACACACACACACACACACACACACACACACACACACACACACACACACACACACACACATATATATATATATATATATATATATATATATATATATATATATATATATATAAGGGATCCCTTATATGATCTTGATGAAAACACACACACACACACACACACACACACACACATACATAGGGGTGAGCACGGATCGATTCGGTTCGATTTTGGGTAAAACCGAATTGAACCTAAAATATTTTGATTCATTCAAAATTGAACCGGTTTAAACCGAATAAGAATCGTGAACTTAACCGAACCAAACCGAACTGATTTTAATTGGTTCGATTTGATTCGGTTCAATTTGGTTCAATTTGATTTTGGACCTAATGGGTCGGCTAGCTTAATGGGTCTTTTGAATATGTTTTTAAAATGAATGGGCTGTTGGATACTAATTTTGGTTATTTGAATAGCCCAAAGCTAAAAAAATCCAAATCAAACCTAACTTAAAAGTATATATATATATATATATATATATATATATATATATATATATATATAAAAATTAAATTAAATCAGTTATAAACATATTACATAATAATAAGTTAATAACAAATTCATTCCAAAATATAAAAAACATATTAATACATTCCAAAATCCAAAATAAAAGTTCAAAAATCAGTTAATAATAGTACATTACATAATAATACCTCCCAAAAAATAAATAATCCAACTCTCAATCAAAATTACAACTAAAATAACTCCAAATCATAATTACAACTAGTCAAGTAGTCAGTTAAAATAACATTAGAAAAGTTTAGGTTTTTAAAAAAAAATTTATATATACGGTTTAATAGGTTCAATCCGGTTTTCACAAAATCAAACCGGTTTGAACCGAAAAAAAAATTGATTTTTAATTTTTGAACCGGTTTAAACCTAATTGATGCTACAAACCCGAATCAAACCCCGTTTTTTTGGTTCGATTCTGTTCGATTCCGAACTTTGTGCCCACCCCTACACATATATAAGGGATCCTTTATAGGGTCTTTACACATACAAATATTGAAATTAAAATAAGGGATCACCAATGAGAGTAGTGAATTTTATATATATATATATATCACTGTTCCGAAGCTGAAGACATTGTAACATAAAAATGGGAATAAGATGACTATATATACGAGGGACACATTTACAATACAGTACATGTTTGGGCCACTTTTTGATCATTTATACCTTTAAAATGTTTTGTTATTGTGATCTTACTTTTCAAAAAAAATTCTAATGCTTTCTCAATTTTAGTTTTTTTTTGACCTAAAATATTTTAATATTAAAATGATTTATTATTATTTGTTTAAATGATTTATTATTGAGTTTCAATGAGAGTAATATTAAAATGATTTATAAAATTAAATTAACAACAAAAACTTATTTTCTCAAAAATATATATTATAATAATTTTAACAAAAAAAAAATGCATCATAACAAATATTAAATTTTTTTGACATGAAAAAATAGCATTAAGAAAGATTAAAAAATAGTTAAAATAAAATAAAAATTCAAAGTATTTCGTCTTGATCAAACGGTGGTGATCTCCATTGTCATCGATTCGTATTTATTCATTCAATACAAAAATGAGCATACAGATTTATCTAGCTTTGGACTGGCGACAGCTGATACGAAACGGCATCGTTTTTGCGGGATTCAAAAGGACTCGAAGAATACAAAAAGCAAACAGTGACAATCTGTATCAAAATCTCAACTTGTCGCTCTGTTAATGGCGACCTCTTGGCGAGGACGATGATGACTTGCGTTAGGAAATTGAACTTGGCGAGGACGATGACTTGTTACTCGGAACCGAATCGGACCTCATGTGAATATGTGATCACTTGGATTCGCTATCGTCTGATCTCCTACATATGCCAACTCCTCGTACTCCCTGCAACAGGTTTGGTTGGATTTTATTATTAAACCATTTTTTTGTTTTACTAGATAATTTTGCATTGGATCAAGAAATAATTGATTAGTATCTTTGTAACACTCTTTTGATCATTTGGAATTACAACTGGAGAGATATGAAATGAACTCATATGATTACGTCAAGCTTAGCAGCTAATGGTTTTGTTTTTGGTTCGTTTTTCATTACATAATTTAATGTTTAGGGCTAATTGGTATTTATTTGCCATGTTTGTTATTGCAAAAAACTGGAGTTCCAAATTAAATAAACGTGTATCCATTCTGGTTTTACTTGCATTGATTTGATATTGGTTTGCATTACACATTATTGGTAATGTTTTACAATATGTAATCATACTTTTTCTTTTTAACATAAATCAAAACTATTTTGTATAATAATTCAGGATCGATTTTGTATTATTTTGTCGTATACAGCAGGGATATTTTAGATTAAAGTATATGTCATCAAATTGAAGTTCATATATATACACACACATTTTAATTTTATATCGAGGCTCGACTTGTTACTGTTGGGAGATCTTCAGTTGTGTTCCACTAGAATGTCTATTAATAGTGTGTCAATCCAAAAGCCTTTATCAATGAGTTGAGGGACATCTTATTTTTTCACATTATCTTTCAGATATCCAGATGACATTAAATCTGCTTTCCATCAAATATTCATCTCATGCATAAAATTTCACACATTATCATTCACTCTTGATTTGGGGGCCCTTAATCAAAAAGTACCGTGCACAAAGAACTCAGCGCATTTTAGAGCTCATCCTATCCTGGCGAAGACTTGTCATAGGAGGTGCTAACTAGGTGTACTGCTTCTATTTGACTGTCACAATTTACCCAGTTAGAACCAATTACTGTGATGCCAATTTGTTGAGGAGATCACAAATTGTAGAGTCTCCAAAATGGCCTTCATATATATATAATTGGATGTTGTCTAAACCAAAAACTTAAATGTGAGTTGTGGGCACGTAAAACTTAATGTGCATTTTACCTATACATCAAGTGCTTAACTTACGCCTACATGTGAGCTCTACAGTAATGTATTTTGATGAAAATGGAGATTGGATTCAACAATATGATTAGGTGAAAATGAATCTTATAAAAAGTTATTGACATGTGATGAATATTTAACTCCTAAACTAATGCCTATTTCCAGCCTACTGCCTTGTACACAGCCTACTGCCTTGTTTTATGCTCACAGCCAAGGCACACTGCCAAGCTATGAACAAACGCTCACAAAGTCACCCAGCACAAAACCAAGCTTGACAACACAATGTTAGCCCACCCAAGCTAACAACACTGCCCAAGGGGCTCTCTCTCTCTATAGCGCAATTTTTGCTATTGATACTTAAAAAGTTTATTATGTAATTTATCTTGCTT
Organism: Dipteronia dyeriana; assembly: GCA_032871835.1. Taxonomy (NCBI): domain Eukaryota; kingdom Viridiplantae; phylum Streptophyta; class Magnoliopsida; order Sapindales; family Sapindaceae; genus Dipteronia; species Dipteronia dyeriana. The sequence continues at coordinate 12,969,530 of CM065303.1, forward strand.
ATTCATCAAGGATTGCATAATAAGCATTAGGGATATGCTTCATTATCATGAGGTATATTTCAATTAAATTTTTACATTTGCAGCCATTTATAAGTCAAGATTTACTATTAGACTTATAATGAATTGACCACATTAAGCTTATAATAATTGAATAAAGGATGATACACACTCAACACTTTGGTTATGTTTGTGCTGTAAGGATGTACTTTGTAGTCGGTATGTGAATAAGCATATTCTTCAACATTTCCAGCAAACCAACCATTCTGTAGCACTCAACTATAGGTACAACGAAAATCAACTTCTTGTTGTTGCTCATCTGTTTGTCTTTTGATTTATTTTAATGTGCAACATGTTCTGAAGTCCTATTGACAACACTTTTTTTTGGAAGTAGTGACCTGTCAGTTTGGTGTTTCGTCTGTGATGCATATTTAGATGCTCAAGTGATTCCTAAATTGCGATCAGTTCATGAGACTGTGTACATGCTGAAATTGGTCAGGCTCCACGAGTTCGGAGGACAGTTCGGACATCAATTTCTTCTTTCAGCTGGTTGGTTACACACTCGAATGACCTATAATATATGTGCAAGCTGTTCCAAGAATTTCAATGAGAGAAAAAACGTTTTAAGTTTAAAGCATGACCATACATTGCTTGCTTAGTGAAATACTAGGATGGACCATCTGCAAGTCTGTCTTGCATCCAAACTCATAGCCAGTATAGTTTTTTTCCAGCTAGCTAATATACAAGTTTGCAGCCCAGTAAAAAGCAAATGTTGCAGCTCCTCACAGGAATTGTCTCCTTCCGCAACGTACTCTTTTGATAGGCAAACTACTAGGTAGACATGAACATGGTTCGGTTCGAACTGTGGAACCGAACCGTAACCGTATGAAATGAACCGTAACCGTAATCGTAAATGAAATCGTGGAACCGGTTTCGAAACCGTGGGGGCGAAGGTTCGGTTCCAGTTCATCTCTTAAAAAAATCGGCCAGGAAGTGGCGGTTCGGTTTCGGTTACAGGCCAATTTTTTTTGATTTTTTTTTTTAAAAAAAACAAATCGTTGGGCCCAACGGTCAGCAGACCGTTGGACCCAACAACGACTGTTTTTATTTTTTTTTTTTTTCTTTTCCCTTATAATTTCTTATAAATACCCCCCTAATTCATTTATTTTCACACCATTTCTCTCTCAACTCTCTCTCAAATCTCTCTCAATTCTTCTAATTCTCTTCAATTATTTCTCAATTAGTTAATTGTTTATTTGTTTATATTTATTGTATTGCAAATTTTTTTTTAAATCATTTAAAAATCTTTGTCAACAATTTTTTAAAATATATTTCCAATAAAATTTTTATTTTATTTTCATCCATTTATTTTACTTTTTTTGAAGAGTTTTTTTACAAATTATTTTTTTTTAATGGCAAGTGGAAGTGGAGTAAGAGACATTCCACCAAGGCATTTTGTTTCCAGGATCGGTAAGGGTTGTATGCCGGAGCCGGAGCCGGATCTGGTCCAGCAGGATAATATCGGTTTTGACAACACCGCTGTTGGGGTTTATGCTCTAAAGATGTAATTTGTAAATGGATTTATGAAATAAATAAAAGGAAAAGTTCAATTCATTCTTGTTTTGTTTATTTTATAACTTGTACATATATTTAACATCCAAGATTGCTGGATGTAATCTCGAACTGTGTATATGAGTGCCATACACGGATAGATACAGTAAGAGATGTGCAATCTAAAGAGTCCATAGATAGCAAATAAAGCTGGGTACTTTATTTACGGTAAATCTATAGTTGTGGTCCATTCCGTAATGTACGGTGATTCTATCCTGAATCATTCATAAGGAGATATGAGAATGGAGACACCTTATATGATGTGATCATATAGGACTGAGCCATGATCTATATGAATCTCTCATCAAGATCTGTTTACCGATGAGATTCATATATATCAACTAATGATGGCTATATATGGGTGATCTTAATCCTGAGTGTCTTATCGACTCTTTCAGGTTAGATCGTGGTCTTTGATATACTATGGGTGATGTCAGATGCAGTTTCCGATCAATATACTCCGTACGTTGGGATTACGGTTTGACTTATGGCCGGGAAAGTTTGTACATAATAGTGGAATCCACTTTTTCTTGTGAGAAGTAGATGGTTTTAAGGGTTGATTAAGGGCTTGGACAATATGAGCGCTCTAAGGAAATAAGATTTATTGTCCATTAGAGAATCAACGGTACTTAAAGAATGTATGTAATTAGAGGGGTATAACGGACATTATGACCCAACTCTAATTATGAACTACTGTGGAGGATCACACCATGTGTAATAGCTATATCTATGGACACCGAGTTGTATCGGTCAGTGTAAAAGCGTCTGCAGTTGAGAGAGTGCAGCTTCGGGTTTTTAGTGGAATATCACAGGAGTTAATAATCAAGGAATATTAATTAAAGAGTTTAATTAATGATTCAATTAATGATTCCGAGGATTATTGGAGCTCAAAATACTGTGGGTTTATTAGGTCCTCTTACTAGCCCGATCGATTTAGGTAACAATGGTCACTGTTAATTAATTGGATTGTCCAATTAATTGTGTTACAAAAGTGACACGTAAATATTCGGGAATTAATTGAATAATGAGATTATTTAATTAATGAATGTTAATAGTTAAATTAATTAACTAATTAGATTATTTAATTATATTGATAATTATGAATTATTAATTAACTATTAATTGGAGGGTGTTAGTTGATATATGGATTTAGGTGAAGATAAAATAATAGGATTATTTTATTTTACTAAATCATTTATCTAAGTACTTGAATTTAAGTTTAAATTTAAAATACTTATTATCACTTTTAATATATTAGATATATTTGAAAAGGATAATTAAAAGAGATATATAAATTATAACACAAGAGATTGCATTGGATGTAAATTGGTGTGTGCACATATATAAGTGTTTGCATATGATACAAATAAAGATATATATATGTGTGTTTTAGATATTAAGAAAAATTATATACAAAAAAAACCGCAAGTGTTTGGGCAAGAGAAAAAGGAAAAGAAAAAAAAAAGAAAAAAAAAGATATAAATATATATATATATATATTAACTCTTGATCACAACAGGTGATTGGCAATTTTTTATTTTTAAATTCAAGTGCTTGCCTTGATATCAAAAGAGTGCGTGAGATAATATATATATATAGAAACCATATAAGTCAATTTAAGTTTTGCATGAGATGCAATTTATACGTGCATGAGATCAATTCATTAAATTGAGAAAAAAAAGTTTCTTAAAGTATTTTATCTATATTCTCCATTCAAGTTCCTGAGACCGTGACGTGTCCACACGCAATCACCAATCCCGGTAGATAGCGAGAAAGATCGAGTGGTTCAGACAGGAGCATATCGAAAAGTAAAGGAGCCTCCAAACGTTGGTAAGATTTTCTTCTTGATTATATCGATTTCAATTTTCTGTGTTTACATATTGTATGTATTAGTTTAGTAAAATAATTACGATCCCAAGTTCACTGGTCCTAGATACAGATTACGATCTGTATAAAAAATTTAAAACCTAGTTCCGCTGCGTAACCGGTGAATAGGGTTCCAACAACCGCTTACCATGAGTTCCTGCAACGACAAGCCTATCTCGAATCCCTAAACTATCCAGCCAATCCAAATCCCTATTTAATAATTTCTGAACCCAATGCTAGCCAGTCGAGCCTTATCCCCGGTAATATGACAAGCCAATCAGAAAATATACCCGATTTCGCTGTAGATCCAAATTTTGAAAAGACGTTAGAGAAGGATAAGAAGCATGCCAAATCTGATATATTCGTTCTCGACATAAAGAAAGTTACGAAACCAGATGGAACGTGTTGGGCGGTGTACAATTATTGCCCTAAAGAATACAAGTTGACTAAATCTGGAGGATACGGCACATATAGGAACCATATTACGACCCGTCATCCAACAAAACTTGCCAAGGGGAGTACACAATCTCAAATTTCCAGGTTTTCTACCCCTAACACTCAATTGTTTAAATATAGTGATCAAGCTAATAGAGAAGAATTAGCTAGGATGGTAGCTATAGAACATTTACCTTTTAGTTTTGGTGAAAATGTTGGTTTTATTAAATATTGTCATAAAGCATTAAATCCTGCTGCATGTCGTGTCCCTAGAACCACTCTCACACGTACAATGTATGATATTTATAAAAAGGAAAAAAGGATTTTGAAAAAGTATTTTGCGAACTTTAAAGGTCGTGTTTCCGTATGTGCTGACATATGGACTGACCATTTGCTAATGCATTCATACTTGGGTCTAACTTGTCATTATATGGACAAAGTATGGACAATACAAAAAAGAATTCTTACATTTAGAGTTTTTGATGATGCACATACTGTTGATAATATTTATAAAAAGCATTTAGAGTTTTTGATGATGCACATACTGCTGATAATATTTATAAAAATATGAAAATCATTTTTGAAGAGTAGAACATTGAGAGCAAAAATTTTTCAATTGGTTTTGATAATGCTTCTAATAATACGACAGTTATTCCTGTTTTAATTGAATTATGCAAGCCTTATTTTAATAATAAATTTTTTCATCAAAGATGTGCTTGCCATGTTTTAAATTTGTGCGTTCAAAAAGGTTTGGAAATTCTTCAAGCTTTTATTAAATCCATTAAGGATGTCCTCTCATATTTGTGGAAACATCCTAATGTTATGAAAGCATGGGTAAGATTTTGTAAACAGACAGGTAGGCATCCCATTAGATTTTCTCGTGATGTTTCAACACGCTGGAACTCTACTTGTAAATTCCTTTGTGAAAATTATGAATATAGGGATTTATTAGTTTCTTTTATTCAATATAATTGTTAACGGGAAATTTGCTCAAGATGAGAAATTCCAACTAACACCCTCGAGAACACTACCAAGGAGGTGATGGCCGAGGTCGGTACCTTTGATACCTGACCTGCTTAGATAGAAACGAATGATTGAATGATAACAACGAATGAGAACTTTATTATTGAACACGTGTGATATACAGAAATCTCTTACATACACTCGCAATCTCTTTAGGACGTAGGAAGGTGGCAACTTCGTGCTTGTCGAATAGTAGATACCGCTACGGCCGTGTTCTTATCACATAATTTAAGCTCGTCGTAATTCTCTCTTTCTTTCACTCTATTTCTGCCCCCTCTTTTTTTTAGAATACTTAGGTATATTTATATATGGCCGAATTAATTTGAACGGGTTTATCTCCCGCCTTGATTCTCTGAACCTGTTCCCTCCTTATCGGGCGGGATCCTCTATTTGAAAGTCGTTGACTTCGAGTAAATAACGGACTCAAGATTATCGTTGGTGGAGATACGTGTGTTTCCTCTTTGGAAACAAACTCTTGTCCTACACGTATGTAGAATTTAATGTTCGTTATAACGTAGATATGATCTTGTATGTATTCATGGCATGATTCTTTATGGAGGTCATCGCTTTAGCTGCTCGTTTTGTAGAGCGAGGTAGATCTATGCTTTGGTTATGTCCTTAGGAGCTTGGGATGGACACCCCTATAGACATTCCTAGGAGGTAGCTCGGGCCTGATTCACTTAGAGGTCATCTTTCTCCTCGTATCGTGGAGGGGATAACGGGCTCCTGAAGAGGTCGGTGGGTTTTCAATTTTAGGCTACGAGTTAAGCTCGACCTCCGGGAGCCTTAACCTGGTGGGAGCTTGCTTTGCTTATCGGGCTTCACTTTTAGTGTTTCTTGAGCTCGGTGATCATTCCTAGCTTTCGCGGGGTGGTTTTGGAGTCCGATCCCAGGAATTGAGGTTCTTAAATAGGTGGCCTCGAGAAGCCCAGATTCAAGTGTTCTCGTGAGGACTCGACCTGGTCGTGCCTAGTTTCATCCATGATACTCCCGAAGCCCGGTGATCCTTCCATGCTTATGCAGGTTAGTTTTATGGTCTGCTCGGGATCTCATGAATGTCGAATTTGGGCTTCGATTCGGGCTAAGAGAGTGAAAAATTTCTCTTTGACCCCTAGCCAAATTTTACTATTAACAGAAGCCCCCTCTGACTTAAACACTGGAGGTAGAGTTATGGTTGGAGTCAAATTTCCTATTTAATTGGGAAATTTTCCGTTATAAGGTAATTACAGGGAATCTCGAATGAAATCTTCTCATTAATTGTTCGGGTGATGTGTCGTGAGCGGACTGGTATGTTCCCCGAAATAGTCCAGCTACGTTACGGTTGCTCCGAGATTTGAGGCGATCTTACTGAAGATTTTGTTGATGTCAATGACTATTCCACCTCTATTTAACCCCGACCTCATCATCCATTTCTTCACGCTTTCTTTCAATTTCAAAATTTTAGACTTCCTCTCCCTTACTGTTTTCTCTGACCACATCATTGTCTTTCACCCACTTTCAAGCTCTTTTCATCCAACAATGTCGAACTCCTCTAACAGCATTGAAGCCATGGTCGAGAGCACTATCGGTTCTAATTTGGTTCCTCGGAAACGGGTGTGAGGAATCTCAAGCGACGAGGACTCCTTCCCAGTCCGTCAGTGTCGCCGCTCCAATAGAAATGTTTCAACAGGCTCTGGCTTCTCCAATCAACCCAACAACCCTCTAAACTTAGTTGATGAGGATTCTGACGTAGGGGAGAGGGACGACGTCGCTAGGAGGGGTCAAGTCACGGTAGTCGGTCTTCTTCCGACGGAGCTTTCGCAGTATGACTTTAGGGTCATTCCCAATTCCACAGTTGATCCAGACTCCCTCGATCGTATAAGATCCAAGTATGGTATTCCAGACAACGTTTCCCTCACCATCCCTTACAGAGACTTAGACGTCTTCTACCCTCCCAAGGGAGTCCTTCCAATTCACGTGGCAGCCTTCGAGAATGGGGTCAGGCTTCCCCTCCATCCTACCCTACGGCGGGCCTTCAAAGCCCTTCAACTAGCTCCTCGCCCGGTTTCTGGAGGCACCTAATCGGCTTTCTTGTGCTGTGGAAGGAGCAGTGCGTAAGATAACCAGGGAACCTTGAGCAGAGGAGTTGGCTTTCTTCTTCCAAATCGGGAGTCTAACCGGGGCCCCCGAGGTCAATTCTACGCCAAGTCTTAGAACAAGCTTAACTTCATCATTCCAGGAGCTTCAAGGAAGGATCCAGCCTGGAAAGAGGAGTGGATACTGGCCGGTGGTGAGTGGGGGAGCTCGATCTTCATAGGCGGACACGAGTTCACGATTCCCATGGCTTTTAATGACAAACAAACCTGAGATCGGGATTCCTTGCTCGCTGAATCTGAAACGGTGTTGAGGGCAATCCTCGCCAGGAACTATCTGAATTTGAAGTATCCCATTGTTAATCCCTTCGATTCTCGTAAGATGAATCAATATCTACGGATCTCCGATGCTACCCCTCGTAAGTAATCCCAAGTCGTTATGCTTCGTTCTATTAGCTGGCTTGGTTCTTACATCTTTTTTTTAACAGTTTTTATTGTTGCTCCAGCTTCCCGTGAAGCCCAGCAAGCTCGGACCCCTCCCCCTCCTACTAGATTGTCCCGGGGGGTCTTCTCGATTACCTTGAAGAAAGAGGGGCCTACCATTCCAGCTGCTGCTTCACTTGCTCCATCTCCATCTCTATCTCCATCTCCATCTCCATCTCCATCTCCATCTCCATCTCCTACCTACGCTAGGTCCATGATGGCTATTCTTACGTCATGGGCTTTCAAGGCACTAACTAAAGGAGGTTCTACTTCCAAGGCTGCTAATACGATCGCCTCCGCCCTTCATCAGTGGTCCCCGCTACAGTTATTACTTTTTTAGTTACATTACCCACTTCTTTAACTGACTCATTTGTTCCCCAATCAGTTCAGGCTACAGGGGATCCCGAGGCTGGTATTCCTAAGATTTCCCCTTCTCGCCCCCACCATCAGTCGTGTTCGGTTGGTCAGGACGAGGTTCTAAAGCAGTTCATTGCGTCTTGCCCGGGTGGCGGGCTTTTTATGATGGCTTTAATGCCTGTGGATATCATGTTTACCAAGGGGTCTGCCCTCCTGGCCGAGGTAGTCATCGCCTTTATTTTCTGTGATTACGAACCTTGATCGCTCTCTAGCCTTTGTTTCGTACTTTGCAGGCTTTCAAGTTTAATGGGTCACCAGGTATCCTTTTTCCCTGATCGAGCTGCCCACGCTGAAGCTGAAACTGAAAGGGCCATGGGGATTCTCGCACAAGCTCGGTCTCTTGTAGAGGAGATAACTTCCAATCAAAAGAAGGTGGAGGCTGAACTGAGCGAGCTTCGTTGTGATTATGAGAGGATGAAGAGATCCTTTGACCAAGAAACCCTCAAGTCAGAGCGGTGGGCTAGGCAGAAAGACTCATGGAAGGTTGAAGCCAAGAAGCTGGATACCGAGAATCAAGATATGCATGCTCGGATTGCCAAGCTCCAGGCCGAGGTAGATGCATCTTTCAGTGAAGGGTATTTTTATGCTTCCTTCCGGGTTGCGGAAGCCCTCTCCCTCCCCTTCGACCTCTCTAGTATCGCTGGTTGGGATAGGGAAGAAATCATGTCTCGGGCGGTAGAGATTTCTCGACTCAATAATGACGAAGCGGGTCCTTCTACTGGAGATAGAGCTAGGAAGCAACCTGAAATACCAGATCTTCCTCCTCCTATCCTGACCTTCCCAGCGTCAGGTCTCGGAGAATCTTCGAGAGGGGTTCAACCTATGGAGCCAGAAGAAGTCCCTACCGAAGTCCGAGGTCTCTTTAAGGTGCCTTCAAGGGAATAGCCAACAATATGAGAGATTATGCCAGAGTCAATGGCTAACCTTCTTGATGTGGCCATACCTCCTAAGGCCATGATGGTGGTCAACGAGGTCTTGAAGGAGGACCCTGCTGAGCAACAGGTAATCGAGGGGCATCCCTAGGAAGAGGTGGTGGAGGCTGCTATTCGGGATGAGAGATCACCAGAAAGAGGAGAAAGAGGAGAGGTTCATCCTGAAGGAGGAGAAGCTCGAGGAAATCAAGAAGATGCAGAAGTTTGAATCCATCTTATTGTAGTTTGTTCTAAATGCCCGGAAAGAGGGGGGTGGGCATCCCATCCTTACTCATGCTTGATCATCATTATCATTTTTTTTATGTAGCCTGAAACCTGGGGTTTGACTCCCTGATCAATCGCTGTAGCCTTACCGGGGGATAGGCTCCCCATTTCATTAATGGAATTTAACTTTAGATCTGATTCGAATTTTGATTAACATGTACTTGCTTCATTTCTAATCTCTATCTAGGTACAACCTCTATAGCACCTTGACTTAGCTTGGGAAAAGTAACAAGATAGGAAAACTGCTTAAGTGTGAAAGTAGATAGCTAGCTCGAGCTTTTCGACTCTTAACGGAAACTTGTAGCTCCATGACTTTAGTAAGTAGTCTCCTTGTGTGATTGTAGGCTAGCCCGCACCTGTCTCAGTAAGCAACCATATATACACGGAGAATTAGCGACCGACAGTGACTGGGACATTGGAGTTTAAGTAAAAGAGCTTTCCATTCTCGAACCCCTCTAGAGAGTTATAGCCCAAGTGAGGTATCAATGAGAGCTATCTAACTCTCTCATAGTCTGGAGATCGACAAGTCCTTCTTAGAGGTTATAGCCCGACCAAGACATCAGGAGGGCTATCTAGCTATTTCCTAGTCATGAGATCTGGATGACAACTATGCTCTTACACCCAGATCCTTCTTGGGGGTTGTAGCCCGACCAAGGCATCATGAGGGCTATCTAGCTATTTCCCGATCTTGAGATCTGGATGGCAACTATGCTCTTACACTCAGATCTTTCTTGAGGGTTGTAGCCCCGACCAAGGTATCAGGAAAGTTATCTAGCTATTTTCTGGTCTTGAGATCTGGATGATAACTATGCTCTTACACTTAGATCCTTCTTGGCGGTTGTAGCCCGACCAAGGCATCAGGAGAGCTATCTATCTATTTCTTGGTTTTGAGATCTGGATGGTAACTATGCTCTTACACTCAGATCCTTCTTGGGGGGGGGGGGGGGGGGGGGTAGTGCCCGACCGAGGCATCAAGGATAGCGAGGGGGCTTCCCCGGCTAATCCCTGGTTTTAGGACGATAATGTTGAATTTCCCAGGTAGACCCAAATCTTTGTAGAACATAGTTGAAGATGGTAAAAAAAACAGGCTTTATTGATAAAATGAAGGGAGTACATTATTGCTGGAGATTAAAATCTAGGTGGAGGTAGCCTGCTCATGAGCCCCTTGTTCAGGGGTAGAATTTTCTCAAATGATCTGCATTCCAAGTATGATCGATGAGTCGGCCATTCATGTCTTCGAGCTTGTATGCCTTATTACGGATAACAACCTTTACCAAGTATGGCCCTTCCCAGTTTTTCCCCAGGACCCTGTCTGACCTCTTCCTGGTATTTAACGTCACTTTCCTGAGAACTAGGTCCCCCTCTATAAAGTTTCGGGCTTTAACCCTCTGGTTAAAGTATCTAGCAATCCTGCTCTGGTAAACTGCTACATTTTCAGCTACTCGATCTTGTTTTTCTTCCAAGAGATCCAAGCTAGCTCGGAGCTTGTTCTCATTGCTCCCCTGTTCAAAATGTTGGACTCTAAAGGAGGTCAGTTTGTGCTCAATGGAAAGCACGGCTTCAACCCCGAAGGCTAGGGAGTAGGGCGTTTCCCTGGTAGCCGTTCTCCTTGTAGTGCGGTAAGCCTAGAGGACCTCAGGAAGCTTCTCAGCCCATCTACCCTTTTTCTATTGTAGTTTCTTTTTCAACAGCTTCTTAATAGTTTTATTAGTGGATTCCACCAGCCCCGTTAGTCTGGGGGTGGGCTACTGAAGCGAACCTATGGTCCATTCCTAAGCCCTCGCAAAAGTCTTTGAAACGGCAATTGTCAAATTGCTTGCCAAGGTCAGCTATAATGGCAAGAGGGGTTCCGAACCTGCAAACCACATTATTTTTTATGAATCTTGTTGTATTTTCTTCCGATATCTGTGAGAGTGGTCCAACTTCAACCCATCTTGTGAAATAGTCGATTGCCATGATAGCATGCTTGGCTTGACCAAGAGCAGTTGGAAGCAGTCCGATCAATTCGACTCCCTACATAGCAAAAGGGTATGGTGAGCTAAAGGTTGCCAACCGCTCATGCGGCAGGTGACTCAAGTTTGCGATCTTCTGGCTTAACCAGTAGCAGAGGACTTGATAGGTATTTTTTCAAGGCTTGAAAATCTTGTTCACTCTCTTGGTCCCATTTCATGTTTCTTCCCTGCTTAATGACTTTGAAGAATGAGAGACACTTATCGGTAGACCGAGAAATGAACCTGTTGAGTGCTGCTACCTGCCCGGTCAAGACTTGAACTTGTTTAAGCTATGTGGGGGACTCTAGATCCAGGATAGCCTTAATCTTTTCCGGGTTAGCCTCTATGCCTCTCTCATGGACCAAACTTCCCGTAGTCACCCCAAAGGCGCAATTGAAAGGGTTTAATCTCATCTGGTTTAGGATCATGAAGGTTCTGTAAAGGTCGCCTAGATGGCCTTCAGAGGTTGATGACTTGGTGATCTTGTCGTCGATGGCCTTCAGGGCTTGAACAGCCGGTTGACTAACCATTGATAAGTAGCTCCTGCGTTTTTAAGCCCGAAAGGCATCACCTTGTAGCAATACAGACCCCGTCCGGTGATGAAACTGGTCTTGTCCTGATCGACGAGGTGTATTATAATTTGATTGTACCCAGAAAACAAGTCCATGAAGCTTCAGAGCTTGTTTTCGGAGGTGGATTCAACTGGCTGATCAATTTTGGTAGAGGGAAACTGTCTTTTGGGCATGCCCGGTTAAGGTCGGTATAATATGTGCCACTTTCCATTTGCCTTTATGACCATAACTACGTTGGCAATCCACTCGGGGTAGCGCGCTTCCATGACGAAGCCTGCTTGGGTCAATTTGTCCACTTCTTCCTCAACCACAACATTTCTTTCAGTGTTGAAGTGACGCCTTTTTTGTTTGAAGGGCTTGAAGGTCGGATCCACTGCCAATCAGTGAGCAGCCAAAGTCATCGGACTCCTAGGCATCTCGTCGTGACTTCAAGCGAAAATATCATTGAACTCTTTGAGGAGCCCGATCAAACCCTCATTCACTCCCGGCTCAAGGGTGACTCCGACTTTGACGACCTTCGAGGGATCACCCATTCGGATAAGAACCTCTTCTAGCTTATCCACTGGATGGCTGCTGGCCCATTTCCTTCTCTGCTCCTCATTGTCTAGCACCATGGGGTCATCCTCGAGTGATTTGTGGGTCTTACATCTTCTAGGGTCAATATAGGTGTTGCCCCATCTTGGATCGTTGTTACTTGGGAAGTTGTTTTGCTAGAGCTGTTGGGTTGGCAGACATTGCATAGCATCTCCTGGCTGCTTGCTAGTCACCCTAAACTTCCCCCACCTTGTCTCCTACTAGGAACTTTAGGACGTTGTGGTAAATGGATATGACCCCTTTTCAGGATGATAAAAACGGTCTTCCTAATATTGCATTATAGGCAGACGGGGTATCCACAACCACGAAATCTGTCATGATATTCTGTTGGAGAGGTGTGGCTCCAATGATTATTGGCAGGATTTTTGATCCCAAGGGTATGATCGAGTCCCCAGTGAACCCATTAGTGCAACTATTGTAACACTACTGTTTCAAGTTCAGTTTTTCTAGGGTGTCTTTAAATAGGACGTCAACGCTGCTGCCTGTGTCGACGAGCACATGGTGTACCATGCAGTTGGCAATCTGTACCGTGATCACCATAGGATCATCATGAGGTTGTACAATGTTGTAGACATCCGCTTCGGTGAAAATGATCTGTGACAACTGGAAGGGGTTGGTCGGGCTCTGGTCGACCTTGAAGATACCCCGCCCTTCGTCCATACGAGGGACTTTCTATGCGTGGTTTTTCCTAGAATTATTGGAGGTCTCTGCCAGAGTAGGCACTCCGCTGAAGGTATGTATTATCTAGATTTGTTGCATCAGATCCGTCTGCTCCCCCTTTCTTTTCTTAACGTGCTCGCGGATCTCGGCTTGTACTTCCTTTCCACTCTGAATGTTATCCCTGATTTGCTCTAAGAATTCTACCAAACATCCTTCCCTTATCAAAGCCTTGATTTGATTTCACAGGTTATAGCACTCTGAGGTGTTGTGTCCCAAGTCTTCGTGAAAATCACAATACTTATAACGATTCCTCTTATCGACAGGGGCTTTCCCTGTAGCAACCCCTTGTCTTGAATCTCGATATTGATTATTTCACGGGATGCATTTAAAGGGGGTGTAACGATCATACCCTCTCTCATCTCGAGCTATTAGAGCTACTGTCCCGGAAGGAGGTGAACCCCGTAGAGGAGTTCGTTTTGCTGGATGTCTTTCTGATCTGGGTTGAGAAATTGGGAAGTGATACGTCGACCTATTGATGGGTTTGTTCTGGCTTTTTTGAGCTTGCTCGGGTTTGGGAGCTTCCTTCTTCTGTCACTTTACGGCTCTCATATCGTCATGTTCCATCTTGACCTTGAGTTGTTCGTCAACTTCAATTTGCTCCAGAGTCCGATCGTAGGCTTCTTGGTAGGTCTCTAGTGGTCTCTTGGCAAAAGATCGGAAAAGCTTGCCTACCCATAAATTCCTTCTGAAGTTGGCGAGGGTTTCTTTCTCGGTGAAGACCCCCATCTGGATGACTTCCTTGTGGAAACACTCGACATAAGCCCGGAGGGTTTCCCCTCTCTCCTGGATCACGTACTGTAGATGGATTGAATCCTTCAAACGGGGCTTAACTCCCTGGTTTTGAGAGCATAAATCAGTTGACAGCTTCGTGATGGAATCCGCGTTGCCAGCATGTAGCTTTCTAAACCAGGACTTAGCGTAATCTGTCAGCGTAGTTGGGAACATTCGACACATAGCGACCCTGGTCGTGTTCTGGACTTTCATTTGTTGAACTAAGCTCTCCAAATGGCTCAAGGGATCCTCAGTTCCGGAGAATCTGTCAGTTGGCATTTTAAAATTTGACGGGAGCTCCGCGTCCTGGATCCTTCTGGTGAATGGAGCGTTCATCTCACTTAGAGGGTCCTTTTTGTCCTCCTTGTACTTCCCCTTCTTCTTCTGCTGGACCTCTTTCTGAAGCTCTGCCAACTGGACTCTCAGGCGCTTGCTCTCGGATTTCCTTGAGTTGATCTCGGTCTCCTCACTGTCAGACCCTTCTGACGAGCTGGCGACCTCTACCTGATTCCTTCTTCGGAGGGAGTCTGCCTGAGGGCTTTGCTGGATTTCGTCCTCCCTTGCTCTGGAAGTCGTTGGGTGAAGAAACTCTCGTCGCTCTCGGGGAGGGACGTCCATCGCGGACTTGACTTACCTAGGTTGGTAGCATGGCAACACTTCGGAAACGGGGGGCATGCCCTAACCTATCCCGGATCGGGGGTTGGAATCTCGTTCTATTACGAGCTGGCTCCGAAAGGGTAGATCCCAAGCGATCAAAGGCTGGTTGCCTAGTCCAGGGCTTGCTGGGTTCCCCTCGATTGCAGAGGTTTGTTTACTGGACAGTAATACCCTCAACGAGCAATCGTAGGAGGACGTTTTCCACGAAGGCTGCCGCTTGTTGATTAAGCGCGACCTGGCTTCCCATATGGGGATCCAAAGCCCGCACAGTGGCTGGCTGGTCTGGGACCTGGCTATGGAGTCCGAATTTCTTCCTTTCTTCGGGACCTTCCGTGTTGATGTGGCGGAAGGTTGTCCTGTTGCGCCTGGCTGTCCTTGGGAGGAGTGAAGCCTCTGGCTTACCGCAAAACAACAAACTTGTGAATAAAAAAATGGTGGTGTGAGAGTTTTCCACAGACGGCGCCAGAAAGTGTTGACGGGAAATTTACTCAAGATGAAAAATTCCAACTAACACCCTCGAGACCACTACCACGGAGGTGATGGCCGGGGTCGGAACCTTTGATACCTGACCTGCTTAGATAGAAACGAATGATTGAATGACAATGTCGAATGAGAACGTTATTATTGAACACTCGTGATATACAGAAATCCCTCACATACACTCGCAATCTCTTTAGGCCATAGGAAGACGGTAACTTCATGCTCGTCGAATAGTATGGCCGTGTTCTGATCATAGAATTTAGGCCCGACGTAATTCTCTCTTTCTTTCACTTTGTTTCTGCCCTTTTTTTTTTAGAATACTTATGTATATTTATATATGGCCGAATTAATTTGAACGAGTGTATCTCTCGCCTTAATTCTCTGAACCTGTTCCCTCCTTATCGGACAGGATCCTCCATTTGAAAGTCGTTGCCTTCGAGTAAATAACGGACTCAAGATTATCGTTGGTGGAGATAAGTTTGTTTCCTCTTTGGAAACAAACTATTGTCCTGCACATATGCAGAATTTAATGTTCGTTATAACGTAGATATGATCTTGTATATATTCATGGCATGATTCTTCATGGAGGTCATCGTGTTCGCTGCTCGTTGTTTTGTAGAGCGAGGTAGATCTATGCTTTGGTTCTGTCCTCAGGAGCTTGAGATGGACGCCCCTGTAGACATTTCTAGGGGGTAGCTCGGGTCTGATTCACTTAGAGGTCCTCTTTCTCCTCGTATCGTGGAGGGGACAACTGGCTCTTGGAAAGGTCGGTGGGTTTCTAGTTTTAGGCTACGAGTTAAGCTCGACCTCCGGGAGCCTTAACCCAGTAGGAGCTTACTTTACTTGTCGGGCTTCACTTCGAGTGTTTCTTGAGCTCGGCAATCCTTCCTAGCTTTCACGGGGTGGTTTTAGAGTTCGACCCTAGTAATCGAGGTTCTTGGATAGGTGGCCTCGAGAAGCCCGGATTCCAGTGTTTTCATGAGGACTCGACCTGGTCATGCCTAGTCGTGCCTAGCTTCATCCCTGATAGTCCTGAAGCCCGGCGATCCTTCCGTGCCTCTGCGGGGTAGTTTTATGGTCTGCCCGAGGTCTCATAAATGTCGAATTTGGGTTTCGATTCGGGCTAGGAGTGTGGAAAATTTCTCTTTGACCCCTAACCAAATTTTACTATTAACAATAATGTTAGTCAAATTAATCTTTATGCACACCATTGAGATGTTTGTACAAAAATTTATAATTTATTAAAAGTTTTTAATAGTGCTACTAATAATTTGTCAGGTATTTATTATCCTAATACTCAATTATTTATTATCGAGGGTTGTAATATTGCTGATGCATTTGCTAACTGTTCATCTGATATACAATTAGAGATATGTATTGAAGCTATGAAAAAAAATGGTTAGACTATTATAGGGAGTTTCCAACTATTTACCTGCTTGCGTTGTGTTTTGACCCACGTTGTAAACTAGATGCATTGACAAATTATTTAACTCTTTATTTTAATTGTTTAGGTATAGAATTAGAAATTAATACTTATTGTGCTACAATTAAGATAATATTTTATCAGTTATATGATGAATATTATAGAATTTATGGTCCATCATTGAACATTAGTGTTCCACTAAATGAAAATGTCTTCCAAACTCGATCTTCAGGAGTGTTAGGGGCAGGGTCTGCACTTTTATCCCAAAAGATCAAAAGATTATGAGGTTCTTCTTTTTCTTCATTAAGTTTGGTATCGTATCATGAGATTGAAACTTATCACAGTACCAATTTTGAGTTTATAGGAGGCGGTGATGTGGATCAATTTGATATTCTACATTGGTGGAGAGAACATCAAAAGAACTTCCCAATCTTGTCTATAATAGCCAAATAGATTCTTGCAACACCAATTTCTACAGTGGCCGTGGAACAATAGTTTAGTGCGGGTGGAAATATTCTGGACGCAAGACGGTCGCTTTTGAGTCTAGAATCAATTCAAGTCCAAGTGTGTGTTGATGATTGGATAAAAGCTGTGAATATAGACAACAAGAAATGGAGCCAGAAGTGATTTACGATTTCTTCGATGATGAGAGAGATGTCAAAAAAGAGAGTGGGAGTGAGAGTGAGAGTGAGAGTTCAAAAGAAAGAGAGAGAAAAGAAAAAGACTCCGAAATAGCAAAAAAAGAAAAAAAAGATGAAAATGAAAAAGACGCTGATGAGAAAAAAAAGAGAGAGAAAACAAGTGAGTTTTTATGCAAGAGAGAGTGAGATCAAAAAGGCTTTGTTTTCAAATCAGCCAATGATTGTACTTTTGTACAAAGAGGCATGTTTTAGTACTAATGGAATTAACTCTTCCTTGCCTAGTGTTGTTGCTTCTCATTTGCAAGGCTTTGATGAAGTGTCGCAGGCTATCAACAACATTATGGTGAAGATTCGAAGACGAATCCTTTTGAAGAGAGGGGGAATGATGAGAATCAAGAAGCATCACCAAAAGAACCATTGCATATTCCAATTGAGCCAATTAAAAGGAAGCAAGAGGATCAAAGAAGTATTAAATGATGGGCTGATTCCAAGTTGCTAAAGTCCAAATTCTGCCCATATGAAGACCAAATCCGGGCTGAACTTCTTGGACCTCTACAGAGAGCATCAGAAGTCGGATCGTCTATTATAATATTTTTTTGGAAAGCCCAAGACAAGCTCTACAGATGCTATGAAGACTCCGTCCTCCAAAACAGATCACAACAAGTCCAAATTCGGCCATCTATCTTATTGTGCGAAGACTTGAGTTGAGGAGTTCGAATTTCAACATATTTCCTATATTTTGGGCGACGTATGGTTGGAGGAGAATTCAATTTCAGCATATTGCCTATTTTAGCATATTCCTTATTTTATTTATTTCCCCAAATAAAGAGCTGATTCGTTTTCCAAATAAATGGCTGATTTGTTTCCCAAATTCAGCTTTCCAAATAAGGAACAAATCAACTAGTTGCTAGTTTAGTATTTATTTATTTTCTAAATTTGTTTGTATTTTTTTTCCTGATTGTAAGGCATTAATTGCCTAATATTTATTCCCTTTTAGGTCTTAGATATTTTTAGTATAAAAGAGACCAATTGATGTAATTTTAAAGAAGAGACTAGAATTGAAATAAAATTGAGAGAATTTTTCTCTTTGGTTCTTCATAAAACTATTAACTTATCATGGTTCTACCTTGTGGCGTTCAAACCTTCACTTATCACTCACATTCTTTCTTTTTCTTGAGTGTGGCGTCTACAAATTTCTTGATACCGTTGGTTCTTATCTCCATATAAATAACGGGTCGCAGTCCGATTTTATTCTTGTTTACAAACTTGAAATTAGAAAACGATCATTCGTTACCATATATTGGTTTCTGGTCTCACTGTTCTTGGTGAGGTTCTTATCAATCACACCATCGGCATCGAAACGGAAGACAACAATTAGTAACAGACCTACATAATTACATACGTAAAGGACAATAAAATGTAAAAGAACTACATGGTCTTTGATTCCTCTAAACCCCAAGAGGATATGTATGTTACTTAATTTTGGTACAAATTAAGTGCAAGACCAATTTTTTTCGTTTTTAGTTTTATACATTTATTTCAATTTATGTATTTTGTAATTTTTTTTTTCAATTTATTTTCGGCTTACGGCATTTCACAATAAAATTCATTTACAATTTCATATTATTACATGTCTTATGTTTTTTTTTTTTTTTGAAATGAGTATAAATGTATAATAAGAAAAAAAAATGGAACAGAACCGGTGGAACCGGAACCGTCGGTCTACGGTTCCGGTTGACCTACGGTTCTGGTTTCGGTTCCGGTTCCGGTTCTGGCTCCTTCCGGAACCGGAACCGGAACCACCTTGGGCATGCCTACTACTATGCAACTCAAGAATAAATAATTTAATAGTTTTCACATAACTCATCCTCAAATATTTCAATTTTCAGTGCAAAACATATAGGAGGATGCTGCCTCATTCCAAATTTCATTGATCATCAAGATACTTTCTAATTTACATGTACAAATAAATTTGAAAAGTACAATATTTTCATCAAATATAGGTAGCATTGAGTCTTTTATTCTGAATTTTATGCATGCTCACCTACTTAAATGTCTTGGAAATTCTTAGTACCCTATAGGTCACATGCACAATGCTCACCCTCGGGAACACCAATTTGCCAAGGCTGAGTGCCTGAGTTGATATAAACTAAGCCTTACATATAGTAGGACTAAGAAATTTGAAGATATAAACCGAGTTGATTGAAATAAGTTTCCATCTTTGAACTGTGCCAAACACATTTACATTCCTTAGTATAGACTGTGAATCAAGGACCACTAACAATTTAGCAGAAATATGTTCAGCCATTTAGTAACATCATTTTGGTGTAAAGCTTTATCATCCAATAAGTGATTTAGAAAGGAAATTGTCGAACTTAAAATTCGAGAAAAACTTCCTCAGCTAAAATATTGAAACAAAAGTTACCTTCTGTTAACTATATAGCCACTGAGAGAACTCATCTGACATCCGGTCTGTATAGGATTTGTCCTGTCAAAGGTGACAGTACGCATTCAGAAAAGACAAAAAATGTCAAATGGGCATTTGGAACCTAAATTACAAACAAAACTTCATATTACATTTCTGTATTTGAAGGCTGTACACCATCCATCACAGTATGATTACGGATAAACTAGAGACTTCATACTAGTGATTCAAAAGTTTGTAAGACTTGAAAATGACACCAAGCTAAACAAATTGCATTCCAGCCCTCGAGAGGGAGAGGCATTAGAATACAGCCAAGCTAGCTCAAAAGGTACACTTGCAACTTTCCACAATATATCTTTCTTTCTTTCTCAAGCGTTCCTATTGAGATACTTGATTAAGACCTACTTTAGCATTGCTGTGTGTGTTGTGGGAGAATTGGTTTTGGTTATGCTATGGGGAGAATTGCTTTTGGATATACTGTTAGAATAATCAATTGAATGTTTGGTAAACTGATTTTTAAAATTGCTGTGAGAACCAAAAGCAATTTCAATGTGTTTGTTAAATCGTAAGTAAAAAGTGATGTGACCGTACAAAATTACTAGAAATTACATAAATGAATATTGAAGATGTTTTGAAAATAAATAATTTGTTTTACTTTTGTGTGACTATGACATGTTATAAAATAAATAAATAATTTGTTTTATTTTTATGTGACCATAAAACATTATTATTATTTTTTATCTATTGCCATATATATTGTGTATATATCAAGAAAGAGTAGTGCTAGACAACCCAAAAATTTAACCAAAATTTCAATCCAAATGATTTGGCAAATGAGTTGTTACCACCACACAAAACATGTGATGATGTCGTTAATGAACAAATCACTTGCCACATCATTTGGGTTGAAATTTAGGCTATTTTTTTGGATTGACTAGTATTAGTTATCAAGAAAACTCATTTGATTTCTTCCATAATTTTTTCTAAATAACAATATATATTTCAATAAGTCATGATATTACAAAATTGAAATGGACAACAAAAGATCTCAAATAAATGCTAAGTGCTCCACCTTTTCATTGCTTCATAGGAAACAGTTTTCTAAAAGCTACAAAAAATAGCTTCTCAAAACTACTGATAGGGAAACCAAAAGTGACAAAAAACAATTCCCTGAAATTTTACTAAACATCCTAGGTCCAGTTCAAAATCATTTTTACCCTAAAAAGTAGTTCAAGAAGCATTTCCAAAATAAACCCATTGGTTGGACCCTCTAGGAGATGACCTATCGGAAAAGGTTCCCTTGTTCATTGAAAATGACATTTCGATACCTATAGTTTTAAACTTTCATATTAACCCTCATCAAATTACATTTTAGTTAAAAAGTTTATATTTTTTAATTTCAACCTTTTTTTTAATATTACATTAATTCGGGATTTGGGGAGATGAAGATTGATAGACTCAAACTCACAACTTTATGGTGTAGGTGTGAGGGGCAAACCACTAGACCAAGTGCCCAACTTCATTGATTATTTTTTTAATTTCAATCTTGAGGAACTATTATATGCATCATAGTTTTACTTTTCTTAATTTCAATCTTGAGGAACTATTATATGCATCATAGTATTGAAACTATTATATGCATCATGGTTTTACTTTTCATGTCTAAATAACAATTTCAAATTTAGTTGATCTACATTGGGTCCAAAAACATTTAAAATGATAAAATATACATAATTAACAAATCATAAGATCCAATTTAAAGTCATTTGAATTACAGTAGTCAAAGCATATCCAAACAAAAACTAGTTTATATGGGTTATTATGCCAAACATTATTGCAATTGCCCCTTTTTGATATAAGTGATGGTAATAATATCCTCATGTAAACAAATTGTCATATTAATATTTGTCCTAAAAGTACATATGTTAACGATCCAAAAACTTAAATAAACGAGTCGTATTTAATATTTATTTCATTCAATACATATGGAGTATTATTGATTCAGTCCCTATAATTTTTTGAATTGTTTTTTTTTTACTCACTGGCCGTATGTTTTCTAAAACCAGTCATTTTGATCCTTCCGTGAGTCAGACGTTAGTCTGAGTTAACAAAAAGAGGATTATTTTCGTCATTCTTGATTTCATGACAGTTGTGTGCCACATGTAATGATGATAAAATAATAAAATGATAAAATAAAATAAAAAATATAAAAAATATAAAAAAAGGTCTGGTGAGAAAGGGAAAAATCACCCTTACCCTTTAATCCCTAACATCAAAATTCATCATCATCATCCACATTCAACCAACATCACTACCACACAAGAAACCCAGAACATCCACCCAAAAACCCACATTCTTCATCATTATCATCATCATCATCATCATCAAACAAAAACAAAAACCTAGAACACCCACCCAAAAACCCAGAACACCAACACCCATGAACAACCTCCAAACCACCACGAAACACGGAACCGAGATTCCAAAAATCCATATCACTAACACCAAACCAAACCTAGAACCTAGAAATCTACTTTCAAAAAATAAAAAAGAACCTGTTAATAGACAAATTAGGCTAGGGATCAAATTTTTTTTTTTCACTCTCCTAGCCAAGGTCCAAATCTGTGATTACCTAGCATGGTACTAAGGTCCTTGAGGTCGAGCTATTTGACAACCCTACAGAAGCGAGGAAAATTCGTCGCGCCCTAGGAACACCCTGGGTGAAGCCCGACATGATCAAATCGAGCTCCTTACAACGAAATAAGGAAGACCGATACAGGATGACCCCTATTCCCCGAGGTCAAAATTACCTCGCAATCTCCCCAGAAGCCCGCCACCCTTTCCAGACATAGAGAGAGAGACCTATAAGGCATCAAGCCCGTACTACAATATCGTTCATTCTCGCCGATGGAGGAAGCAAATCTATCTAGGCAGGTAGGAGGAAGCTTGCATAAGCTCTGTCATCGCTAACATGGTCATTTCAAGCTTCAAAATGGACCTGGAAAGGTCGGATTGAGCTCCTAATATCAAAACAAGAGTACGGATCTACCTCACCTTTCGAAACAGTGAGCGCCATATTCGGTGACCTCCATGATGTATCTCACCAGGGTAATACACAGGATCACCTTCACTCTCCAAATTACATTGAAACACTGTGTACGTGTAGGGCAAGTGATTGAGTCCAAAGAGGAAACAAACTTATCTCAATCTAAGATATTCTCGAATTCGTTATTAATTCAAAGTCAATGACATTTAAAAGGGATATCCCGTCCGATAAGGAGGAATTTTATTCAGAAAATAATGGCGGGAGAGTCACGAGTTTAACATAGTTGGACTGTGTATTAATACGCCCGAGCATGCACGAGTAAAAGAGAGAGAAAAAAAAACACAGAGCTAGAGGCACATAGGAGAGAGTTTTGACTCGGCCTAAATCTGTGATCAGAACACGGTCACCATAGTTATCTGTTTCTCGACAGACACAGACACCGCACCCATTGTACTCATGAATGCAGACACCGCACCCATTGTACTCATGAATGACTAGGAGAATTTGAACGACTACTGTATACACCATATGATTCAATAATAAATTAGTGTCATTTTCCCTTACATGTTTAGTATTTCGTTTTGTCATCATTTTCACCATTAAATATACGAACCAGCTATCGAATGTACCAACCTCGGCCGCCACTTTCATGGTAGTGATCTCGAGGGTGCTAACCGAAATTCCTCACACTGAGTGAATATTTGGTTAACACTTTCTGGCACCGTCTATGGGAACACCCACACCCAATTTATGAAAAGATTACGCGTTAGATATTTTACAGAAATTATGAGGCTTCGCTCCTCCCTGAGACAGCTTGCGGCATCAGGACAACTTTCTGCTACATCGACACGAAAGACTCCAAGGAAGGGTTGGAAATTCGGGCACGATAGCCAAGCTCCGGCCTAGCTAACCGCTGCATGGGCTCCTGGCCCTCCTATGATAAGCCAAGCCATGCTCGACCAACAAGCAGTGGCCTTCGTGGAAAACGTCCACCTTCGTCTGCTCGCTGAGGGCATTGCAACAAAACCGACAATTCCCAACGCTCAGGGAGAGCCGAGCAGGCATGGAACCAGGTAGCCAGCCATCGACAGATTGAGACCTCCCTTGCCAGAGCCAGCTCGCGATAGGGAAAGGTCTCAACTCATAATCCGGGATAGGCTAGGGCCCATGCCTCCAGTTCCTAGCAGGCCATCATGTTATCAACCCAGGAAAGTCATATCAGCAGCGATAAGCTCCCCACTCAGCGGCCTCAAGGAGGGAAACCCGGGCCATAGAGGAAGATAGCCAGTAAATCCCCCGAGCAGATCCCATTCATAAAGAAGACAGGGTCGAGGTCTTCAGTTCATCGAAGGGATCCGATAACGAGGGATCTGAGGTCGATTCAAAGAAGCATGGGAACAAGCACTTGAGGGATCAACTGGCGAAGCTATAGAAAAAGATTCAGCAGATGAAGAAAGAGAAAAGCAAGAAGCCCAAGAAGGATCCCTTGAGCGAATTGAATGCTCCCTTCACTAGGAGGATCCAGGAAGCTGAATGATGAGAATCAAGAAGTCATCAAATGATCCATTGCATGTTCCGGTTGGGCCAATAACAAGGGCAAGAGCTAAGAGAATCAAAGAAGCACTAAATGACCTAATTCAAGACACTTGGGCTGATTTTGAATTGTTGAAGTCCAAGATAAGTCCACATGAAGACCAAGGCGTAATTAATGTCATCAAGGCAATTGATTGGGCTGAATAAGGAAGACTTGGGCGTGTGGCACAAGCTAGGAAAATAGTCAACTTTGGCTGATTTATTTTCTTTTAATTTCCAAAGAATAATAGTTGATTTGTTTCTCAAATTAAGGGGCTGATTTGTTTCTAAATTTATCTTTCCAATTAGGAAGCAAGTCAATAGTTTCTAGTTTAGTATTTATTTATTTCCTAAATTTGTTCGCATTTATTTTCATGATTGTAAGGCATTAATTGCCTAATATTTATTCCCTTTTAGGTCTTAGATATTTTTAGTATAAAAGGGACAAATTGATGTAATTTGAGAATAGATTTTGGAATTGAAATAAATTTGAGAGAATTTTCTCTTTGGTTCTTCATAGAACTTGTGAACTTATCAAGGTTATACCTTGTGGCGTTCAAACCTTGACTTATCACTCACCTTCTTTCTTATTCTTGAGTGTGGCGTCTACAATTTTCTTGATACCGTTGGTTCTTATCTCCATATAGATAACGGGTCGCGGTCCGATAATATTCTTGTTTAAAAACTTGATTAGAAAACGATCATTCGTTACCATATATTGGTTCCGGGTCTCACTGCTCTTGGTGAGGTTCATATCAGTTGGTATCAGAGCTTAGGCTTCTAAATCAAGTTTAATCTTTTCTTTGTTCTTTCTCTTCTCTGTATTCATTTGTTTCAACAAAAAAAAACGTTTGATCAAATCTGGTACCAAAAAAAAAAAAACGTACCAAAACTGCTCTTGGTGAGGTTCATATCACTGAGATCCTACCGAAATTCAAAATACCGGCAGATAAGTTCTCTAGCATAGAGCTTGAGCCACCTAGAGAGTTTCGTCCAGCAAATGGAAGTCCAGAATGAAACCAGGGCCGCCATATACAGGATGTTCTCAACCACCCTGACTGACTACGTAAAGACTTGATTCAGGAAATTTTCCGCTGGTAGCATAGATTCATTCATGATGCTATCGACCGACTTCTGCTTACAGATCCAAGGGGTCAAACCGTGACCAAAGGATCCCATACACCTTCAATATATGGTCCAGGAATGAGGTAAAGCACTCCGATCATATGTGGAGCGTTTTCACAAGGAAGTCATCCAGATGAGAGTCTTCGTCGAGAAAGAGACCCTCGCCAACTTTCAACGGAACTTATGGGTGGGCAAGTACTTTCGATCCTTCGCCAAATGACCTATAGAGACCTACCAAGAGGCCTATGATCGGGCTATTGAGCAGATCAAGATTGACGAATAGCTCAAGGTCAATCTCAGACCTTAGTTGGCTTTGAAAAACCAGAACAAACCTCCCAATAGGTTGACGTACCGATAACCCGCTTCCCAACCTAGGTAAGAGAGGTATCCTGCGAGACGAACCCCTCCGCGAGCTTCATCTCCTCTAAGGACTGTAGCCCCCGTTACACGAGATGAAATAGGGTATGATCACTACACCCCTTTGAACGTATCCCGAGAAACAATCAACCTCACTATTCGGGACAAGGGGCTAGTTTAGAAGCTTGCACCCATGAAAGCCCCGGCAGACAGGAGGGACAGGTACAAGTACTGTGACTTTTAAGAAGACGTAGGGCACTACACTTCAGAGTGCTATAACTTACGTAACCAGATTGAGGCTCTGATAAGGGCAGGATGTTTGATAAAATTCTTGCATCAGGCCAGGGACAACATCCAGACTGGAATGGAGGTACAAGTAGATCCGTGACCATGCTGAGAAGAGGAAGGGGGAACAGAAAGATTTGATGCAAAAAATCCAGGTGATACACACCATCAGCAGGGGGCACCATGGCTGGCACCTCCAATAGTTCCATGAAAAACCATGCAAGGAAGATTCCCTATGTCTGAAAATACAAACACGGTTAAATGCTCAAGGCTAACCTAGAGGGGGGGTGAATAGGTTAGGCACCTTTTTCGACTCCCTTAGAAACAAACAAAAGTTTATCCCTCTAGATTGCTTGTATCACAATATATATATATAAATTAAAGACACTTAATCAATATATAAAACAAGCAAAGTGTGATACAAACAAGTAATCATAACACATACACAATATATATTATAGAAAGGAAGTCAACTTACATATAGAGTTCTATCCATAGTATTCAAATAACAAATACAAATATAAGAGAGATATGGATAGAGAAAAGTTGACACAAGATATAACGTGGTAAACCTCCGAAGAGGAAACATCCACGGGTTAGCAACCACCGGTAAACAAAATCCACTAGTAGATAAGACAAGTACAATCTCTCAAGTGACCCCTTCACCTAGAAACTACTCTCTTATCCTACTCATGAAGACGTCGCCCTCTTGCTCAACAATCAGAGGCCTCACACCTATTGTCAAGACTTCCTCGCTCACCTTACCGGATCCTCACTACCCAAGGCAAGACTTCTTGCTCAACTATCCGAGTCCTCCCGACTCTAGTCAAGACTTCCTCGCTCTCCTATCCGGATCCTCACGACTCTAGACAAGACTTCTTGCTTGACTATCCGAGTCCTCCCGACTCTAGCTAAGACTTCCTTGCTTGACACTCTAAGGTCTCACACCTCTTGCCAAGACTTACTTGCTCAACAACATGGGTCTCACACCTATTGTCAAGACTTCCTTCTCACAAGGCATCTAGGTGATCATGAATACAAAACGCAAACAAGCACGCAACATAGAATGCTATGATCAACACATTCTATGGAAAATACTAGACATGAGCATGAATGCACAAATCAAATATAGTCTAGTCAATCGTGCATGTTTAAATCATCTAGATCATGTAAGATATGTTCAACATTAATCACAACCTAGATACAAGATATGTTCAATTAATCACAAAATCAAGTTTAAATCACACAAACCAAAAATATGCTAAAATCATTTGACAAAGTCATTTAGATTTAAGCTAAAGTTCTAGAGCATATTTATATACATAGATTCAATAAAAACACTTGAATAGCACAAAAGAACATAAGCACATGTATTAATGTGAGAATTCGGCCAAGAGAGCCTAATACATGTGAGGAACTATTTTTTCACAAAATCAATCAATCAAAGATCAACAAATAGTCCTAGAATCAAAGTTAGCACAATACAATCCCAAACATGTGAAAACATAGGCAAAATCAAAACCTGACTCAATATGTAAGATTTCAATTGAAACTCAACCTAGCTTTAAAAGAGTTCAAAAATAAAATCAAAACACTCACAATACACATATATAAGTTGAAGAAGAAAACCTAAGGAAATTAACCAAGTTTTAAAAGAAAACTTTGAGAGAAAATCAGTACCTTAGTTGATTTAGGTGCAGTCCCGTTTTTGTGTGTTTAGACTCCAAAAACAGCAACAAAACTCACTTAAACCTTCAGAGAAAAGATGGAGGATGAATAGACAAACACTCTAAACTTTGAATCACTCAAATCAGAGTTCAAATGAAGAAGTTATGGTGTTTGGAAGGTGAGAAAATGTAGAGAGAATTTTCTGCACACAAGTTTAAATTTCTTCTTAGAATGAAATGTGAGAGGGAATGAGAATATAAAGGAGAGGGAAAATTGGGCATGTGAAATGACCAATAAAGGCAAGAAGCAGCCAAGCATGCTAACTGCCCGAGATGGCACTTGGGCATCTTGGGGAAGCAAGCCTTCTGCCCCGAGATGGCCACGCGCCATCTAGGGAAAGAACTGTTCTCCGGTCTCCGAACTCGGAATTTAAATCCGTTTACGGATTACGAACCGTAACTCTCACACAGACATTGACATATAAGATACTCAACCCAGAAAATAATAATTTGACTCGATATATGAAGACAAAGACAATGTATGCAATATGAGTTGAAAGTGTAGTATCTTTTGACTTAGAACTTGAAATCAATAGTATGAGTAACCGAAATGACTGGAACTCAATCAAGAATGATTTAAAAATAAAATCAAGTTCAATATCCATGTTATTCAAACATATACACACACAAACACAATTCACACTAGAATGCAAACTACATAGAGATAGTCTCCAATCATGTATTTTCCAAAACATGTTATTTCCATACCAATGCATGAGCATTCATCTTCAAGTGTGTGAATATGTTATACATGGTGCAACACGATGCAGGGACACATATAAATGAATTGTATATGTGTGCATATAATGATGCACAACGATGCAGAGATACAAATGTATGAATTGTGTGTGTGTGCCTAAGCCTTGTACGAGAAAGATAAGGTCTTAGTATACCTTTGTAGAACCAAATTGCATCCTTTCTCTTTGAAGACTTAGAACTTGCTTTAATTAGTTGTTCCTTCTTCCTTGAAGCTTGAATCATCATGAATCTAAATAACTAAATCATTACAAGTAAACATCATTTTGATATGGAATTAATGCCAACACAAACTAAAACCTAACAATGTCGATGAAGGTCAGGTATCTTCAAGGTCGATCAAAGCCCAGCTGGCCCATCACAGTCAACGCATATTATATTTACCGAGGCAAATGTCTACAACACCGTGCAACACCATGATGATCCCATGGTGATCATGGTACAGATTGCTAACTGCGTGGTTCACCGCATGCCAATTGATACAGGCAGTAGTGTAGACATCCTCTTTAAAGACATTTTGGAGAAACTGAATTTGAAGCAGTGGTTTAAAATAGCTGCACAGCCCCGCTCTATGTATACACTGGGGATTCGATCATACCAATGGGATCAAAGATCCTCCCAGTGATCACTGGAACCGTACCCCTCCAACAAAACATTATAAAAAACTTCATTGTGGTTGACACCCCGTTAACCTACAACACGATTCTATGGAGACCATTCCTATCCTCCTTAAAGGGAGTCCTATCTATCTACCAAAATATCTTAAAATTCCAGTGGGGAACAAGGTAGGAGAGGTATGTTAGGACAAACAAGCGGCCAGAAAATACTATACAGTGTCTGCCAATCCAACAGCTTTAGCAAAACAGTTCACGTAAGTAGAGATGATCCAAGATATAGAAGCAACAGGGATGACCCTGGAAGATGTAGAGCCCGCTGATCAACCAGACAATGATCCCCTGATACTTGATAAAGAAGAACAGAGCAGAGAATGGGCCAACGGGCACCCTGTAGACAGGCTAGAGGAGATACCCATCAGAAGTGACAATCCCTCCAAGGTTGTCAAGGTTGTCAAGTTAAGGCTACCCTCGAGCCAAGAGTGAATGAAGGTTTGATCAGGCTTATCTGAGAGTTCAGCGACATCTTTTCTTGGAGTCATGACGAGATGCCTTGGATCCCGATATCATTGGCTGCTCATCGATTAGTAGTGGATCCAACCTTCAAGCCCGTCAAGCAAAAAAAGAGTCATTTTAACGCTGAAAGGAATACTGTTGTTCAAGAGGAAGTGGATAAGTTGATCAGAGCAGGCTTCATCAGAGAAGCGCGCTACCCTGAATGGATTGCCAATGTGGTCATGGTCACGAAGGCGAATAGGAAGTGGCGTATGTGTGTCTACTACACTGACATCAACCGGTCGTGTCTAAAAGACAGCTGTTATCTACCAAAAATTGACCAACTGGTAGATTCCACAGCTGGAAACAAGCCTCTCAGCTTCATGGATGTGTTTTCAGGGTACAACTAGATTATGATGCATCCTACCGATCAAGAAAAGACCAGCTTCATCACTTGGCAGGGTCTTTATTGCTATCAGGTAATGCCTTTTGGCCTTAAAAACAAGGGAGCTACCTACCAGCGTTTGGTCAATCGATTGTTCAAACCGGAGATAGGAAGAACAATGGAGGTGTACATAGACGATATGATCACCAAATCCTAGAAAGTAGAAGAACACCACGAAAATCTCCACAGGACTTTCCATATAGTGAGGGAGAACCGAATGCAGCTAAATCCACGCTAAGTGTTCTTTCGGGGTAACAACGAGGAAGTTTTTGGGCTTTATGGTGAATGAGAGAGGAATTGAGGCAAACCAAAAAAATATCCAAGCTATCATGAACCTAGATTCTCCTACCACGCTTAAACAAGTCCAAGTTTTGACAAGGCGTGTAGCAGCGCTCAACGGGTTCATCTCGCTTTCCACCGATAAATGTCTCCCCTTCTTCAAAGCTATCAAATAGGGGAGGAACATGAAATGGGACAAAGAAAGCGAGCGAGCTTTCAAGGACTTAAAGGAGTACCTCGCCAACCCACCACTGTTAGTTAAACCAATGCTGAGGTAAGAATTACAGATGTACTTGGCAGTGTCAGAAACGGCAATAAGCGGAGCTTTGGTCAAGTAGTACGAGGATGGGATCCAACAACCTATCTACAATGTCAGCCACACGCTTTCCAAACTCGAGATGAACTATCTCCTCATTGAAAAGCTTGCCCTTGCCCTGGTTACCTTGGCCAGAAAGCTCCATCCTTATTTTCAAGCCCATATAGTGGCAGTGGTAACAGACCAGCATCTCCACCTATTTTTACAAAGGCTGGATATCTGGAAGGCTAGTCCTATGGGCCTTAGAGCTCACCCAGTTTGACCTGAAGTACATATCTCGAACGATGATCAAAGCTCAGGCCCTAGCAGACTCTGTAGCTGAGTTCTCAGCCCTCTCGAGCGAAGAGACGCCGGTAACACCAGGTCCAACTCTTGAGAAACTTCAAGGGGGCAAAAATTGGCCGGAGGACTATAAAGCCTGGACCCTTTACACTGATAAAGCATCTGGGCAGGCAGAGGGAGGTGCTGGCATAATCCTGATCGATCCTGAAAAAATCGAGTGTTGCCACCGCTTTAGGTTTGAATTTAAAGTAACCAATAATTAAGCAAAGTACGAAGCTCTCGCAGCTGGAATGAAGGTCACCATCGAGCTTGGGGCCAATTATTTGCATGTCAAGAGTGACTCACTGCTCATTGTCAGTCAGGTTACAGGACTTTACCAAGCCAAAGGCGACAACATGGCAGCCTACTTGAAGCTAATCCAGCAACTAAGGGAAAGGTTCAAAGGATTTTGGATCAAGCAGATACCTCAACAGTAAAACCACCGGGCGGACGTCTTAGCAAAGATAGCCGTGAATGGAGGTCAAGATCTACCTTAGGGAGTACCCCTCCAGGTGATATCCCAGTCGAGCATAACTTCAGACAAAGAAATCTGCCCAGTGGATCGGCTGCCCTGTTGGATGGACCCTATAGCTGTCTACCTCCTGAAAGGAAACCTTTCTGAGAACCCCGACCAAGCCTGAAAGGTCAAATGATTGTTAGTTCGGTATTGCCTAGTAGATGGATACCTCTACCGGAGGGGAAAATCCCTTCCTCTACTTCGCTGCCTTCATCCGAACGATACTAGTTAGGCATTAAGAGAGGTTCATACAGAGGGCTGCGGAAATCACATTGGTGGGGAGGCTTTAGCATATCAAGTGCTCCGTATGGGGTATTACTGGCCAACAATTCACCAAGACACGAAGAGTTTTGTACAATCCTGTGAACTGTGTCAGAGAACTTCGAACTTGAGTCACCTACCACCGGAGCGGTTGTCATCTCTCAGCTACCCCTTTGCCATGTGGGTGGTCGACTTGATCGGACCACTTCTTACCACTCATGGGCAAGCCAAGCACGTTATCGTGACAATCGACTATTTTAAATGGTGGGTCGAGGCAGGACCTCTCTCCTAAATTTCAGAAGAGAATACGATGAGGTTTATCAAAACCAATGTGGTTTACAGTTTCGGGACTCCACTCATCATTGTAGCCGACCTAGGCAATCAATTTGACAATGCCTGATTGAAAGACTTTTGTGAAGGTTTGGGAATCGACCTCAGGTTCACTTCAGTAGCCCACCCTCAGACTAATGGGCTAGTGGAATCCACCAACAAAACTATCAAGAAGCTGTTAAAGAAGAAATTACAACAGAAGAAAGGCAAATGGGCCGAGGTGCTCCCCGAGGTTCTCTGGGCATACCGGACTACAAAGAGAACATCTACCAGAGAGACACCTTATCCTTTAGCCATCGGGGTTGAAGTTGCTGGGAAAAGTGCCCATAGAACAAATGTTGTTAATTTTTGGCAAAATAATAATTGGATTAACATTTCATTTTATATTTGTGTACATTTAATGTTATTAATATTGTATTAATAACATAAAATTCTATGATTATTAAATGTAATGTTAAACATAGTATATAAGTTGTTATATACATAATGATTATGTTTAATATAATAATCTTAATTGTCTGTAATTGATAATTAAAGTTGAGATTTTTAATTGATTAAAATTACTAGTACGGTTCATTCCCATTAAGAATGGTATAGGTTTATCCGAACTGTTGATGTGGTGACATTAGAATGAAAGTACTTTGTATAATAAGATTATACAAGACATGGACACGATAAATTGGAATCTTTAATAATCTCCGTCTTGAAACAAAGTATTCTCATTTATCAAAAAGATGGTCATATATAGAACGATCTTAATCCTGAGTATTTAACATACTCCTACTTGTAAAGTTGTGTCTTTTGACTTACTCGGCATGGTTTGCTCATATTGCCAAACCTAAAACCTTGTATCTTGGAGGCATAATGATATATTTATCTCGGAATGATAATATACAAGATGGAATACTTTCCTTCATAATTGAAGAAGACAAACAGTTCTCTTGAGTAAATGATTCGGGTCTTGAACAATAGAGTGCTCAATTTATGATAAGATCATAAATAATTGTTCATTAGAGAATCACGGGCAATCAAGGATAGAGATGTAATTGAGAGGTCAACGGATTTGAACCTAGCTCATATTACGGACTGTTTATGGAGGATTGATCTGTATGTAATGATTATATCAAAGGACTGTTCGATTCCTACTCGAGTAATTAATTCTATAATGACAAGAGTGCAGTTCCAATATTTTAGTGGAATAAATCTAGAATTAATAAATCTAATATTTAATTAAGAAATTGATTAAATATTAAAGATTTATTGGAGCTTGAAATTATAGGTCCATGTGTCCCCATGCTATCTTCATAACACTGTATTGAATATTAAGGTATAATGACTAATGAGGCTCAGTGATTAATTTAGAATTAATCAGCTATACATAAATGAGTTTATGTATTGTTTTATTGATTAAATAATATTTGATTATTATATTATATATATAATATAATAATTTGATTATTTATTATATATATAATAATATTTGATTATTTAATTATATATAATAATGATTAATTAAATATTATATAACATATAATACTTTATGCACCACCCACCAACAAGTTTTTTTTAATTATTTTTTGTTATAAATAGAAAACATGAAGTCTTTATGCCTTGACCTTGAATTTTTTTTTTGTGTTTATTTACACCAAGTTGAATTGAAGCTCATTTTCTATGCTTCTTTATGCCACCCACCCTAGCTCTCTCTCGTTTTAAAAAGACCACAAAGAAGAAAGAACAAAAAAAAAATGAGAAAGTGTTCTTGTTTTTTTGGTGTGAGAAAGAGGAACAAAGAAGAGTTCTTTGTTCTTTGTAGAGAGATATCTATATAAAGAAAGATTTTTTTTTAATACTAGCCTCAAAAGAATATTGTGAGAGAGTCTCTCAATATTTTTTTTGTTGTCTCAAGAGTTGAGCACACAACTTGAATAGAAATTCGAGAGTCAAAATTTCTATTGAATACCGAGACGCCCACCCGTCGACTCTTTTGTGTTGGAGATTCGGTGTGGAAGAACTTGGTTCGAAGGAATCTCGAAGATCCTGAAGTGGAAGAACTCAGATCAAAGGAATCATGAAAAGTCTACCATGGTAACAATTTCTTTCCCTAATATTTACAGTTAAATATTAGAATTAATATAATCACAATGATCCGGCTAAAACGGTTTTGTTTTTATGAAATTTTTGAAATCGGGCCTACCGCCCTTTCACTGCGCGGATGCCGGTTTTCGGTTCCCGAAACCAACAATTGGTATTAGAGCCTCGCTGTAATTCATATTAATTCTTATAATCGAATTGATTCCGGTAGTAGGCACTTTGCATTAGATGTGATTTAATGGTTATTTTTATTCATGTGATGAATGATAAATAAAATTGATTTTGGTTGTTAATTATATGGTTCCTTTGGATTTATTATTATATTTATTTGTAATATCGTTTCTTCAATTTTTAGATAACAAAATTTGTAAACCTGATGTAGTATTGGATTTTTATTTGTAAATTGGAGTATTGAAGAATACGGTGTTATCGACAACCGATGAGATTGGATCGCATCATGGAGGAAAATTACAACAAGACCAAATTTGTAATTTGATTAATTTTTGGGTTGTAATTTAAATATCCAAATGAACTCGGCCAAAATTCATTTAGTTTTTATTTTCTTTTTCATATTATATTTAATGTACAATTACATAATATGTTCATGCATATAATATGTCATCTATATTAATTAGTGCCTACTGGAATCGTTAAGACATGTCATGCATACATATTCTATTCTAAATTTTTTTTAGATTAGAAATAGATTTGTATTTGTAAAAATTGTTACTATTACATAATATTAGATATTTTGTAATTAAAATACAACAATTTAAAATATTGAGTGAGAGAGGGTAATATGACAGTTTCTACCATTAGTACAACACCGTGAGATTTAAATGGCCCTTAAGACGCTTTGATTTCGTCCTCCCTACAGAGGGTGTCCATTTGAGTCAATAACAAGATTGTCTTCCATGCGATAGGATTTTTAGATGTATTTCAAAATTGACCTACCCTATGGCGCCAATTTTTGAGTTAAGTCTAAGAAATCTGAAATGGTAGGTTACACTCAAAAGATGTAATTAAGCTTGTTATTTACAATTCTTGACCAAATCCAACGATGGTTAATGAAAGTTGAAAATATGAGATATTTTGATTTAACTTTTGTTAATTGAGAAAGTCTCAATTCAGTTATCAAATACGTGACCTATTCTATTACGACATGTTATTTGTGAAAATTGCATTATCGTGGTAATTGAGTAACTAATTTTTCTGTATTTTTCACATGCAACTTGCATCATATTTACATTACCAAAGTTTATATAAGTTATATATACATGTAGTGGACACAAATTAAATGTGAATGATTGTTATTTTATTTTGTTTCAGCAAACCAAAAATGTCTAATCCAATAATCAAGATACTAGCTACTAAAACACTGACCAGTGAAAATTTTGTCAAATGGAAAAGTAACATGAACATCATGCTTG
Source organism: Dipteronia dyeriana (assembly GCA_032871835.1). Classification (NCBI taxonomy): domain Eukaryota; kingdom Viridiplantae; phylum Streptophyta; class Magnoliopsida; order Sapindales; family Sapindaceae; genus Dipteronia; species Dipteronia dyeriana. Next base: position 13,004,871 of record CM065303.1, read on the forward strand.
TATGTGAACTTCAAGTTCGTCCTAACGGAGGAATGTCCTCCACGCCTTCACGGCAAGTCATCAGCAACTGTCGTTGAAGCGTAAGATCGTTGGTAAAATGCCAATAACAAAGCCTGCTGCTACCTGTTTGCAGGCATGTCTGATGTGCTTAGGTGTAAGCATGAAGCGGTTGAAACTGCAAAAGGGATTATGGACTTCCTATAGACAATGTTTGGGAGTCCTGCTGAACAGTCTCGTCATGAGGTTGTTAAGGCACTTATGAACGCCAGAATGAAAAAGGGTACTTCGTGATGAGAATCAAGAAGCATCACCAAAGGAACTATTGCATATTCCAATTGGGCCAATTAAAAGGAAGCAAGAGGATCAAAGAAGTATTAAATGATGGGCTGATTCCGAGTTGCTAAAGTCCAAATTCTGCCCACATGAAGACCAAATCCGGGCTGAACTTCGTGGACCTCTATAGAGAGCATCTGAAGTCAGATCGTCTATTATAATATGTTTTCGGAAAGCCCAAGACAAGATCTACAGATGATATGAAGAACCTGTCCTCCAAAACAGATCACAAAAAGTCCAAATTTGGCCATCTATCTTATTGCGCGAAGACTTGAGTTGAGGAGTCCGAATTTCAACATATTTCCTATATTTTGGGCGACGTATGGTTGGAGGAGAATTCAATTTCAGCATATTGCCAATTTCAGCATATTCCTTATTTTATTTATTTCCCCAAATAAAGAGTTGATTTGTTTTCCAAATAAATGGCTGATTTGTTTCCCAAATTCAGCTTTCCAAATAAGGAACAAATCAACTAGTTGCTAGTTTGGTATTTATTTATTTTTCTAAAGTTGTTTGCATTTATTTTCCTGATTGTAAGGCATTAATTGCCTAATATTTATTCCCTTTTAGGTCTTAGATATTTTTAGTATAAAAGGGACCAATTGATGTAATTTGAGAATAGATTTTGGAATTGAAATAAATTTATAGAGAATTTTTCTCTTTGGTTCTTCATAGAACTATGAACTTATCAAGGTTCTACCTTGTGGCGTTCAAACCTTGACTTATCACTCACCTTCTTTCTTATTCTTGAGTGTGGCGTCTACAACCTTCTTGATACCGTTGGTTTTTTATCTCCATATAGATAATGGGTCGCGGTCCTTTTTATTTTCTTTGTTTATAAACTTGAATTAGAAAACGATCCTTCGTTACCATATATTGGTTCCGGGTCTCACTGCTCTTGGTGAGGTTCATATCACTTCGGTCCATGAGCACACGCTCAAAATGATTGAACACATAAATGAGGCTGAAATTCATGGCGATAAAATCGACGAAGCCACAAGTGGGGATGATTTTAGAAACACTATCCCCTAACTTCCTTCAAGTTAAAAGCAACTATTTCATGAATAAATTGAACTACAACATGACTCAGTTGCTTAACGAGCTTCAAACCTTCGAAGCCATTTCGAATGAAAAAGGAGGTGAGGCAAATGTTGCCGAAGCTACAACCTTGTCTTCTGGAAAGTCTAAAAAGAGGAAGAATAAGTTTGAAGGAAGTGGCAATTTGAAAAATAAAAAGGGCAATTTCAAGGCTAAGAAAAACAACAACAACTAGGCTAAGAGCTCTGACCAAAAGGCCAAAGGAAAATGTTTCCACTGTGGCATAGATGGTCATTGGAAGAGGAACTATAAAAAGTACCTCGAAGAGCTCAAGATTAAAAAGAAAGGTAAATCAGATTTACTTGTTCTAGAAGCTTGTTTAGTTGAAGATGATATGTCTTCCTGGATAATTGATTTAGGAGCGACTAACCATGTCTGTTGTTCTATGCAGATGCTTAATTCTGCAACAGAGTTAGCCGATGGGGACTACATGATGATAGTGGGTAATGGGGCTATGGTGTCGGGTAAAGCAGTGGAAGAAGTGAGACTTCTCTTTAATAATAAATTTCTTGTTTTGAACAATGTTTATTATATTCCTGGTTTTAGTGGAAATTTGATTTCTTTTTCAAGACTGTAAGAACAATTATTTAAGGTTTCTTTTAATAATAAAGTTGTTATAATTTCTAGAAAGGATTTAAATATTTGTTCAGGAACTTTAGATAATGGTCTTTAATTTTTAAGACCAACTTCTAATACACTGCTTAACACTGAAATGTTCAAAGTCGAACAACTAAAGTCTAAAAAGCAAAAGATTTCTTCTAATGATAACACAAACCTATGGCATCTTAGACTGGGTCATATAAACCTAAATAGGATTGAAAGACTGATAAAGGAAGGTCCTTTACGAGAGCTAAAAATTCGCACTCTTTTAGTCTGTGAATCTTGTCTAGAAGATAAATTGACAAAACGATCATTTTTAGCAAAAGGTCAAAGAGTCAATAAACCTCTTGAATTGATACATTTTGTCGTGTGCGGTCCGATTAATGTAAAAGCAAGAGGGGGTTATGAATATTTCGTCACTTTCATTGATGATTATTCTAGGTATGTTTATATTTATTTAATGCAAAGGATATCTGAAACTTTTGGAAAGTTTAAGGAATTCCAAGTTGAGGCTGAAAAACAATTAAATATGTCGATTAAAACTCTTTGAGTAGATCGAGGAGGTGAATACCTTGATACAGAATTCTTGGATCATTTAATCGAACATGGGATTTTGTCCCAATTGACTGCACATGGGACACCACAACTAAATGGTGTCGCAGAAAGGAGAAATAGAACTTTGCTTGATATGGTGAGATCCATGTTGAGTTATTCATCATTGCCCATGTCTTTCCGGGGATATGCACTATAGACTTTTATATATGTTATTGGTAAAATCTGAAGAATGATGAGTCAATATAATTACTCAAAGATACGGGAGATAGAGATGCCATGTCATCAAAAGTCATCTTTCCTAAACTGACCTAAGCTAACCAAAGATGGTCTCATGACACTTGGTCGGGGCTGTTAAGACGATCGGGACAAAACCCCAGTCAGGATCGAATAACCGGTCGGGGTGAATAAAGCTTGGTCGGGTTTTGGTAGATGATCGGTGATTCGATTCGTGGATTCTACCAAACACGTGCAGAATGAGTCCTACTTCAGTAAGATGTTTTGAAGCACACCTTGATAAGGAAGCGAATTTCCCTATCAAAGTAAGAATCCAAATTAGGCAAGAGACCTAATGCCTGAAGAACGCAAAACAGAAAAGAAAAATAAAATAACTCAAACACATCAACTTTATTTACTTGTATAGCACGAATTAGGGTTCTATGCATGTATAAATAGACTCTAATAATACCCACGAAGGGTTAGAAAAAAGAGAGAAAAGATAAGAGATAAAACGTGTAATCGATTATTCATAATGAAATTCTTTCTTTGCTGGTTTCCGGCAACCATGGACTTTTCCCCGTACTTGGGGTTTTACGATGTAAAATCTGTGTTTTCTTTAATTCCTTAGTTGTTCATAATTTGCAATTGTGTGATCTCATATACTTTTTGTTCGACGTGTGATCCATCCAAAAATCACCGTCAACAACTGACGCTAAAAGAAGAGGTTGAACCTCCACCGTTATAATTAGTTAGGGATTTAGTCATACAAAGTAAAATAATGGTTTCTAGCACCGACAAAGATTTGTCTCAACACAACGTTGATGTCTCACGAGAGGCGAATGTCATGGACGTCGATGCACTGGGAACAGATCCACTATCAGGAACTCCACCATCAAGCAAACAAGATGTTATCACAACAACGGACTTGACTACAGGAATATCTTCAGATGCATTTAGGCAATTTCAAGAATCCCTGTGGAGAGTCATTTATGATGCTGCTAGACAGTTAATTAGCATAACTGCAACTGTAAATCTAAGTTCACCATACTAGTTCTCTACACCTGTGGCAGCTCAAGGGCCTAAGATGCACCCTAAAAATCTGGAAGAGATAGGGCAGAGAAACGGGGTAAAAAAAAACGTTCACGTAGAAGAAACAACCCACACCAGGATAGAAGAGTGGAGGAAAATGAGGAGTCAAGCTCACACGAGGATATCGCAGGATACGGCGATGCAAGACAATACTATGAGCAAGGCGACAAGTACGATGGATAGTGTAAGAAGCCCCGATCGAATTCAAGTGATGGCGAGCGTGCTCCTAGAAGGCGAAAGGACCTGTATGGGCTCACAGTCCACCAAAGGTTAGATAGGTGTGGCGAACCCGAAGGAGAGCACGAAGTTCTTCTTAGGAGGATAGAAGCTTTGGAAAAAAAAGCAAAGTCAAGAAAACTCCCTGGTTAGGAATTTTGGGAGTCCGTTTGTTGATACCATAAGGCAGGCTTGTTTTTCGAAAAAATTCAAGATGCCGCATATGGAGCAATTCAAAGCCAATACCAATCCACATGAACATTTCAAGAGATACCAGAGTGCCATGGCTCAGTACGACTATGCTGATGCTCTTATGTGTCGTATGTTCCCTTAGACATTGGGAGATCAGGGATCCAAGTGGTTCGGAGGATTATCATCAGGATCCATCAGGAGTTTTGAAGGTTTGATACGAGTGTTCACTAGACAATTTATGGGAAATATCCAGCGAAGGAAATCGGTATCAACACTTTCTACCTTTAGGCAAAGAAAAGATGAGAAACTAAAAGACTATTGAACCAGGTTCTCGCAGGAGGTATTGGAAGTTCAAAGCCCTAACGATGATACGGTGGTGTCCGTATTCATAAACAGCTTGCAACACAGTCATCTAACTTTAAACCTGAGACAATGGGGACTGACCACATATGCAAGCATGATGTTAGAGGATCACGGGGGAGAGTTTATACACCGGGGTCGTCTAACCAGCAGTCAAAAGAGCCAAGAAAGTTGTTCGAAAAACAATGGTAAGAATGACCTGAAAGGAAATGGAGGAAAGGGAAAAGGTTGGTGAAAAGATAATGAAAGAACAGGGACAAACCCAAGGCGCCCATACACTAATTATACCCCGTTAGCCAAAAAACAGGATGAAATCCTGAATATAATAGAAGACAAAAACTTCTATAAAAAAAACCCCTGAAGTAGTCAAATTTTGCCAGAAGAGATATTACCAAGTATTGTACTGTAGATTCCACCAGGAAAATGGCCACGAAACCTCCAAGGTTACCAACTTAGGGATTACATTGAGAAGCTAATCCGGGAAGATCATCTTACTGATGTCATCCTCAGAGGAGGGAAGGATTGACAAAAAGATCTCCACACAGGGGATCAGGATAGGAGCTATAGGAGCCCGAAGAAAGACTTGGTTAGCAGGGTAATCAACACCATTTTCGATGCCTTAATACAAGAAGCAGTGGTCAAGAAAGGATGTCTGAAGTTAGGGAAGCCATATACATCCAAAGAAGTATGGAGGTGAATCATATCGGTCCCGATCAGAAAAAAGCAAAACAAGGTTGGGGACCAATAACATTCACTGAAGCAGATGTACACGAGTCAGAGGTCAGACCAAATGACGTGATTGTTGTGTCAGCCCATATCTGGCACATGCAAGTAAGCCGAATACTGATCGACAATGGTAGCGCACTAGACATTTTGAGCGTAGAGGCGTTTGACCAGCTCGGGCTATAAATGAATGATCTCCAACCACTAAAGGTTGGTTTCAGAGAAGCCGAAATCAGGGCGTTAGGAGCTGTTAAACTACCAGTAAAAGCAAGAAGTTTTCCTTGTATGAATACAGTATTGCTGGACTTCATGGTCGTAAATGTTGAGAATTGGCCATATAACGCTTTGCTAGGTTGACCCTTCCTAAACAAAATAAAAGCTGTAACTGCAACCTACGAGTTCATGGTGAAATTTTTGACCGAAGCTGGGGGGGTGGGGATCATGAAAAGCTCACATGAGTGGGTCAGGAAAGCAAATCTTGCTATATACAGGGAAAAGGCAGAGTCGGGGGTAATGCAAGTGGATGTTGTCAAAAAAGGTGAAGACCTATAAGTAGATCCAACGGAGGCAAAGACCGAAACCCTACTAGGTTCGACCTAGACTCGAGAGAGGCGGCACCATAGACTGACAAAGGCCCGAAGGAACCGACCATGGAAATTGCCATGAGCAACGATGATACGAAAAAGACTGTTAGGCTTAGGTCCCAACTGACGAAGCACGATCAAAACAAGATGGTCAAACTCCTGAAAGATTACAAGGATGTGTTCGCTTGGGAACATGCGGACATGCCAAGGATCGATTCAAGGACAATTTCACATTACTTAGCAGTGAATCCCGATCAGAAACCAGTCATCCAAAAGAGGAGACACTTCAATCCAGAAAGAAGCAAGACGATCAAGGAAGAGGTGGACAAGCTATTAGTCGTAGAACCTATTAGAGATGTGAAATATCCCGAATGGGTTGCCAACATAATCTTGGTGAAAATGAAAAACTGCTAGTAGAGGATGTGTGTGGATTTCACCGACCTGAACAAAGCATGTTCGGAAGACAGCTTCTCTTTATGTCGGATTGACCAACTGGTAGATGCAACGGCTGGTCATGAACTGTTAAGTTTCATGGATACTTATTCTGGTTACAACCAGATCAGAATGTTCGAACCAGATGAGGAGAAAACTTCGTTCACAACTGATCAGGGATTGTATTGCTATAAGGTTATGCCGTTTGGATTAAAGAATGCTGATGCAACTTACCGAAGGCTAGTAAATAAAATATTCGCTCGACAGATTGGCAGGAATATGGAGGTATACATGGAAGATAAGGTAACCAAAAGTGTAACGTCCGGAGATCATCCAACTGACCTAAGAGAGACGTTTGAGGTACAACGAAAGTATGGGATGAAGCTAAATCCAAAGAAATGTGTATTCGGAGTACCATCAGGTAGGTTCCTAGGCTTTCAAGTTCACCAAAGAGGGATCGAAGTAAACCTGAAGAAAATAAGAGCACTAGAAGAAATGAGGTCTCCCAAGACATTAAAGGAAATCCAAAGATTGACGGGTTGCTTAGCGTCTCTGAGCCGGTTCTTAAGTAAATCCACAGACAAATGCCTACCCTTCTTCAAAGCAATTAAGTGAGGCAAAAGGGTAGAGTGGAATGATGAGTGCGAACAAGCGTTAAAAAAAAATCAAAGATTACTTGGGAAAGGCTCTGATATTATCTAAACCACTTGAAGGGGAAGTGCTCTATCTTTACCTGTCCGTTACAAACGTAGCGACAGGGTCGGTACTGCTCAGATTGGAAGAGGGAACACAGAAACATGTATACTACACCAGTAAAGCTCTGTTACCTACTGAAACAAGAAACTCTCCAGTTGAACAAATGGCTTTGGCTCTGGTAACAACAACGAGAATGCTGGGACCATACTTTCAAGCTCACAAAATTGAAGTATATACTGATTGTCCATTGAAACAGATTTTATAAAAACCCGAGGTGTCAAGAAGGCTGACTAAGTGGGCAGTAGAACTGAGTGAGTTTTACATAGTCTTCGTACCAAGAGCGGTGATCAAGGGACAAGATGTAACGAATCTAGTCGCGGAGTTCGCTGAGCCGAAAGGCAAGGTGATCAGGATGTTAGGAGAGGATGACCTGTTTGCATGGAAACTACATGTAGATAGATCGTCAAACACGCATGGCAGCGGAGCAGGTATAGTTATATCCACACCGGAAGGTGACCATATGGAATATGCCTTGTAATTTGAGTTCAAGGCCACTAAAAATATGGCAGAATATGAGGCGCTTCTAGTAGGCCTTAGGGTGTGCACGACACTAGGAGCAGATGAGTTGGAAGTATTCAGTGACTCACAGGTGGTAGTCAATCAAGTTCTGAATGAATACCAAAGCCAAGGACAACAATATAGCCCTATATTTAACTATAACCAAGACACTCCTCAAAATGTTCAAAGCATACAGAATTACCCAGATCCCGAGAGAGAGAAATGAGAAAGCGGACGCACTGTAATTGGCATCATGTTAGGGTTTATGCCCTAAAGATGTAATTTGTAAATGGATTTATGAAATAAATTAAAGGAAAAGTTCAATTCATTCTTGTTGTGTTGTTTATTTTATAACTTGTGCATATATTTAACATCCTAGATTGCCGGATGTAATCTCGAACTGTGTATATGAGTGTCATATACGGATGAATACAGTAATAGACGTGCAATCTAAAGAGTTCATAGATAGCAAATAAAGCTGGGTACTTTATTTATGGTTAATCTATAGTTGCGGTCCATTCCGTAATGTACAGTGATTCTATCCTGAATCATTCATATGTAGATATGAGAATGGAGGCACCTTGTATGATGTAATCATATAGGACTGGGCCATGATCTATATGAATCTCTCACCAAGATCCGTTTATCGATGAGATTCATATATATCAACTAATGATGGCTATAGTGGGTGATCTTAATCCTGAGTGTCTTATCGACTCTTTCAAGTTAGATCGTGGTCTTTGATATATCATGGGTGAGGTCGGATGCAGTTCCCGATCAATATGCTCCGTATGTTGGGATTACGGGTTGGCTTGTGGCTGGGAAGGTTTGTACATAATAGTGAAATCCACTCCTTCTTGTGAGAAGTAGACGGTAGTTCCCTTAAGGGTCGATTCGGGGCTTGGACGATATGAGCGCTCTCCTAATTCTGTAAGAAAATATGATTTATTGTTCATTAGAGAATCAATGGTACTTAAAGGATATATGTAATTAGAGGGTGTATAATGAACATTATAACCCAGCTCTAATTATGAACTATTGTGGAGGATCACACCATGTGTAATAGCTATATCGATGGATACTGAGTTGTATCGATCTGTGTAAAAGCGTCTGCAGTTGAGATAGTGCAGCTTCGGGTTCTTAGTTGAATAACACCGAAGTTAATAATCAAGGAATATTAATTAAAGAGTTTAATTATTGATTCCAAGGATTATTGGAGTTCAAAATACTATGGGTCCATTAGGTCCCCTTGCTAGCCCGATCGATTTAGGTAATAAGGGTCACGGTAAATTAATTGGATTGTCCAATTAATTGTGTTACAAAAGTGACACGTATATATACGGAAATTAATTGAATAATGAGATTATTTAATTAATGAATGTTAATAGTTAAATTAATTAAATAATTAGATTATTTAATTATATTGATAATTATGAATTATCAATTAACTATTAATTAGAGGGTGTTAGTTGATATATGGATTTAGGTGAAGATAAAATAATAAGATTATTTTATTTTACTAAATCATTTATCTAAGTATTTGAATTTAAGTTTAATTTTAAAATACTTATTTTCACTTTTAATATATTAGATATATTTGAAAAGGATAATTAAAAGATATATATCAATTATAACACAAGAAATTGCATAGGATGAAAATTGGTATGTACATATATATGAGTGTTTGTATAGGATACAAACAAATATATATATATATAAAAGAAAAAAAAACGTTGACTTTTATAAAAAAAAAAATCAAAAGCAGCAGTTAGTAATATATATATTTTTTGTTTTGTGACAAAAAGAATAGTAGGCGTGATGCTTAGATATATATATATATATTTTTAGCAGCTGCGTGTGAATTAAATGAAAAAAAAGGAAAAACTGTTCAACACTTGAACGGCCGACGAAAAAAAAAAAAGAAGTTTTACACGAGATGCAATTTATATGTGCATGAAATCAATAACACCAAAGATTGAAGAAAGTGTTTCTATAAATTTTCTCTACATCCTCCATTCAAGTTTCTGAGACCGTGACGCGCCCACACGCAGTTACCAGATCCGAGAGATAGTGAGTAAGATCAAGTGGTTCAGACAACAGCACATCGTAAAGTGAAGGAGCCTCCAAACGTTGGTATGTTATTCTGATTTTCATTGATTACAATTTCCTATATATACATAATGTATGTATTAGTTCTGAAAAATAATTACGATCCAAAGTTCAATGGTCCCAGATACATATATGATATGTATAAAATTTTTAAAACCTAGTTTCGCTGCGTAACCGGTGAATGGGGTTCCAACACATAAACCACCAGTGTATGGTCAAAAATGATCTCGATCGTCCACCTGCAAAAACCGAGTATTGAGAACGAAAATCAAGCCGAAGCATCAGAGGTAGAAGTGATTGAAAAGGATCAAACTACCTGAATGACTCCGATTATAGAATATGTAGAGAATGGGGTGCTCCCGACGGAGACAGTGAGGCGAAGCATCTCTGACATAGAGCTACACGATATTCGATAGTAGAATGAGAGCTATATAGAAAAGGGTTCTCCAAAGCCCTTCAAAAATACGTGGACTCGATCAGAGGTAAGGAAATACTAGAAAGTATCCACAGGGGAGTATATGAGAGTCACTCGGGTGGCAAAAGCTTGGCACATAAACACTCAGACAAGGCTTTTATTGGCCATTCTGTTTGCGGATGCACAAGATGTTACAAATCAGTGCGATGGCTGTCAAAAAGTAGCTAATGACATCCAAAGACCACCCGAGCAGTTGAATTTGCCATGTGAGGGATAGATATGATTGGTACATGTAGGGAAAATACGCACAGCGGAAGCGTGAAAAATCGAAAATTAGGGTTTTAGTATAAATAAAAAATTTCCCCTTGGAATAACAAGAACCTTAACCCTAGATTAATTGATGTATATAAAAAGTGTCGTACCTTTTTCTCGTGACGATTGAACAAGCGACTAATTGATTCCGCAAGATCTTCCAATCCAATCACTAACGTGAATCACCTAGGAGTGTGGGCTCCCTCTCCTTTAATTGTATACCTGAGGATGGAAACAAACAAAATCTTCTTCTTTATTGGTTACAATAATCCTCCAAGAAGAAAACAAAGAACGTTTGGTCACTTGTGAATTATCAATCAATTTGATTGAAACTTGCGTGAACCTTGATTCGATGTTGTACACAAAACCTTTTGATGTAAAGGCTACAAGTGTATTATCAAAAACTAAACGTTCTTTCTTCCTTTTCTTCTTTCTCGAGTCACACACTATTTCTTTGAGTTGGTTGAATTTTGTCCAGAACAAAAACTAAATTTTTTTCCCTCGAAATTCTATGGTAGCTGAATTCTTCTCTTGGAAAAACTAGAGCTGGCCGAAAATCACTCTTGCAATTTCTTAGGGCTGGCCAAATTTCCAAACATATATATATATATATATATATATATGTATATATATATATATGTATATATATATATATGTATATATATATATATATATATATATATGTATATATATATATATGTATGTATGTATGTATGTATATATATATATAAGTGGATAGAATTCCTTTTAGAAAGGATTCTTAAGTACAAAATAAATCCACCTAAGGAGGATTCTTGATTCGATGTTGTAAACAAACCTTTTGATGTAAAGGCTACAAGTGTATTATCAAAACTAAACGTTCTTTCTTCCTTTTCTTCTTTCTCGAGTCACACACTATTTCTTTGAGTTGGTTGAATTTTGTCCAGAACAAAAACTAAATTTTTTTCCCTCGAAATTCTATGGTAGCTGAATTCTTCTCTTGGAAAAACTAGAGCTGGCCGAAAATCACTCTTGCAATTTCTTAGGGCTGGCCAAATTTCCAAACATATATATATATATATATATATATATATATATATATATATATATATATATGTATGTATATATATGATTATAAATCCTCTCATAAGAAGGATTTACTTGGTTGGCAAGAATCCTCCTTAGGTGGATTTATTTTGTACTTAAGAATCCTTTCTAAAAGGAATTCTATCCACTTATATATATATACATACATACATATATATATATATATATATATATATATATATATATATATAGCTTGCCGGATTCTTCATAGAATTCAATTAGGAGACTTAATCTTTTTCTAAGAAAGATTTACTTGGTAGTTAAGAATCCTTTCCTTAGGTCGATTTACTTGGTGGTTAATAATCCTTTTAAAAAAGGAATTCTATCCTACACCAAGACTCCTAATCCAACTCAATAGTGTATTTGTAACCATATTAAAGACTTCCTAATTTGATTAGATAAATAATTCATTTTATTTATCTACTTATCAAATATAGTCTTTAATATTAATTGTACTATCAACAATAGTATAATTTTAGGAGACAATCTCCTACTAGAAAAAAGATTTTGACTTTTAATTAAATAATTAATTAATCAATAAATTAATTAATTTCCATTTAATTAAATAATAAAATAAAAAATAATGTAATTAAGCTATTTTAAATAGCCTTGCTGCCCAACACATATGTATGGGACTATATATATTTATATATATATATATATATATATATTATTAAATCCATTGAACCTTAATTAAAAGTCCACATGTGAACTAGACCCATTCTTACAAAATGAAACAAGTCCACATGACTCAATACAATTCTAAATGGACCCCTAAATTGGTCCGGTAGAATATATCAAGTGATCCATGTAAGTTCGTGCGGATTGGGGATCTTGGCAGACTATCTAAATTTAAACTCCAATATGTACAACCCAGTCATAATCAACAAATGATTCACTTAGGTCCGATCTATTTAATTTTAGTTCATTCCACTAAAGAATTAAAATTGAACTCTTAAATAAAGATAGAATAAGTTGTTGTTACTCATTCATACCCTAGACAACCTTATTGGAGAAAGTGTATCCTCGTGAAGCATACCAGTAATCGTCAAGATCTCATAGACCGCCTATAGCTCTCTAACTTACCATATTTACTCATGTGACCACATTTTGAACTTGAATATTTTGACTTGTCCAGAAGCCATGTTTCAATAGACACTATTGAAAACTTAACGTTAAGATTTAATATCCAATACCTTAAAACACCCATATGATGGTATTCTACTCTCATTTAATAAATAGAGCCACGATGTCTATATCTATAAATGAAATCCTCTATCGATTAACAAATGAATACCACCAAACTATCGAGGATAGAATGTGTTATATAATCGTACTCATTGATAGCTCAAATGATAACACTTGCAACCATAAGTCTATCATTTATCTCATGATTGAGATAGACTCTTCGATTGTCTTCAAATGAAAACTTTTATCAATTGGCGGTTCTAGATAAAGTATTTCATTTTGATCCTATTTAATGCCCTTAGTGCACTAGATTCTTTTGCCCAAAGATACCACACTTTGATGATTTTAGACTCATCATAACACATTTGATCCCATTCAAATGCTAGCAAAAGGTTCTACAACATTGACAAGATAAAGGCGCCCAACCTTTTATCTTAAGTTGTAAATATTATTTAAGACTAACTAAAGAATTGTGTCTACCTCATACATATCTAGATATATGAACAATTTTTCTTTTCTCATAGCCTTTTGACCTTATGATTATTTACTTTTGACAATTATAATAATTAAACTATAAATGCTATAAGATTTGTTAAACTAGAAATCACGGTATTAATTTGAAAAGATTGTCAAATACATTATTACACTCTTGCTATCTCGCATAATCCCAACAATCTCCTGCCGGTTCTATAGCATATGTGTCATATCTCTCATCCCTATGTTCTCTAGTTGCCCATCAAAACTCTTTTGTGGAAGAGCCTTTGTAAAGGGATCCGCTTGATTATCTGCTGACGCGATCTTGGTAATCATCATGTCAGCCCTATGCACAATTTCTCTCAGAAAATGATACTTTCTTTCAATGTGTTTCCCTCTCTTATGTCTTCTTGGTTCTCTCAAATTAGCCACTGCTCCACTATTGTCACAACAGATAGTGATCTGCTTATTCGCATCAGGAAACACTTCCAAGTCAATCAAGAATTGGCGGAGCCAGACAACCTCTTTAGCGGCCTCGCATGTGGCAATATACTCGGCTTCCATGGTGGAATCAGCAATACAAGATTGTTTGATACTCCTCCATATGACTGCCCCTCCTCCAATAGTAAACACAAATCCTGATGTTGATCTCCTAGAGTCAGAATCTGTATACCCAAGAATTAAATCCCCTTCAGAGTATACAAGCATATAATCTCTCATTCTTTTGAGATACTTGAAAATATGCTTGACTGTCGTCCAGTGATCAGAACCAGGTTTCGATTGAAACCTGCTAACTATGTCCACAGCAAAACAAATATTTGGTCTAGTACAGAGCATTGCATACATGAGACTTCCAACTGCCGATGCATATGAAACCCTACTCATGAATTGCTCTTCATGCTCATTCTTAGGAACTTATTCCTTAGAAAGTTTGATTCCATGTCTGAAAGGTAACATACCTTTCTTGGAATCTTGCATGGAAAACCTAGACAAGATTTTATCTATGTATCAATCGTTCTATTCTTTCTATCCCTTATGACTTGGATGCCAAGAATATGACTACTAACCATTATTTTACTGATGTCAATACACCTACATCGCTTCCAATGAGTAGTATATCATCAATGTAAAGAACTAGGAAAACCAACTTGTCACCTTTAATCTTTTTGTGTACACAAGGTTCATCAAGGTTTTGAATAAATCTAAAACTTTTCACAGCTTGATCGAACCTTATGTTCCAGGATCTGGATGTTTGCTTCAATCCATATATGGATCTTTACAACTTGCATACCCTTTCCTCTTGGCCTTTTTAAATGAATCCTTCTGGTTGCATCATGTAGATACTTTCGTTAAGACTTGCATTAAAGAAAACTGTTTTGACTTTCATTTGCCAAATCTCTAGGTCTAGAGATGCCGCAATGGATAAGAGTATCCTAATGGATTTAAGCATGGCCACAGGATAGAAGGTTTCTTCATAATCGATACCTTCCTTCTGTGTATAACCTTTAGCTACCAATCTAGATTTAAAGGTTTCCACCTTTCCATCCATTCCTCTTTTCCTTTTGTATACCCACTTGCACCCGATGGGTTTTATCCCTTTAGGTAAGTCTACAAGAGACTAGACTTTGTTTTTGGACATAGATTCAATTTCGGATTGCATTGCCTTTTGCCAATGGCGATAATAAACATCTTCTAATGCTTCCTTGTACGTATAGGGATTATCGTCGTCCGAAAGATTCTCGACAGATTCTCTACAGATTCTCATAGACTGATGTATCTCTTGGGTTGTCTAACAACCCTCCCACTACGACGAGGTATGGTAGATTGATGATCTTGTGTTGGTATGTAACTTACAATTGGGCTTGGTTGCGAAACCTTTTGTGGAATTGTATCTCCTAAAAGCTCATTCAGGATAATTCTACTTTTAGGCACAAAATTATTCATATAGTTCTCTTACATAAATTTAGTATTTGTCGAAACAAATAATTTAAGATCTAAAGGACTAAAAAAATAATATCCTTTTATTCCTTTTGGATACCCTACAAATATGCATGTTTCTGAACGGGACTCCATTTTTTCTGTCTTTCCTTTTAACACGTGCGCAGGACATCCAAATGTCCTTAAGTGTTGTAAACTAGGCTTTCGCCAGGTCCACAACTCATGCGGTATTTTAGGAACCGACTTAGATGGTACATCATTTAGAATGTGCATTGTGGTTTGTAAAGCATATCCCCCAAAAGAATTAGGGAGCGTTGAATAACTCAACATAGACCTAACCATATCCAAAAGAGTTCTAGTTTTCCTTTCTACCACCCCATTTTGTTGAGGTGTGCCTGGTGCAGAAAACTGAGAAATTTATCCCATTATCAATAAGATATTGTTGAAACTTACCAGATAGATATTCTCCACCACGATCAGACCTCAAGATTTTTATACGTTTTCTCAAGCTGATTTTCTACTTCAGCTTTAAATGCTTTGAACATGTCAAAAGCATCCGACTTATGTCTCATGAGATACACATAGCCAAATCTTGAGTGATCATCCGTGAAAGTTATGAAGTACTTATATCCACCTCTAGCTTGAATGCTCATAGGTCCACACACATCAGTGTGTATCAATCCTAAACATTCGATTGCTCTTATGCCTTTGGTCGTAAACGACCTTTTGGTCATTTTACCTTTCAAACAAGATTCATAAGTTGGTAGATCATCAACCTTTAAGTCACTTAGAAGTCCGTCACTTACCAATCTTTTAATCCTATCAAGGTTAATATGATCTAGGCGTAAATGCCATAGGTAGGTTTCATCTTTTGATAATTTTACTTTTTTATGATTAGGTTCCGTTGATTCTGTGTCTAACAAGTGAGAAATATTTCCATGCAAGTAGAATAAACCGTTTTCCAATGTACCTTTACAAACAAATTTGTTATTCTTACTAATAATAAAACCTTTATTAAAAGAAACCGAATATCCAAATTTATTTAGATAAGAGACCGAAATTAAATTCCTCTTGAATTGTAGTGCATAATAAACGTTTATTAAAACAAAATGCCTATAAGAATCTAAATTGATTCTAATATCTCCTACTACACTAGTAGACACCAACGCTCCATTGCCTAAATGCAAGATGAATTGATTCTCATTCAGTCTTTTACTTTGATCCTTTTCACTACAAAGGAAACACTTCTTTTTTATCTTGGTTACTTTCTTGGTCTTCTTATAAGAAGGCTCAAGTTGTTTTTTCTTCTGTTGTCTCTTGACCTTCTTACGGGTCTTTAGCAGTAGCAACTTACCAAGCATATGAATCTCTTGAGACCCTTGCCTTTCACAAGGATTATCTTGGTACTTTGAACATCTTGCATCAGGCTTTGCAAGGTGTATTCCTTATTATTCAAGGTGTAGTCCAACTTGAATTGATCAAAGGAATTTGACAATCATGTCAATTTTCATCTCACCATCTATCTCAGCACCATTCAGTTCAGCAATATTGAGATGTGCTATGACTTTCATCATGTGATCTTTCACAGCCTGTCTAGGTTTCATCATAAGATTCATGAAAGCAGTCACTGCCTCTCTCTTAGTTGTCCTAGACCTCATAGCTAATATCTCCTATAGAGACATCATTATATCGGCAGCAGTCTCCATTCCTTCATGTTGCTGTTACAACACGTCGGAGATGATGGCCATAATGTAACGTACATTTAGCCATCTCATCTGAAGACTTCCACTACTGATACTCATCTCTTTGCTCTTAAGTAGATTTATTAGTTTGGTGTTTTAGGAATAGACAGAACGAACTTACTGTTTTTCAACTTACAACAACAACCCAATTTTCCTTTTTCCATGTGATATAATTATCATCGGTTAAAGTATTATCTTTTAGGCTTTTGATTAGGGATGAGGTCATGATTTCTTTATATTAACAAAAATTATATGAGTAAATAATCATGATATAGCACTTTTAAATATTTATCTTGAATAAAATAAAATAATTCAATCGTAAAAATTCAACGGTGATCCAATACCCATAAATATCACGCCTCCTTTGGAAGTTCACAACATTTACTAGTTGGACTAGGTCCCACCTAATTGTTAACATAACAACCAACGTTTTCAATTTTAGTCTTGCAATTTTTATCAACAAGAAATCTTGGGAGGATATTAATAAAATTATATTGAGTTTGTTACCAAGTTATCGACCTTCAATAAAGTCCCTCACGAATATCCCTCATTTGGGAATAGATATCGTTTGGGCTAATTATATAGTCTATCCTTGTAAGGAAGTATCTTGCTAAATTCCATTCATGAATACCTCTTGGGAGGTTATTACACGAAACATAAAGCTCAACTAAACTTGGAGGCCGTAGGTGTTCCAAAACACCTTCTCCCACTCAATTATTTAAGGCGTGTGATCGAATTCCAAAGAATGATTTACCAAGTTATCTTGATGCCAATTTAGATACCTAAACCATTCTATGCATATTCGTACCAAAAGAGTTATATGAGTGGTACTCCTATTCTATATGACATGTTATCAAAACAATGACAAACATTGCAATATTTACAAAAATATAAATAGCTACAATTTTGGGTCCATCCTAGAAAAGCAAGTAAATTACATGTCTTGGAATACAAAAAACTCATTTCTTGGCGAACAAGTCTACCTTCGACGTTTGGACTCCCTCGGCTGCCTCCCATGGGCGTGCACACCATTGGTGATGAGAACAAGGCAGCTGCATCAAATGATCCATTGCATGTTCCGGTTGGGCCAATAACAAGGGCAAGAGCTAAGAGATTCAAAGAAGCACTAAATGGCCTAATTCAAGACACTTGGGCTGATTTTGAATTGTTGAAGTCCAAGATAAGCCCACATGAAGACCAAGGCATAATTAATGTCATCAATGCAATTGATTGGGCCGAATAAGGAAGACTTGGGTGTGTGGCACAAGCTAGGAGAAGAGTCAACTTTGGCTGATTTATTCCCTTTTAATTTCCAAAGAATAATAGTTGATTTGTTTCCCAAATTAAGGGGCTGATTTGTTTCCAGATTTAGCTTTCCAATTAGGGAGCAAGTCAATAGTTTCTCAAATTAGTTTTCTTCTGATTATAAGGCCTTAATGGCCGAATTATCTTGTTTCCTTTTAGGATGGCTTATTGTCTTTCTTTTCGTTTAGGGTTTTAGTATATAAAGGAACGAATTGGATGTAATTGGACAGACTTGAATTGAATAAAAATTGTGAGAGTTCATCTCTTTTTGGTTCTGAAAACTTGACTTATCACTCACATCTTCTTCTTGTTCTTGAGTGTGGCGTCTTCAACTTCTTGATACCGTTGGTTCTTACCTCTTTATAGGTAACGGGTCGCGGTCCGATAACGTTCTTGTTTATAAACTTGGTTAGAAAACGATCCTTCGTTACCATATATTGGTTCCGGGTCTCACTGCTCTTGGTGAGGTTTATATCAGAATGATGAGAACAAGGCAGCTGCATCAAATGATCCATTGCATGTTCCGGTTGGGCCAATAACAAGGGCAAGAGCTAAGAGATTCAAAGAAGCACTAAATGGCCTAATTCAAGACACTTGGGCTGATTTTGAATTGTTGAAGTCCAAGATAAGCCCACATGAAGACCAAGGCATAATTAATGTCATCAATGCAATTGATTGGGCCGAATAAGGAAGACTTGGGTGTGTGGCACAAGCTAGGAGAAGAGTCAACTTTGGCTGATTTATTCCCTTTTAATTTCCAAAGAATAATAGTTGATTTGTTTCCCAAATTAAGGGGCTGATTTGTTTCCAGATTTAGCTTTCCAATTAGGGAGCAAGTCAATAGTTTCTCAAATTAGTTTTCTTCTGATTATAAGGCCTTAATGGCCGAATTATCTTGTTTCCTTTTAGGATGGCTTATTGTCTTTCTTTTCGTTTAGGGTTTTAGTATATAAAGGAACGAATTGGATGTAATTGGACAGACTTGAATTGAATAAAAATTGTGAGAGTTCATCTCTTTTTGGTTCTGAAAACTTGACTTATCACTCACATCTTCTTCTTGTTCTTGAGTGTGGCGTCTTCAACTTCTTGATACCGTTGGTTCTAACCTCTTTATAGGTAACGGGTCGCGGTCCGATAACGTTCTTGTTTATAAACTTGGTTAGAAAACGATCCTTCGTTACCATATATTGGTTCCGGGTCTCACTGCTCTTGGTGAGGTTCATATCAGTTGGTATCAGAGCTTAGGCTTCTAAATCAGGTTTAATCTATCCTTGTTCTTTCTCTTATCTGTATTCATTTGTTTCAACAAAAAAAAAAAAAGTTTGATCAAACCAGGTACCAAAAAAAAAAAAAAAAAAAAAAAAGTTTGATCAAATCAGGTACCAAAAAAAAAAAAAAAAAAGTACCAAAAGCTTGCTTGTGTCCACTTGATCAAGGTCGGTAAAAAAAAAAAAAATAACAAACAATTTTTTTTTTTTGGGTCGTGTAGTTGAACCTATATCAACTATTTCTATTCATTATCTTGATTTCGTGCATTGATATTCAAAAAAAAAAAAAAAATTTAATAGCTAAAGAATTTCGTCTTCATTATTCTTGTCCTTTTGCTCAGTTACTTCTATTTTTCTTGCACTTCTTGTGAGTGTCCGTATAAGTCAAAAAAAAAAAGAAGGAAGAACTGAAAGAGTTAACAAAGAGTGGAAAAAGGCAAGAGTGTGTGAGCTCATCAAAGGGTAAAAGCCAAAGAATTGAGTGAAAACACGAGTGTGAGTGCCACCATCTTTGAGAGTAAACACGTGAGGGAGTGTTTGTGAGGCTTACTAATTTCTTTTGCTTTGCAGGTTTCAAATATGTCACGCGATAAAAGTAGAGACTTATCTGATGATGCACTAGAAACGATAGATCTTAATTTTTTGTATAAAGCCATACAAAAAAACATGGAGCGGATGGAGATTAAGATTGGTGAGGTGCATGATAGGATAGATAAGGTGGAGTCTAGTTCACAAAGGGTGCAACAAATTAGGGTTCCTAATGTGGAACGAAGAGAAAGAAACCCACCTAGAGACGATTATGATGATGATTATGGGAATGACCTAGAGGAGGGTGATCGCATGTCCAATGTGGGTACAGGTAGATTGAGGCGTGAAATGGGAGGTAGAGGAGTTAGGTATGGGAATAGAGAAGATAGGTATGGGTATAGAGGAGATAGGTATGGAGAGAGGGCTGATAATAATTTGGGTAGTATAAAGGTGAAAATCCCAACGTTCCAAGGTAAAACTGATCCCTACCCATGGGCGTGCGCATCCACAATGCCATAAAAGGCTGCCATGCACAGCCCATGACTTTCATGGGGCTGCCGTACGCAGCCCATGCCACAGCAAACGTGGCCGCGTGCTCTTCGCACGCATGTTTTTTGCTACGGCTCGCACGGTCCCAAACTTGTTCCGGTTGCTCCCAATTCTTTAAACCTTCGAGTCTTCGATACTTGAGTGTATTACAGAAGAATTATAAATAAAAAATACTGCAGTTTTTTTTAATACAACAACAAAATAAAAAAAAAAACTTAGCAACTACTAAGAAGAAAATTATGGCGATGATAGACCACCCTTCTTGTTACAATCCCAAAACAAAAATACATTGAAATTCTAGGACCAAAATTGAGCAATAACAATCAACATATAAAACATATATATATCCATACATTCCAATGTAAATATATATACGAATACCTAGAGTGCTATCTATTTCTAAAACATGCATATATACAATAAAAGAAAAAAATTCACAAACACATACATCAATTAATCAATGGTAACACCAGGCTCTGATACCAATTGTAGGGAAAATAGGTGCAACGGAAGCATGAAAAAAAATTCAAATGTGGGTTTCGTATAAATAAAATGTTTCCCTTGAATAACAAGAACCTTAACCCTAGATTAATTGATGTATATAAAAAGTGTCGTACCTTTTTCTCGTGACGATTGAACAAGCGACGAATTGATTCCACAAGATCTTCCAATTCAATCACGAACGTGAATCACCTAGGAGTGTGGGCTCCCTCTCATTTAACTGTATACCTGAGGATGGAAACAAATAAAATCTTCTTCTTTGTTAGTTACAATAATCCTCCAAGAAGAAAACAAAGAAGGTTAAATCACTTGTGAATTATAAATCAATTAGATTGAAGCTCACGTGAACCTTGATTCGATGTTGTACACAAAACCTTTTGATGTAAAGGCTACTAGTGTACTATCGAAAACTAATCGTTCATTCTTCCTTTTCTTCTTTAATGAATCACACACTATTTCTTTGAGTTGGTTGAATTTTGTCCAGAGCAAAAACTATTTTTTTTCACTCAAAATTCTATGGTGGCTGAATTCTTCTCTTGGAAAAACTAGGGCTGGCCGAAAATCACTCTTGCAATTTCTTAGGGCTGGCTGAATTTCCAAACATATATATATATATATATATATATATATATATAGGATCATAAATCCTCTCCTAAGAAGGATTTACTTGGTTGGCAAGAATCATTTCCTTATATGGATTTATTTGGTAGTTAAGAATTCTTTTCTAAAAGGAATTCTATCCTATTATATGTGTGTGTGCGTGTGTGTGTGTATATATATATATATATATATATATATAGCCGAATTCTGCATAGAATTCAATTAGGAGACATAATCTTTTCCTAATAATGATTTACTTGGTAGTTAAGAATCCTTTCCTTATGTGGATTTACTTGGTGGTTAAGAATCCTTTTCAAAAAGTATCATACACCAAGACTCCTAATCCAACTCAATAGTGTATTTGTAACCATATTAAAGACTTCCCAATTTGATTAGATAAATAATTCATTTTATTTATCTACTTATCAAATATAGTTTTTAATACTAATTATACTACCAACAATAGTATAATTTTAGGAGACCATCTCCTACTAGGAATTTTTTTTACTTTTAATTAAATAATTAATTAATCAACAAATTAATTAATTTCCATTTAATTAAATACTTAAATAAAAATAATATAATTATGCTATTTTAAATAGCCTTGCCACCCAACACATATATATGGGCCTATATACTATTTTTCTTATTTTATTAAAAAAATTGGACATTAATAAAAAGTCCACATGTAAACTAGACCCATTTTTTATAAAAAAAAACAAGTCCACATGCCACAATACAATTCTAAATGGACCCCTAAATTGGTCCGGTAGAATATATCAAGTGATCCATGCAAGTTCGTACGGATTGGGGATCTTGGCTGGCTATCTAAATTTAAGCTCAAGCTCCAATAGACACAACTCAATCACAATCAGCAAATTTTAGTTCATTCCACTAAAGAACTAAAATGAACTCTTAAATAAAGATAGAATAAGTTGATGTTACTCATTCATACCCAAGACAACCTTATTAGAGAAAGTGTATCCTCGTGAAGAATACCAGTAATCGACAAGAGCTCATAGACCGCTTATAGCTCTCCAAGTTACCATATTTACTCATATGACCACATTTTGAACTTGGATATTTAGACTTGTCCAGAAGCCATGTTTCAATAGACAATATTGAAAACTTAACGTTAAGATTTAATATCCAATACCTCAAAACATCCATATGATGGTATTCTACCCTCATTTAATAAATGGAGCCACAATGTCCATATCTATAAATGAAGTCCTCTATCGATTAACAAATGAATACAACCAAACTATCGAGGATAGACTGTATAATCATACTCATTGATAGCTAAAATGATAACACTTGCAACCATAAGTCCATCATTTATCTCAGAATTGAGATAGACTCTCCGATTGTATTCAAATGAAAACTTTTATCCATTGACGGTTCTAGATAAAGTATTTCATTTTGATCTTATTCAGTGTACCCAATGCACTAGATTCTTTTGCCCAAAGGCACCACACTTTGATGATTTTAGACCCATCATAACACATTTGATCCCACTCAAATGCCAGCAAATGAATCTACAACTTTGACAATATAAAGGCACTCAACCTTTTATCTTAAGTTGTGAATATTATTCAAGACTAACTAAAGAATTGTGTCTACCTCATATATATCTAAATGTATGAACAATTCTTCTTTTCTCATAACCTTTTGACTTTATGATTATTTACTTTTGATAATTATAATAATTAAACTATAAATGCTATAAGATTTGTTAAACTAGAAATCACTTTATTAATATGAAAAGATTGTCAAATACATTATTAAACCTTGCTATCGAGCATAATCCCAACAGTCCGATCCCAACTGTAACTAAAGAAAAGGCAAAGCATGCTATAGTGATCGTCGACTACTTCATAAAGTGGGTTAAAGCGGAAGCACTAGTACATATCACCGAGGTTAACACGACCGGTTTTTTGAAAGAAAATATCACCTATCGGTTTGGAATCCCAAAAACTATAATCACAGATAACGAGACTCAATTCGATAGTGACAACTTTAGAAATATGTGTTAAGACTTCGGGATAAAAAAATATTACACCACACCAGCTTACCCTCAGACCAATGGTGAAACGGAGGAGGTGAACAAAATAATCTTGCATACTCTGAAGGCAAAGCTGGATGGAAGGAAAGGAAACTGGGCAGATAAATTACACGAAGTCTTATGGGATTATCATAATACATAACGGACTTCAACTGGGGAAACATTTTACTCATTGGCGTTTGGGATGGAAACAGTGATTCCAGTTGAGATAATTCACAAGTCTCATAGGATACAGCTCTTTGATCCCGAAGGAAATGTGGAGATGATAAAACAAGACTTGGACGAGTTGAAAGAGAGAAGAGAAATGTCCAGGGTATGAAATACCGCATACCAACAGAGAGTAGCAAGGTATTACAATTTGTATATCAAGGTTAGAAGATTCCAGCTCGGAGATCTAGTTCTAAGAAGATCGACACTCAATACAAAGGACAAATCCGTAGGATCATTAGCTGACAAATGGGAAGGACCATACCAAGTGGTCGGGATAACAGGACATGGAGTATATCGACTCTCAAGACTTGAAGGGACCGAGTTGCCCAAGCCATGCAATGTACAATATTTAAAGATCTTCTACCCATGATGAGATTCATACGTTTGTTTTTATTATTTATTTCCATAGTTTAAGCTTTAAAATATTATTGGCTAATTGTCTTTTATCTTTTAAGAAATCAATAAAAATCCCCAGGGGGAGCAGTTATTAATATCAAGCACAGTGTTCGAAACCAAATATTCGCTCGTAAGAGCATTTACAAGATACCTCAAAATATCGGTTGAGTTCGATAAGGATCCTGATATGAACCTCACCAAGAGCTGTGAGACCCGGAACCAATATATGGTAACGAAGGATCGTTTTCTAATTCAAGTTTATAAACAAAGAAAATAAAAAGGACCGCGACCCATTATCTATATGGAGATAAGAACCAACGGTATCAAGAAGGTTGTAGACGCCACACTCAAGAATAAGAAAGAAGGTGAGTGATAAGTCAAGGTTTGAACGCCACAAGGTAGAACCTTGATAAGTTCATAGTTCTATGAAGAACCAAAGAGAAAATTCTCTATAAATTTTATTTCAATTCCAAAATCCATTCTCAAATTACATCAATTGGTCCCTTTTATACTAAAAATATCTAAGACCTAAAAGGGAATAAATATTAGGCAATTAATGCCTTACAATCAGGAAAATAAATGCAAACAACTTTAGAAAAATAAATAAATACCAAACTAGCAACTAGTTGATTTGTTCCTTATTTGGAAAGCTGAATTTGGGAAACAAATCAGCCATTTATTTGGAAAATAAATCAACTCTTTATTTGGGGAAATAAATAAAATAAGGAATATGCTGAAATTGGCAATATGCTGAAATTGAATTCTCCTCCAACCATATGTCGCCCAAAATATAGGAAATATGTTGAAATTCGGACTCATCAACTCAAGTCTTCGCGCAATAAGATAGATGGCCAAATTTGGACTTTTTGTGATCTGTTTTGGAGGACAGGTTCTTCATATCATCTGTAGATCTTGTCTTGGGCTTTCCGAAAACATATTATAATAGACGATCTGACTTCAGATGCTCTCTATAGAGGTCCACGAAGTTCAGCCCGGATTTGGTCTTCATGTGGGCAGAATTTGGACTTTAGCAACTCGGAATCAGCCCATCATTTAATACTTCTTTGATCCTCTTGCTTCCTTTTAATTGGCCCAATTGGAATATGCAATAGTTCCTTTGGTGATGCTTCTTGATTCTCATCAGATCCCGTGGGGCCCAATAAGAGGGCCGAAAGTAGAAGTCGTCAAGACAATGCACACTCACCAAAACTAACTGGGTGCAAATGAAGCACTGTTAGGATGCATTCGGGTATATAAACCCGACGGGATGAACCAAGAGTTCGATAAGGCACAAATCCTACCTATAAGATAAGACAGACATAGCCATAGACGCATATAAAGCCGGTGGGACAAGTTATGCCTTATTGCAATGAATCTTGATCAACAGACTGCTGGGTGACATCCCGACGACCTAGTTGATAGATAAAAGACAAAAGTCTATAAATATAAACTGCATAATTGGTTTACAAATGAACACTGCTCAACGGAAAGATATACAACAAATGATCGGGAGCAACTAGAACCCGAGCGGTAAAATACAGAAGATCTACCCGAGGTAAAACTGAAATCGTCGCAGAGCACGGTTCAATTCTACAAGGGTGATTGACCAACAAAAATGAGGCAAACAAGTTGATCATTACATGACGACACAGACTCAGAAGAGTGGGTTATCAATCCCAAATAAAAGATATTCAAGTGGTTCTACTTAGCCTAACTCATGACTATCAATCTAGCATGGGTCAACATGTGTAGTTCAGGTTGTGCTAAATTATGAATGAGCGCAAACATAAGAAACCACACACAGAAAATGGTACATATCTTGAAGATAAGCAAATAAGGGAAAAATATGCATTAACTGTCATAGTATGTCGAGAATTGCAAATGTAAATACATATAAAATAGCTACAAAAGCAAAGGTGCATCGATTGTTCCCAACAACTACCCGATAACTGAGGAGCCCCCGGGACCGGAAGGAGGAACATCATCATCTTAATTGAAGTCTCCAAAATTTGGCCAGGATATATTATCATCAAGATCATTAGATACAAAGGGAGAATAATCTACATCAGTTGAAGGACCAATGTCGACCCCTTTGGTCAAAGTGCCACTGTCCTGACCAGTATGGAAAAACACAAGGGATACCTTCAAAGGGAGTTCGAGATGCATGGGGTGGGGATCCTTTCCGATAGATTTGCAATAGACCTTCCACCTAATCCACTGGTTCTTGATCGCTTCCAGGGATTCCCTCTGATGCTTAGATATTGTCTGATCCCACTTCAAGCGAGACTTTTTGGAGGACCTCTCCTTCACGCTTAAGAACATCCTGGCAGTTGCCAACCCTCTCTCAAACTCCCTCAGCAGCATAGCGTCAAAAGTAGGGGACCTCTTGTATCGATCAACATTTTTGTAAAGTCTTCAACTATTAATTGGCTTATTTCGTGAATAAATCACATTTTTGGGGTATTATGTAAGGGTAGCTTAGGCTCTCTAGACCTCAAGAGGAGAAGCACCGAAGGTAAAATTCTTGTGCTTACTTGCTTTGAAGAGATAGTTGCACACACTCACATATTTATGCATAACTCTTATTCATATATGTTGAGTGTTTATACTTGTGTGCATTTTGATTTAAATGACTCTCTTTGATTTATTTGCATCTTGTAATTAGAGTTTTATGTTATGCTAGGCATTAGAATAGGATGCACTTTCATCACTCTTGAACTTGTTGAAAATGTGTGTTTGAGTGTTAAAAAAAACAGATTGTGCGCTGGTGATACGCTACTCGACCAGCGCACCTCACCAGTGTAACATTCCAGTGGAACACCGCTAGTCATGTGCCACTGAGCTGCGTTGTTGTACCCGCGCACAGTTGAAATAAGTGGGCGTGCGTTGGTGGTGCGCTACTCGTCCAGCGTACCTCACAAGTGCAAACATTCTAGAGGATTTGCACATGTGTTGCGCCACTGGGATGCACCACTCGTCCAGCGCCTATTGTAAAAATAGGATGTGCGCTACTCGACTAGTGCACGTCACCAGCGCACACAGAGGAAGCTGGAATGTTTTTTCCAAAACGACCTCACTTTGTTTGGATCTTATATATATATATAACTCAGTGCTTTAACGTCGTGTATGAGTTCAGAATATCACATATTTTCCTTAGAACACATTTCAAAGGAAAAACTCTTCCAAGAACTCATTTTTAATCACTCAAAGCATTCTCATGTGCATCAAAACTTCATCTTGCATCATCTAAGTTCATTTAGAGTGCATTGATGGATAGGGTTGCTTCATGACATCTTGTTTGGTAAGTTCTTCACTATCTTCTTACAAGTTAAGTGTTTTACTTGCTAAACCTTCTCTTTAATTATTTGTATGCTCTTAAAACATTTTCTAGATACAAATTAGAGATTGTTGTGATGCCATGATTGAGTGTTGTATTGTGATAGCTTCATAGGATTGTTTGATCTACGTTTAGCTAAGCTTCTTGAACATGTCATTTAGCTCATGATATCTAGGATGGCATTAATTGTCATCTCATTATCCTAGATAAGCATATAGGGTTTCCTAGCCTTGTTTGTTCATTGAATATCATCATATATTCACTTAGGACAATTTTATCTCTTCATTGAGAAGTAAGACTTGTGTTGCTTTCGAGAGTAGGTAGCTTAAATCACAAGCAAGATGGATTAGGTTCACTTATACCGGGATTAGGTAGTGGTAGTGGATTAAACCGGGATTAGGTTGTAATTCCTTTTCCATTAGTGAATTTAAGGTTCTAGTGTGGTGCACTCATCATCCTGTGGTTTTTTCCATTTGGAGGGTTTCCACGTATATCTCAAATGTTTTTACTATTTTCGCATTTATTACACTTGTGGTATTTTTGTAACTAGATAGGGGCATTTTTGTAAACTTGACCTTTAACGAAAATTGGGTAAATTTGTTTAAAATCTATTCATCCCCCTCTAGATTAATATATTACACACCATAATATTTGTTTCAATTGGTATCAGAGCAGGTTCCTAGACATACATAGGTGATCCTTGCTCATTTTGGTATGTGTTGCATTTTGTTTGTGTATTGATCATTCATACACTTGCATTCATATCATTCATTCATTAAACACAATGAGTGGAAACGGTGGCAACGAGGGAGCTTCTAGCACTAGACCTCCACTTCTCACCGAATTGAATTATGCCTCTTGGAAAGGCTAGATGGAGTCGTACATTTTCCAAATTCATGACAGGGCATGGATGGTAGTTGAAGATGGCTACACTCCACCCATGATGACTCCTACGGATGGAGGAGATGATGTACTCAAGCCAAAGGCTTGGTGGAATGAACAAGAGTTTGAGGCATCAAAATGGAATAGGAAGGCAATGCATGCCATCCTATGTGCAATGGATGAGAACCAGTACAAGTTGGTTCAAAATACTAGGATAGCTAAGGAGGCATGGGATATCCTAGAGGTTGCACATGAGGGAACCGATGTGGTTAAGGAATCGAAGCTTCAAGTTCTCCAAACGCAATTCGAATTGCTTAAGATGGATGAGAACGGGTGTTTTAATGAATTTAAAGTAAGGTTAATGGACATTGTGAATCAAAGTCATCTACTTGGTGACCCTTATTCGGATAAGAGAATCAAGCAAAAGATTATGAGATCTCTACCCAAAAGATTTGAGTCTAAGGTGACGGCTTTAGAAGAGAATAGTGCTTACAAGGATATAAAGTCGAGTGAAGTGATTGGGAGGCTACTAGCTTATGAATCTAGAAAGGGTCTTACCACCACATCTCCTAAAAAGAAAAAGGGAATTGCTTTGAAAGCCTCCAAAGTTGAGAAAGAGGAAAGTGATGAATCGGATGAGGAAATGGCTTTACTAATGAGGAAGTTCAAGAAATTCTACAAGTCCGAGAGGAAAGGTTTTGGATCCAAGGGTCAAGACTTGAAGAAGTTTGAGCCTAGGGAAGAAAAGATCGGAAGGAAAGGGGTCCGATGTTATGAATGTGGTGGGATAGGTCACTTTACCCCCGAATGTGCTAATTCGAAGAAGAAGAAGAAAGGAAAGGTGGTGAACACCCCATCAATTGATAGTGGAAGTGATAACTCTAATGAAGGAGATGATTCCTCTAGTGATGAAGAAATTATTCTTAACTACACGGCTTTTGGAGCCTCCTTTGTGGAAGATGTAGAAAAAGGCAACAAGGCCTTAGTTTGCAACCTTGAAGAAGGATGTGATGAAAAAGTAGCTAAGAGAGTGATAAGTGAAGCTACTTACATTGATGATGCCATTATGGCAACAAGTGACACTAGTGATGACTCTAGTGATAAGAGTTCTTCATCTCACTCTACAAATGGAAATGTAGAGAGTATGAACCTTGAAGGGTTCATTGAGCACTTTCAAATCTCAAGGTTGAATATGAAGAAAGAGGTTCGGAAGCTAAAGGAAGAGAACCTCAAGCTATCAACCGAAGTGACTCACTTAAGTGAGAAAGTGGAGAATGGAAGAAAAGTTGAAGAAAGCTTGAAGGAAGATCTTAGAGAAGCTAGAGAGTTGATTGCTAAGATGACTTCGAGTACGGAGAAGCTTGACCATATGTTGGGAGTTGGCAAGAAGCCAAGTGACAAGGGAGGTCTAGGGTGTGAAGATGACAAGAAGACCTCAACTCCTAGCAAGATGGTATTTGTCAAGAGCTTGGACTTCAAAGAACCTCTTCCTCCACTTCATCCTAAGAAGAAAATTGAACTATGAGAGTGTTCTAGAAATGTCCAAGTCAAGATGGCACCAAGAAGTCAAGCTCAAGCTCAACCAATGAGAGCATTTCAAGCAGCTATCCCTCAAACTAAAAGCCATCAAGCCAATAAGCATTTCCTGCATGCTCAACAAAGGAAGTGATCTTCTCCAACTCAACAACAATGGAGAAGAGAATCAATACCACACCAAAGGAAAGCTCAAAGACATGGGAAATCACTTTTGTCCTCACAAAAAAATGGTATGACCCCTCATTTTATTCCTTCATGTCATTTTTGTGGTGTTGGTGGTCATATTAGACCAAATTGCTTCAAATACATTAACATGTGTAGAACTAAAAACATGATTGAAAGAAAAAGGGGTAGAGCCAGTATGCATGTGTCTAGGAAAGCTAGTGTTAATGATCCTAGGAGTAATGTGATGGTCTTGACCACTAGGAATGACAATGTGTCACCTAAGTGGATTAAAAAAGATGAACCTGCTTGTCATTGTGCTAGGTTTTCACCCATAAGCTCAACTAGGTCCAATGGATTTAGTAGATCGATTGGGATTTGTCACATGGAGTGATGAGTTGTGGTTTTTGCCCCATAAGGGGAACTCAAGCAAAGAGAGCTATTGTATACTTGTTGCATCTCATTTTTTCTTAAAAAGTTTATGCTCCTTTATTGATTGCTTGAGTAGCTTGGTTGCACTTATTATGGTAAATTGTATTTTCTTCAATAAGTGTGAACTTTGCTTTGATTACATTCCATGTCATATGTATGTTCAAACATGCATTTTTGGACTAGGAGATCTACATAGGAAGTACATATTGAATGACCTATAATTATCTCCATGACATGATGATTCTTTAATGACATGCTATTGAAAAATGATAAAGCAAGAATTGATGATTGCAATTGTTGAATGCAAAATATTGTGTGAAAAAGCTAGTGAGACTAAAATGTTGCATCATTGTCTCTCTTTCTTTATTAGTTGAACATGGCTACTATCATACGGGTATCCTCCTAGAAAAATCAAATAGGGTACAAAGTTGCTCATGCCATGTTTAGCTTATAAAGTTGGATATAGTGCCATTACTTTGATATCTATAAAATCTCTATATCCTTGCTTCTCTCATGACAAATGGTGAAATTGGTTTGAATTATATTGGAAACCTTTGTCATTTGCTTTGCCAAATACCATTGTTTTTGGACTTGAATGCAACATGTCTTGTATGCAAAGCATTTTTGATTCACACATTTTCTTTCAAATAAATCTCCTTGTTTCTCTCGAATTAATAGAGTTGCATAAATGTGGCTTATATAATTATGCAACAATCTTGTATGATCCTTGCTTTCTTTACCTTGAGTGACCCGGTTGAGGACTTCTCCTTTGCCTATATCATGACAAAAAGGGGGAGTAGCATTGACCGAGCTTTGTGATGTTATGAGAGTAGCATGTGTTGGCTTTAAGGGGAGTAGTACTTGTTTGAGGGGGAGTAACCCGTTGAGGGGGAGCATTGCATGAGCATTTCATGATGTCATACTCATTTTATTGAATGCAATTGCTTTTGTTTTATATTCACTTGATCGTCTTACATGCACTTGGTTGGAAAGTGTATTTGTGCTTACTTTGTGTGTAGGGTTGATAGTTCTACAAGGGATTGAAGATTTGAAGTTTTTTTTTATGTTTATCTCTTTGTAATGTAGAATATATTCCCGGTGTTTTTATTTTGTTTTGTGAGTATCAATGTGAGTGGTGGTTTTTGTCACGAAATAGCCAAAGGGGGAGATTGTAAAGTCCTCAATTGTTAATTGACTTATTTCGTGAACAAATCACATTTTTGCGGTATTATGTAAGGGTAGCTTAGGCTCTCTAGACCTTAAGAGGAGAAGCACCGAAGGTAAAATTCTTGTGCTTACTTGCTTTCAAGAGATAGTTGCACACACTCACATATTCATGCATAACTCTTATTCATATATGTTGAGGGTTTATACTTATGTGTATTTTGATTTAAATGACTCTTGTTGGTTTATTTGCATCTTGTAATTAGAGGTTTATGTCATGCTGGGCATTAGAATAGGATGCACTTTCATCACTCTTGAACTTGTTGAAAATGTGTGTTTGAGTATTGAAAAATTAGGTTGTTCACTGGTGGTGCGCTACTCGACCAACACACCTCTCCAGCGTAACATTCCAGTGGAACGCCGCTAGTCATGCGCCACTGAGCTGCGCTGTTGCACCCGCGCACAGTTGAAAAAAGTGGGTGTGCGCTACTCGTCCAGCGTACCTCACCAGCGCAAACATTCCAGAGGATTTACGCATGTGTTGCGCCACTGGGATGCGCCACTCGTCCAGTACCTATTGTAAAAATAGACTGTGCGCTAGTGGTGCGCTACTCGACAAGCGCACACAGAGGAAGCTAGAACGTTTTTTTCAAAACGACCTCACTTTGTTTGGATCTTATATATATATATATAACTCAGTGCTTTAAGGTCGTGTATGAGTTCAGAATATCACATATTTTCCTTTGAACACATTTCAAAGGAAAAACTCTTCCAGGAACTCATTTTTAATCACTCAAAGCATTCCCATGTGCATCAAAACTTCATCTTGCATCATCTAAGTTCATTTAAAGCGTATCAATGGATAGGGTTGCTTCATCACATCTTGTTTGGTAAGTTCTTCACTATCTTCTTACAAGTTAAGTGTTTTACTTGCTAAACCTTCTCTTTAATTATTTGTATACTCTTAGAACATTTTCTAGATACAAATTAGAGATTGTTGTGATGCCATGAATGAGTGTTGTATTGTGATAGCTTCATCACCTGCGACAATGTCCACATCGTACACTGAAAGGAAAATGTGCCACACGATAATCAACAATCGGTGTAGGGGAAAGGTACACATGACAGTTTACACTAAAAATAAAGCAAGGATGACTCACATCATTTACGGTGAGCAAAAATCATGGGAAAATGCCCTGCCTCAATCAAGTCTGCTTCAACATAAAGGAAACGACGATCCTTTTCTTCCCAAGAGGTCTCAGCCGCTTTGACAACTATGTCAACCTGGGTCTTTATCAGAAAGGGGGAAGTTTTGTTCCAATGTTCGAGATTACAGAAGTGCCTTGGAACTCTGTTTCGTATCAGCCCTTAGACGTGGTCAGCGACGACCACTTCATCCTAGTAACCTCCAACGAAGAACCAACTGTACTTCCAGTAGTTGTTTGATGAAGGGAACCCCCAGATAAATCCTTTATTATCTTTATCCGAAGGGGGTACATGTTTCCCCTTATATCCATGAGGAATCCACATGCTTTGAGATGTGGATTGAAGGTAGAAAGTCCCTCCACTATCAGATTGGTTTAGTGTATAAAAAATACGGATCTCTTATAGGATCGGGGGTTGTTTTGCCCTAAGCTTTTTCCATAGATGCCCCAAACTGACCAATACCCTGTAGAAATTGGGGGTCAGTTGGGGAGAAGTGATGCCAGCATTCGTCAAGAGTTGAGCGATAAAAGGTTGAAGGGGGAGAGCGACCGCTGAAGATAACATGGCCCCGTGTATAGCAACTGCACCAGGAGGTGGGTTCCATACAGCCCAATCGCTGCTACAGTACAATTTCTATGCACATGTCAAATCAAATTGGTCCTTGAATTTCGCTAGCTCGACCTCAGTCACAACATTTATCTCAGAGTAAAATGAACATGGATGGTCGGCGCTGAACCTCAACATCGGAGCTTGTCACTCTCGTGGTACATCCTTCATTTTGAGATGTTGTGAAGATATTTTCAAGTCGATTACTGCGCGTACAGATTCTTTGGGAGAGGCCCTGGTAGTCCATCTGGAACTGCTTTGTATCGACATATATACACAAACATCAACTGAATCAAAGTCAGAAAGATCAGAGGGGAAATGAGCAAACTCTGGTTGAACCATAGAATAATCCACGTTTAATGCAATGGGTTGGTAAGAAATTGAAAGATGACCCCAGAAGATGGATTCGAGCCTAGCAATATTCTAGTTATCACCAGCATCAATGGCACGAAGAAGAAGCTCAAAATATTCATTATGAAGAATAGGGTCCATACCTTGAACAAACGTTTGAAAGGATGAAAGATCATAGAAGACTAAGGGCTAGAAGAAAAGGAAAATTAGAGATCAACCGCTCTGCTAAAGAGAAATGTTGAATCATAAAAAGAAAAATGAAACGCCTTAAGACAATATATATAGGCAAGTGACGTCACCAAGGCAAGCATGCGTCATCAACCAAAAGTGGGGGAAGGTGTGTGATATGAACCTCACCAATAGCAGTGAGACCCGGAACCAATATATGGTAACGAAGGATCGTTTTCTAACCAAGTTTACAAACAAAAATGTTATCGGACCGCGACTCGTTACCTATAAGGAGGTAAGAACCAACGGTATCAAGAAAATTGTAGACGCCACACTCAAGAATAGGAAAGAAGGTGAGTGATAAGTCAAGGTTGGAACACCATAAGGTAGAACCTTGATAAGTTCACAAGTTCTATGAAGAACCAAAGAGAAAATTCTCTCAAATTTATTTCTATTCAAAATCTATTCTCAAATTACATCAATTGGTCCATTTTATACTAAAAATATCTAAGACCTAAAAGGGAATAAATATTAGGAAATTAATGCCTTACAATCATGAAAATAAATGCAAACAAATTTAGGAAATAAATAAATACTAAACTAGCAACTATTGACTTGCTTCCTAATTGAAAAACTAAATCTGGAAACAAATCAGCCCCTTAATTTGGGAAACAAATCAACTATTATTCCTTAGAAATTAAAAGGAAATAAATCAGCCAAAGTTGACTATTCTCCTAGCTTGTACCACATGCCCAAGTCTTCCTTATTCGGCCCAATCCATTGTCTTGATGACATTAATTAAGGCTTGGTCTTCATGTGAGCCGAATTTGGACTTTAACAACTCAGAATCAACCCATCAATAAATGCTTCTTTGATCCTACTGCTTTCATGTAATTGGCCCAACTGGAATATGCAATGGATCCTTTGGTGACGCTTCTTGATTCTCATCATTCCCCCTCTCTTCAAAAGGATTCGTCCTCGAATCTTCCAATGATGAGAATCAAGAAGCGTCACCAAAGGATCCATTGCATATTCAAGTTGGGCCAATTACATGAAAGCAATAGGATCAAAGAAGCATTTATTGATGGGTTGATGGCCCATTTCAAGTGATTGAAAGAATCAATGACAACGCATACAAGTTGGATCTTCCAGGTGAGTACAATGTTAGTGCAAGCTTCAATGTTTCTGATTTGTCTTCTTTTGATGTAGGCGACGATTTGAGGACAAATCCTTTTCAAGAGGGAGGGAATGATGAGAACAAGGCAGCTGCATCAAATGATCCATTGCATGTTCTGGTTGGGCCAATAACAAGGGCAAGAGCTAAGAGATTCAAAGAAGCACTAAATGACCTAATTCAAGACACTTGGGCTGATTTTGAATTGTTGAAGTCCAAGATAAGCCCACATGAAGACCAAGGCATAATTAATGTCATCAAGGCAATTGATTGGGCTGAATAAGGAAGACTTGGGTGTGTGGCACAAGCTAGGAGAAAAGTCAACTTTGGCTGATTTATTCCCTTTTAATTTCTAAAGAATAATAGTTGATTTGTTTCCCAAATTAAGGGGCTGATTTGTTTCCAGATTTAGCTTTCCAATTAGGGAGCAAGTCAATAGTTTCTCAAATTAGTTTTCTTCTGATTATAAGGCCTTAATGGCCGAATTATCTTGTTTCCTTTTAGGATGGCTTATAGCCTTTCTTTTCGTTTAGGGTTTTAGTATATAAAGGAACGAATTGGATGTAATTGGACAGACTTGAATTGAATGAAAATTGTGAGAGTTCATCTCTTTTTGGTTCTGAAAACTTGACTTATCACTCACATCTTCTTCTTGTTCTTGAGTGTGGCGTTTTCAACTTCTTGATACCGCTGGTTCTTACCTCTTTATAGGTAACGGGTCACGGTCCGATAACGTTCTTGTTTATAAACTTGGTTAGAAAACGATCCTTCGTTACCATATATTGGTTCCGGGTCTCACTGCTCTTGGTGAGGTTCATATCACACTGGGCTTCAACTTGTTCATACAGATCCATTCATGCCTCGTGATCTGCCCTTCATAAGCCCTTAAGTAGCAACAACAAATCAACTCATGAATCCAGGGAGCTAACTTAATTATGTGATTGTAGACATAGAATAACCGGTAGGGTCTTAGTGGCCTCTAATTTAGTATACCGGGCCAGTCAATGACCAAGTGAGCCATTAAGCTCCCGGTTTGTTCTAGCAGTGTCCAGATCCTTCTCTCAGTTGTTGGGGACTTCCTAGATCCCAAGCAGGCTTCTGGACCGGTACCAGGCAGATGGCTCCCCTCCATTCGTATTGGGCCATCCAACGCCCAGATGAGTTACCATGGTTTATACTCATTTTGGAGAGGTCCAGAGTCTTCCCTCAGTTGCTGGGGACTTCTAGGATCCCAAACGTGCCTTTTAACCGCTATAAGATCGGTGGCATAGCTCTATGTGTACCGGGCCATTCACCGCCCTAGCAAGACACCGAAACCCGATCCGATCGAGAAGTTCCCAAAAGCTTCCCATATTTGGTAAGGCCACCTACATGCCTAAGCAAGCTTCTGGAGCAGTAGCAATGCTACAAGATCTGTGGCTTTACTCAATGTATACCGGGTCATTCATCGCCCTAGCAAGCCATCGAAGCCAGATCTGATCGATGACTGTCTAGAGGCTTCCTGATGAGGACCAGCCAGTTGATCACAATTCGGCTAAGGTTAGAAAAGATCCAGTTCCTTTAACCATTCATGGAGAACCAATGACAAGAGCTAAAGCTAAAAGGATGAAATAAGCCTTAACTTGTTTAATGGGAAGCATTTGGAAGGAGCAAGCTAGTCAAGATTTAATCAAGGTTCTAAGGATGCAAGAAGAGTATAAAATGGTTAACATGTTTCAAACAAGTCCAAATCCCAAAGACAAGAGTCCAGCCTTGTTAGAATGAAGTATTCTAGCCTATCATGAAGAATAAAAGGCCATTCGGCCATGTTGGGTTTTGTCGGCCTATTTTATAATTAGTTTGTGTTTAATTATGTTGGGTTTTGTGAGCTTATTTTCTTATTAGTTTGGATTTAATTGTGTTGGGTTTTGTGGGCTTATTTTATGAATAGTTTGGGTTTTTTTGTGTTGGGTGAGTTCATGTGTTCTTTGATTAGGAATAAGGAGTTACAAATGCTGAATACTTTATGGCCATTATTCATGGTCTAAATGTCATTTAGTGGGAGGTTACACATTTAATGGGAGGTTATATTTGTGTTGTATTGTCCTTGGCCTTTGTTCTATATAAACAAGGCTGCTTTTTCTATGTAAGGCAAAGATTTGAGTAATATAAACTTATTTGAGCACTTTGTGAGTGTTTTTTTCTTAAGTTCTTGCATGAACTTTGGAACTTATCAAGCTTATTCGGCTTGTGGCATTCAACAATCTCAAAATCATTGTTTTGCCTTTAAACTTATCAAACTTCATAGTTTATGGCGTTTTGGGGAAATCAAAGTGCTGTTCTAATTAGCTTTTATCATCATGTCATTGATAAAGTGATTAGAATAGTTTCTCTTACTTCAATCTTGAACGATCGGGTTTGTTTTCAATTAGTTGGAGGGTGTTAAATTGCATTCCATATGTATCATAGCTCATTAGCTATTGGGGTGTATGGTTGCTAAGTTAATGATTTCCATCAAGATGAGTCTTCGGATGATGAAGAACTCATGGCTAACTTTATAGCCTTTACGTCTTCTCATAGGAGCAAAGATGCTAGTGAAGAAGAAGATAAGATTCAATAGGAAAATTACTCAAGTGATGATAGATCTGGTGGAACCCCATTCACCGGTCACGCGGTGGAATTAGGTTTTAAAATTTTTATACATATCATAATCTGTATTTGAGACAGTGAACTTGGGGTGTATCATAGCTCTTTAGCTATTGGGGTGTATGGTTGCTAAGTTAATGATTTCCATCACTTCCCACATTTTGTAAGGCCTCCTAAATGCCTAAGTAAGCCTCTGGAGTAGCAGCTCCACTCTAAGGCCCAATGGCTCCTCACTTCTTATACCGGGTGGATCAACCCCTCAGTGAGGCACTGAGCTCCCAGTTCGTTCCATTAGGGTTTGAAGCCCTCTCTCAATTGCTGGGGACTTCTAGGATCCCTAGCATGCTTCTGAACCAGTACGAGACTGATGGCTTCGCTACATATATACGGAGCTATTTATCGCCCTAGCAAGCCACCGAACCCCGGTCAGATCGAGGAGTTCCCAGAAGCTTTCCACTTTTGGTAAAGCCTCATACGTGCCTAAGTAAGCTTCTAGAGCAGTAGCACCACTACAAGACCAGTGGATTCACTCCATATGTACCAGGCCATTCATTGCCCTAAAAAGCCACTGAAGCCCAAACTGATCGAAGAGAGCCCAGAGGCTTCCCACATTTTGGTAAGGCCTCCTTCATGCCTAAGCAAGCCTCTGGAGTTGCATCCTCGCTGCAAGGCCCAATAGCTCCTCACTTCTTATACTGAGCTTCTGTTTCATTCCAGCGAGGTCCAAAGCCTCATTGCAGTTGCTGGGGACTCCTTAGCATGCCTTTGGTCTTGTATTAGTCAAGTGGCTCCACTCAATTTGTTTTGGGCCATTCATTGCCAAAGTGAATCACCATGGTTCCTACTTATTCCGGAAGGGTCCAGAGCCTTCTCTCAGTCGCGGGAAACTTCTAGAATCCCTAGCATGGCTTTGGAAAGTTACTAGGCCGGTGCCTCCTCTCCACTTGTATGGGGCCATTCATCTCCCTAGCAAGCTACCTTGGTCCCGATCTATCTCTCTAGTTAGTCTCCTCGACAGTAGCAACTCCTTCCTTCCTTTTCCCATTACTTGGTTGAAGGATGGGTCATCATCCCCTAACGTCGCTACTTCGGAGCCAATTTCCACCACCTTGGTTGGATCAGCTTCAATCAGCCTTGACTACCATCTCTTTAGTTAGATCAATCGGGACCTCTTCTACCATTCCTACCTTGGGAACACCAATCTAGACCTCTAATTGGACAGATTCAGATAGAGAGGTAGGTAGGCTTGAAGCCCCTCATGTATCCCTTACCTTACAGTAGCGGACTTCGAGATAGGTTCTACCCTAGTGCGTTTTGGCATAAAGGTGGAGATGGACACCAGGTCCTCCTCGTCATCAGTGCATCCAGCGGCTCGAGAAGGACCAGCTTCAGTGAGAGCTGATCTAACAAACTCCCAGCTTTCTCCATGATCTCCTTAAAAGAGGTCCTTACAAAGCACGAAGCATGGATTTGAGTCTCTCCATATTATATGCACACTGCATCCGCTCCTTGTCTACTTACATCTTAGATGCGATGCCTCAGCTCTGGTCATGGCTTTGCTCAAGACAATCGTTCCTCTCATTATCTTGATCATCTCCTCCTTGGTCTGCTCAAGCTCGACTTTAGCAGCAACAACCTGCTCCTAAAGAGCATCATACCGGTGGCTCAGCTCCATTCATACCGGGTCATTCAGTGCCCTAGCAAGCCATCGGAGTCCCGGTTAATTTGAGAAAAGCCCGGAGGCTTCCCATATTCAGTAAGGCCTCTTACGTGCCTGAGCAGCAGTAGCACCGCTGTAAGTCTTGAAGCCTCCTTGTATCTAGTACCAGATCGATGGTTCCTCTCCATTTGTACTGGGCCATTCAATGCCCTAGCGAGCCACCGTGGTCTCTATCCACCTCCCAGGTTAGTTTCATCGACAGTGGCAGCTTCTTCCTCTCTAGTCCTACTGTTTGGGCAGATGAAGAACTTCCATCCCCTAGCACTGTTACCATAGAGCCAGCTCCACCACCTTTGTCGTGTCAGCCTGAATCAGGTCGGTCCACTATCTATTCAGCTGGATTGATCGGGACCTCGTCCATCACTATGGCTTCAGTATGGACCTCTCTTTCTTTGGTAAGGTCGTTCTAGATCTTTACCACCATGACATATTCAGATGGACAGATATGTAGATTTGAAGCTCAACCTGCATTACTAACTTCTGCAACAATTTGCATCTGTCAGATCAGTTCGAACCTCGCATTCCTTGATAGGATCGATCTGGACCTCTAACTCTTTGACCGGGTTCGGATGGAGAGGTAGGCGGGTTTGAAGCTCATTCTACATCCTAAGCTTCTACATTAGCTAGGTACTTCAAGGTAGTCTCTACCCCATCACGACTATACATGAAAGCAGAGATGGGCGCCAAGTCCTCCTTATCACCTGCGAACCTAGCGGCTCAAGAAGGACCAATTTCAGTAGGGGTGGACCAAGCTAACTCTGCAGCTTGCTCCATGATCACCTCTTGGTTCCATCCTTCAATGATGCTCAGATCAGACAGGGGAAGAAGAGTTTGAGCCATCTGGTAAGTGGCATCCTCTAGCAAAGGAAGCATCCGATTTGGCTTCTAAGGAAACAACGTCGTTGTTATACTGAGTTTAGACCACTTCTTCCAAATTTTATTTACTACTTCAAAGCAATCCTTGTGAGCCACAATATATGGACTTGAGTTTCTCTATATCATATGCATCAGCTCTCTATCTACCTGTGTCTCTACCGTGTTTACCCCAGCTTTGGTCAGGGCTTCATCCAGAACGACTGTACCTTCTGCTATCTTAGTTAATTCCTTCTACTCTTGGTTTGACCTCCTTTCAAAATGGTAGCTTCCCTATCCGAAGCACCTACCTCTAGATCAGCTGGGGGCTCACCTAGTACTTACTCAACCGCCTCGGCTGTGGCCTTTAGTTGAACGTGACCAACAAGAGTATCCTCTACCTCGGCTAAGTCAGCCTGGACCACCACCCTCCTCAGGGTTGGATCAACCTAGGTATCTCCCTCCTCAACCAAACCAGTCTGAACCTCCCCCTAATTGGTAGTTTTAGTATGGTCCAGTACATCCTTAGTGGAGGTGGAAAGGTAGGATAGTCTGAAGCTTCTTTAGATAGATCCTCTGTTGTAACATGGGACTTTGCACCGGGTTTGCATCAGGAGCCCCAAGTCTGGCTAGCCACAGTGGAAGCATATACAACCATCCCGACAGCTTTCTTCTTGATCTCCTCCATTTTCCATCTATCATTGGCACTAAAAGGGGAAGGTCGAGCCAACTCTACCCGACAGACTGTGAAGGAGCAGTCATCGTCCTTGACTTGCCCGAGCTCGACATCGACAGTGGCAGCTCGCTCACGAAGAGTATCATACTGGTGGCTCTTCACCATTAGTACCGGGCCATTCAACGCCCTAGCGAGCCACTGATGTTGTGATCCACTCTGGGAGAGCCTAGAATCTTCCCGCCTCTGCTAAGGTCTTCTAGATACCCAAGCAAGCTGATGGGGTTAGCAGCACAGCTGTGAGATCTTTGGTTCCCACACTTAATATAATAGTCCCCTCACAGCACCTTAATAAGTTAAAGGGGAACCGATTCATTCAAACAGAATGTCAAGCCTACTATGATTACAGAGGATTCTTATCAACCCTGAGCAGGCCTCTAAAACAATTACATCACTTGGGGGCTAGGAGCTCACTATTCTCTCTAGCACCCCTGTAGAAGGGGCGGTGACCCCGACGTGAGACGATTTCTCCTAGTGACCAGTTCACAATGAAAAATGCCTTTTACAGAAGGTCACTCTATCATCTACACCCATTACTCAGATCATTTCAAGAGATTCTACTAGTGAAAAAGCTCATAGAGTGGGGATGGTCACCAACCGGTACCACCTCACGTTGATACAACCTCGTATTGGTAACGCCATGAATTTTATATCACCTTTGATTTCAATCTCCGTAATTGTTCTCCTGTGATCACCGTTTGCTTATGATCGAGATACCCTGAATCAAATCCATATAGGAGGATCGCCATCACCAGGAGAGCTACACGCACTCATAATGCCCTGGACAGGATCAAGTCCCTCTAGGAAGATCACATTAACCAGGAGAGCTACATAGCGATCATGATGCCCTGGTCCAGATTAATCCCGCCAGGAGGATCGCCTTGACCAAGAGAGCTAGATAGCCCTAATGATACCCTAGACTGGATTAATCCATCCAGGAGGATAGCCATGGTACTTCAACAGTGATCGCCTCGAGACTAGAGATTGGTCGGGGAAGCCCCATCACTACCTCTGATGCCTCGACCGGGTACCACCCCTCTCCAAGAAGGGTCTGAGTGTAAAAGCATAGTTGTCATCCAGATCTCAAGACCAGGGATTGATCGGGGAAGCCCCCTCATCACCGTGACCTCCCCCAAAAAGGATCCAAGTGTAAGTGCATAGTTGCCATTTGGATCACAAGACCAGGATATGGCTAGATAGCCCTTCTAATGCCTTGGTCGGGCTACCACCCCCAAGAAGGATCTGAGTGTAAGAGCATAGTTTCCATCCAGATCTCGAGACCAGGATATAGCTAGATATCCCTCCTGATGCCATGGTCGGGCTACCACCCTCAAAAAGGATCTAAGCGTAAGAGCATAAGTTGACTGCTAGATCACGAGACCAGGATTACCAAATGGTAATCCTGCTGTCTTGGCCGGACCAATCCCACCAGGAAGGGTCTGGATGGCATAACTGCCTACCATGATCACGTTAGCCTAAGTACTAG
Source organism: Dipteronia dyeriana (assembly GCA_032871835.1). Classification (NCBI taxonomy): domain Eukaryota; kingdom Viridiplantae; phylum Streptophyta; class Magnoliopsida; order Sapindales; family Sapindaceae; genus Dipteronia; species Dipteronia dyeriana. The sequence continues at coordinate 13,047,643 of CM065303.1, forward strand.
GACTCTGGGAACAGGAATATCAGGCTCCCATATTAGCCACAGGAGCTTCGTCCGACATGATCGAGGGGTACGGTTTGTGACCTTTCTCGCTTACCAAATTTCACACTGACTAGAGCGTCGAAAATTCCACAAAGGGAATATCCTCTTAAGTGGTCCGCCATCGCTCATTTATTTTGCAGGTACGCCGAGTTCGCCTACGTTTCACCTATGTATAAAGACCTGGTGAGAAAGTGGCCATAGTTGCCTGTCAGGATCTTCTTCACTTAATGTACCAAGATTCCTAAAACAGGAATGACTAGTAACGCGGTTCACTAAGCCAAGCACTGGGAATGGTTTTCGTTACCAGTAAGAAGTGACAAGTAAAATTCTTCAAGTAGTACAAGATCTTGACTCCAACCCCAACTATCTACCGGTGTTCAAGTCAGAGGGGACTTCTGTTAATAGCAAAATTTTCCAAGAAGAATTTTCCAATTTCCAACCCTCATACAAGGGTCCAAATTCTGGCTCAAGTAACGGGGTATCAAGGTCCCCGAGATTGAGCTACCACATGATTCTGTCGGAGCAAGGCAAGGCCGCCCATACCCTCTGAGCAACTCACACGTATCCAGGATCACCAAATAAAGCCCGACATGACCATGTCAAGCTTTCTATACCATAATAGAATCCCAAAGCCAGGTCAACGAGGGAGAACTTGGGTTCCCCGAGGTCGAGGTATCTCGTGACACTTTCCTGGAGCATAATATTATCTCTACTTTCACCAGGAGACCTTCAGGATGCCGAATCTATCTTGCAAAAGCCCTCTCGCCTCATCGAGGTATAATCTTAACCTGTCTAAGCAGAAAATGAGAAAGCCCGTAAATCCCCATCATCACCAAAAAGTGCCAAGATCCATTGTAGGTCCTGGCATGGTTAAATCAAGTAGCAAGAGCAGTACTCGAGCTTACCTCTCCACCCTTCAAAAAGCAAGTAAAGGCCACCTGTTTATGGCTAACACCTTACTCAGGCTTGCCAGTCAAGCTTTGACGTAGCTAAACCAAGCTCCCAGCTACAAGGTTGGAACCTTTTGGGATATTTCACCCAGCTATATGGGAAGACTAGCAAGATCGATCTAGCTCCATGACTATTGAGAGGTCCCCTAGGGACCCTGCCAGTGTACTGGAACCTGGGGTACCTCGCCATCTAGAAATATCAAGCGTCACCTAATGATATGAACCTCACCAAGAGCAGTGAGACCCGGAACCAATATATGGTAACGAAGGAACGTTTTCTAACCAAGTTTATAAACAAGAACGTTATCGGACCGCGACCCGTTACCTATAAGGAGGTAAGAACCAACGGTATCAAGAAGTTGAAGACGCCACACTCAAGAAAAAGAAGAAGATGTGAGTGATAAGTCAAGTTTTCAGAACCAAAAAAAAAGATATGAACTCTCACAATTTTTATTCAATTCAAGTCTGTCCAATTACATCCAATTCGTTCCTTTATATACTAAAACCCTAAACGAAAAGAAAGGCTATAAGCCATCCTAAAAGGAAACAAGATAATTCGGCCATTAAGGCCTTATAATCAGAAGAAAACTAATTTGAGAAACTATTGACTTGCTTCCTAATTGGAAAGCTAAATCTGGAAACAAATCAGCCCCTTAATTTAGGAAACAAATCAACTATTATTCTTTGGAAATTAAAAGGGAATAAATCAGCCAAAGTTGACTCTTCTCCTAGCTTGTGCCACACACCCAAGTCTTCCTTATTCGGCCCAATCAATTGCCTTGATGACATTAATTATGCCTTGGTCTTCATGTGGGCTTATCTTGGACTTCAACAATTCAAAATCAGACCAAGTGTCTTGAATTAGGCCATTTAGTGCTTCTTTGAATCTCTTAGCTCTTGCCCTTGTTATTGGTCCAACCGGAACATGAAATGGATCATTTGATACAGCTGCCTTGTTCTCATCATTCCCTCCCTCTTGAAAAGGATTTGTCCTCAAATCGTCGCCTACATCAAAAGGAGACAAATCAGAAACATTGAAGCTTGCACTAACATTGTACTCACCTGGAAGATCCAACTTGTATGCGTTGTCATTGATTCTTTCAATCACTTGAAATGGGCCATCTCCCCTTGGAAGTAGTTTAGAACTCCGTTGGGCTAGGAATCGTTCCTTCCTCATATGCAACCACACCCAATCACCGGGCTCAAACACAACCTTCTTACGCCCTTTATTTGCTTGATTGGCATATTGCTTAGTTCGTCTCTCTACGTTTTCCCGAGTCTTTTCATGGATTTGCTTAACAAAATCTGCCTTTTTCTTTCCATCCAAGTTAACATGCTCATTCACAGGTAAAGGAATTAAATCCAAAGGAGTCAATGGGTTAAAACCATACACAATTTCAAAAGGCGAAAAATGAGTTGCAGAATGCACACTCCTATTATAAGCAAACTCTACATGCGGCAGACAATCCTCCCATGTTTTCAAGTTCTTTTGTGTTATAGCACGCAAAAAGGTAGATAAAGTCCTATTAACTACTTCAGTTTGACCATCAGTTTGTGGATGACAAGTAGTAGAAAATAAAAGTTTAGTGCCTGACTTATCCCATAAAGTCTTCCAAAAGTAGCTTAAGAACTTAGCATCTCTATCCGAAACAATGGTCTTAGGCATGCCATGCAATCTTACAATTTCTTTGAAAAACAAATCAGCAATATGTGATGCATCATCGGTTTTATGACAAGGAATGAAATGTGCCATTTTAGAAAACCTATCAACAACCACATATATAGAGTCCCTACCCCTTTTTGACCTAGGCAAACCCAACACAAAATCCATATAAATATCAATCCAAGGTCCACTAGGTATAGGCAAAGGAGTATACAATCCATGAGGCTGAATTCTAGACTTGGCTTGTCTACAAGTAATGCATTTCTCACAGATTCTTTCTACATCACGTTTCATATGAGGCCAAAAAAAATGTTTATGCAAAGTATCTAGTGTCTTAGCTACACCAAAATGCCCCATCAAACCTCCCCCATGAGCTTCTCTAACAAGCAATTCACACAAAGAACTCTTAGGCACACATAATTTAGTTTCTCTAAACAAAAATCCATCATGCCTATAAAATTTACCAAATGCAGCCTTTTTACATGCATTGAACACATTACCAAAATCAGAATCTTCCACATACAACTGTTTAATGTATTCAAAACCAAACAATTTAGCATCCAAAGTAGAAAGTAGAACGTACCTTCTTGACAGAGCATCAGCGACCACGTTTTCCTTACCCTTTTTGTACCTGATCACATATGGAAACGTTTCAATGAACTCCACCCACTTGGCATGCCGCCTATTTAGCTTGTGTTGCCCCTTTATATGCTTCAAGGACTCATTATCCGTGTGAATCACAAATTCATTTGGCCAAAGGTAGTGTTGCCAAGTTTCCAAGGCTCTAATCAAAGCGTACATCTCCTTGTCATAGGTAGGATAATTCAAGGCTGCTCCACTTATCTTCTCACTAAAATATGCAATGGGACGACCTTCTTGCATTAGAATAGCTCCAATACCTATTCCTGAAGCATCACACTCAATCTCAAAAGTTTTAGCAAAGTCAGGCAAAGCAAGCAAAGGTGCATTAGTTAATTTTTCCTTAATCAAGTTAAATGCCTTTTCTTGTTCATTACCCCACTTAAAGCCCACATTCTTTTTGATAACTTCGGTTAAAGGTGCAGCTACACTACTAAAATCTTTCACAAACCTCCTATAAAAACTAGCCAACCCATGAAAACTTCTCACTTGTCCCACATTGGTTGGTTTCGGCCACTCCTTAATTGCCTTAACCTTTTCTTCGTCAACCCCAATTCCCTTAGCACTAACAACAAAGCCCAGAAATACAATTTTATCGGTGCAAAAGGTGCACTTTTTGAGATTAGCAAAAAACTTTTATGTTCTTAAAACACCTAAAACAAGTTTTAAATGTTCAACATGCTCATCCAAGTTTTTGCTATAAATCAGAATGTCAACAAAATAAACAACCACAAACTTTCCAATAAAAGCACGCAAACATGGTTCATTAATCTCATGAAAGTACTTGGTGCATTAGTTAATCCAAAAGGCATAACTAACCACTCATATAATCCATATTTTGTTTTGAAAGCAGTTTTCCACTCATCACCTTCCTTCATCCTAATTTGATGATATCCACTTTTATGATCAATTTTAGTAAAAACAATAGAACCATGTAATTCATCAAGCATATCATCTAATCTAGGAATAGGATGTCGATACTTTACAGTGATATTGTTGATGGCACGACAATCAATGCACATCCTCCATGTTCCATCCTTCTTTGGCACAAGCAATACGGGAACCGCACAAGGACTCATGCTCTCACGTACATACCCCTTTTCCATGAGCTCACTAACCTGCCTTTGAAGTTCCTTTGTCTTCTCAGGATTACTTCTATATGCTGGTCTATTTGGGATGGGTGCTCCGGGTACAAAGTCAATTTGGTGCTCAATCCCTTTTATTGGTGGTAAACCAATACGCATCTCTTCGGGAAACACTTCATCAAAGTCCTGCAATAGAGAAATAACAACACTAGGCAAGGATGGGTTAAGTTCATTAGTATTAAAGCAAGCCTCTTTGTACAAAAGTACAATCATTGGCTGATTTGAAAATAGAGCCTTTTTGACCTCACTCTCCCTTGCATAAAAGCTTACTTGTTTTCTCTCTCTCTTTTTCTCAACAACCACTTTTTCTTTTTCATCTTTTTTTTTCTTTTTTTTGCTATTTCAGAATCTTTTCTTTTCTCTCTCTTTCTTTTGAACTCTCACTCTCACTCTCTTTTTTGACATCTCTCTCCTTTCTTAACCTTACTTGATCTTCATACACTTAATTTGGGGTTAAAGGTACAAGAGTGATTGATTTTTTATTGAGTACAAAGGAGTATCTATTGGTATACCCATCATGGGTCACATGCCTATCGAACTGCCTTAGTCTCCCCAAAAGGATATGGCCCGCATTCATTGGTACCACATCACAAAGGACTTCATCTTTGTACTTTCCAATTGAAAACGTCAACAACACTTGTTTAGTCACCTTGATTTCCCCACTATCATTTAACCACTGTAACTTATATGGTTTTGGATGCCTCAAAGTGGCTAAATTCAATTTCTCCACAAAATTAGTGCTAGCCACATTAGTACAACTCCCCCCATCAATGATCATGCTACATACCGTATCATTAACATGGCAGCGGGTATGAAAAATGTTGTCACGTTGTACCTCATCATCTTCCTTGGCTTGAGCACTAAGAACTCTTCTCGCCACCAAAAGCTCTTCGTCCACCGGATATTCAATATCACTTGCATCCTCCTAAGGTGGCATGGACTCATCATCAGATTCACCATCAGATTCGATCTCACCATCATCTTTCAAAACCATTTCACTCTTGTTTGGGCATTGAGATGCAATATGACCTGCTCCTAAACACTTAAAGCACTTAATGTCACGATTTCTAGAAGGTTGAGAATCTGATGTATCTTGTTTTAATGTGCCTCCGACTTTATGATCTCTGGAAGGTTCGGCATTGGCCTTGAAACTAGGATGGTCATCTCTTTTGCTCCAATTCAGTTTCCATAATGATGAAGAACCCAAATTTTGCCAACCCCGTGTGATGGAAATCATTAACTTAGCAACCATACACCCCAATAGCTAAAGAGCTATGATACATATGGAATGCAATTTAACACCCTCCAACTAATTGAAAACAAACACGATCGTTCAAGATTGAAGTAAGAGAAACTATTATAATCACTTTATCAATGAAATGATGATAAAAGCTAATTAAAACAGCACTTTGATTTCCCCAAAACGCCACAAACTATGAAGTTTGATAAGTTTAAAGGCAAAACAAAGATTTTGAGGTTGTTGAACGCCACAAGCCGAATAAGCTTGATAAGTTCCAAAGTTCATGCAAGAACTTAAGAACAAAACACTCACAAAGTGCTCAAATAAGTTTATATTACTCAAATCTCTCATTACATAGAAAAAGCAGCCTTGTTTATATAGAACAAAGGCCAAGGACAATACAACACAAATATAACTGCCCACTAAATGTGTAACCTCCCACTAAATGTGTAACCTCCCACTAAATGACATTTAGACCATGAATAATGGCCATAAAGTATTTAGCCTTTGTAACTCCTTACTCCTAATCAAAGAACACATGAACTCACCCAACACAAAAACCCAAACTATTCATAAAATAAGCCCAAAAAAACCCAACATAATTAAACCCAAACTAATAAGAAAATAAGCTCACAAAACCCAACATAATTAAACCCAAACTAATTATAAAATAGGCCCACAAAACCCAACATGGCAGAATGGCCTTTTATTCTTCAAGATAGGCTAGAATACTTCATTCTAACAAGGCTGGACTCTTGTCTTCAGGATTTGGACTTGTTTGAAACATGTTAACCATTTTATACTCTTCTTGCCTCCTTAGAACCTTGACCAAATCTTGACTAGCTTTCTCCTTCCAAATGCTTCCCATTAAACAAGTTAAGGCTTCTTTCATCCTTTTAGCTTTAGCTCTTGTCATTGGTCCTCCATGAATGGTAAAAGGATCTGGATCTTTTCTAACCTTAGCCGAATTGTGATCAACTGGCTGGTCCTCATCACCGTGTGGAACTCTTTCTCTTCAACTGTTGTTCCACCTTAATTGCCATGTGTACCATGTCACTCAATTCAACATAATGTTGCAACTCCACCACATTTGCTATGTCTCGGATTAGTCCACTTAAAAACCTAGCCATAGTAGCCTCTCGGTCTTCCTCTACATCAGCTCGAATCATGGCTATCTCCATCTCCTTGTAGTAATCTTCAACACACTTAGACCCTTGAGTAAGGGTTTGTAATTTTTGAAACAAACCCCTATAATAGTGACTCGGAATGAAATGCTTTCTCATGACAGCTTTCATCTCCTCCCAAGTCTCAATAGGTCTTTCTCCATTTCATCTTCTACTCACAATCAATTGATCCCACCAAACGATAGCATAATCAGTAAATTCTATGGCAGCCAACTTTACATTCTTTAATTCAGAATAGTCATAGCAGTCAAATACCAATTCTATTCTTTTCTCCCACTCTAAATAAGCTTCGGGGTCGGTTTTACCTTGGAACGTTGTATTTTCACCTTTATACTACCCAAATTATTATCAGCCCTCTCTCCATACCTATCTCCTTTATACCCATACCTATCTTCTCTATTCCCATACCTAACTCCTCTACCTCCCATTTCACGCCTCAATCTACCCGCACCCACATTGGACATGCGATCACCCTCCTCTAGGTCATTCCCATAATCATCTTCATAATCATCCCTAGGTGGGTTTCTTTCTCTTCGTTCCACATTAGGAACCCTAATTGGTTGCACCCTTTGTGAACTAGACTCCACCTTATCTATCCTATCATGCACTTTACCAATCTTAATCTCCATCCGCTCCATGTTTTTTTGTATGGCTTTATACAAAAAATTAAGATCTATAGTTTCGGGTGCATCATCAGATAAGTCTCTACACTTATCACGTGACATATTTGAAACCTGCAAAACAAAAGAAATTAGTAAGCCTCACAAACACTCCCTCACGTGTTTACTCTCAAAGATGGTGGCACTCACAATCGTGTTTTCACTCAATTCTTTGGCTTTTACCCTCTGATGAGCTCACACACTCTTGCCTTTTTCCCACTCTTTGTTAACTCTTTCAGTTCCTTTTTTTTTTTGACTTATACGGACACTCACAAGAAGTACAAGAAAAATAGAAGCAATAAAGCAAAAGGACAAGAATAATGAATACGGAATTCTTTAGCTATTAATTTTTTTTTTTTGAATATCAATGCACGGAATCAAGATAAGGAATAGAAATAGTTGATATAGGTTCAACTACATGACCTAAAAAAATTGATTTTTTTTACCGACCTTGATCGAGTGGACTCAAGCAAGCGTTTGGTACTCTTTTTTTTGTACTGGACTTGATCAAACATTTTTTTTTAACCGACCTTGATCAAGTGGACTCAAGCAAGCTTTTGGTATTTTTTTTTGTTTGGTACCGGATTTGATCAAACGTTTTTTGTTTGTTGTTGAAACAAACGAATACAGAGAAGAGAAGAGAAAGAACAAGGATATATTAAACCTGATTTAGAAGCCTAAGCTCTGATACCAACTGATATGAACCTCACCAAGAGCAGTGAGACCCGGAACCAATATATGGTAACAAAGGATCGTTTTCTAACCAAGTTTATAAACAAGAACGTTATCGGACCGCGACCCGTTACCTATAAGGAGGTAAGAACCAACGGTATCAAGAAGTTGAAGACGCCACACTCAAGAAAAAGAAGAAGATGTGAGTGATAAGTCAAGTTTTCAGAACCAAAAAGAGATGAACTCTCACAATTTTTTTATTCAATTCAAGTCTGTCGAATTACATCCAATTTGTTCCTTTATATACTAAAACCCTAAACGAAAAGAAAGGCTATAAGCCATCCTAAAAGGAAACAAGATAATTCGGCCATTAAGGCCTTATAATCAGAAGAAAACTAATTCGAGAAACTATTGACTTGCTCCCTAACTGGAAAGCTAAATTTGGAAACAAATCAAATATTATTCTTTGGAAATTAAAAGGGAATAAATCAGCCAAAGTTGACTCATCTCCTAGTTTGTGCCACATACCCAAGTCTTCCTTATTCAGCCCAATCAATTGCCTTGATGACATTAGTTATGCATTGGTCTTCATGTGGGCTTATCTTGGACTTCAACAATTCAATATCAGCCCAAGTGTCTTGAATTAGGTCATTTAGTGCTTCTTTGAATCTCTTAGCTCTTGCCCATGTTATTGGCCCAACCGGAACATGCAATGGATCATTTGATGCAGCTGCCTTGTTCTCATCACCTCAGGTAACCTCCATAAAGTACCTCTCCAAAGTGACATACAAAACCAGAGCTCTCCTCCACACATCGTAGGAAGAGAGGGTTAACCTTCATGACACTAACTATACCATTAATGAGGTCAACCCATATTTGTGGAGGTAGTCAACCGTATTAATAGAGATAGTCAACCCTATTAATGATGTCAACTATATTATTGGAGGAAACCCTATTAATGAAGTCAACTATACTAATGGAGCAAATCAACCCTATTAATAAGATGATCAACGTCATTAATGAGAGAATATTCAACTCTTTAATGGCCACCATTATTAAAAGAGTCCAAAGAGGAAACAAATACCTTTGCCTCTAAGATATCCTCCACAACCGATTATTGTGAGTCAACTACAACAGAAAATCCCACATATCTAGAAAGGAAGAGTCTGAAGAGGAAACAAACACATATTCTCCAAGATATTAGCTACAATCCGATCAACTACGTTAAATAATGAATCGTGTTCAGTAAGGAAAGAAGAACAATTCAAGACTCCTGGACTTGCGCGCCAAGGTAGTTACACCATGTATAAATACACCTGTAATTAGGGGTGGGCAAAAATCCATTAAACCGAACCGAATCGATCCAATCGGTTTTTTACCGTTTTTGTTTAAGATCTGGTTCGGTTCAGTTTAAATTGTAGAAAATGGGATTTTCCGGTTCGGTATCTAAAATCGAAAACCAAACTGAAAACCCGGTATATAATGAAAAACCTAATTTTTTCCACGCCCATTCTCTCTCGTTGCCTCTCAGTTTCAATCTTAGCCTCTCAACCTCGTCTAAATCCCTAAATCCCTAATTCTCTCACTCTCTCACTCTCTCAGGTTCGCTGTCTTTCTTGCCCACCGTCCGCAGTCTCTTTCGTCCGACTTTCTAGTGCCACGACGTTCTAGCTTGCTCGATGACTTCGACTACGGTCAATGACTTGCTCGACTCTTGGATCGACGTTCTGCCTTTGATGATCCTAAAATTTCTCAACGATCCCAGACTCCTAGTCCATTAAGCCGACATCGTTTTTCTAAGTACTTTGATTCCGGTATTTCGTTTTCTCTATTTCTATAATTATCTTGTGTTTGGCTTTCGAGAAACTGCATGAATGATGCAACATACATAATTTCTTTTTGTTCATTTACTTCTTGATTGATTGATTGATGAATATCAGGGAAAATTATTGTATGAGAAACATGTAAAGATATAAACTTTATATTAAATTTATGTTATTTTTATTGATTACTTTTTGAGGCAGTCAAGCAATAGTAATTTCGATTTTTATTAAAAAATAATAATTTATCAGTAGAACAATCTAAATCGTTATAAGGTTTATGTGATCGGAAAATGGGAGATTTAATTTAATCTCTTTGTGGGTCTATTTCTCACTCACTCACTCACTCACTCACTCACTCACTCGGCAATTTACAGACCATTTTTTATTTTATATATATATATATATATATATATATATATATATATATATATATATTGTAGGAGAATTGAATTGATTTATGTTGTTGTGTCAAGTAGAACGTAGAAAGAGAGGAGGTAAGAGATGATAAGAGGAAGAGGGAGGTCAAGCAAATAATTATTTTTTCTATTGAATTTATTTTTCAATTTATAAAAAGAAATTGTTGTGGTGATGCGTTTGAGGCTTTTATTTTTATAAAATAATTATAATAATTTTGTTTAAAAAAAAGGAATTAATAAAAATAAATATATGTTTGAATCTGGAGAGTTCCTTTTTAGTTTTTATTATGGTTGGACAGACACTTTAGTTAAGAGTCCACGTGAGGTACTCTATTTTCTTTTTATCATTCAATACATAAAGCCTTTGATGTTGTTGAAGAGTCAAAGTGTTAATCTCGTTAAAAGAGAGGAGTAATCTGTGAACCCAACTTCATTTCACCTGTTGACTATTGTGCATTTTGTTATTTTCTTTCTTATTGTTTGCATTGCTTTGTGGAGCTGATTTTGTTGCTCCAGTTGACTTGGTTGTTCCTTGATTTGTTTGTGGTTGTGTTGCTTTCCTCTTTTTGTTGGTTGTACTGTTTGGCCTTTTGGCTCATTAATAAGATTATCGTAAAAAAAAACTTCATTTAACATGTTGTATCATGTATTCATGTTCATGTATGCACATTAAAGTCAGAATTGGGTCACTTGGGAGCCGCACGTACGATGAAGTAGGTTGACAGCCATGTACATTTGTCTTCTATATATTAATTTAACGTTTCAGTCTCAACATTTTGACAACCATATGTGTTTTGTCGATGTGTGACTTGCTCATGTGTTCTCCTTTTGGTTTCTGCAGATAGTTTAAGTTCATTGTTGAGCCGGAGGCGCTTCCATACCTGTTGAGATTCCACTCCATAACTGTTATCTACTGCTATGTTGAATAAATTTTAGTTGTTTTTATTTGTATTATAGACTTATTGTTTGTATAATTTGTAGTTTTTATTTGTATAATGGACTTATTGTTTGAATAATTGTTAGTTGTTTTTATTTGTATTATGCACTTATTGTTTGAATACTGATATGAACCTCACCAAGAGCAGTGAGACCCGGAACCAATATATGGTAACGAAGGATCTTTTTCTAACCAAGTTTATAAACAAGAACGTTATCGGACCGCGACCCGTTACCTATAAAGAGGTAAGAACCAACGGTATCAAGAAGTTGAAGACGCCACACTCAAGAACAAGAAGAAGATGTGAGTGATAAGTCAAGTTTTCAGAACCAAAAAGAGATGAACTCTCACAATGATGAGAATCAAGAAGTATCACCAAAGGAACTATTGCATATTCCAATTGGGCCAATTAAAATGAAGCAAGAGGATCAAAGAAGTATTAAATGATGAGGTGATTCCGAGTTGCTAAAGTCCAAATTCTGCCCACATGAAGACCAAATCCGGGCTGAACTTCGTGGACCTCTATAGAGAGCATCTGAAGTCAGATCGTCTATTATAATATGTTTTCGGAAAGCCCAATACAAGATCTACAGATGATATGAAGAACCTGTCCTCCAAAACAGATCACAAAAAGTCCAAATTTGGCCATCTATCTTATTGCGCGAAGACTTGAGTTGAGGAGTCCGAATTTCAACATATTTCCTATATTTTGGGCGACGTATGGTTGGAGGAGAATTCAATTTCAGCATATTCCTTATTTTATTTATTTCCCCAAATAAAGAGTTGATTTGTTTTCCAAATAAATGGCTGATTTGTTTCCCAAATTCAGCTTTCCAAATAAAGAACAAATCAACTAGTTGCTAGTTTAGTATTTATTTATTTTTCTAAAGTTGTTTGCATTTATTTTCCTGATTGTAAGGCATTAATTGCCTAATATTTATTCCCTTTTAGGTCTTAGATATTTTTAGTATAAAAGGGACCAATTGATGTAATTTGAGAATAGATTTTGGAATTGAAATAAATTTGAGAGAATTTTCTCTTTGGTTCTTCATAGAACTATGAACTTATCAAGGTTCTACCTTGTGGCGTTCAAACCTTGACTTATCACTCACCTTCTTTCTTATTCTTGAGTGTGGCGTCTACAACCTTCTTGATACCGTTGGTTCTTATCTCTATATAGATAATGGGTCGCGGTCCTTTTTATTTTCTTTGTTTATAAACTTGAATTAGAAAACGATCATTCGTTACCATATATTGGTTCCGGGTCTCACTGCTCTTGGTGAGGTTCATATCAGTTGGTATCAGAGCTTAGGCTTCTAAATCAGGTTTAATCTATCCTTGTTCTTTCTCTTCTCTGTATTCATTTGTTTCAACAAAAAAAAAAAAGTTTGATCAAACCAGGTACCAAAAAAAAAAAAAAAAAAAAAAAAGTTTGATCAAATCAGGTACCAAAAAAAAAAAAAAAAAAAAATTTTTTTTTTGGGTCGTGTAGTTGAACCTATATCAACTATTTCTATTCATTATCTTGATTTCGTGCATTGATATTCAAAAATAAAATAAAATTAATAGCTAAAGAATTTCGTCTTCATTATTCTTGTCCTTTTGCTCAGTTACTTCTATTTTTCTTGCACTTCTTGTGAGTGTCCGTATAAGTCAAAAAAAAAAAAAGAAGGAAGAACTGAAAGAGTTAACAAAGAGTGGAAAAAGGCAAGAGTGTGTGAGCTCATCAAAGGGTAAAAGCCAAAGAATTGAGTGAAAACACGAGTGTGAGTGCCACCATCTTTGAGAGTAAACACGTGAGGGAGTGTTTGTGAGGCTTACTAATTTCTTTTGCTTTGCAGGTTTCAAATATGTCACGCGATAAAAGTAGAGACTTATCTGATGATGCACCAGAAACGATAGATCTTAATTTTTTGTATAAAGCCATACAAAAAACATGGAGCGGATGGAGATTAAGATTGGTGAGGTGCATGATAGGATAGATAAGGTGGAGTCTAGTTCACAAAGGGTGCAACAAATTAGGGTTCCTAATGTGGAACGAAGAGAAAGAAACCCACCTAGAGACGATTATGATGATGATTATGGGAATGACCTAGAGGAGGGTGATCGCATGTCCAATGTGGGTACAGGTAGATTGAGGCGTGAAATGGGAGGTAGAGGAGTTAGGTATGGGAATAGAGAAGATAGGTATGGGTATAGAGGAGATAGGTATGGAGAGAGGGCTGATAATAATTTGGGTAGTATAAAGGTGAAAATCCCAACGTTCCAAGGTAAAACTGATCCCGAAGCTTATTTAGAGTGGGAGAAAAGAATAGAATTGGTATTTGACTGCCATGACTATTCTGAATTAAAGAAGGTAAAGTTGGTTGCCATAGAATTTACTGATTATGCTATCGTTTGGTGGGATCAATTGATTGTGAGTAGAAGACGACATGGAGAAAGACCTATTGAGACTTGGGAGGAGATGAAAGCTGTCATGAGGAAGCGTTTCATTCCGAGTCACTATTATAGGGGTTTGTTTCAAAAATTACAAACCCTTACTCAAGGGTCTAAGTGTGTTGAAGATTACTACAAGGAGATGGAGATAGCCATGATTCGAGCTGATGTAGAGGAAGACCGAGAGGCTACTATGGCTAGGTTTTTAAATGGACTAAACCGAGACATAGCAAATGTGGTGGAGTTGCAACATTATGTTGAATTGAGTGACATGGTACACATGGCAATTAAGGTGGAACAACAGTTGAAGAGAAAGAGTTCCACACGGGTTGGGCAAAATTCGGGTTCTTCATCATCATGGAAACCGAATTGGAGCAAGAGGGATGACCAACCTAGTTTCAAGGCCAAGGCCGAACCTTTCAGAGATCATAAAGTCGGAGGCACATTAAAACAAGGTACATCAGATTCTCAACCTTCTAGAAATCGTGACATTAAGTGCTTTAAGTGTCTGGGAGCAGGTCATATTGCATCTCAATGCCCAAACAAGAGAGTAATGGTTTTGAAGGATGATGGTGAGATCGAATCTGAAGGTGAATCTGATGATGAGTCCATGCCACCTTTGGAGGATGCAAGTGATATTGAATATCCGGTGGACGGAGAGCTTTTGGTGGCGAGAAGAGCTCTTAGTGCTCAAGCCAAGGAAGATGATGAGGTACAACGTGACAACATTTTTCATACCCGCTGCCATGTTAATGATAAGGTATGTATCATGATCATTGATGGGGGGAGTTGTACTAATGTGGCTAGCACTAATTTTGTGGAGAAATTGAATTTAGCCACTTTGAGGCATCCAAAACCATATAAGCTACAGTGGTTAAATGATAGTGGGGAAATCAAGGTGACTAAACAAGTGTTGGTGACGTTTTCAATTGGAAAGTACAAAAATGAAGTCCTTTGTGATGTGGTACCAATGAATGCGGGCCATATCCTTTTGGGGAGACCATGGCAGTTCGATAGCCATGTGACCCATGATGGGTATACCAATAGATACTCCTTTGTACTCAATAAAAAATCAATCACTCTTGTACCTTTAACCCCAAAACAAGTGTATGAAGATCAAGTAAGGTTAAGAAAAGAGAGAGATGTAAAAAAAGAGAGTGAGAGTGAGAGTTCAAAAGAAAGAGAGATAAAAGAAAAAGAGTCCGAAATAGCAAAAAAATAAAAAAAAAGATGAAAATGAAAAAGAGGCTGATGAGAAAAAAGGAGAGAAAACCAGTCAGTTTTTATACAAGAGAGAGTGAGATTAAAAAGGCTTTGTTTTCAAATCAGCCAATGATTGCACTTTTGTACAAAGAGGCATGTTTTAGTACTAATGGAATTAACCCTTCATTGCCTAGTATTGTTGCTTCTAATTTGCAAGGCTTTGATGAAATGTCGCAGGCTATAAACAACATTATGGTGAAGATTCGAGGACGAATCCTTTTGAAGAGAGGGGGAATGATGAGAATCAAGAAGCATCACCAAAGGAACTATTGCATATTCCAATTGGGCCAATTAAAAGGAAGCAAGAGGATCAAAGAAGTATTAAATGATGGGGTGATTCCGAGTTGCTAAAGTCCAAATTCTGCCCACATGAAGACCAAATCCGGGCTGAACTTCGTGGACCTCTATAGAGAGCATCTGAAGTCAGATCGTCTATTATAATATGTTTTCGGAAAGCCCAAGACAAGATCTACAGATGATATGAAGAACCTATCCTCCAAAACAGATCACAAAAAGTCCAAATTTGGCCATCTATCTTATTGCGCGAAGACTTGAGTTGAGGAGTCCGAATTTCAACATATTTCCTATATTTTGGGCGACGTATGGTTGGAGGAGAATTCAATTTCAGCATATTGCCAATTTCAGCATATTCCTTATTTTATTTATTTCCCCAAATAAAGAGTTGATTTGTTTTCCAAATAAATGGCTGATTTGTTTCCCAAATTCAGCTTTCCAAATAAGGAACAAATCAACTAGTTGCTAGTTTAGTATTTATTTATTTTTCTAAAGTTGTTTGCATTTATTTTCCTGATTGTAAGGCATTAATTGCCTAATATTTATTCCCTTTTAGGTCTTAGATATTTTTAGTATAAAAGGGACCAATTGATGTAATTTGAGAATAGATTTTGGAATTGAAATAAATTTGAGAGAATTTTCTCTTTGGTTCTTCATAGAACTATGAACTTATCAAGGTTCTACCTTGTGGCGTTCAAACCTTGACTTATCACTCACCTTCTTTCTTATTCTTGAGTGTGGCGTCTACAACCTTCTTGATACAGTTGGTTCTTATCTCCATATAGATAATGGGTCGCGGTCCTTTTTATTTTCTTTGTTTATAAACTTGAATTAGAAAACGATCATTCGTTACCATATATTGGTTCCGGGTCTCACTGCTCTTGGTGAGGTTCATATCAAATACTCTTTAGTTGTTTTTATTTTTATTATGGACTTATGCAGTAATTTAATCATATTCGTCCCAATAGATCCCAACATATGAACAAATGTTTTTTTTTTCCAAATTTTCAGACCATAATAGAAAAAACCGAAAAAACCGAACCGAACCGAACCAAACCGGTTTAGTTCACTCGATTTTTGATCAGTTGACAATTGTATATCAGATCCAATCGGATCATTTTTTCAAAAACCGAATAGTATCAATTTTTTATCGGTTCACTCCAAAAGTGAACTGATCCAATCAACGCTCACCCCTACCTATAATAGCATCCATTAGCAGGCTGATCTGAGATCAGAGATCTCATCCCTAATCCTAAAATCCACCAGCTCGAGGCAAGTCTATATACATCAAATAAGTTCTATCTACGTTATCGTTACATGTACTACCTCTCCTAGAAATATATCAGGATTGGTTTATATTATGTTACTATTGTAAGCTCTCAGGAGCATATACGTTGTACTATGCCACCACTCTTGTAAGCTCCCCGGAGCATTCTTTGATATATACATAAGGAAGGGTATTTCTCTTTCCTTTAGATACTGCCTCGGGGTTTTTCAGCATGTGATCATTCGTGATGCTTTTTCCCTCTTGGTCAGTCCACCTTCCTCTACAAAAGACTTGTGTTTCTCTTATTTGTATCCAGTATTATGCATGTATATATGTGTGCAAGCTAGATTCCAACCTCATTGGACCTAGCACTCTTATCCTCTCTTCTACATGCCAAAGTCGCATATCAAGATGGGGAGAAACCACCCAGACCAGCTTGAAGGGAGTCGATGAGCTCTCCCGCATTCTATCTATGGAAGAAATCAAGCTCTCCGACATTGGAGCTAGATAAGTCCCCCTCCTTACTTGCTATCTAGGTCGGGGAACTACATAAAGGAATCGGGCTCTAAAACTGGGCTCCGGGTGCCAGGACAGGTCCCGACCCCGATCGAAACCCAGACCTTGACCCCGACCCCGACCGAGGACCAGGACCAGGACCAGGATCAAGATTAGGGAACAAGAACCTAGATCAACCCCTTCATACCAGCAAGGGAACCTTGAGCTCCCCTTATCTCCTACCTACCATGAAGCCCGACCGGTGGGATGACTCATCTCGTACCTACCACGAACCCCGAATGGAGGGATGACTCGTTTCCTACCTACCACGAAACCCGGTGGATGGGATGACTCCTCTCCTACCTACCACTCCATACTCCATATTCATACAAGATCTCTCCAAGGTACGAGGTACCAACCCCGGCCACCACCTCCGTGGTAGTGGTCTCGAGGGTGTTAGCTTTAATTCCTCACCCTGAGTAAATTTTCGGTTAACATCTTTAATTCCTAAGTTTTTCATAATGTGCACTTGTGTGATCTTATATACTTTATGTTCGACGTGTGATCCATCCAAAAATCACCGTCAACAGTATACATACTTAATTTAGTTTCATCTAAGTCTATACCTAAGACACCCTTAGAGTTGTGGAATGGTAACAAAGTTAGTTTGCGACACATTTGCATATGGGGGGTGTCCTGTACACATACTTAAAGGTTAGACTGGGAAGTTGGAACCTCGATCTGAAGTATGTATATTTGTTGGTTATCCAAAGGGAACTAGATGAGGTTTGTTTTATAGTCCTCAAGATAATAAAGTATTTGTATCGACAATTGCAACTTTTCTTGAAAACAACTATGTGACAGACTTTAAATCTCATAGTAAAGTTATACTTGAGGAGTTACTTTCTGATTAGATCAGACAAACAATGACAATTGTTGTCAAATAAAAAAAATGAGAAGACCACAACTCAAAATCAGAATGATTTACCGCCTCGTCGTAGTGGGAGGGTTGTGAGACAACCTATTCGCTATAAACAAATCGGGGAAGCACAAGTTGCAATTTCTGATCTTGGTAAAGATGATCCATTGACATATCTATGTGCAATGGAAGATTCTGATAATGAGAATTGGCAACAAGCAATGAATCTCGAGATGGAGTCAATGTACTCCAACTCAATCTAGAAACTTGTAAACCTACATGAAGGGGTTAAACATATTGGTTGTAAATGGATCTACAAGAGAAAGAGGGAAGTGGATGGGAAAGTGGAAACTTTCAAAGCTAGGCTAGTGGGGTTTTACCCAAAAAAAGAGAGTTGACTATGAAGAGACTTTCTAGCCAGTAGCGATGCTTAAATCCATTCGTATGCTCTTGTCCATTGCCACATATTATGACTATGAAATATGGCAAATGGACATTAAGACAGCTTTTCTAAATGGTCATCTTGATGAAAGCATCTATATGGTGCAATCAAAGGGATTCATAGCTAAAGGCCAAGAGCAAAAAGTTTGCCAGTTGCAAAGGTCCATCTATGGACTTAAGCAAGCTTCTTAATCTTGGAATATTAGATTTGTGATCAAAATGTTGATGAACCTTGTGTCTACAAGTACATTAAAGAAAAGAATGTTGTCTTCTTAGTTCTTTACGTTGATGATATTCTTCTCATTGGGAATGATGTAGAATCTTTATTAAGTGTACAGAAATGGCTAGCTAACCAATTCCAAATGAAAGATTTGGGAGAAGCAAGTTATGTTCTTGGGATCCAACTTATACGAGATTGTAAGAGCAAGTTGTTAGTGTTGTCTTAAGCATCATATTTTGATAAAATGTTAATCAAGTTTGCGATGCATAACTCCAAGAAAGGTAATCTGCCTTCTCGTCATGGAGTTACTCTTTCTAAAGAGCAGTGTCCCAAAACACATCGAGAGGAAGAAAATATGAGACACATTCCCTATGCCTTTGCAGTAGGCAGTCTCATGTATGCTATGTTATGTACCAGACCTGACATATGTTATGTAGTGGGAGTAGTCAGCCGGTATCAGTCTAACCCAGAATTAGATCATTGGGTAGCAGTTAAACACATTCTCAAGTATCTTAGGAGAACGAGAAACTATATGCTACTATATTCTGGTAGGGATTTGATTCATATTGGCTACATTGATTCTGATTTTCAATCAGACAAAGATAGTCAAAATTCGACGTATGAATCAGTGTTTACCATTGGTGGTGGAGCCGTAGTTTGGAGATGCATCAAACAATCATGTATTGTTGATTCCACTATGGAGGCCGAATACATGGCTGCTTGTGAAGCAGCTAAAGAAGCAGTCTGGCTCAAAAAGTTTTTATTTGATCTAGAAGTTGTTCTGGATATGGAAAAACCCATGACACTTTATTTTGACAACAGTGGGGCTGTGGCTAATTCGAAAGAACCTAGAAGCCACAAAAGAGGGAAAGCATATAGAGCGAAAGTATCACCTGATTAGGGAGATTGTTCATTGTGGCGATGTGTCTGTTATGAAGATTAGATATAAAGACAACCTCGCAAATCCCTTCACAAAGACTCTTCTTGCAAAGAGTTTTGAATGGCATCTAGAAGGACTAGGGTTTAGAGACATGTCTCATTTGCTTTAGGGAAAGTGGGAGATTATTGGGAAAAGTGCCTTTAGAACAAATGTTGTTAATTATTTGGTGAAATAATAATTGGATTAATATTTCATTTTATATTTGTGTACATTTAATGTTATTAATATTGTATTAATAACATAAAATTCTATGATTATTAAATGTAATATTAAACATAGTATATAAGTTGTTATATACATGAGGATTATGTTTAATATAATAATCTTAATTGTCTGTAATTGATAATTAAAGTTGGGATCTTTAATTGATTAAAATTACTAGTACGGTTCATTCCCATTAAGAGTGGAACAGGTTTATCCGAACTGTTGATGTGGTGACATTAGAATGAAAGTATTTTGTATAATAAGATTATACAAGACATGGACACGATAAATTGGAATCTTTAATAATTTCCGTCTTGAAACAAAGTATTCTTATTTATCAAAAAGACGGTCATATATGGAACGATCTTAATCCTGAGTATTTAACAGACTCCTACTTGTAAAGTTGTGTCTTTTGACTTACTCGGTATGGTTTGGTCATATTGCCAAACCTAAAACCTTGTATCTTGGAGGCATAATGATATATTTATCTCGGAATGATAATATACAAGATGAAATCCATTCATTCATAATTGAAGCAGACAAACAGTTCTCTTGAGTAAATGATTCGGGTCTTGAACAATATAGCACTCAATTTATGATAAGATCATAAATAATTGTTCATTAGAGAATCACGAACACTCAAGGATAAAGATGTAATTGAGAGGTCAACGGATTTGAACCTAGCTCATATTACGAACTGTGTATGGAGGATTGATCTGTATGTAATGATTATATCAGTGGCCTGTTCGATTCCTATTCGAGTAATTAATTCTATAATGGCAAGAGTGCAGTTCCACTTTTTTAGTGGAATAAATCTGAAATTAATAAATCTAATATTTAATTAATGAGTTTGAGTAAATATTAAAGATTTATTGGAGCTTGAAATTATAGGTCCATGTGTCCCCATGCCATCTCCATAACACTGTATTGAATATTAAGGTATAATGACTAATGAGGCTCATTGATAATTTAGAATTAATCAGCTATATATAAATGAGTTTATGTATTGTTTTATTAATTAAATAATATTTGATTATTATATTATATATATATATAATATAATAATTTGATTATTTATTATATATAAAAAATAATATTTGATTATTTAATTATATTTATAATAATGACTAATTAAATATTATATAACATATAATTTTTTCCTTTGTTAAGTTGGTGGTGTAGTGACTTTATGCACCACCCACCAAGAAGTTTTTTTTTTGTTAATTATTTTTTGTTATAAATAGAAAACATGAAGTCTTTATGCCTTGACCATGAAAACAATTTTTGTGTTATTTTCTTTAAACACATTTAAACCAAGTTGAATTGAAGCTCATATTCTATGCTTCTTTATGCCACCCACCCTAGCTCTTTCTCGTTTTAAAAAGATCACAAAGAAGAAAGAACAAAAAAAAGTGTTCTTGTTTTTTTGGTGTGAGAAAAAGGAACAAATAAGAGTTCTTTGTTCTTTATAGAGAGATATCTATATAAAGAAAGAAAATAAAGTTTTTTTTTTAATACTAGCCTCAAAAGAATATTGTGAGAGAGTCTCTCAATATTTTTCTTGTTGTCTCAGGAGTTGAGTACATAACTTGAATAGAAATTAGAGAGTCAAAATTTCTGTTGAATACCGAGACGCCCACCCGTCGGTTCTTTTGTGTTGGAGATTCGGTGTGGAAGAACTTGGTTCGAGGGAATCATGAAGATCCTGAAGTGGAAGAACTCGGATCAAGGAAATCATGAAAAGTCTACAAGGGTAACAATTTCTTTCCCTAATATTTATAGTTAAATATTATAATTAATATAATCACAATGATCCGGCTAAAATGGTTTTGTTTTTATGAAACTTTTGAAACCGGGCCCACCGCCCTTTCGCTGTGCGGATGCAAGTTTCTGGTTTTCGAAACCAACAGAAGCAATCCTTCCCATCGAGCATAAACTGACCTCATTTAGGGTGTAACACTTTGAACTTGAGAGCATCGAGGTCAAGCTCCGAGCTAATCTAAATCTCCTAGAAGAGAAACAGGCTCGGGTAGTTGAGAAAGTAACGGTATACTAGAGCAAGATTACCAGGTATTTCAGTAGAAAGGTCAGAGCCCGGAATTTCAAGGAAAGGGATTTGGTTCACAGGCAAGTGACACTGAACACCCGAAAAAGGTCGGATGGAGTCTTAGAACCCAATTGGGAAAGGCCATATTTGGTAAAGATGGTGGTCCGCTGATCGAGACACGTCGTTGCAGTGTCGTCAAATATGAATATTTAAGTTTGGCCTGGCAAGGGCGCAAGTCACAGAGACTAGCACAGCGGCAAGCAAGGGATCGATCCACAGGGAGGTGGGATTCACCGATCGTCTCTAGTTCTAGCTATTATTACAACAGTCCGAGTGGACTGGTGTGTTACGTGTGCAAAAAAGTGAATAATAATATAACTAAATAACTTATATAAATAATATATGCAATGATAGATGGAATGGAGATATGCATGAAATGTGGTTACACTAGGGAAATGACTCAACTGTGACAATCCTCCTAATTACGTTATAGACTCACATAATCCTCAAATGTGCAAATATATCATATGCTCGTATCCCTTTAAGTAATCTCTAATCTCTCTCAATGTCTTAGAGATAGTATCCATATATATCCAAAATCTCTCTCGAGCAATCCGGACAATATATATGAACTCATTAAGCACGTGAAATACAAATCGAACCCTATACGCTAGCCTAGTGGTTCTAGCACTTTCTAGTCAAGCATAGTGAATGTTTATCTAAGCATTGTCAAACGCGTCTCCTCTCGATACATAGCATCTAACCATGGATCAATTACAAAGTTATCAATTAAACAAAAGCTTTAAACATTCAAAACATCCATATAACTACACAAGCACAAAAGAAATGCGGGTGGTCTTTACTTATAGGTCAAAGATTCGGTTTAGTCAACTCCCTAGGATGGCTAAACATGGAAAAAAAGTTTACCTAATAACTACATGCAACAATGTGATTGTTATATCATTAAGAACATTCAATTTAGGTTAAAGGTTTATCCTCTTGATTAGGGAATTTTTCCACAATCAATTCATCATCCAATCCTGTCATGTGGATGGATAATCGTGTCTTAATACAAAGACCCATTAAGAACAAAGATATGACCCAAGGTCAATTTAGCAACTAAAAGCCTGAACTGAAACATTTTCTACTCTTTGGGGCTAAAATCCCTATTACTCAAATTACTCAATACATGGAATTTCAAGTCATCCATCAATCAATCAACAATCATGGGCATCTAATTTCTACTCTAAATTACAACTACTCCTAAACCCAATCATGGACACATATTCATTTCTAACAATTCATACACATACATATCATATTAAGAGCATAAAAACACATATATCAAATAGCAAAATAAAACCCAAATGAATTTAAGTACAAAAATACATATATAGCACATGTGAAAGGTTTACAAATTCCCAAATTCAGTGTTACACATCAAAGACAACAAGAAATACAAAGAAATGAGCAAATAAGAGCAAACCCTTGAAGACAAGTCCTTCAAAGATGCTCTTAGCCTTCCTAGCTTGAATTTGGCTCCTAATTCCTTTGTAATCTACTCTAAGATGGATGGAGAAAGTGTACAGTGGTGAGTTGGAGGTGTATGGTGAGCTCCCATGGAGGAAAAACCTCCATGGGAGCAAAAGATGAAAGAAAATGGAAGAAGAAGAGAAGAGACGTGAGAAGTGGAAAAGAGGGGAAGAGATGTATCAAGAATGAGGAGAAAATGGGGTATTTATAGTGTGGGAGGTTAGGACAAGACTTTAGGGTGAAAAGACAAGAATACCCCTCTAAAAATGGCTGAAAAATGTATTTTTGTGTCAAAATGCGGTACGCATCAACACACGTACTGCAAATCTTTTTTTGGAGCCTTCTGCCCAAAAGTACGGTACGAAGTGCGGTACACATTTTGGTCTCACGCGGTACGCAACCGCACTTCTCTGCGCACTATTACAAAAACAACCATAACTTTCTTCAAAAACCTTGGAATTGCAATCTGTAATTTACATTGGAAAGTAGACTTCCTGGGCTTTCCGAAAAGTGGTTATGATCTATGTAGTTTGATTGTATGAGAGAGATATGAGCTTCCAAAGTTGGGGTATCTGCACAAGCTATTCCAAATTCTACCCTTGAACCACCAAAACTCTTCAATTAAGCTCAGATACCTTCCGTAGGGAACATGTACCTACACAAGGATCACAAACACATCAAATACCAATATATACTTGAAAACAAGAATAAATGCTAGAAAATGGGGACCTCAAAAAGGTATATAAATCGCTCCGATCATCCGTAATGAAGCATACAAGCTCGAAGACATGAAGGGTCGACCTATCGACCACACCTGGAATGCTGAGCATTTTAGGAAGTTCTATACTCTTGCGCAGGCTACCTCCAATTAGGTTTAAATAAAATTCTCAACAACAATGTGCTCCATTTTGATCATCAATAAAATCTATTAATAATTTCTCTATCTCTGATTGTATTCTCCATGAGCTGTAATTTCTCTATCTCTGGTTGTATTCTCCATGAGATGTTAATTTCTCCGTATCCGAGTATGTTCTCCATGAGCAAATTTTCCATAACCGCCTTGAGACTATAGATCAGTCGGGGAAGCCCCCTCACTATCCCTGATGCCTTGGCCAGGCACCACCCTTTACCGAGAAGGATCTGAGTGTACGAGCATAGTTGTCATCCAGATCTTGAGACCAGGATATAACTAAATAGCCCTCTTGATGCCTTGGTCGGGCTACCACCCCCAAGGAGGGTCTGAGTGTAAAGGCATAGTTTTCATCCAGATCTCGTGACCGGGATATAGCTAAATAGCCCTCTTAATGCCTTGGTCGGGCTACCACCCCCAAGAATGGTCTGAGTG
This sequence comes from Dipteronia dyeriana, assembly GCA_032871835.1. NCBI lineage: Eukaryota > Viridiplantae > Streptophyta > Magnoliopsida > Sapindales > Sapindaceae > Dipteronia > Dipteronia dyeriana. Next base: position 13,072,414 of record CM065303.1, read on the forward strand.
TAAGAGCATAGTTACCATCCAGATCTCGAGACCAGGATATAGCTAGACAGCCCTTCTAATGCCTTAGTCAGGTTACAATCCCCGAGAAGGATCTAAGCTTTAATATTGATTTTCTTGTTGGACTGAGGTCGCCATGACAAGATACCTCCCAAAATGCCAGGAAAAGGGGTATCTATGTCGTTACCACAGCTTCCGCCTAAGTATCGAACATCTGATTACTACTAACTTTTGGTTTTTCATAAACGTGTGATTTTATATTGCTAGGTTAAAGTTTGAACGAGGAATCGTCAAAGATGCGAGACACAAGGCAAGGGAACTCCTCCTAAAGACTTGAAATTCCTACCAAGTGCTAAGAATTGAAGCTAGCTTTATATCCAACTAGTGTGCTTGCACATAATAGATTCAGAGGTTTTTTTTTTACTAAATTTAATTAAGTCAGGATTGTTCTGAAGGTCGCATCCAGGTCAAGGTCAGAAATCAAGCAAGGAATTCCCAGCTAAGTTTGAAGTTCACGATAAGGATTAATCAAAGTAAAGAAAGGTAGACCAATTTTCATTGACAATGAGGGAGCCTATCCCCCGCGAAGGCTATATTCATCAAACAGGGAGCCCAACCCCCGGTTCCAGGCTACACAAAGAGAAAATAAAGAAAGAAGTGTTTAAACTGGTCATGAGTAAAGCGGGGTGCCCACCCCCTTTTCCAGGCAATCAACACAAGTCATAAGAAGAATGTATCAAACTCCAGCATCCTCCTAGTGCCCTCCCGCTGCTTCTCCTCCTTGCTGGACTTTGCCCACCGCCCCTCATTCTGGTGGTTGCTCATTCTGGTTGGCCACTCCTGCCACCCCCTTCTCCGGAGGCTCTTCAACTACTAGTTGTCTGGCTTGGTTCTCCTCAAAGACCTCATTAACTATGACCATAACCTCAGGGGGAATGGTCGCATCCAGAGTGATAGCCGCAACCTCCGTTCTGCTCTTATCAATCTCCAACTCTACTCTAGGGGGATCTTCGAAGCGATCTTTAGTCCCCTCCCATGCTTCTGGTTGAACCCCCTCAGACTGCGCGAGCTGAACCCCGCTTGAGGATTCCCCGAGACCCAAAACTGGAAGGACTGGAGGAAGGGGAGGAAGATCTATCATTATCGGTTAATTTTCGGCTCGAATAACGCTAGAAGGACCCGCTTCATCACCATCAAGACTCGGGAAAACGTAGAGAGACGAACTAAGCAATATGCCAATCAAGCAAATAAAGGGCGTAAGAAGGTTGTGTTTGAGCCCGGTGATTGGGTGTGGTTGCATATGAGGAAGGAACGATTCCCAGCCCAGCGGAGTTCTAAACTACTTCCAAGGGGAGATGGCCCATTTCAAGTGATTGAAAGAATCAATGACAACGCATACAAGTTGGATCTTCCAAGTGAGTAAAATGTTAGTGCAAGCTTCAATGTTTCTGATTTGTCTCCTTTTGATGTAGGCGACGATTTGAGGACAAATCCTTTTCAAGAGGGAGGGAATGATGAGAATCAAGAAGTGTCACCAAAGGATCCATTGCATATTCCAGTTGGGCCAATTACATGAAAGCAATAGGATCAAAGAAGCATTTATTGATGGGCTGATTCTGAGTTGTTAAAGTCCAAATTCGGCTCACATGAAGACCAAGCCTTAATTAATGTCATCAAGACAATGGATAGGGCCGAATAAGGAAGACTTGGGCATGTGGTACAAGCTAGGAGAAGAGTCAACTTTGGCTGATTTATTTCCTTTTAATTTCCAAAGAATAATAGTTGATTTATTTCCCAAATTAAGGGGCTGATTTCTTTCCAGATTTAGCTTTCCAATTAGGAAGCAAGTCAATAGTTGCTAGTTTAGTATTTATTTATTTCCTAAATTTGTTTGCATTTATTTTCATGTTTGTAAGGCATTAATTTCCTAATATTTATTCCCTTTTAGGTCTTAGATATTTTTAGTATAAAAGGGACCAATTGATGTAATTTGAGGATAGATTTTGAATAGAAATAAATTTGAGAGAATTTTCTCTTTGGTTCTTTATAGAACTTGTGAACTTATCAAGGTTATACCTTGTGGCGTTCAAACCTTGACTTATCACTCACCTTCTTTCTTATTCTTGAGTGTGGCATCTACAATTTTCTTGATACCGTTGGTTCTTATCTCCATATAGATAACGGGTCGCGGTCCGATAATATTCTTGTTTAAAAACTTGATTAGAAAACGATCCTTCGTTACCATATATTGGTTCCGGGTCTCACTGCTCTTGGTGAGGTTCATATCAAAGATGAGACATCTCTGCTACCTTAGTCATGATCTCCTCTCTATCCCAGTTAGCAATAGTGGATAGGTCGAAGAGAATAGGGAGATCTTCAGCAACCTGGAAGAAGGCATAAAAATACCACCACTGAAGAAAGCATCCACCTCGGCTTACAGCTTGGCCACCGGAGCATTCAGGGACTGGTTCTTGATGTTTAACATCTTAGACTCAGCTTTCCAAGTGTCCCTTTGCTTGGCCCGACGTTCAGAGTGAAGGGTTTCTTGATCAAAGGAATGCTTTAACCTCTCATAGTCGCAGTGAAGCTCGGCCAGCTCTGCCTCCATCCCCCTCTGGCTAGATGTCATCTCCTGCAATAGAGCTTGAGCTCATGCAAGCAACCCCATGGCCCTCTCAGCTTCAACCTCAACTTTAGCCACATGGTCATGAAGAGAGGCCACCTTATGACCCATTGCTACGTTGAATTTGAAAGCCTACAGATTAAAAAAGTTCAAGTTAGAAAATGATCTAGCTAGCCGTCACAGGAAATGATGAAAGATGATGGTTACCTCGGCCAAAAAGGCGGACCCCCTGATGATCAAGATATTTATGGGCATTGAAGCCATCAGGGAAAGGCTGGCTGGGCAGGATGAAACAAACTGCCCCAAGACCTCGTCAAGCATAGCTGAGCCCGGTTGATGTTGAGGGTGAATGGAAGGAACCTTCTCAACTCCAGTCTCGGGGTCCTCCAAATCTCGGGGAGTCGGGAACATAAATGGATGGGTAGAAACATCAGGGTAAGTTAATTGCGGGGGTGACAGAAGTAACAGCGGTGGCAACCAAAGAATGAGCAGTAGTAGTTACATTAGCAACATGAGAAACAGAAGTCCCCTTGCTCCGTACCTTGGCAGCCCGCGATGCGAGGATTGCCATCTTGGACCTAAGCTGGGAAAGGGGCGGAGCAGGAGTATGCAAAGCCCCAGCTGGAACAATTGCCCCCCTTTCTCTGAGGTAACCAAAGGGAATACCTGTGTCAATCTGGCAGGAGAGGGAGAGGTACGAGCTTGCTGGGCTACGCGGGAAGCTGGAGCAATAATAAAAACTTTTTTTGTTTGAAAAAAGAAGAAGAAGAAATGTGTTAGAACCAAGCTAGCCAATGAAACAGACAAGATGGCTTAGCGTTACTTTACTCATGAGGAGTAGCAACAACAAATATTTGCAAGTACAGATTCACTCGGTGAGGATCAAAGGAATCAGTGGAAGGAAACTTCAAGTTCAAATAATTTCTGACTAGTATGGACTTCAAGATTGTTTCGGACTCAGCGAGCAGAGAATCCCAGTCCCATGAAGGTTTGTCACTGAAAGCTGTGAGGACTTTGAACTCATGCATGTCGATGAAGATCGAGCTTCCCTAATCATTCATTGCTAGAATTTGTTCCTCCTTCCAGGCGCGGTCCTTCTTGGAAGCACTGGGAACGATGAAGTTGAGTTTGTTTTTAGCTTTTGCATAGAACTGACCTCGGGGGGCACCGGACGGGCTTCCAATCTGGAAGAGGTAGGCCAATTCCTTTACTCCGGGCTCCATAGCAACTTTGCTCAGCTCGCATTGTTCCCTCCACTGTATAAGGAAGCCGATTAGATGTCTCCAGAAGCTAGTCGTCAACTGAAGAATAGCTAGCTGTAGAGCATTGAGAGCTCGTCGGAGGGTAGGGTGAAGGGGAAGTCTGACCCCATTCTCGAGAGCCGGGACATAAATTAGAAGCAAGCCTTTAGGAGGATGGAAGACATCATAATTCTCGGGGGTAATAGACATGGAAACGCTATCGAGGATGCCATACTTGGTCCTCAAGTGATCAATCGACTTTGAGTCCATGGTAGAATCCGGGATAACCTTAAAGTCGTAGGGAAGAAGCCTCTCCGGAGGAGGACCAGCAGCTGCAACTTGACCCTTCCCAGTTGCAGTATCCCTAAGTTCCTTATCAGAGTCTTCGTCGACCAAGTTCAAAGGGTTATCAGGCCTATTAGAGAACCCGGTCCCAATAGCCACGTTCCTAATCGGTCGGTGACGTTATAGGTTAGGAGGAGAGTCGTCGTTGTCGAAGTTCTTTCATGCACATTTCTCGAGGGCGAGACTAGAAACCTCTTCACCATCTACTATGGAATCCACAGTATTACGGCTGGTTTTTGACACGGTGGAGAAAGGTTTCGATTTAGATAAAGGAAACGATAAAGGCGTTGCTTGAGAAGGTAGCGAGAGAAAGATTTTTTCTTTTGAAATTTTGAAATTTGTAAAGAAGAAAGCGTGGAGAAGGCAACAAACTAACCAGGCTTAAATAGAGGTGAGTGAAACAGTAACTTATGATGTCGGTGACGCGGAAGCAAGACTTTCGGTGAAGATTGCCTCGAATCTCAAAGACTAGCGTAACGCAGCTGGATTATTTTGAGAAACACATTGGTCTCTGCTCGCCACGTCACTTGTGCATTTAATGAGAAGATTTCCACCAAGATTCTAATAACAACAATGGAGGGAAAATTTTCCAATTAAAACGGGAAGTCTGACTCCAACCTCAACTTAATCACCAGTGTTCACGTCAGAAGTGACTTCTGTTAATAGCCAATTTGGGCTAGGGACCAAAGGAAAATTTTTCTCTCCTAGCCAGGGACCAAATCTGAGATTACGTAGCATGGTACCAAGGTCCCAGGGGTCGAGCTATTGGACGACCCCGTAAAAATGAGGAAAACCCGTCACAGCCTGGGAACACCCCAGGTGAAGCTCGACATGATCAAATTTAGCTCCTTACACCAAAATAAGGACACAAGGCAAGATCGATACAGGATGACCCCGACTCTTTGAGGTCAAAATTACATCTGAATCTCCCCAAAAGCCCGCCACCCTTTCCAGACATAGAGAGAGACCTATAAGGCATCAAGCCCGTACTACGGTATCGCCCCATCTCACCGAGGGAGGAAGCGAATCTTGTAGGGAAAAATTAGTTCAAAACACGGTGGAAACATAAAATTAGAGTTTGGTATATTTAAAAAAAAACCCTTTAATAGAAATAACCTTAACCCTAGATTAATTGACTTATATTAAAAGTATCGTACATTTTTTTCGTGACGATTGAACTAGCGTCGAATTGATTCCGCGAGATCTTCCAATCCAATCATGAAAATGAATCACCTAGGAGTGTGGGCTCCATTTCTTTTAATTGTATTCCTGGTGATGGAAACAAACAAAATCTTCTTCTTTGTTAGTCACAATAATCTTCCAAGAGAAAACCTAAGAACGTCCGGTCACTTGTGAATTATCAATCTATTTGATTGAAACTCGCGTGAACCTTGATTCGATATTGTACACAAAACCTTTGATGTAAATTCTACTGTTGCACTATCAAAAACAAAACGTTCCTCTTTTCTCTTCTCATTGGCCGAATTCAATACACAATATCTATGAGTTGGACGAAGTTTGATGGAAATCATTAACTTAGCAACCATACACGCCAATAGCTAAAGAGCTATGATACATATGGAATGCAATTTAATACCGTCCAACTAATTGAAACAAACCCGATCATTCAAGATTGAAGTAAGAGAAACTATTATAATCACTTTATCAATGGAATGATGATAAAAGCTAATTAGAACAGCACTTTGATTTCCCCATAACGCCACAAACTATGAAGTTTGATAAGTTTAAAGGCAAAACAAAGATTTTAAGGTTGTTGAACGCCACAAGCTGAATAAGCTTGATAAGTTCCAAAGTTCATCGAAGAACTTAAAAACAAAACACTCACAAAATGCTCAAATAAGTTTATATTACTCAAATCTCTGCCCTTACATAGAAAAAGCAGCCTTGTTTGTCTTTGTTTGATGTAGGTGATGAAGGTGCTGACTCGAGGACGAATCCTTTAGAGGAAAGAGGGAATGATGAGGACCAACCAGTTGATCACATTTCGGCTAAGGTTGGAAAAGTTCCAGATCCTTTAACCATTCATGGAGGACCAATGACAAGAGCTAAAGCTAAAAGGATGAAAAAAGCCTTAACTTGTTTAATGGAAAGCATTTGGAAGGAGCAAGCTTGTCAAGATTTGGTCAAGGTTCTAAGGATGCAAGAAAAGTATAAAATGGTTAACATGTTTCAAACAAGTCCAAATCCCGAAGACAAGAGTCCAGCCTTGTTAGAATGAAGTATTCTAGCCTATCTTGAAGAATAAAAGGCCATTCAGCCATGTTGAGTTTCGTGGGCCAATTTATAATTAGTTTGGGTTTAATTATGTTGGGTTTTATGGGCTTATTTTATGAATAGTTTGGGTTTTTGTGTTGGGTTTTATTTTGTTAAGAGTGAGTTCATGTGTTCTTTGATTAGGAATAAGGAGTTACAAAGGCTGAATACTTTATGGCAATTATTCATGGTCTAAATGTCATTTAGTGGGAGGTTACACATTTAATGGGCAGTTATATTTGTGTTGTATTGTCCTTGGCCTTTGTTCTATATAAACAATGCTGCTTTTTCTATGTAAAGGTAGAGATTTGAGTAATATAAACTTATTTGAGCACTTTGTGAGTGTTTTGTTTTTAAGTTCTTGCATGAATATCAAGCTTATTCGGCTTGTGGCATTCAACAACCTCAAATTTTTTTTTTGCCTTTAAACTTATCAAACTTCATAGTTTGTGGCGTTTTGGGGAAATCAAAGTGTTATTTTAATTAACTTTTATCATCATTTCATTGATAAAGTGAATAGAATAGTTTCTCTTACTTCAATCTTGAACGATCGGGTTTGTTTTCAATTAGTTGGATGGTGTTAAATTGCATTCCATATGTATCATAGCTCTTTAGCTATTGGGGTGTATGGTTGCTAAGTTAATGATTTCCATCAGACTACGCAAAGACTTGGTTTAGGAAATTGCCTATTGGTAGCATAGATTCTATCATGAAGCTTACAACAGACTTTTGTTCACTGTTCCAAAGGGTCAAGTCACGTCCAAAAGATCCCATACACCTTCAATATGTGATCCAGGAGTGAGGTGAAACACTCCGATCATATGTAGAGCATTTTCATAATGAAGTCATCTATATGAGAGTCTTTACTGAGAATGAGACCCTTGCCAATTTTCGACGGAACCTGTTATCTTAAGTTTTGAATATTATTCAAGACTAACTAAAGAATTGTGTCTATCTCATACATATTCAGATGTATGCACAATTCTTCTTTTCTCACAGTCTTTTGACCTTATTATTGTTTACTTTTGACAATTATAATAATTAAACTATAAATTCTATAAGATTTGCTAAACTAGAAATCACTTTATTAATATGAAAAGATTGTCAAATACATTATTATACTCTTGCTATCGAGTATAATCCCAACAGAACTCCTCAGCGATCTTCTCCTCCTCCTCCAAGGACTGTAGCCCTCGTAGCGCGAGATGAATCATGGTTTGATCACTACACCACTTTAAATGCATTCCAGGAAACAATCCTCCTCGCCATTCAGGACAAGGGGCTGCTTCAGAAGCTTGGACCCATGAAATCCCCGACAAATAGGAGGAATAAGTACCAGTACTACGACTTTCATGAAGATGTAGGGCACAACACTTCAGAGTGCTATAACCTGAGTAATCAGATTGAGGCTCTGATAAGGGGAAGGTGTTTGATAGAGTTCTTACAGCAGGTCTGGGACAACATTGACAAGTGTCGTTTTGTGTATGTAAAATAGCTTGTCAAACAAAATTTATAAGACCCTAATTGCACTCAGATTTGATAACAATATAGTAGCAAGTATGGGTATTGTCCACAGAGATCGTGTTATGCCTTAATTGACCAAATTATACTCTAAGCTAATATGCAAGAAGAACAATGGAAATGACGTTTTGGATCAAATGTGATTAAAACAAAAACAAGTCTAACTAACTAGAAATGCAACAAATAGTAAATGAATATGTATGATAAGGGGACTAAGGGAATGACATATTCAACATGAAACAATGGGTAAGTATGAAATCTCGTTAATGCTCATTAATCCAAAGTAACCAATCTAGAGGGTATAACTTGGTTGTATATCCCTTATGAGTATTCAATCTTGAGGGTATAGTATTGATTAAAGAGATTGCTCATTAAAATACATATCTATCAAATAAGGACTAATCTCTTAATAAATTCACCAATCTAGAGGGTATAGAGTTGGTGCTTAATCTCTCTCAAGCAACCAATCTAGAGGGTATAGCCTGGTCACTCAATTGAGATTAGATAAGGATAAAGATTAATAAGCCTGGATTTCACTAGAGGATGGTACTCTAATTCAATCCTTCCACTCAAATGATCTAAAAAGAATTAAATAGAGGGTTTACTTAATTCTCTACTCTAATTAAGTCTTAGATAACATGCAAAGAATGGAGGGTACAATCAAATGCAAACCATCTTTGAAATCACTAACAACCATTGAATGGAATAAACTGGATAGATTAATTTATAAGTAAAGAATTCAATTACAAACCCATGATCACAAATGAATCACATCAATACCGTCATCATTGACATCCAAAACAACAAAATCTATCGGAACCTTATGCCCATGAACATTTAATTGCACATCTTCAATTATACCATCTGGAGTTGCAATTGAATTGTCGTCCATCTTCAAGGTAATGGATGTAGGCTTTAATGTGTCAATGTTTAGTTGCCTACATACTTGAATAGGTATCATGTTTATACTTGTCCCCATGTCCAACACTCCTTCTATAAGGTCTGAACTTCCGATGCTCACCTGAATGATGAAACTTCCGAGATCCTCTAACTTTAATGGTACAATCTCCTCCATGGGATCCTCACTAACTCCCATATTGCATTCTTTATCTATATGTTCGTTACTTTAATGGTACAATATCCTCCATGGGATCCTCACTAACTCCCATATTGCATTCTTTATCTATATGTTCGTTCTCTTAAACTCTTTACTGGCTTCAAATGACTCCAATACTTTTTCTTCTTCCATCGAATCTTCTTTGCTGTCTTGCACTACTTCCATAGTTTTAGCTTGTTCTTTCCTTTTCACAGACTTCCCCTTTTCTTACTTAAGAATGTAGTCTGCTATCAGGGTCATCTAAGTCTCCATTCTTTGAAGTGAGGCATCGAGACCATGCACTTTTTGATCATTCGAATTGATGTAGTTTTGGAGCTTTTGTTGGGTAGCACTCTGACTGCTGTTGAATTCTTGAGTGGATTTTTGGTGGCTTTGTAGCAGCTCATTCATCATATCTTCGAGGGATTTAGTCATTGTCGGAATTTGACTGGGTTGAATAATGAAGTTTGATGGAGGCTGGGGTTGAGCTCCTTGCCATTGATTGCTTGGTCCACATTGATTGTTGTACTTATTAAATCCTTGCCTTTGGCTTGGGTTTTTGTGTTAGAACCCCGTTCACCGGTTACGCAGTGGAACTAGGTTTTAAAATTTTTATACATATCATAATCTATATCTGGGACCAGTGAACTTGGGATCGTAATTATTTTTTGAAACTAATACATACAATATGTAAACACAGGAAATTGAAATCGATATAATTAGAAGAAGAAAATCTTACCAACGTTTGGAGGCTCATTCACTTTACGATATGGTCATGTGTGAACCAATCTTACCATTGTTTGGAGGCTCTTTCACTTTATGATGTGCTCCTGTCTGAACCACTCGATCTTCCTCGCTATCTCCCGGGATTAGTAACTGCGTATGGGCACGTCACGGTCTTAAGAACTTAAATAGAGGATGTAGAGAAAAGACTTGAAGAAACTCTTTCTTCAATTTCAGTACACAACACTTGCATAATATCAAACATATGCATCTCACGCATACGAAGCTAAATTCAATTAGTTGATGTGTGTATCAGTGTTTCTTTTTATCAACACATAAATCCAAATTGCATCTCATACAATCTTGACCTCACCCAGCAAAAACAAGTTTTTTTTATGTGCACCATGTGTTTGCATCATATGCAAACTCATATACATGTGTGTTGTGTTTCTCTTGATACATGCACAATGAATTTGTATCGAATGCAAATTGTAGTGAACGTTTTTTGTCTTTTTTTAAGACATATATATCATATATATATTTATTTATATTTTAATAAAACTAATTAATTTAAATCTTTTAAGATATCTCATATCTTTAAATATATTAATCAATTTGTTTTGAATTCAAACTCTTTAAATTCAAAATTCAAAATATCTAATTTAATAAAAATAAAATAATCAAATTAGTTTATCTTTAAGAAATTAAATATCAATCAACACCCTCCAACAAATGATTGTTTACACAATTAAATAATCTAATTATTTAATTTACATAATCATTAATATTCGTTAATTAAATAATATCATTATTCAATTAATTCCCAAATAAATACGCGTCACTTTCGTAGCACAATTAATTGGACAGTCCAATTAATTAACTGTGACCATTGTTACCTAAATCGATCGGGCTAGCAAGAGGACCTAATAGACCCACAATATTTTGAGCTCCAATAATCATCGGAATCATTAATTAAACTCTTTAATTAATATTCCTTGATTATTAACTCCGGTGTTATTCCACTAAAAACCCGAAGTTGTACTCTCTCAACTGTAGACGCTTTTACACAGACCGATACAACTCGGTGTCCATCGATATAGCTATTACATATGGTGTGATCCTCCACGGTAGTTCATAATTAGAATTGGGTCATAATATTCGTTATACCCCTATAATTACATATATCCTTTAAGTACTGTTGATTCTCTAATGGACAATAAATCCTATTTCCTTATGGAATTAGGAGAGCGCTCATATTGTCCAAGCCCCGAATCAACCATTGAGGGAACTACCATCTACTTCTCACAAAAAGGAGTGGATTCAAATATTGTGTACAAACCTTCCTAACCATAACATAAAGAGTATATTGATCAGGAAATGCATATGACCTTACCCATAGTATATCAAAGACCACGATCTAACCTGAAGAGGTCGATAAGACACTCAGGATTAAGATCACACACATATAGCCATCAGTAGTTGATATATATGAATCTCATCGGTAAACGGATTTTAGTGAGAGATTCATATAGATCATGGCCAAGTCCTATATGATCACATCATACAAGGTGCCTTCATTCCGATATCTCATATGAATGATTCAAGATAGAACCACCGTACATTACAGAATGGACCGCAACAAAAGATTAACCACAAATAAAGTACTCATCTTTATTTACTATCTATGGACTCTTTAGATTACATGTCTTTTACTGTATCCATCTGTATATGACATTCATATATACAGTTCGAGATTACATCCGGCAATCTTGGATGTTAAATATATGCATAAATTATAAAATAAACAACACAACAAGAATGAATTGAACTTTTCCTTTTATTTATTTTATAAATCCATTTACAAATTACATATTTAAGGCATAAACCCCAACAATCTCCCACTTGCACTAAAGCATGTGAGGCTATCTTGGTGACGATCACATCTCCTCTCTTCACTATCTCTCTAATGAGATGATACTTTCTCTCTATATGCTTCCCTCTCTTATGGCTTCTTAGTTCTTTGGAATTAGCCACAACATCGTTGTTATTACAATAAAGTGTGATGGGCTTATCTAGGTTTGGAACAACTTCCAGATCACTCAAGAACTTACGGAGCCAAACATCCTCTTTAGCAGCTTCACAAGCGGCTACATATTCGGCTTCCGTGGTGGAGTCAGCAATGCAAGATTGCTTGATACTTCTCTATACAATGGCTCTATAACCTAGGGTGAATACTGATCCATACGTGGAGTTTCTAGAATCCATGTCTGACTGAAAATCAGAATCTGTGTATCCTAACGGGATCAAATCTTGTCCGGAATACACTAGAATATAATTTCTTGTTCTCCGAAGATACTTGAGAATAGTCTTGACAGCAACCCAATGATCCAATCCTGGGTTGGACTGGTATCTGCTGACTACTCCCAATGCATAGTAGATATCCGGTATCGTGCATAACATAGCATACATGAGACTACCTACTGCCGATGCATAGGGTACACGTCTCATATCCTCAACTTCTTGAGGTGTCTTAGGACACTGTTTCTTAGACAAGTGAACTCTATGCCTGGAAGGTAAATTACCTTTCTTGGAGTTTTGCATCGAAAATAGTACAAGAATCTTTTTTTTTTTTGGTAAATAAATAGTATCATAGAAAGAAGGAAGGAATGTACAAATACAAGGGGCATACCCCAGGAAGAAAGGGACACAAAGCCCAGAAACAACGTTCAAACAACAAACTCTCTAATAAGAGCTAAACCAAAGGCTTTACAAAGAGCACTGAGCACAACACAAGCCCACAACACCTAGGGATAACTAGAGATGAGAGGCTATATGATGCCTAAAACAGTGCTATGAGTTTGTTTTATCCCTTATAAGTTGGATCCCTAGAACATAACTCGTCTCTCCCAAATCTTTCATTTGAAATTGGCTAGCCAGCCAGCCCTTACATTAGACAACACTCCCACATCATTCCCAATGAGTAGGATATCATCTACGTATAGGACCAAGAAAACTATTTTCTTGTCAATGATGCACTTGCAGACACAAGGCTCATCGACATTCTACTCGAAGCCATAGGTTTTGATCACATCATCAAACCTAATGTTCCACGATCTAGATGCTTGCTTAAGTCCAAAGATGGACCTTTACAATTTGCAAACCTTTTACACTTGATCTGGATACACGAATCCCTCTGGTTGCATCATATAAATGCTTTCATCAAGATTGCCATTCAAGAATGCAGTCTTGACATCCATTTGCCAAATTTCATAATCGAAATATGGAGCAATGGATAAGAGAGTCCTAATAGACTTAAACATGGCTACTGGCGAGAAGGTCTCTTCATAATCGACCCCCTCTTTCTGGGTATAACCTTTGGCCACTAGCCTTGCTTTGAAGGTCTCTACCTTTCCTTCTACAGATCTCTTTCTCTTGTAGAAATGTGATTAAAACAAAAACAAGTCTAACTAACTATAAATGCAACAAATAGTAAATGAATATGTATGATGAGGGGACTAAGGGATTGATGGATTCAACATGCAACAATGGGTAAGTATGAATTCTCATTAATGCTCATTAAACCAAAGTAACCAATCTAGTGGGTATAACATGGTTGTATATCCCTTACGAGTATTCAATCTAGAGGGTATAGTATTGATTACCCATAAGAGATTGCTCAATAAATACATATCTATCAAACAAGGACTAATCTCTTAATAAATTCACCAACCTATAGGGTACAGAGTTGGTGCTTAATCTCTCTCAAGCAACCAATCTAGAAGGTATAGCTTGGTCACTCAATTGAGATTAGATAAGGATAAAGATTAATAAGTTCAGATTTCACTAGAGGAGGGTACTCTAATTCAATCCTTCCACTCAAATGAGCTAAAGAGAATTAAATAGAGGGTATACTCAATTCTCTACTCTAATTACTTCTTAGATAACATGCAAGGAAAAGAGGGTACAATCAAATGTAAAATCATCTTTGAAATCACTAACAACCAATGAATGGAATAAACTTGATAGATTAATTGTTAAGTAAAGAATTCAATTACAAACCCAAGATCACAAATGAATCACATCAATCCCCTAGGGTGATCACGATACAGATTGCCAATTACGTGGTTCATTGCGTGCTCGTTGACACAGGCATCAACGTAGACATCCTTTTTAAAGATACCTTTAAGAAGCTGAATTTAAAGCATTGGTGCTACAATGGCTGTTCAACCCTGTGATATGGCTTCACTGGGGATTCAATCATACCGGTGGGTCAAAGATCCTTCCAGTGATCGTCAGAATCTCCCTCTCTAATAGAACATTATGACAGATTTTGTTGTGGTTGACACCCATCGGCCTATAACACAATACTAGGAAGACCTTTCCTGTCATCCTTGACGGGGTTCTTTTCCATCTATCACAACGTCCTGAAGTTTCTAGTGGGGGACAAGGTAGGGGAGGTGCGAGGTGGTCAGCAAGCAGCCATAAAATACTATGCAGTGTATGCCAATCCAACGCTTTAGCGAAATAGTTCGTGCAAGTAGCGACAGCCAAAGATATGGAAGCACCAGGGACAACATTGGAAGATGTATATCCCATTGACCAACCAAATGATGACCCCCTTATATTTGATGAAGAAGAACAGAGTAGAGAATAGGCTAGCGGGCACCCTTTTGACAGGTTAGAGGAGATTCCCATCAGGAGTGACAATGATGAGGACCAGCCAGTTGATCACAATTCGGCTTAGGTTGGAAAAGATCCAGATCCTTTAACCATTCATGGAGGACCAATGACAAGAGCTAAAGCTAAAAGGATGAAAGAAGCCTTAACTTGTTTAATGGGAAGCATTTGGAAGGAGCAAGCTAGTCAAGATTTGGTCAAGGTTCTAAGGATGCAAGAAGAGTATAAAATGGTTAACATGTTTCAAACAAGTCCAAATCCCGAAGACAAGAGTCCAGCCTTGTTAGAATGAAGTATTCTAGCCTATCTTGAAGAATAAAAGGCCATTCGGCCATGTTGGGTTTTGTAAGCCTATTTTATAATTAGTTTGGGTTTAATTATGTTGGGTTTTGTGAGCATATTTTCTTATTAGTTTGGGTTTAATTGTGTTGGGTTTTGTGGGCTTATTTTATGAATAGTTTGGATTTTTGTGTTGGGTGAGTTCATGTGTTCTTAGATTAGGAATAAGGTGTTACAAAGGCTGAATACTTTATGGCCATTATTCATGGTCTAAATGTCATTTAGTGGGAGGTTACACATTTAATGGGCAGTTATATTTGTGTTGTATTGTCCTTGGCCTTTGTTCTATATAAACAAGGCTGCTTTTTCTATGTAAGGGCAGAGATTTGAGTATTATAAACTTATTTGAGCACTTTGTGAGTGTTTTGTTTTTAAGTTCTTGCATGAACTTTGGAACTTATCAAGCTTATTCGGCTTGTGGCGTTCAACAACCTCAAAATCTTTGTTTTGCCTTTAAACTTATCAAACTTCATAGTTTGTGGCGTTTTGGGGAAATCAAAGTGCTATTCTAATTAGCTTTTATCATCATTTTATTGATAAAGTGATTAGAATAGTTTCTCTTACTTCAATCTTGAACGATCGGGTTTGTTTTCAATTAGTTGGAGGGTGTTAAATTGCATTCCATATGTATCATAGCTCTTTAGCTATTGGGGTGTATGGTTGCTAAGTTAATGATTTCCATCATTTTGGTATCAAAGCCGTGTCCCAGACTCGGCCGAGACATAGCTGAACCAAGCCAGGAGTTGGTGGGCCCCAAGTAGCTCGCGATGAGTCCGTGATGTTAGCTCTCGAGGCAGGAGATGCTCCTGATCTTCGCATAGGACGTGTGCTCCGGCGCGGTGGAGAGGAGTAACCTCGATGGAGTGGTGCCCCTAACATTGACGGATGGATGATCGCTTGAGGGGAGGTCCGGACCGTGAAGATAATGATGGTCCTTTGTTCGAGGGGAGGATTGTTGGGTGTGCAACCAAAGTCCCACATTGGTTAGACATGGGGATGATCTTGGGTATATAAGTATGGAAATAATCTCCATTGGAATGAGGCCTTTTTGGTAGAGACCCAAGAGCAAATCCGTGCGGGCTTGGCCCAAAGCGGACAATATCATACCAATGTGGAGAATGTGGGTTCTGTACTTCTAACAAGTGGTATCAGAGCTTGGCTCAAGTTTGAGGTTTGCATATCCATTTATTTGTTGTTCTTTTAGTTTTTTTTTTCTCACTTTCTTTTCTTCTTCATCTTATAGCACCATATCTATAATTCATCTTATTTGTTGTGCTTCTTGAGGTTATTATCATCATTCTTCTTTGTTTTCCGCAGAAAAAAAAGGGAAAAAAAAAGACAAAAAAAAAAGTATTGTTGATTCAAGGAATTCTTACAAAATTCCAAAAAAATCTTTCTTTGTTCATATCGTTCTTGTTTCGGTTTGGGAAATATTTAAATATTGTCTTCTTAACCAAAACAAACAGAATTCTATTTGGGAGAGAAATTGATATTTCAATTCTAATCTTTGTTTACTTTAAGTGGCCTACCTTTTGTTTGTTTTTTTTAGACCTACCCAATTTCACTCTGTTGAATTTGCCATAATCTGAATTGTTTGTTTAAAAGGACCTTAGTTAATCTAAGAACCCAAAGAACAAAACAAGAGAGGTAAAAGGCAAGAGTGGTGAGATTAGTATCGAGAAAAGCCAAATAATTGTGTGAAACACAATTGGTGTGAATCAATTCTTTGAGAGAAACACGTGAGGGAGTGATTGTGAGGCTGTTCTAACTTTTTTTTTTTAGGTTTTAAACATGTCTAACAAAGATAAAGAAGTGAGTTCTTCCTCAAATGATCAAGTGATTCAAGCAATGCAGCAACAATTTGAACGTATGTTCAAAGTGATGGGAGATGTAGGAGATCGTCTAGAAAGACATGATGAAGCAATTACCAGATTGCAAAGAGAACCACGACGTGGAAGACAACCAGCATTTGTCAATGATGTATATGATGGTGGAGAAGACACGGATGATGGCCAAGCTACCATCATTGTTCTAGACGTCAATCCTAGAAGACAAGCTAGGAGAGGACGTTTTGATGGTGTGGACCGAAACATAGGCAGCATCAAAATGAAAATTTCTCCTTTTCAAAGGAAGAACAATCCGGATGCCTATTTGGAATGGGAACGAAAAGTGGAGCTGATATTTGAATGTCATAATTACTCCGAAGAGAAAAAGGTAAAACTAGCTGCTGTTGAATTTTGTGATTATGCTATTGTTTGGTGGGATCAATTGTGTAAAGACAGGCGTAGAAATGGTGAAAGACCCGTAGAGACTTGGTTGGAGATGAAACAAATCATGAGGAGGAGATTTGTCCGTAGCCATTACTATAGGGATTTGCATCAACAGTTACAAACTTTGACACAAGGTTTGATGAGAATCAAGAAGCATCACCAAAGGAACTATTGCATATTCCAATTGGGCCAATTAAAAGGAAGCAAGAGGATCAAAGAAGTATTAAATGATGGGCTGATTCCGAGTTGCTAAAGTCCAAATTCTGCCCACATGAAGACCAAATCCGGGCTGAACTTCGTGGACCTCTATAGAGAGCATCTGAAGTCAGATCGTCTATTATAATATGTTTTCGGAAAGCCCAAGACAAGATCTACAGATGATATGAAGAACCTGTCCTCCAAAACAGATCACAAAAAGTCCAAATTTGGTCATCTATCTTATTGCGCGAAGACTTGAGTTGAGGAGTCCGAATTTCAACATATTTCCTATATTTTGGACGACGTATGGTTGGAGGAGAATTCAATTTCAGCATATTGCCAATTTCAGTATATTCCTTATTTTATTTATTTCCCCAAATAAAGAGTTGATTTGTTTTCCAAATAAATGGTTGATTTGTTTCCCAAAATCAGCTTTCCAAATAAGGAACAAATCAACTAGTTGCTAGTTTGGTATTTATTTATTTTTCTAAAGTTGTTTGCATTTATTTTCCTGATTGTAAGGCATTAATTGCCTAATATTTATTCCCTTTTAGGTCTTAGATATTTTTAGTATAAAAGGGACCAATTGATGTAATTTGAGAATAGATTTTGGAATTGAAATAAATTTGAGAGAATTTTCTCTTTGGTTCTTCATAGAACTATGAACTTATCAAGGTTCTACCTTGTGGCGTTCAAACCTTGACTTATCACTCACCTTCTTTCTTATTCTTGAGTGTGGCGTCTACAACTTTCTTGATACCGTTGGTTCTTACCTCTTTATAGGTAACGGGTCGCGGTCCGATAATATTCTTGTTTAAAAACTTGATTAGAAAACGATCCTTCGTTACCATATATTGGTTCCGGGTCTCACTGCTCTTGGTGAGGTTCATATCAGTTGGTATCAGAGCTTAGACTTCTAAATCAGGTTTAATCTATCCTTGTTCTATCTCTTCTCTGTATTCATTTGTTTCAACAAAAAAAAAAAAAGTACCAAAAGCTTGCTTGTGTCCACTTGATTAAGGTCGGTAAAAAAAAAAATACGTTTGATCAAATTTGGTACCAAAAAAAAAAAAAAGTACCAAAAGCTTGCTTGTGTCCACTTGATCAAGGTCGGTAAAAAAAAAAAAACGATTTTTTTTTTGGGTCGTGTAGTTGAACCTATATCAACTATTTCTATTCATTATCTTGATTTCGTGCATTGATATTAAAAAAAAAAAAATTAATAGCTAAAGAATTTCGTCTTCATTATTCTTGTCCTTTTGCTTAGTTACTTCTATTTTTCTTGCACTTCTTGTGAGTGTCCGTATAAGTCAAAAACTAAAGGGAAGAACTGAAAGAGTTAACAAAGAGTGGAAAAAGGCAAGAGTGTGTGAGCTCATCAAAGGCTAAAAGCCAAAGAATTGAGTGAAAACACGAGTGTGAGTGCCACCATCTTTGAGAGTAAACACGTGAGGGAGTGTTTGTGAGGCTTGCTAATTTATTTTGCTTTGCAGGTTTCAAATATGTCACATGATAAAAGTAGAGACTTATCTGATGATGCACCAGAAACGATAGATCTCAAGTTTTTGTATAAAGCCATACAAAAAAACATGGACCGAATGGAGATTAAGATTGGTGAGGTGCATGATAGGATAGATAAGGTGGAGTCTAATTCACAAAGGGTGCAACCAATTAGGGTTCCTAAGGTGGAACGAAGAGAAAGAAACCCACCTAGGAATGTCTACGAAGATGATTATGGGATTGACCTAGAGGAGGATGATCGCATGTCTAATGTGGGCGCAAACAGATTTCAACTTGGAATGGGAGGTAGAGGAGTTAGGAATGGGAATAGAGGAGATAGGTATGGAGAGGTTTGGGTGGCAAGAAGGGCTCTTAGTGCTCAAGCCAAGGAAGATGATGAGGTACAACGTGACAATATTTTTCACACTCGCTGCCATGTTAATGATAAGGTATGTAGCATGATTATTGATGGAGTGAGTTTTACTAATGTGGCTAGCACTATTTTTGTGGAGCAACTGAATTTGGCCACTTTGAAGCACCCAAAACCTTATAAGCTACAATATGATAGTGGGGAAATCAAGGTGACTAAACAGGTGTTGGTGTCGTTTTCGATTGGAAAATACAAAGATGAAGTCCTTTGTGATGTGGTACCAATGAATGCGAGTCATATCCTTTTAGGGAGACCATGGCAATTTGATAGGCATGTGACGTATGATGGGTATACCAATAGATACTCCTTTGTACTAAATAAAAAGTCAATCACTCTTGTACCTTTAACCCCAAAACAAGTGTATGAAGATCAAGTTTTAAGAAAAGAGAGAGATGCCAAAAAAAAGAGTGAGAGTGAGAGTTCAAAAGAAATAGAGATAAAAGAAAAAGAGTCAGAAATAGCAAAAAAAGAAAAAAAAGATGAAAATGAAAAAGAGGCTGATGAGAAAAAAAGAGAGAGAAAACCAATGAGTTTTTATACAAGAGAGAGAGAGATTAAAAAGGCTTTGTTTTCAAATCAGCCAATGATTGCACTTTTGTACAAAGAGGCATGTTTTAGTACTAATGGAATTAACCCTTCATTGCCTAGTGTTGTTGCTTCTAATTTGCAAGGCTTTGATGAAATGTCGCAGGCTATCAACAACATTATGGTGAAGATTCGAGGACGAATCCTTTTGAAGAGAGGGGGAATGATGAGAATCAAGAAGCATCACCAAAGGAACTATTGCATATTCCAATTGGGCCAATTAAAAGGAAGCAAGAGGATCAAAGAAGTATTAAATGATGGGCTGATTCCGAGTTGCTAAAGTCCAAATTCTGCCCACATGAAGACCAAATCCGGGCTGAACTTCGTGGACCTCTATAGAGAGCATCTGAAGTCAGATCGTCTATTATAATATGTTTTCGGAAAGCCCAAGACAAGATCTACAGATGATATGAAGAACCTGTCCTCCAAAACAGATCACAAAAAGTCCAAATTTGGTCATCTATCTTATTGCGCGAAGACTTGAGTTGAGGAGTCCGAATTTCAACATATTTCCTATATTTTGGACGACGTATGGTTGGAGGAGAATTCAATTTCAGCATATTGCCAATTTCAGTATATTCCTTATTTTATTTATTTCCCCAAATAAAGAGTTGATTTGTTTTCCAAATAAATGGTTGATTTGTTTCCCAAAATCAGCTTTCCAAATAAGGAACAAATCAACTAGTTGCTAGTTTGGTATTTATTTATTTTTCTAAAGTTGTTTGCATTTATTTTCCTGATTGTAAGGCATTAATTGCCTAATATTTATTCCCTTTTAGGTCTTAGATATTTTTAGTATAAAAGGGACCAATTGATGTAATTTGAGAATAGATTTTGGAATTGAAATAAATTTGAGAGAATTTTCTCTTTGGTTCTTCATAGAACTATGAACTTATCAAGGTTCTACCTTGTGGCGTTCAAACCTTGACTTATCACTCACCTTCTTTCTTATTCTTGAGTGTGGCGTCTACAACTTTCTTGATACCGTTGGTTCTTACCTCTTTATAGGTAACGGGTCGCGGTCCGATAATATTCTTGTTTAAAAACTTGATTAGAAAACGATCCTTCGTTACCATATATTGGTTCCGGGTCTCACTGCTCTTGGTGAGGTTCATATCAGTTGGTATCAGAGCTTAGACTTCTAAATCAGGTTTAATCTATCCTTGTTCTATCTCTTCTCTGTATTCATTTGTTTCAACAAAAAAAAAAAAAAGTACCAAAAGCTTGCTTGTGTCCACTTGATTAAGGTCGGTAAAAAAAAAAATACGTTTGATCAAATTTGGTACCAAAAAAAAAAAAAAAAAGTACCAAAAGCTTGCTTGTGTCCACTTGATCAAGGTCGGTAAAAAAAAAAAACGATTTTTTTTTTGGGTCGTGTAGTTGAACCTATATCAACTATTTCTATTCATTATCTTGATTTCGTGCATTGATATTAAAAAAAAAAAAAAATAATAGCTAAAGAATTTCGTCTTCATTATTCTTGTCCTTTTGCTTAGTTACTTCTATTTTTCTTGCACTTCTTGTGAGTGTCCGTATAAGTCAAAAACTAAAGGGAAGAACTGAAAGAGTTAACAAAGAGTGGAAAAAGGCAAGAGTGTGTGAGCTCATCAAAGGCTAAAAGCCAAAGAATTGAGTGAAAACACGAGTGTGAGTGCCACCATCTTTGAGAGTAAACACGTGAGGGAGTGTTTGTGAGGCTTACTAATTTATTTTGCTTTGCAGGTTTCAAATATGTCACGTGATAAAAGTAGAGACTTATCTGATGATGCACCAGAAACGATAGATCTCAAGTTTTTGTATAAAGCCATACAAAAAAACATGGACCGAATGGAGATTAAGATTGGTGAGGTGCATGATAGGATAGATAAGGTGGAGTCTAATTCACAAAGGGTGCAACCAATTAGGGTTCCTAAGGTGGAACGAAGAGAAAGAAACCCACCTAGGAATGTCTACGAAGATGATTATGGGATTGACCTAGAGGAGGATGATCGCATGTCTAATGTGGGCGCAAACAGATTTCAACTTGGAATGGGAGGTAGAGGAGTTAGGAATGGGAATAGAGGAGATAGGTATGGAGAGGTTTGGGTGGCAAGAAGGGCTCTTAGTGCTCAAGCCAAGGAAGATGATGAGGTACAACGTGACAATATTTTTCACACTCGCTGCCATGTTAATGATAAGGTATGTAGCATGATTATTGATGGAGTGAGTTTTACTAATGTGGCTAGCACTATTTTTGTGGAGCAACTGAATTTGGCCACTTTGAAGCACCCAAAACCTTATAAGCTACAATATGATAGTGGGGAAATCAAGGTGACTAAACAGGTGTTGGTGTCGTTTTCGATTGGAAAATACAAAGATGAAGTCCTTTGTGATGTGGTACCAATGAATGCGAGTCATATCCTTTTAGGGAGACCATGGCAATTTGATAGGCATGTGACGTATGATGGGTATACCAATAGATACTCCTTTGTACTAAATAAAAAGTCAATCACTCTTGTACCTTTAACCCCAAAACAAGTGTATGAAGATCAAGTTTTAAGAAAAGAGAGAGATGCCAAAAAAAAGAGTGAGAGTGAGAGTTCAAAAGAAATAGAGATAAAAGAAAAAGAGTCAGAAATAGCAAAAAAAGAAAAAAAAGATGAAAATGAAAAAGAGGCTGATGAGAAAAAAAGAGAGAGAAAACCAATGAGTTTTTATACAAGAGAGAGAGAGATTAAAAAGGCTTTGTTTTCAAATCAGCCAATGATTGCACTTTTGTACAAAGAGGCATGTTTTAGTACTAATGGAATTAACCCTTCATTGCCTAGTGTTGTTGCTTCTAATTTGCAAGGCTTTGATGAAATGTCGCAGGCTATCAACAACATTATGGTGAAGATTCGAGGACGAATCCTTTTGAAGAGAGGGGGAATGATGAGAATCAAGAAGCATCACCAAAGGAACTATTGCATATTCCAATTGGGCCAATTAAAAGGAAGCAAGAGGATCAAAGAAGTATTAAATGATGGGCTGATTCCGAGTTGCTAAAGTCCAAATTCTGCCCACATGAAGACCAAATCCGGGCTGAACTTCGTGGACCTCTATAGAGAGCATCTGAAGTCAGATCGTCTATTATAATATGTTTTCGGAAAGCCCAAGACAAGATCTACAGATGATATGAAGAACCTGTCCTCCAAAACAGATCACAAAAAGTCCAAATTTGGTCATCTATCTTATTGCGCGAAGACTTGAGTTGAGGAGTCCGAATTTCAACATATTTCCTATATTTTGGACGACGTATGGTTGGAGGAGAATTCAATTTCAGCATATTGCCAATTTCAGTATATTCCTTATTTTATTTATTTCCCCAAATAAAGAGTTGATTTGTTTTCCAAATAAATGGTTGATTTGTTTCCCAAAATCAGCTTTCCAAATAAGGAACAAATCAACTAGTTGCTAGTTTGGTATTTATTTATTTTTCTAAAGTTGTTTGCATTTATTTTCCTGATTGTAAGGCATTAATTGCCTAATATTTATTCCCTTTTAGGTCTTAGATATTTTTAGTATAAAAGGGACCAATTGATGTAATTTGAGAATAGATTTTGGAATTGAAATAAATTTGAGAGAATTTTCTCTTTGGTTCTTCATAGAACTATGAACTTATCAAGGTTCTACCTTGTGGCGTTCAAACCTTGACTTATCACTCACCTTCTTTCTTATTCTTGAGTGTGGCGTCTACAACTTTCTTGATACCGTTGGTTCTTACCTCTTTATAGGTAACGGGTCGCGGTCCGATAATATTCTTGTTTAAAAACTTGATTAGAAAACGATCCTTCGTTACCATATATTGGTTCCGGGTCTCACTGCTCTTGGTGAGGTTCATATCAAGGTTCCATGAGTGCAGAAGAATATCACAAAGAAATGGAGATAGCCATGATAAGGGCTAATGTGGAGGAGGACCGTGAGGCCACCAGTGCTCGGTTTTTAAATGGGTTAAACAAGAACATTGCTGATCTTGTGGAGTTACAACATTATGTGGAGATTGAGGACATGGTGGGTGTGGCCATGAAGATTGAAAGGCAACTCAAAAGAAAAGGCATCAGGTATGATTCAAAACCTTATTCAGGTTCTTCTTATTCTTGGAAACCGAATTGGGGTAAAAAGGATGATAAACCCATTGTTAAGCCTAAAATTGATGAAACTAAAAGCAAAAATGAAATAGGCAGCAAGGGTAGAGGTGAGAATCAACCTAATCAAACTAGAGGAATTAAGTGTTTTAAGTGCCTTGGACATGGTGATGTGGCACGTGAATGTCCTAATAAAAGGGTAATGATCATGAGGGATGGGACAGTTGAATCTGAAAGTGAGATAGAGGACGAAGATGACATGCCACATTTAGAATATGCTAGTGATGTAGAGTATGCTAGTGGAGAAAATTTGGTTGTACAACGCACACTTAGTTTGCAAAGTAAAAATAATGAACATGGTGAGCGACGTGAAAATTTGTTTCATACTCATTGTTTGATTGCTAACAAGTTGTGTAATGTGATTGTGGATAGTGGAAGTTGTACAAATGTGGCAAGTACCTTGCTTGTGGAGAAACTGAAATTACCTACTATTAAACATCCAAAACCATACAAGTTACAATGGTTGAATGATATTGGTGTTGTGAAGGTAAATCGGCAAGTGTTAATTTCTTTTTCAATTGGTAGATATAAGGATGATGTTTGGTGTGATGTGGTACCTATATATGCTGGTCACATGTTATTGGGGAGACCATGGCAATATGATCGAAGGGTAATGCATGATGGGTTTAAGAACCGTTATTCTTTGATCATGGAGGGACAGAAATACCAACTTGGACCTTTGCCTCCGAAAATAATTTTTGAAGACCAAATGCGTATAAAACAGCAATATGAAGAGCTTGAATCTTCATTAGCTGAAACTTTGGGAAGGGAGCAAGAAAGAGAGAAAAAAAAAGGTGAGTTGAGTGGTAAAAATGAGAGCAATGGGAAACACAAGGGGAGAGAAAACAAGGAAGGCTTGAGTGAAAGAAAAATGAGTGTTTATGCAAAAATGTGTGATGTGAAGAAATCATTAACCATGAGGCAGCCCTTACTTGTACTTATGTACAAGGATGTTTTAATTGTTTCTAACAATATTAACAAAGAGTTTGCCTAGTGTTATTGTTGATCTTTTGCAGAAAAATGAGGATCTCTTTCCTGAAGATGTTCCTATTTGCTTGCCACCAATTAGAGGAATTGAACATCAAATTGATTTCATTTCGGGTGCAAGCATACCAAATAGGCTAGCATATAGATGCAACCCCGAAGAGACCAAGGAAGTCCAAAAGCAAGTAAGTGAGCTTATGGAAAAGGGATATGTACGTGAAAGCATGAGTCCTTGTGCGGTTCCTGTTTTGTTGGTACCTAAAAAGGATGGTTCTTGGAGAATGTGTGTTGATTGTCGAGCCATCAACAAAATCATGGTAAAGTATAGACATCCTATCCCTAGGTTAGATGATATGTTGGATGAATTGCATGGTTCTTGTGTGTTTTCAAAGATTGATTTGAAATCTGGATATCATCAAATAAGAATGCATGAGGGTGATGAATGGAAAACCGCTTTCAAAACTAAACATGGTCTATATGAATGGTTAGTAATGCCATTTGGCCTAACTAACGTGCCTAGTACTTTTATGAGATTGATGAACCATGTTTTGCGTGCATACATTGGAAAGTTTCTAGTAGTTTATTTTGATGATATACTTGTGTATAGCAAAAATTTAGACGAGCATGTAACACATTTAAATGCTGTTTTTGATGTGCTTAGGAAAGAAAAGTTATATGCTAATCTAAAGAAATGCATTTTTTGCACTAATGAACTTACTTTTCTTGGTTATGTTATTAATGATAAATGAATACATGTTGATCAAGAAAAAGTGAAAGTAATTAGGGAGTGGCCGAAACCCACTTGTGTTAGTAATGTAAGGAGTTTTCATGGTCTTGCTAGCTTTTATAGGGGATTCATTAAGGATTTTTCTACCATTGCTGCACCATTAACTGAATGCATAAAAAAGAATGTGGGATTTAGCTGGGGTAAAGAACAAGATGATGCTTTTAACTTGCTTAAACACAAACTTAGTTCAGCACCTTTGCTTGCTTTGCCTAACTTTGCTAAAACTTTTGAGATTGAGTATGATGCAAGTGGAATAGGTATTAGAGGAGTCTTAATGCAAAAGGGCAAACCCATTGCATTCTTTAGTGAGAAGCTAAGTGGAGCAAGTCTTAACTACCCGACGTATGATAAGGAGTTTTATGCCTTGGTGAGAGTGTTAGAGACATGGCAGCACTATCTTTGGTACAAGGAATTCATTATACACACCGATCATGAGTCCTTGAAATATCTCAAAGGACAAGGAAAGCTAAGCCGTAGGCATGCAAAATGGGTGGAGTTTATTGAATCCTTTCCATACATCATCAAGTACAAACAAGGTAAGGAGAATGTGGTTGCCGATGCTCTTTCTAGAAGGTATGCTCTAATTTCTAAACTTGATGCAAAATTATTGGGTTTTGAGTACATTAAAGACTTATACAATTCTGACTTTGATTTTGCTAATGTTTATGGGGCATGTGAGCAAGGGGGTTTTGACAAGTTCTTTAGGCATGATGGTTTTCTTTTCAAAGAAAACAAGCTGTATGTTCCTAGATGTTCAATGAGAGAATTGCTTGTGAGAGAGGCACATAGTGGCAGGTTAATGGGGCATTTTAGAGTTAAAAAGACTTTGGGAGTGTTAAATGATCATTTCTTTTGGCCACACATGAAAAGAGACGTTGAGAGAATATGTGAGAGATGCATTACTTGCAAATGAGCTAAATCTAAAGTAATGCCTCATGGGTTGTATACTCCTCTTCCTATACCTAGTGAGCCTTGGGTTGATATATCAATGGACTTTATCTTGGGATTACCGAGGTCAAAAGGTGGGAGAGATTCTATTTTTGTTGTTGTTGATAGGTTCAGTAAGATGGCACATTTCATTCCTTGCCACAAAATAGATGATGCGACTTTTATTGCGGGGCTGTTCTTCAGAGAAATTGTGAGGTTACACGGAATTCCAAGGACAATTGTGTGTGAAAGAGATGTGAAGTTCCTTAGCCACTTTTGGAAAACGCTTTGGAGAAAGTTGGGTACAAAGCTGCTGTATTCAACCATTTGTCATCCACAAACAGATGGACAAACAGAGGTGGTAAACAAAACTTTATCAATGCTTTTGAGGACCATAATTCAAAGGAATTTGAAGAATTGGGAGGAATGCTTGCCACATGTGGAGTTTGCTTATAATCGAAGTGTGCATGCTTCAACAAACCATTCACCATTTGAAGTTGTGTACGGGTTCAATCCATTATCTCCTATGGATTTACTGATGAGAACAAGGTAGCTGCATCAAATGATCCATTGCATGTTCCGGTTGGGCCAATAACAAGGGCAAGAGCTAAGAGATTCAAAGAAGCACTAAATGGCCTAATTCAAGACACTTGGGCTGATTTTGAATTGTTGAAGTCCAAGATAAGCCCACATGAAGACCAAGGCATAATTAATGTCATCAAGGCAATTGATTGGGCCGAATAAGGAAGACTTGGGTGTGTGGCACAAGCTAGGAGAAGAGTCAACTTTGGCTGATTTATTCCCTTTTAATTTCCAAAGAATAATAGTTGATTTGTTTCCCAAATTAAGGGGCTAATTTGTTTCCAGATTTAGCTTTCCAATTAGGGAGCAAGTCAATAGTTTCTCAAATTAGTTTTCTTCTGATTATAAGGCCTTAATTGCTGAATTATCTTGTTTCCTTTTAGGATGGCTTATTGCCTTTCTTTTCGTTTAGGGTTTTAGTATATAAAGGAACGAATTGGATGTAATTGGACAGACTTGAATTGAATAAAAATTGTGAGAGTTCATCTCTTTTTGGTTCTGAAAACTTGACTTATCACTCACCTCTTCTTCTTGTTCTTGAGTGTGGCGTCTTCAACTTCTTGATACCGTTGGTTCTTACCTCTTTATAGGTAACGGGTCGCGGTCCGATAACGTTCTTGTTTATAAACATGGTTAGAAAACGATCCTTCGTTACCAAAAATTGGTTCCGGGTCTCACTGCTCTTGGTGAGGTTCATATCAATTGGTATCAGAGCTTAGGCTTCTAAATCAGGTTTAATCTATCCTTGTTCTTTCTCTTCTCTGTATTCATTTGTTTCAACAAAAAAAAAAAGTTTGATCAAACCAGGTACCAAAAAAAAAAAAAAAAAAAAAAAAACAAAACAATTTTTTTTTGGGTCGTGTAGTTGAACCTATATCAACTATTTCTATTCATTATCTTGATTTCGTGCATTGATATTCAAAAAAAAAAAATTAATAGCTAAAGAATTTCGTCTTCATTATTCTTGTCCTTTTGCTCAGTTACTTCTATTTTTCTTGCACTTCTTGTGAGTGTCCGTATAAGTCAAAAACTAAAGGGAAGAACTGAAAGAGTTAACAAAGAGTGGAAAAAGGCAAGAGTGTGTGAGCTCATCAAAGGGTAAAAGCCAAAGAATTGAGTGAAAACACGAGTGTGAGTGCCACCATCTTTGAGAGTAAACACGTGAGGGAGTGTTTGTGAGGCTCACTAATTTCTTTTGCTTTGCAGGTTTCAAATATGTCACGCGATAAAAGTAGAGACTTATCTGATGATGCACCAGAAACGATAGATCTTAATTTTTTGTATAAAGCCATACAAAAAAACATGGAGCGGATGGAGATTTTGGAATTGAAATAAATTTATAGAGAATTTTTCTCTTTGGTTCTTCATAAAACTATGAACTTATCAAGGTTCTACCTTGTGGTGTTCAAACCTTGACTTATCACTCACTTTCTTTCTTATTCTTGAGTGTGGCGTCTACAACCTTCTTGATACCGTTGGTTCTTATCTCCATATAGATAATGGGTCGCGGTCCTTTTTATTTTCTTTGTTTATAAACTTGAATTAGAAAACGATCCTTCGTTACCATATATTGGTTCCGGGTCTCACTGCTCTTGGTGAGGTTCATATCAGTTGGTATCAAAGCTTAGGCTTCTAAATCAGGTTTAATCTATCCTTGTTCTATCTCTTCTCTGTATTCATTTGTTTCAACAAAAAAAAAAGTACCAAAAGCTTGCTTGTGTCCACTTGATTAAGGTCGGTAGAAAAAAAAAAAAAAAAAAAAAAAAGATCTTGAAAAAAAAATACATTTTTTTATGTTGTGTAGTTGAATTTATTTCAATTTTTTTTCTATTCCGTGTGTTGATATTAAAAAAAAGGCAAGAGAGTGTGAGCACATCAGAGGGTAAAAGCCAAAAGAATTGAGTAAAACACGAGTGAGTGCCACAATATTTGAGAGTAAACACGTGAGGGAGTGTTGTGAGGCTTATTATTTTCTTTTTACAGGTTTCAAATATGTCACGTGATAAAAGTAGAGACTTATCTGATGATGCACCAGAAACAATAGATCTCAAGTTTTTGTATAAAGCCATACAAAAAAACATGGACCGAATGGAGATTAAGATTGGTGAGGTGCATGATAGGATAGATAAGGTGGAGTCTAATTCACAAAGGGTGCAACCAATTAGGGTTCCTAAGGTGGAACGAAGAGAAAGAAACCCACCTAGGAATGACTATGAAGATGATTATGGGATTGACCTAGAGGAGGATGATCACATTTCTAATGTGGGCGCAAACAGATTTCAACTTGGAATGGGAGGTAGAGGAGTTAGGAATGGGAATAGAGGAGATAGGTATGGAGAGCTTTGGGTGGCAAGAAGGGCTCTTAGTGCTCAAGCCAAGGAAGATGATGAGGTACAATGTGTCAATATTTTTCACACTCGCTGCCATGTTAATGATAACGTATGTAGCATGATTATTGATGGAGGGAGTTTTACTAATGTGGCTAGCACTATTTTTGTGGAGCAACTGAATTTGGCCACTTTGAAGCACCCAAAACCTTATAAGCTACAATATGATAGTGGGGAAATCAAGGTGACTAAACAGGTGTTGGTGTCGTTTTCGATTGGAAAATACAAAGATGAAGTCCTTTGTGATGTGGTGAGGTGCATGATAGGATAGATAAGGTGGAGTCTAGTTCACAAAGGGTGCAACAAATTAGGGTTCCTAATGTGGAACGAAGAGAAAGAAACCCACCTAGAGACGATTATGATGATGATTATGGGAATGACCTAGAGGAGGGTGATCGCATGTCCAATGTGGGTACAGGTAGATTGAGGCGTGAAATGGGAGGTAGAGGAGTTAGGTATGGGAATAGAGAAGATAGGTATGGGTATAGGGGAGATAGGTATGGAGAGAGGGCTGATAAAAATTTGGGTAGTATAAAGGTGAAAATCCCAACGTTCCAAGGTAAAACTGATCCCGAAGCTTATTTAGAGTGGGAGAAAAGAATAGAATTGGTATTTGACTGCCATGACTATTCTGAATTAAAGAAGGTAAAGTTGGTTGCCATAGAATTTACTGATTATGCTATCGTTTGGTGGGATCAATTGATTGTGAGTGGAAGACGACATGGAGAAAGACCTATTGAGACTTGGGAGGAGATGAAAGCTGTCATGAGGAAGCGTTTCATTCCGAGTCACTATTATAGGGGTTTGTTTCAAAAATTACAAACCCTTACTCAAGGGTCTAAGTGTGTTGAAGATTACTACAAGGAGATGGAGATAGCCATGATTCGAGCTGATGTAGAGGAAGACCGAGAGGCTACTATGGCTAGGTTTTTAAATGGACTAAACCGAGACATAGCAAATGTGGTAGAGTTGCAACATTATGTTGAATTGAGTGACATGGTACACATGGCAATTAAGGTGGAACAACAGTTGAAGAGAAAGAGTTCAACACGGGTTGGGCAAAATTCGGGTTCTTCATCATCATGGAAATCGAATTGGAGCAAGAGGGATGACCAACCTAGTTTCAAGGCCAAGGCCGAACCTTCCAGAGATCATAAAGTCGGAGGCACATTAAAACAAGGTACATCAGATTCTCAACCTTCTAGAAATCGTGACATTAAGTGCTTTAAGTGTCTGGGAGCAGGTCATATTGCATCTCAATGCCCAAACAAGAGAGTAATGGTTTTGAAGGATGATGGTGAGATCGAATCTGAAGGTGAATCTGATGATGAGTCCATGCCACCTTTGGAGGATGCAAGTGATATTGAATATCCGGTGGACGGAGAGCTTTTGGTGGCGAGAAGAGCTCTTAGTGCTCAAGCCAAGGAAGATGATGAGGTACAACGTG
Source organism: Dipteronia dyeriana (assembly GCA_032871835.1). Classification (NCBI taxonomy): domain Eukaryota; kingdom Viridiplantae; phylum Streptophyta; class Magnoliopsida; order Sapindales; family Sapindaceae; genus Dipteronia; species Dipteronia dyeriana. The sequence goes on from CM065303.1 coordinate 13,103,510, forward strand.
ACAACATTTTTCATACCCGCTGCCATGTTAATGATAAGGTATGTAGCATGATCATTGATGGGGGGAGTTGTACTAATGTGGCTAGCACTAATTTTGTGGAGAAATTGAATTTAACCACTTTGAGGCATCCAAAACCATATAAGCTACAGTGGTTAAATGATAGTGGGGAAATCAAGGTGACTAAACAAGTGTTGGTGACGTTTTCAATTGGAAAGTACAAAGATGAAGTCCTTTGTGATGTGGTACCAATGAATGCGGGCCATATCCTTTTGGGAAGACCATGGCAGTTCGATAGGCATGTGACCCATGATGGGTATACCAATAGATACTCCTTTGTACTCAATAAAAAATCAATCACTCTTGTACCTTTAACCCCAAAACAAGTGTATGAAGATCAAGTAAGGTTAAGAAAAGAGAGAGATGTAAAAAAAGAGAGTGAGAGTGAGAGTTCAAAAGAAAGAGAGAGAAAAGAAAAAGATTCTGAAATAACAAAAAAAGAAAAAAAAGAAAAAGTGGTTGTTGAGAAAAAGAGAGAGAGAAAACAAGTAAGCTTTTATGCAAGGGAGAGTGAGGTCAAAAAGGCTCTATTTTCAAATCAGCCAATGATTGTACTTTTGTACAAAGAGGCTTGCTTTAGTACTAATGAACTTAACCCTTCTTTGCCTAGTGTTGTTGTTTCTCTATTGCAGGACTTTGATGAAGTGTTTCCCGAAGAGATGCCTATTGGTTTACCACCAATAAGGGGGATTGAGCACCAAATTGACTTTGTACCCGGAGCACCCATCCCAAATAGACCAGCATATAGAAGTAATCCTGAGGAGACAAAGGAACTTCAAAGGCAGGTTAGTGAGCTCATGGAAAAAGGGTATGTACGTGAGAGCATGAGTCCTTGTGCGGTTCCCGTATTGCTTGTGCCAAAGAATTATGGATCATGGAGGATGTCCATTGATTGTCGTGCCATCAACAATATCACTGTAAAGTATCGACATCCTATTCCTAGATTAGATGATATGCTTGATGAATTACATGGTTCTATTGTTTTTACTAAAATTGATCTTAAAAGTGGATATCATCAAATTAGGATGAAGGAAGGTGATGAGTGGAAAACTGCTTTCAAAACAAAATATGGATTATATGAGTGGTTAGTTATGCCTTTTGGATTAACTAATGCACCAAGTACTTTCATGAGATTAATGAACCATATTTTGCGTGCTTTTATTGGAAAGTTTGTGGTTGTTTATTTTGATGACATTCTGATTTATAGCAAAAACTTGGATGAGCATGTTGAACATTTAAAACTTGTTTTAGGAGTTTTAAGAACAGAAAAGTTGTTTGCTAATCTCAAAAAGTGCACCTTTTGCACCGATAAACTTGTATTTCTAGGCTTTGTTGTTAGTGCTAAGGGAATTGGGGTTGATGAAGAAAAGGTTAAGGCAATTTGGGAGTGGCCGAAACCTACCAATGTGGGACAAGTGAGAAGTTTTCATGGGTTGGCTAGTTTTTATAGGAGGTTTGTGAAAGATTTTAGTAGTGTAGCTGCACCTTTAACCGAAGTTATCAAAAAGAATGTGGGTTTTAAGTGGGGTAATGAACAAGAAAATGCATTTAACTTGATTAAGGAAAAATTAACTAATGCACCTTTGCTTGCTTTGCCTGACTTTGCTAAAACTTTTGAGATTGAGTGTGACGCTTCAGGAATAGGTATTGGAGCTGTTCTAATGCAAGAAGGTCGTCCCATTGCATATTTTAGTGAGAAGATAAGTGGAGCAGCCTTGAATTATCCTACCTATGACAAGGAGATGTATGCTTTGATTAGAGCATTGGAAACTTGGCAACACTACCTTTGGCCAAAAGAATTTGTGATTCACACGGATCATGAGTCCTTAAAGCATATAAAGGGGCAACACAAGCTAAATAAGCGGCATGCCAAGTGGGTGGAGTTCATTGAAATGTTTCCATATGTGATCAGGTACAAAAAGGGTAAGGAAAACGTGGTCGCTGATGCTCTGTCAAGAAGGTAAGTTCTACTTTCTACTTTGGATGCTAAATTGTTTGGTTTTGAATACATTAAACAGTTGTATGTGGAAGATTCTGATTTTGGTAATGTGTTCAATGCATGTGAAAAGGCTGCATTTGGTAAATTTTATAGGCATGATGGATTTTTGTTTAGAGAAACTAAATTATGTGTGCCTAAGAGTTCTTTGCGTGAATTGCTTGTTAGAGAAGCTCATGGGGGAGGTTTGATGGGGCATTTTGGTGTAGCTAAGACACTAGATACTTTGCATGAACATTTTTTTTGGCCTCATATGAAACGTGATGTAGAAAGAATCTGTGAGAAATGCATTACTTGTAGACAAGCCAAGTCTAGGATTAAGCCTCATGGATTGTATACTCCTTTGCCTATACCTAGTGGACCTTGGATTGATATTTCTATGGATTTTGTGTTGGGTTTGCCTAGGTCAAAAAGGGGTAGGGACTCTATTTATGTGGTTGTTGATAGGTTTTCTAAAATGGCACATTTCATTCCTTGTCATAAAACCGATGATGCATCACATATTGCTGATTTGTTTTTCAAAGAAATTGTAAGATTGCATGGCATGCCTAAGACCATTGTTTCGGATAGAGATGCTAAGTTCTTAAGCTACTTTTGGAAGACTTTGTGGGGTAAGTTAGGCACTAAACTTTTATTTTCTACCACTTGTCATCCACAAACTGATGGTCAAACTGAAGTAGTTAATAGGACTTTATCTACCTTGTTGCGTGCTATAATACAAAAGAACTTGAAAACATGGGAGGATTGTCTGCCGCATGTAGAGTTTGCTTATAATAGGAGCGTGCATTCTGCAACTCATTTTTCGCCTTTTGAAATTGTGTATGGTTTTAACCCATTGACTCCTTTGGATTTAATTCCTTTACCTGTGAATGAGCATGTTAACTTGGATGGAAAGAAAAAGGCGGATTTTGTTAAGCAAATCCATGAAAAGACTCGGGAAAACGTAGAGAGACGAACTAAGCAATATGCCAATCAAGCAAATAAAGGGCGTAAGAAGGTTGTGTTTGAGCCCGGTGATTGGGTGTGGTTGCATATGAGGAAGGAACGATTCCCAGCCCAGCGGAGTTCTAAACTACTTCCAAGGGGAGATGGCCCATTTCAAGTGATTGAAAGAATCAATGATAACGCATACAAGTTGGATCTTCCAGGTGAGTACAATGTTAGTGCAAGCTTCAATGTTTCTGATTTGTCTCCTTTTGATGTAGGCGACGATTTGAGGACAAATCCTTTTCAAGAGGGAGGGAATGATGAGAACAAGGTAGCTGCATCAAATGATCCATTGCATGTTCCGGTTGGGCCAATAACAAGGGCAAGAGCTAAGAGATTCAAAGAAGCACTAAATGGCCTAATTCAAGACACTTGGGCTGATTTTGAATTGTTGAAGTCCAAGATAAGCCCACATGAAGACCAAGGCATAATTAATGTCATCAAGGCAATTGATTGGGCCGAATAAGGAAGACTTGGGTGTGTGGCACAAGCTAGGAGAAGAGTCAACTTTGGCTGATTTATTCCCTTTTAATTTCCAAAGAATAATAGTTGATTTGTTTCCCAAATTAAGGGGCTGATTTGTTTCCAGATTTAGCTTTCCAATTAGGGAGCAAGTCAATAGTTTCTCAAATTAGTTTTCTTCTGATTATAAGGCCTTAATTGCTGAATTATCTTGTTTCCTTTTAGGATGGCTTATTGCCTTTCTTTTCGTTTAGGGTTTTAGTATATAAAGGAACGAATTGGATGTAATTGGACAGACTTGAATTGAATAAAAATTGTGAGAGTTCATCTCTTTTTGGTTCTGAAAACTTGACTTATCACTCACCTCTTCTTCTTGTTCTTGAGTGTGGCGTCTTCAACTTCTTGATACCGTTGGTTCTTACCTCTTTATAGGTAACGGGTTGCGGTCCGATAACGTTCTTGTTTATAAACTTGGTTAGAAAACGATCCTTCGTTACCATATATTGGTTCCGGGTCTCACTGCTCTTGGTGAGGTTCATATCATTTACTACCTTTACCTTTGGAAAGAGCTAATTTGGATGGTAAGCAAAAGGCTGATTTTGTCAAAGCCTTGCATGAAAAGGCGCGTACACAAATTGAAAAGAAAACTCTACAATATGAGAAGCAACACAACAAGGGCCGAAAGCAAGTAGTATTTGAATCTGGTGATTGGGTCTGGGTACACTTGAGGAAGGAAAGATTTCCTAGCCAACGAAAGTCTAAACTCATGCCAAGAGGGGATGGGCCATTTCGAGTCCTTCAAAGAATCAATGACAATGCATACAAGCTGGAACTACCAAGTGAGTATGGCAATGTTAGTGCAACTTTCAATGTTTCTGATTTGTCTTTGTTTGATGTAGGTGATGAAGGTGCTGATTCGAGGACGAATCCTTACGAGGAAAGGGGGAATGATGAGGACCAGCCAGTTGATCACAATTCGGCTAAGGTTGGAAAAGATCCAGATCCTTTAACCATTCATGGAGGACCAATGACAAGAGCTAAAGCTAAAAGGATGAAAGAAGCCTTAACTTGTTTAATGGGAAGCATTTGGAAGGAGCAAGTTAGTCAAGATTTGGTCAAGGTTCTAAGGATGCAAGAAGAGTATAAAATGGTTAACATGTTTCAAACAACTCCAAATCCCGAAGACAAGAGTCCAGCCTTGTTAGAATGAAGTATTCTAGCCTATCTTGAAGAATAAAAGGCCATTCGGCCATGTTGGGTTTTGTGGGCCTATTTTATAATTAGTTTGGGTTTAATTATGTTGGGTTTTGTGAGCATATTTTCTTATTAGTTTGGGTTTAATTGTGTTGGGTTTTGTGGGCTTATTTTATGAATAGTTTGGATTTTTGTGTTGGGTGAGTTCATGTGTTCTTAGATTAGGAATAAGGTGTTACAAAGGCTGAATACTTTATGGCCATTATTCATGGTCTAAATGTCATTTAGTGGGAGGTTACACATTTAATGGGCAGTTATATTTGTGTTGTATTGTCCTTGGCCTTTGTTCTATATAAACAAGGCTGTTTTTTCTATGTAATGGCAGGGATTTGACTAATATAAACTTATTTGAGCACTTTGTGAGTGTTTTGTTTTTAAGTTCTTGCATGAACTTTGGAACTTATCAAGCTTATTTGGCTTGTGGCGTTCAATAACCTCAAAATCTTTGTTTTGCCTTTAAACTTATCAAACTTCATAGTTTGTGGCGTTTTGGGGAAATCAAAGTGCTATTCTAATTAGCTTTTATCATCATTTTATTGATAAAGTGATTAGAATAGTTTCTCTTACTTCAATCTTGAACGATCGGGTTTGTTTTCAATTAGTTGGAGGGTGTTAAATTGCATTCCATATGTATCATAGCTCTTTAGCTATTGGGGTGTATGGTTGCTAAGTTAATGATTTCCATCAGACAATCCCACCAAGGTTGTCATGATCGGGGCTACCCTCGAGCCAAGGGTGAATGAAGGTTAGATCAGGCTTCTCCAAGAATTTAACGACATCTTCGCTTGGAGTCATGATGAGATGCCAGAGATCCCGAAGTCATTAGCAGTGGGTCCGACCTTCAAGTCCGTCAAGCAAAAATGGTGTCACTTCAACACCGAAAGGAACACTGCGGTTTAAGAGGAAGTGGATAAATTGATCAGAGATGGCTTAATCAGAGAAGTACGCTACCCTGAATGGATGGCCAACGTGGTGATGGTCACAAAGGCAAATGGGAAGTGGTGTATGGGTGTTGGCTACACCGATCTTAACCGGGCATGTCCAAATGATAGCTTCATTCTACCCAAAGTTGACCAACTGGTAGATTCCACTACCGGAAAAAAGTTCCTTAGCTTTATGGACATGTTCTCGGGGTACAACCAGATCATGATGCACCCCACTGATCATGATAAAACCAGCTTCATCTTGGGGCAGTGATGAGAATCAAGAAGCGTCACCAAAGGATCCATTGCATATTCCAGTTGGACCAATTATATGAAAGCAATAAGATCAAAGAAGCATTTATTGATGGGCTGATTCTGAGTTGTTAAAGTCCAAATTCGGCTAACATGAAGACCAAGCCTTAATTAATGTCATCAAGACAATGGATTGGGCCGAATAAGGAAGACTTGGGCATGTGGTACAAGCAGGAGAATAGTCAACTTTGGCTGATTTATTTCCTTTTAATTTCCAAGGAATTATAGTTGATTTGTTTCTCAAATTAAAGGGCTGATTTGTTTCCAGATTTAGCTTTCCAATTAGGAAGCAAGTCAATAGTTGATAGTTTAGTATTTATTTATTTCCTAAATTTGTTTGCATTTATTTTCATGATTGTAAGACATTAATTTCCTAATATTTATTCCCTTTTAGGTCTTAGATATTTTTAGTATAAAATTGACCAATTGATGTAATTTGAGGATAGATTTTGAATAGAAATAAATTTGAGAGAATTTTCTCTTTGGTTCTTCATAGAACTTGTGAACTTATCAAGGTTCTACCTTGTGGCGTTCCAACCTTGACTTATCACTCACCTTCTTTCCTATTCTTGAGTGTGGCGTCTACAATTTTCTTGATACCGTTGGTTCTTACCTCCTTATAGGTAACGGGTTCCGATAACATTTTTGTTTGTAAACTTCGTTAGAAAACGATCCTTCGTTACCATATATTGGTTCCGGGTCTCACTGCTCTTGGTGAGGTTCATATCAGTTGGGAGGTTCATATCAGTTGGTATCAGAGCTTAGGCTTCTAAATCAGGTTTAATCTATCATTGTTCTTCTTCTTCTATTTTTCTATTTGATAAAAAAAATCAGATTTTTTACAAAAAAAAAAAGTTTGATTAGTTTCGTTATAAAAAAAAAAGATCCAACAAAACATAGTACATTTTTTTTAGGTTGTGTAGTTGAACTTATATCAACTATTTCTTTTTCTTTTCTTGATTCCAAGCATTGATATAACAAAAAAAATAATAGGTCTTTCAAAAGTGATTCATCAAACAAAGATAAAAGAGGGGAACCATATTTCATGGTTCAGACTATCAACAACATTATGGTGAAGATTCGAGGACGAATCCTTTTGAAGAGAGGGGGAATGATGAGAATCAAGAAGTGTCACCAAAGGATCCATTGCATATTCCAGTTGGGCCAATTACATGAAAGCAAAAGGATCAAAGAAGCATTTATTGATGGGCTGATTCTGAGTTGTTAAAGTCCAAATTCGGCTCACATGAAGACCAAGCCTTAATTAATGTCATCAAGACAATGGATAGGGCCGAATAAGGAAGACTTGGGCATGTGGTACAAGCTAGGAGAAGAGTCAACTTTGGCTGATTTATTTCCTTTTAATTTCGAAAGAATAATAGTTGATTTATTTCCCAAATTAAGGGGCTGATTTCTTTCCAGATTTAGCTTTCCAATTAGGAAGCAAGTCAATAGTTGCTAGTTTAGTATTTATTTATTTCCTAAATTTGTTTGCATTTATTTTCATGTTTGTAAGGCATTAATTTCCTAATATTTATTCCCTTTTAGGTCTTAGATATTTTTAGTATAAAAGGGACCAATTGATGTAATTTGAGGATAGATTTTGAATAGAAATAAATTTGAGAGAATTTTCTCTTTGGTTCTTTATAGAACTTGTGAACTTATCAAGGTTCTACCTTATGGCGTTCCAACCTTGACTTATCACTCACCTTCTTTCCTATTCTTGAGTGTGGCGTCTACAATTTTCTTGATACCGTTGGTTCTTACCTCCTTATAGGTAACGGGTCGCGGTCCGATAATATTTTTGTTTGTAAACTTGGTTAGAAAACGATCCTTCGTTACCATATATTGGTTCCGGGTCTCACTGCTCTTGGTGAGGTTCATATCAGGCAGGGTCTTTATTCGTACAAGGTAATGTCTTTCGGCCTCAAGAACACAAGATCCACCTACCAACGATTGGTTAAACGGTTATTCAAAAGCCAGAGATAGGAAAAACAATGTAGGTGTACATAGATGATATGATCACTAAATCCTGAGAAGCAGAAGAACACCACAATCATCTCCGCAGGACATTCTAGATAGTGAGGGAGAACCAGAGTCTTTTAAATCTCACCAAATATGCTTTCGAGGTAGCCGTAGGGAAATTCTTGGGCTTCATGGTGAGTGAAAGGGGAATTGAGGCAAACCCTAAAAAGATCAAAGCTATCCTGAAGCTGGATTCTCCTACCACTCTTAAGCAAGTCCAAACGCTAACAGGGTGTGTAGCAGTGCTGAATAGGTTCATTTCTTGTTCCACTGATAAATGATTTCTTTTCTTTAAAGCCATGAAACAAGAGAGGAACATGAAATTGGACAAGGACATTGCGTAAGCTTTCTGGGATTTGAAGTAGTACCTCGCCAGCCCACCAATGTTAATTAAGCCAACACCGGGGGAAGAATTACAGATGTACCTGGTGGTGTCAGATATGGCAGTAAGCGGGGCTTTGGTCAAGGAATGCGGGGATGGTGTACAACGACCTATTTACTTTGTCAGCCACGCGCTGTCCAAGCCCGAGAAGAACTACCTCCTCCTTGAGATGCTCGCCCTTGCCCTGGTTACCTCAACCAGGAAGTTTTGCCCCTACTTTCAAGCCCATACAGCGGCAGTGGTGACAGGCCAACCCCTCCGCCAATTCTTACAGAGGCCGGATATATCTGGAAGGTTAGTCTTATGGGCTCTAGAGCTCACCCAGGTTGATTTGAAGTATAAATCTTGAACGACAATCAAAGGCCATGCGCTGGCAGATTTTGTTGCCGAGTTCTCAGCCCTCTCGAGCGACGAGACACCAATAACACTAGGTCTAGCTCTGGAGAATCTTTATGAGGGTAACCATTGGCCAGAAGACTGCAAAGCCTGAACCTTTTACATTGATAGGGCATCCGGGCAGGCGGGAGGAGGTGCTAGCATAGTACTGACTGATCCTGACAAAATGAAAAGTTGCCATTGTTTTAGGTTCGAGTTTAAAGCAGCCAATAATGAAGGTGAGTATGAAGCTCTCGTAGCCGGACTAAAAGTTGTAAGAACCTCAATTTTATGATTGGCCTATTTAATGACAAATCATATTTGGGATTCAATGTGTAATGGGTAGCTTAGGCTTTCAATGACAAGCACCCAAGATTCTGATGAGCTTCAAGAGGTAGTTCACTTGTGCCTAATTCTTATTCAAGAGGTAGTTCATATATATGCATTTATATTGACATGCATTTGTTATTGTACACACACACACACACACACTTCATGGTTTTGAGTTGTTGCATGTGTTATCATGCGTTTCATTCTTAGTCTTAAGTGTGGTGATTGTTATGTGTTTGATTCACTTTTCGTAGTTTGATCGAAAATGTTCACGCTTGCATACTTAGGTGTCACTCGTTTTTACAACTTATATATGTCATCTTCTTCCCAAATCAGACCTAGAGCTTTGAAATTAAATCCTCAAGAGAGAGAAATTGACTCCAAGAGAGAGAGAGCTCCAAGAACACTTTTTTACTCAACCAAACTCCCATTCATGCACATCCAGTATCATTCTTCATCTTCCAAGCATGGGTCTTCATATGTTTATTGACTAGGTAACTTTTACATGTTCTAGATTGCCTCTTTTCATTATTATGACATGTATGCCCATGTTTAACTTTTATTGTTAATTAAATGCATGTTCTTACATTTGATTGCATTTATCACATGCTTGTGTTGTTGGTTGTTGGTTGTTGGTTGAGAGTAGTGATTAGTGATAACTAGCATTTATGACGTTTTACCCTTCTAGCTAAATCTCTATGCTTTGCCTTTAGATGTTGATTAGGTCATATTTATTGCATTTTATGATTGTATTTAGTGACCTTGCCATGTTTAATGACAACTCTTGTTGATTGGCATGTGCTTGATAACTAGATTTTAGGATTGCATATCTATATCTAGTTAAGTCTTTATGAGCATTCATTTAGACTTTGATATCTAAGAATTGTACTTAGTGACATTCTTAAATTCCTAAATAAGCATTTAGTGTGTTGCCTAGCATTATTTGCATTTAGAATATTGTTAAATATTCACATAGGTTGTTGATCTTTTCACTGAGAAGTAAGTCTTGTGGCTACTGGTGTGTAGCGCACAAGCAATTCAGGTCTTGCAACCAAAGGGGGTTGGCAACCGATTGGTCGGGTGCCACTATAAAAGGCCCAAGGGGGTAGAGTAGGAGGCATTCATGCCAAGAGGAGTGTATTAAGGGATATCACAAGGGATTGAACCAAGAGTGGTGAGTGGAGGTGGCCATAGCCTGAGGTTGTCGAGAGTGAGAGTCCGAGAATCACTTGTGGGTGTAACCTTTACTCATATAGTGGATTTTTTATGACCGAGTGTGGCGTACTTAACAGCCTGTGGTTTTTTACCCGTTTAGAGGGTTTTCCACGTATACATATTGTGTTGTTTATATTTCTACATTTTTACACTTGATGTTTTATGTTTATTTTATCGGGTGAATATTGAATATTATCTAATCAAGAAAATTTGGTAATTGGCTTGATTAAAACCTATCCCCCCCCCCCCCCCCCCTTCCTAGGTTGTAGACACATGTTTTAAGGGAATTTTCAAACGTCTTCATAGAGCTTGGGGCCGATTATGTGCATGTCAAGAGCGATTCACTGCTCATCGTCAACCAGGTTACAGAACTTTTTAGAGAGAGGTTTAAGGGATTTTGGATCTAGCAGATACCTCGACAGCAAAACCACTGGGCAAACATCTTAGCAAAGATAGGCGCGAATGGAGGTTAAGCTTTACCTACGGGCGTACCCCTCCAGGTGATCTCCCAGTCAAGCATAAAAGCAGGCAAGGAAATCAGCCCTGTGGATCGGCTGCCCTATTGGATGGACTAGATAGCCGACTACCTTCAGGAGGGAAATCTTCCCAAAAACCCCGACCAAGTCTGAAAGCTCTAAAGATTGTCATTTTGGTATTGCCTATTAAACGGATACCTCTATCGAGGGAGGGGGCAAATCCTTTCCTTTGCTTTGATGCCTTCATCTAGTCGATGCTAGTTGGGCATTAAGAGAGGTCCATTCTGGGGACTACGGGAACCACATTGGTGGGTAAGCTCCAGCATATCAAGTGCTCTGTATGGGGTATTACTGGCCGACTATTCACGAAGATACAAAGTGCTTTGTACAATCCTGTGAACTATGCCAGAGGACCTCGAAACTGAGCCGTCTCCCACTAGAGCGGTTGTCGTCTCTCAGTTCACCAAACCCTTTTGCCATGTGGGGGGTCGACCTGATAAGACCGCTTCCTACCGCTCATGGGGAAGCTAAGCATGATATCGTGGCAATCAACTATTTTACAAGATGGGTTGAGGCCCTCTCCTAAATTTAGAAGAAAACACGACGAGGTTCTTCAAAACCAGCGTGGTTTTTGACATGAACCTCACCAAGAGCAGTGAGACCCGGAACCAATATATGGTAAAGAAGGATCGTTTTCTAACCAAGTTTATAAACAAGAACGTTATCGGACCGCGACCCGTTACCTATAAAAAGGTAAGAACCAACGGTATCAAGAAGTTGAAGACGCCACACTCAAGAACAAGAAGAAGATGTGAGTGATAAGTCAAGTTTTTAGAACCAAATAAAAGAGATGAACTCTCACAATTTTTATTCAATTCAAGTCTGTCCAATTACATCCAATTCGTTCCTTTATATACTAAAACCCTAAATGAAAAGAAAGGCTATAAGCCATCCTAAAAGGAAACAAGATAATTCGGCCATTAAGGCCTTATAATCAGAAGAAAACTAATTTAAGAAACTATTGACTTGCTCCCTAATTGGAAAGCTAAATCTGGAAACAAATCAGTCCCTTAATTTGGGAAACAAATCAACTATTATTCTTTGGAAATTAAAAGGGAATAAATCAGCCAAAGTTGACTCTTCTCCTAGCTTGTGCCACACACCCAAGTCTTCCTTATTCGGCCCAATCAATTGCCTTGATGACATTAATTATGCCTTGGTCTTCATGTGGGCTTATCTTGGACTTCAACAATTCAAAATCAGCCCAAGTGTCTTGAATTAAACCATTTAGTGCTTCTTTGAATCTTTTAGCTCTTGCCCTTGTTATTGGCCCAACCGGAACATGCAATGGATCATTTGATGCAGCTGCCTTGTTCTCATCACCTCTAGCCAAAAGGGAATGGAGGCAGAGCTAGCCAAGCTTTACTTCAACTATGAAAGGTTGAAGCGATCCCTTGATTAAGAAACCCTTTACTTTAAATGCCGGGCTAAGCAAATGGACACCTGGAAAGTTGAGGCTAAGTTGCTAGAAATCGAGAACCAGACCCTGCATGTTTAGGTGGCCAAGCTACAGACCGAGGTGGATGACACTTTCAGCTACGGGTATTTTTATGCCTCCTTCTAGGTTATAGAAGCTCTTTCTCTTCCTTTCGATCTTTTCACTATCGTCGGCTATGATAGAGAGAAGATTATGACCAACGTCACGGAGATGTCTCGTCCTAATGGTGACAAAGTGGATCCTTCCAGCGTGGTTGGAGCCGGGAAAAGGCCAGTTATGTCAGATCTTCCACCTTCTTCTTCAACCCTTCCGATCTCCGACCCTGGGGAATCCTCGAGCGGGGTTCAGCTAGAGCAGTCTGAGGGTATTCAACTTGAAGCCTGGGAGAGTGCCAGTGACCACATCCTAAGACCTCCTAAAGTAGAGTTAGAGATCGAGAAGAGTGGAATAGAGGCAGCGGCTACCACTTGGGAGGTGACCATCCCCCCTAAGGTTATGGCCGTAGTTAATGAGGTCTTGGAGGAGGATCAAGTGGAGCAACTGGCAGATGGGCAGCCTCAAGAAAAAGGAGTGGCGGTAGCAGCCAATCAGGATGTGCCACCACCTGAAGAAGGGACGGAGGACGCAGATCATCAGGGAGGAGGAGCATCGGGAGGGAAATAGGAAGATGTTGTAGTTTGATGTCATCTTCATCTCTTGCTTTGTTTGCCCGGAAAGGGGGGTGGGCTCCCTGCTTTACTCATGATTAGTTTTATCAATCTTTATTTTCCATTTGTGTAGCCCGGAACCTAGAGTTGGGATCCCTGTTTGGTGGATGTGGCCTTTCAAGGGGATAGGCTCTCTTAGCATTAATAAAAAACTTGTTACGACTTCTTTCATTCTTGCTTTGATTGGTCCTGGTAATAAACTTGAAGCTGGGTTGTGACCTCCTTGCTTCATTCTTGCCCTCTACCTAGACGCGACCTCCTATATAACCCTGACTTAATTGAATCCGGTAAAGAAAAGAAATTCTGAATCTGTAAACATACTAGCTGGGAAGGTATCTTGCTCCAATTCTCAGTACTTAGTAGGATTTCATATCTTTGGGATGAGTCCCCTTGCTCTACGCCTTCCATGTTTGATGACTTCTGGTGTACACTTAAATACTCTGGTTGGTAACCTGACCATTGCATCAGGTGGGCTACGTAGCTTTATCCTGGTCTTGAGATCTGGATAGCAGATATACTTTTAAACACAGACCCTTCTTGGAGGTTGTAGCCCGACCAAGGCATCGGGAGGGCTATCTAGCTAATTCCTGGTCTCGAGATCTGGATGGTAGCTATGATCTTGGTCCCAAGATGTAGATGGTAGCTATGCTCTTACACTCAGACCCTTCTTGGCGGGGAGAGGTACCCGGCCAAGGCATCAAGGGTAGCGATGGGGCTTCCCCGACTAATCCCTGGTCTCGAGGTGGTCATGTCGAACTTCCTAATCGAGTATGGAGAAATCAACAGCTTATGTAAAACAGAATCGGAGATGGAGAAATTAATAACATACTTTATTGGTGATCAAATAGTACATGGTTGCTATGAATTTTATTGAAACCTAGATAGAGGTAGTTTGCTTAAGAGTCCCCAGTCTAGGGATAGAACTTCCTCAAGTGATCAGCATTCCAGGTGTGGTCGATAGGTCGACCTTCCAAATCTTCGAGCTTGTATGCCCCATTACGAACCACCATCTTTACCAAATAGGACCCTTCTTAGTTGGGTCCTAAGACTATATCCAACCTTCTCTGGGTGTTCAAGGTCACTTTCCTGAGAACCAAATCCCTTCCTTGAAACTCCGGGCTCTAACCTTTCTGTTAAAGTATCGCTCTGGTACATCACTACTTTCTCAGCCACCCGGTCCTGTGTCTCCTTAAGAGGTACCCGGCCAAGGCATCAAGGGTCGCGGTCCGATAACGTTCTTGTTTATAAACTTGCTTAGAAAACGATCCTTCGTTACCATATATTGGTTCCGGGTCTCACTGCTCTTGGTAAGGTTCATATCAGTTGTTATCAGAGCTTAGTGTCACGGGCTTAGAGTTTGCGCAGCACACGCGTGCGGCACTTAGGCAAATTCTATGAGAATGTTACTAAGTAAGCCTTACAAGAGAGATTTGAGAGAAAAGAGTAGAAGAGCTTGAATGGAAAACAAAGATTGTATTGCTATGAAGGAAGCTTTACAATGCTTTGGATACTAGAATGCTTGAGTTTCTAGGATGATTTACAAATGAGGGGGGTTGGCTATTTATAGGTGAGCCACCTCCTTAAGGAATGTTCTAGATTAATCTAGTCTAATAAAGGAGATTAAGTCTCCAGAATATTCTACACCTAGCTAGAATACTCTACATGTATTTACATGCCTTTACAAGGTTCTAGATTATTCTACAACTATCTAGCTAAATACAAGAATGGTGTAGAGAGGGTTGGGTTGCTAGAGACTTCCAGAATCTTGACCAATGCTGGAATTATAGAGAAGTCTCTAGAATCTTCCAAGAGCTTGGCATAGTTGTGGCCTTTGTTGGGCTTCTAGGCTTGACAGCTTGCGGCCCGTGACATCCTCCCCCACCTAAGTTCGCAACGTCCTCGTTGCGTGGGCGCCGAGTATGTTGGAGTTGGCCACAAGTTGGTTCATTCCTGCGGAAGGTCTTCGGCTTGGGAAGCCTCCCTTGAGAGATAGAATTCGAGTCTCGCATCCTTAGCTCGACGCAAGTGGGCTGGCTAGGTTTCGAAGGTGATCCAGCATCTTGGGTGCCTTCGATCACTTCCCATGGCTTGTGCGCTTCTTACTCCTTCGAATGCCTACAATCGGCTGGTTCTGTGGAGAAGTGGGAGAAATTGGTGTCTCCTCGAGCCGTACGGTGGATAGCATCCTACATGGCTGGGGTATGCGTCCCACCGGGATGGCGAGTGCCTTGCCCCCGTTAAGAATGCTAAGTGAGTTCACAGCGGGTAGGGGGAAAGCGTTGGCTTGCTCAAAGAACGCCATGCCTAGCACCACTTGGTAGTCATCTAAGGGAACCACCGAGAAGTCGAGCTTTCCACTCCATGGGCCTAGGTGGACAATGACGTCTTTTGCTGTGCCATCAATTTGCTTGGCCGGAGAGTTGGCAGCTTTAATGACAGCATATTCACCATTGGTGATGCGAAGACCAAGTTGCTTGGCTTCGTCCGTTGAGATAAAGTTGTGCGTTGCTCCGGTGTCTAGCATTGCATGAACTGGTTTGCCTTTGATGGTGGCGTTCACGAACATAAGGCCTTTGGTAAGTGTAGGAGGCACAGGTTGCCCTTTGAGTGCATAAAGCTGTTGGAGAGAACTCATGCTTGCTTGGGGCTCATTTGCCTTAGTTTCTTCTAGTTGGGTAACCATGGCATTGAGCATCTTTCGCTTTGGGCAGTCACGTACCCAATGTGGCCCGTCACAAATGAAGCATGGGTTCTTCGGCTTGATCAAAACGGGTTTGCCTCCATTGGCGTTGTCACGCAGGTTATCGCCATTGGGAGTTCTGTTTGGTCCTTCGCTCTTGCGATTGTGGTCTTTAGACTCGTCTCCCCCACCTTTTCCATGGTTGTCGGTCATTTCCTTTGTCTTGGTGAGGTCGGCAAGGGATTCTGCGGCGGCGATGGCTGCATCCATGTCTTGCACATTCCGCCTTTCTAACTCCACTCTCGCCCATTCCTTGAGACCGTCCATGAAGAGGAATAGTTTGTCTTTATCGGACATATCTTCGATCTCGAGGATTAAGGTAGAGAACTCCTTGATGTAGTCGTGGATGGATCCAGACTGCTTGAGGCGACGAAGGCGGCTACGGGCCTCCTTATCGGCGTTGGTTGGCGAGAACTGCCTCTTGAGTTCTCATTTGAAGTCTTCCCATGTGCGGATGGGATGGATAGTATCACCATGCTTGCGTCGCCACCATAGTTGAGCAGAATCCCGAAGGAAGGTGGGAGCATTGGTGATCCGTGTAGCGTCATCCCTAACTCCCTTGGCCTCGAAGTATTGTTCTAGGCCGAAGAGGAAGTTTTCCACTTCCATGGCGTTACGATTGCCATTGAATGTGGATGGTTTAGGGATTTGGATGGCACCCCATGTGCTCGTGCTAGCGAAGGCACCATTGCTAAAAGTTGGGTTGTTTTTGAACGAAGTCCATTCGGTGCGAACTTCATCCATCTCAACTCGAATGGCCCGCAACTCTTGCTCGACGAAAGTGCGAGTGTTGTGGATTTCTTCAGTAAATTGGCAGATTTCCTCCCGAATGCCCTTCTGGAACTCTTGTAGCATTGCCTTGGTCGCCTGAGCTATTATGGCGTAATTGGTTTCTAGGCCATCGAGATGGTCGACCACGGTGCTCAAGGTGGTTTGCATTTCGGAGAGGGCTTCATCGTGGACATCCACGCAATATTCCAAAGCGTCCATGGACGGACCCTTGGACTTGCTACGCTTGGTACGAGTGCGTTGCTCGCCACGACCATGCGCTTGCTCTTCCACTATAGCAGCAACTTCGCTATCGGAGGCCATGACTCGTGCTAGCTGTGGTTGCTTAACCAGGCTCTGATACCAACTGTCACGGGCTTAGAGTTTGCGCAGCACACCCGTGAGGCACTTAGGCAAATTCTATGAGAATGTTACTAAGTAAGCCTTACAAGAGAGATTTGAGAGAAAAGAGTAGAAGAGCTTGAATGGAAAACAAAGATTGTATTGCTATGAAGGAAGCTTTACAATGATTTGGATACTAGAATGCTTGAGTTTCTAGGATGATTTACAAATGAGGGGGGGTTGGCTATTTATAGGTGAGCCACCTCCTTAAGGAATGTTCTAGATTAATCTAGTATAATAAAGGAGATTAAGTCTCCAGAATATTCTACACCTAGCTAGAATACTCTACATGTATTTACATGTCTTTACAAGGTTCTAGATTATTCTACTACTATCTAGCTAAATACAAGAATGGTGTAGAGAGGGTTGGGTTGCTAGAGACTTCCAGAATCTTGACCAATGCTGGAATTGTGGAGAAGTCTCTAGAATCTTCCAAGAGCTTGGCATAGTTGTGGCCTTTGTTGGGCTTCTGGGCTTCACAGCTTGCGGCCCGTGACATTAGGCTTCTAAATCAGGTTTAATCTATCCTTGTTCTTTCTCTTCTCTGTATTCATTTGTTTCAACAACAACAACAAAAATGTTTGATCAAATCCGGTACCAAAAAAAAAAAAAGTACCAAAAGCTTGCTTGTGTCCACTTGATCAAGGTCGGTAAAAAAAAAAATACGTTTGATCAAACTCAATACCAAAAAAAAAAAAAAAAAAAAGTACCAAAGGCTTACTCGAGTCCACTTGATCAAGGTCGGTAAAAAAAAAAAAAAAAAAAAAATTGGGTCGTGTAGTTAAACCTATATCAACTATTTCTATTCATTATCTTGATTCTGTGCATTGATATTCAAAAAAAAAAAATAGCTAAAGAATTCCGTCTTCATTATTCTTGTCCTTTTGCTTTGTTACTTCTATTTTTCTTGTACTTCTTATGAGTGTTCTTATAAGTCAAAAAAAAAAAAGAAGGAAGAATTGAAAGAGTTAACAAAGAGTGGAAAAAGGCAAGAGTGTGTAAGCTCATCAGAGGGTAAAAGCCAAAGAATTGAGTGAAAACACGAATGTGAGTGCCACCATCTTTGAGAGTAAACACGTGAGGGAGTGTTTGTGAGGCTTACTAACTTCTTTTGATTTGCAGGTTTCAAATATGTCACGTGATAAAAGTAGATACTTATCTGATGATGCACCAGAAACGATAGATCTTAATTTTTTGTATAAAGCCATACAAAAAAACATGGAGCGGATGGAGATTAAGATTGGTGAGGTGCATGATAGGATAGATGATGTGGAGTCTAGTTCACAAAGGGTGCAACCAATTAGGGTTCCTAATGTGGAACGAAGAGAAAGAAACCCACCTAGGGATGATTATGAAGATGATTATGGGAATGACCTAGAGGAGGGTGATCGCATGTCCAATGTGGGTACAGGTAGATTGAGGCGTGAAATGGGAGGTAGAGGAGTTAGGTATGGGAATAGAGAAGATAGATATGGGTATAGAGGAGATAGGTATGGATAGAGGGCTGATAATAATTTGGGTAGTATAAAGGTGAAAATCTCAACGTTCCAAGGTAAAACTGATCTCGAAGCTTATTTAGAGTGGGAGAAAAGAATAGAAGTGGTATTTGACTGCCATGACTATTCTGAATTAAAGAAGGTAAAGTTGGCTGCCATAGAATTTACTGATTATGCTATCGTTTGGTGGGATCAATTGATTGTGAGTAGAATACAAAATGGAGAAAGACCTATTGAGACTTGGGAGGAGAAGAAAGCTGTCATGAGGAAGCGTTTCATTCCGAGTCACTATTATAGGGGTTTGTTTCAAAAATTACAAACCCTTACTCAATGGTCTAAGTGTGTTGAAGATTACTACAAGGAGATGAAGATAGCCATGATTCGAGCTGATGTAGAGGAAGACCGAGAGGCTACTATGGCTAGGTTTTTAAGTGGACTAAACCGAGACATAGCAAATGTGGTGGAGTTGCAACATTATGTTGAATTGAGTGACATGGTACACATCGCAATTAAGGTGGAACAACAGTTGAAGAGAAAGAGTTCCACACGGGTTGGGCAAATTTCGGGTTCTTCATCATCATGGAAACCGAATTGGAGCAAGAGGGATGGCCAACCTAGTTTCAAGGCCAAGGCCGAACCTTCCAGAGATCATAAAGTCGGAGGCATATTAAAACAAGGTACATCAGATTTTCAACCTTCTAGAAATCGTGACATTAAGTGCTTTAAGTGTTTGGGAGCAGGTCATATTGCATCTCAATGCCCAAACAAGAGAGTAATGGTTTTGAAGGATGATGGTGAGATCGAATCTGAAGGTGAATCTGATGATGAGTCCATGCCACCTTTGGAGGATGCAAGTGATATTGAATATCTGGTGGACGGAGAGCTTTTGGTGGCGAGAAGAGCTCTTAGTGCTCAAGCCAAGGAAGATGATGAGGTAGAACGTGACAACATTTTTCATACCCGCTGCCATGTTAATGATAAGGTATGTAGCATGATCATTGATGGGGGAGTTGAACTAATGTGGCTACCACTAATTTTGTGGAGAAATTGAATTTAGCCACTTTGAGGCATCCAAAACCTTATAAGCTACAGTGGTTAAATGATAGTGGGGAAATCAAGGTGACTAAACAAGTGTTGGTGACGTTTTCAATTGGAAAGTACAAAGATGAAGTCCTTTGTGATGTGGTACCAATGAATGCGGGCCATATCCTTTTGGGGAGACCATGGCAGTTCGATAGGCATGTGACCCATGATGGGTATACCAATAGATACTCCTTTGTACTCGATAAAAAATCAATCACTCTTGTACCTTTAACCCCAAAACAAGTGTATGAAGATCAAGTAAGGTTAAGAAAAGAGAGAGATGTAAAAAAAAAAGAGTGAGAGTGAGAGTTCAAAAGAAAGAGAGAGAAAAGAAAAAGATTCTGAAATAGCAAAAAAAGAAAGAAAAAAGATGAAAAAGAAAAAGTGGTTGTTGAGAAAAAGAGAGAGAGAAAACAAGTAAGCTTTTATGCAAGGGAGAGTGAGGTCAAAATGGCTCTATTTTCAAATCAGCCAATGATTGTACTTTTGTACAAAGAGGCTTGCTTTAGTACTAATGAACTTAACCCTTCCTTGCCTAGTGTTGTTGTTTCTCTATTGCAGGACTTTAATGAAGTGTTTCCCGAAGAGATGCCTATTGGTTTACCACCAATAAGGGGGATTGAGCACCAAATTGACTTTGTACCCGGAGCACCCATCCCAAATAGACCAGCATATTGAAGTAATCATGAGGAGACAAAGGAACTTCAAAGGCAGGTTAGTGAGCTCTTGGAAAAGGGGTATGTACGTGAGAGCATGAGTCCTTGTGCTGTTCCCGTATTGCTTGTGCCAAAGAAGGATGGAACATGGAGGATGTGCATTGATTGTCGTGCCATCAACAATATCACTGTAAAGTATCGACATCCTATTCCTAGATTAGATGATATGCTTGATGAATTACATGGTTCTATTGTTTTTACTAAAATTGATCTTAAAAGTGGATATCATCAAATTAGGATGAAGGAAGGTGATGAGTGGAAAACTGGTTTCAAAACAAAATATGGATTATATGAGTGGTTAATTATGCATTTTGGATTAACTAATGCACCAAGTACTTTCATGAGATTAATGAACAATGTTTTGCGTGCTTTTATTGAAAAGTTTGTGGTTGTTTATTTTGATGACATTCTGATTTATAGCAAAAACTTGGATGAGCATGTTGAACATTTAAAACTTGTTTTAGGAGTTTTAAGAACAGAAAAGTTGTTTGCTAATCTCAAAAAGTGCACCTTTTGCACCAATAAACTTGTATTTCTGGGCTTTGTTGTTAGTGCTAAGGGAATTGGGGTTGATGAAGAAAAGGTTAAGGCAATTAAGGAGTGGCCGAAACCTACCAATGTGGGACAAGTGAGAAGTTTTCATGGGTTGGCTAGTTTTTATAGGAGGTTTGTGAAAGATTTTAGTAGTGTAGCTGCACCTTTAACCGAAGTTATCAAAAAGAATGTGGGTTTTAAGTGGGGTAATGAACAAGAAAAGGCATTTAACTTGATGAAGGAAAAATTAACTAATGCACATTTGCTTGCTTTGCCTGACTTTGCTAAAACTTTTGAGATTGAGTGTGATGCTTCAGGAATAGGTATTTGGAGCTGTTCTAATGCAAGAAGGTCTTCCCATTGCATATTTTAGTGAGAAGATAAGTGGAGCAGCCTTGAATTATCCTACCTATGACAAGGAGATGTACGCTTTGATTAGAGCATTGGAAACTTGGCAACACTACCTTCGGCCAAAAGAATTTGTGATTCACACGGATCATGAGTCCTTGAAGCATATAAAGGGGCAACACAAGCTAAATAAGCGGCATGCCAAGTGGGTGGAGTTCATTGAAACTTTTCAATATGTGATCAGGTACAAAAAGGGTAAGAAAAATGTGGTCGCTGATGCTCTGTCAAGAAGGTACGCTCTACTTTCTACTTTGGATGCTAAATTGTTTGGTTTTGAATACATTAAACAGTTGTATGTGGAAGATTCAGATTTTGGTAATGTGTTCAATGCATGTGAAAAGGCTGCATTTGGTAAATTTTATAGGCATGATGGATTTTTGTTTAGAGAAACTAAATTATGTGTGCCTAAGAGTTCTTTGCGTGAATTGCTTGTTAGAGAAGCTCATGGGGGAATTTTGATGGGGCACTTTGGTGTAGCTAAGATGCTAGATACTTTGCATTAACATTTTTTTTGGCCTCATATGAAACGTGATGTAGAAAGAATCTGTGAGAAATGCATTACTTGTAAACAAGCCAAGTCTAGGATTAAGCCTCATGGATTGTATACTTCTTTGCCTATACCTAGTGGACCTTGGATTGATATTTCTATGGATTTTGTGTTGGGTTTGCCTAGGTCAAAAAGGGGTAGGGACTCTATATATGTGGTTGTTGATAGGTTTTCTAAAATGGCACATTTCATTCCTTTTCATAAAACCGATGATGCATCACATATTGCTGATTTGTTTTTCAAAGAAATTGTAAGATTGCATGGCATGCTTAAGACCATTGTTTCGGATAGAGATGCTAAGTTCTTAAGCTACTTTTGGAAGATTTTGTGGGGTAAGTTAGGCACTAAACTTTTATTTTCTACTACTTGTCATCCACAAACTTATGGTCAAACTGAAGTAGTTAATAGGACTTTATCTACCTTGTTGCGTGCTATAATACAAAAGAACTTGAAAACGTGGGAGGATTGTCTGCCGCATGTAGAGTTTGCTTATAATAGGAGCGTGCATTCTGCAACTCATTTTTCGCCTTTTGAAATTGTGTATGGTTTTAACCCATTGACTCCTTTGGATTTAATTCCTTTACCTGTGAATGAGCATGTTAACTTGGATGGAAAGAAAAAGGCAGATTTTGTTAAGCAAATCCATGAAAACACTCGGGAAAACATAGAGAGACGAACTAAGCAATACACCAATCAAGCAAATAAAGGGCGTAAGAAGGTTATGTTTGAGCCCGGTGATTGGTTGTGGTTGCATATGAGGAAGGAACGATCCCAGCCCAGCGGAGTTCTAAACTACTTCCAAGGGGAGATTGCCCATTTCAAGTGATTGAAAGAATCAATGACAACGCATACAAGTTGTATCTTCTAGGTGAGTACAATGTTAGTGCAAGCTTCAATGTTTCTGATTTGTCTCCTTTTGATGTAGGTGACGATTTGAGGACAAATCCTTTTCAAGAGGGAGGGAATGATGAGAACAAGGCAGCTGCATCAAATGATCCATTGCATGTTCTGGTTGGGCCAATAACAAGGGCAAGAGCTAAGAGATTCAAAGAAGCACTAAATGACCTAATTCAAGACACTTGGGTTGATTTTGAATTGTTGAAGTCCAAGATAAGCCCACATGAAGACCAAGGCATAATTAATGTCATCAAGGCAATTGATTGGGCTAAATAAAGAAGACTTGGGTGTGTGACACAAGCTAGGAGAAGAGTCAACTTTGGCTGATTTATTCCCTTTTAATTTCCAAAGAATAATAGTTGATTTGTTTCCTAAATTAAGGGGCTGATTTGTTTCCAGATTTAGCTTTCCAATTAGGGAGAAAGTCAATAGTTTCTTAAATTAGTTTTCTTCTGATTATAAGGCCTTAATGGCCGAATTATCTTATTTCCTTTTAGGATGGCTTATAGCCTTTCCTTTCGTTTAGGGTTTTAGTATATAAAGGAACGAATTGGATGTAATTGGACAGACTTGAATTGAGTAAAAATTGTGAGAGTTCATCTTTTTTTTTTGGTTCTGAAAACTTGACTTATCACTCACAACTTCTTGATACCGTTGGTTCTTACCTCCTTATAGGTAACGGGTCGCGGTCCGATAACGTTCTTGTTTATAAACTTGGTTAGAAAATGATCCTTCGTTACCATATATTGGTTCCGGGTCTCACTGCTCTTGGTGAGGTTCATATCAAGAGGTCATCTCCTGCACTAGAGCTTGAGCTCACATAAGCAACCCTATGGCTATCTCAGCTTCAGCCTCAGCATTAGCTGCATGATCGTGAAGGGAGGCCACCCGATGACCCATGGCCACGTTGAATTTGAATGCCAACAAAAAAAGGAGGAGTTCAAGTTATAAAGTGATCGAGTTAATCGTTACAAGAAATAATGAAATATGATGGTTACCTCGGCTAAAAGGGCGGATCCCTTGGTGATCAAGATATCTACGGGCACTGAAGCCATCAGGGAAAGACTGCTATCAGAGCAGGATGCAACAAATTACCCTAAGACCTCTTCAAGCATGGCAGAGCTTGACAGATGTTGTAGGCGTGCGAGAGGAACCCTCTTAACTCCTGCCTTGAGGCTCTTCGAAGCCGAGGAATCGGGGATACAGACGGAGGGCAGAAACATTTGGCAAGTTAACTGCGAGGGCTGCCGAGGTAGCAGCAGCAACCACTGGGGTAACTAAGGAAGGAGTAGTAGCAGCAGCTTCAGCAGTAGAGGTCCCATTGCTCTGTACCTTGGTAGCTCGCGATACGAGGAACGCCATCTTGGACCTAAGCTGAGAAGGGGACGGAGCGAGAATGATATGAACCTCACCAAGAGCAGTGAGACCCGGAACCAATATATGGTAACGAAGGATCGTTTTCTAACCAAGTTTACAAACAAAAATGTTACCGGACTGCGACCCGTTACCTATAAGGAGGTAAGAACCAACGGTATCAAGAAAATTGTAGATGCCACACTCAAGAATAGGAAAGAAGGTGAGTGATAAGTCAAGGTTGGAATGCCACAAGGTAGAACCTTGATAAGTTCACAAGTTCTATGAAGAACCAAAGAGAAAATTCTCTCAAATTTATTTCTATTCAAAATCTATCCTCAAATTACATCAATTGGTCCATTTTATACTAAAAATATCTAAGACCTAAGAGGGATTAAATATTAGGAAATTAATGCCTTACAATCATGAAAATAAATGCAAACAAATTTAGGAAATAAATAAATACTAAACTAGAACCTATTGACTTGCTTCCTAATTGGAAAGCTAAATCTAGAAACAAATCAGCCCTTAATTTGGGAAACAAATCAACTATTATTTCTTGGAAATTAAAAGGAAATAAATCAGCCAAAGTATACTATTCTTCTAGCTTGTACCACATGCCCAAGTCTTCCTTATTCGGCCCAATCCATTGTCTTGATGACATTAATTAAGGCTTGGTCTTCATGTGACCCGAATTTGGACTTTAACAACTCAGAATCAGCCCATCAATAAATGCTTCTTTGATCCTATTGCTTTCATGTAATTGGCCTAACTGGAATATGCAATGGATCCTTTGGTGACGCTTCTTGATTCTCATCAGAGAACAAGTGAAGTCATAGGTGGAACAGTTGGCCCTCCTTTCTCCGAGGTAGCCAAAGGGACTTCTCGGTTCTACCAAGCATGAGGTTGAGGTGTTCGAGCCTGTCGGGCTTCTCAGGAAGCTGGAGCAACAATAAAAACTATTTTAAAAAAAAAGTCAGCACTAAACTGGCTGATGAAACAGAGCAGGATAGCTCAACGTTACTTTACTTACGAGGAATAACAGCAAAAATTTGCAGGTATCGATTCACCCTACGAGAGTCAAAGGGATCAGCGGTAGGAAACTTCAGGTTTAAATAGTTCCTAGCAAGGATGGCCTTCAAGACGGTTTCAGATTCAACTAGCAAGGAATCCCGATCCCATGTTGGTTTGTCACTAAAAGTTGTGTGAACCTTGAACTCGTGCCCCATAATAAAGATCGAGCTTCCCCAGTCATCCCCTGTCAGGATCCATTCCTCCTTCCAGGCAGGGCCCTTATTTGAAGTGGCAGGAATGATGAAGTTGAGCTTGTTCTTAGCTTTCACATAGAACTAGCATCAAGGGGCACCAGACAGGCTTCCAACCTGAAAAAGGTAAGCTATTTCCTGATATGAACCTCACCAAGAACAGTGAGATCCGGAACCAATATATGGTAACGAAGGATCGTTTTCTAACCAAGTTTACAAACAAGAACGTTATCGGACCGCGACCCGTTACCTATAAGGAGGTAAGAACCAACGGTATCAAGAAAGTTGTAGACGCCACACTCAAGAATAAGAAAGAAGGTGTGTGAGCTTATCAGAGGGTTAAAGCCAAAAGATCGAGTGAAACACGAGTGTGAGTGCCACCATCTTTGAGGGTCAAACACGTGAGGGAGTGTTTTGAGAGGCTTACTTACTTTCTTTGCTTTGTAAAATTAAAATATGTCCCATAGTAAGAGTAAAGACTTATTCGACGATGCACCAGAAATGGTAGATCTCAATTTTTTATACAAAGTCATACAAAAAAGTATGGAGCGGATGGAGATTAAGTTTGGTGAGGTGCATGATAGGATAAACAAAGTGGAGTCTAGTTCACAAAGGAAGCAACCATTCAGGGCTCCTAAGGTGGAATGAAGAGAAAGAAACCCACCTAGGAATGACTATGAAGATGATTATGGGATTGACCTAGAGGAGGATGATTGCATGTCTAATGTGGGTGCAGACAGATTTCAACTTGGAATGGGAGGTAAAGAAGTTAGGAATGGGAATAGAGGAGATAGGTATGAAGAGCTTTGGGTGGCAAGAAGAACTCTTAGTGCTCAAGCCAAAGAAAATGATGAGGTACAACTTGATAAGATTTTTCACACCCGTTGTCATGTTAATGATAAGGTATGTAGCATGATCATTGATGGGGGGAGTTGTACTAATG
Organism: Dipteronia dyeriana; assembly: GCA_032871835.1. Classification (NCBI taxonomy): domain Eukaryota; kingdom Viridiplantae; phylum Streptophyta; class Magnoliopsida; order Sapindales; family Sapindaceae; genus Dipteronia; species Dipteronia dyeriana. Next base: position 13,129,661 of record CM065303.1, read on the forward strand.
TGGCTAGCGCTAGTTTTGTGGAGAAACTGAATTTGGTCACTTTGAAGCACCCAAAACCTTATAAGCTACAATATGATAGTAGGGAAATCAAGGTGCATAAACAAGCGTTGGTGTCATTTTCAATTGGAAAATACAAAGATGAAGTCCTTTGCGACGTGCTACCAATGAATGCGGGCCATATCCTTTCGGAGAGACCGTGGTAGTTTGATAGGCATGTGACGCATGATGGGTATACCAATAGATACTCCTTTGTACTCAATAAAAAGTCAATCACTCTTGTACCTTTAACCCCAAGACAAGTATATGCAGATCAAGTGAGGTTTAAAAAAGAGAGAGATGTAAAAAAGGAGTGTGAGAGTTCAAAAGAAAGAAAGTTCGAAACGGCAAAAAATGAAACAAAAGGTGAAAAAGAAAAAGAGGCTGATGAGAAAAAAAGAGAGAGAAAACAAGTTAGTTGTTAGGCAAGAGAGAGTGAGATCAAAAAGGCTTTATTTTCAAATCAGCCAATGGTTGTACTTTTGTACAAAGAGGCATGTTTTAGTACTAATGGAATTAACCCTTCATTGCCTAGTGTTGTTGTTTCTCATTTGCAAGGCTTTGATGAAGTGTCGCAAGCTGTCAACAACATTATGGTGAAGATTCGAGGACGAATCCTTTTGAAGAGAGGGGGAATGATGAGAATCAAGAAGCATACTAATATGAACCTCACCAAGAGCAGTGAGACCCGGAACCAATATATGGTAACGAAGGATCGATTTCTAATTTCAGATTTATAAAAGAAGAAAATAATTAAAAAAAAGTACCGTGACCCGTTACCTATTACCTATAAAGAGGTAAGAACCAACGGTATCAAGAAAGTTGTAGACGCCACACTCAAGAATAAGAAAGAAGGTGAGTGATAAGTCAAGGTTTGAACGCCACAAGGTAGAACCTTGATAAGTTCACAAGTTCTATGAGGAACCAAAGAGAAAATTCTCTCAAATTTATTTCAATTCAAATATCTATATTTAAATTACATCAATTGGTCCCTTTTATACTAAAAATATCTAAGACCTAAAAGGGAATAAATATTAGGAAATTAATGCCTTACAATCATGAAAATAAATGCAAACAAATTTAGGAAATAAATAAATACTAAGCTAGCAACTATTGACTTGCTTCCTAATTGGAAAGCTAAATCTGGAAACAAATCAGCCCCTTAATTTGGGAAACAAATCAACTATTATTCTTTGGAATTTAAAAGGAAATAAAGCAGCCAAAGTTGAATATTCTCCTAGCTTGTACCATATGCCCAAGTCTTCCTTATTCGGCCCAATCCATTGTCTTGATGACATTAATTAAGCCTTGGTCTTCATGTGAGCCGAATTTGGACTTTAACAACTCAGAATCAGCCCATTAATAAATGCTTCTTTGATCCTATTGTTTTCATGTAATCGGCCCAACTGGAATATGCAATGGATCATTTGGTGACGCTTCTTGATTCACATCATTCCCCCTCTCTTCAAAAGGATTCGTCCTCGAATCTTCACCATAATGTTGTTGATAGTCTGAACCATGAAATATGATTCCCCTATTTTATCTTTGTTTGATGAATCACTTTTGAAAGACATATTATTTTTTGTTATATCAATGCTCGGAATCAAGAAAAGAAAAAGAAATAGTTGATATAAGTTCAACTATACAACCTAAAAAAAGTGCTATTTTTTGTTGGATCTTTTTTTTTATATAACGAAACTGATCAAACTTTTTTTTTTTGTAAAAAATCTGATTTTTTTTTATCAAATAGAAAAATAGAAGTAGAAGAACAATGATAAATTAAACCTGATTTAGAAGCCTAAGCTCTGATACCAACTGATATGAACCTCACCAAGAGCAGTGAGACTCGGAACCAATATATGGTAACGAAGGATCGTTTTCTAATCAAGTTTGTAAACAAGAACAAAATCGGACCGCGACCTATTATCTATATGAAGATAAGAACCAATGGTATCAAGAAAGTTGTAGACGCCACACTCAAGAATAAGAAAGAAGGTGAGTGATAAGTCTAGGTTTGAACGCCACAAGGTAGAACATTGATAAGTTCACAAGTTCTATGAAGAACCAAAGAGAAAATTCTCTCCAATTTATTTCAATTACAGTATATCCTCAAATTACATCAATTGATTCCTTTTATACTAAAAATATCTAAGACCTAAAAGGGAATAAATATTAGGCAATTAATGCGTTACAATCATGAAGATAAATGCAAACAAATTTAGGAAATAAATAAATACTAAACTAGCAACTATTGACTTGCTTTCTAATTGGAAAGCTAAATCTGGAAACAAATCAACCCCTTAATTTGGAAAACAAATCAACTATTATTCTTTGGAAATTAAAAGGAAATAAATCAGCCAAAGTTGACTAGCTTGTGCCACACGCCCAAGTCTTCCTTATTCGGTCCAATCAATTCCCTTGTTGACCTTAATTACGCCTTGGTCTTCATGTGTGCTTATCTTGGACTTCAACAATTCAAAATCAGCCAAAGTGTCTTGAATTAGGCCATTTAGTGCTTCTTTGATTCTCTTAGCTCTTGCCCTTGTTATTGGCCCAACCGGAACATGCAATGGATCATTTGATGACTTCTTGATTGTCATCACATAACCAAAGGATCCATTGCATATTCCAATTGGGCCAATTACAAGGAGGCAAAAAGATCGAAGAAGCATTTAAAGATGGGTTGATTATGAGTTGCGAAAATCCAAGTTCGGCCCACTTGAAGACCAAATTCCGGGCTGAATTTCTATGGCCTCTATAGAGAGCATCTTAGATCAGATCATCTGTTATAATATGTTTTCGGAATGCCCAAGACGAGCCCTACAGATGCTATGAAGACTCTATCCTTTGAAAAAGATCATAACATGTCCAAATTCAGCCATATATATTGTTGCACGAAAACTTGAATTGAAATAAAATTGAGAGAATTTTTCTCTTTGGTTCTTCATAGAACTTGTGAACTTATCAAGGTTCTACCTTGTGGTGTTCAAACCTTGACTTATCACTCACCTTTTTTCTTATTCTCGAGTGTGGCGTCTACAATTTTCTTGATACCGTTGGTTCTTATCTCCATATAGATAACAGGCCGCGGTCCTTTTTATTTATTTATTTATTTTCTTCTTTTATAAATATGAAAGTAGAAAGTGATCCTTGCTACCATATATTGGTTTCGGGTCTCACTGCTCTTGGTGAGGTTATGAACTTATCAAGGTTCTACATTGTTGCGTTCAAACCTTGACTTATCACTCACCTTCTTTCTTTTTCTTGAGTATGGTGTCTACAACCTTCTTGATACCGTTGGTTCTTATCTCCACATAGATAACGGGTCACATTCCTTTTTAATTTGTTTTATTTTTCTATAAATCTGAAATCAGAAAATGATCATTGCTACCATATATTGGTTCCGGGTCTCACTGCTCTTGGTGAGGTTCATATCACGTATGTGCATGTGAGCGTGCATGTGTACGTGTGTGCATGCGTGCATACGTGCGTGCATGCGTGTGTGCAATTGTGTGTGAGAACGTGTGTGCATACGTGCTTGTGTGTGCATGTGCGTTCCTGTGTGCTTGCAAACGTGCATGTGTACATGCGTGCATGTGCACGTGTATGATAACGTGTGTGCATACTAGGGTACGTGCGTTAGTGTTTGCGTGCGTACGTGCGTGCCTGTGTGAATGCGTGTGTGCTTGTGTGCATGCGAGCGTGCGAGCGTGTGAGCGTGCAAGCGTGTGAGCGTGCGTACATGTGTTCGTGCGTGCATGCCTGTGTGCCTGTGTGCCTGTGTGCTCGCGTGCGTGCCTGAGTGTGTACGTGCGTGCCTGAGTGTGTACGTGTGTGCCTGTGTACGTGCGTGCATGTGTGAGTGCGTGCTTGTATGTGTGTGCACGTGTGTGTACGCATGCATGCATGTACATGTGCGTGTCTGCGTGTGTGCATGCATGCATGTGTGCGTGGGTACTTGCCTGTGTGTATGCGTGCGTGCATGCGTGTGTGCATGCGTGTGTGCATGCGTACGTACATGCGTGCGTGTGTATGTGCATACGTGCTTACGCGCGTGTGTGTGTGCATGCTTGTGTGTGTGTGCGTACGTGCCTTTTATGTGTACGCCTGCGTGCGTGAACAGGTGCTTGCATGTGTGTGTATGTGTGTGCGCGTGCATTCCTGTGTGTGTTCGTGCATGCTTGTGTGCGTGCGTGCTTGCATGTGTGTATGTGTGCATGCATGCGTGCGTACGCGCGTGCATACGTGTTTGTGTGTGTACGTGCATGTGTGTGTGCGTGTGTTTGTTTGTGGGTGCGTGCGTGTGTATGTGTGTGTACGTGCGTTTGCACGTGTACGAGAGCGTGTGTGCGTGCGTGAGTGCATTCGAGGGTGCGAGTGTGCGTGCGTGTGTTCGTACCTGTGTGCCTGTGTGCCTGTGTGCCTGTGTGCCTGTGTACTTACGTGCATGCCTTTGTGTGTGTGTGTGTGCGTGCGTGCGTGCGTGCGTGCATACGTGCCTGCATACGTGCCTGTGTGTCTTGCATGCTTGCCTGTATGCACGTGTACTAGAGCGTGTGTGCTTGCGTGAGTGCATGCGAGGATGCGAGTGTGCGTGCATATGTTCATACGTGCGTGCCTTTGTGCCTGTGTACTTACGTGCGTGACTATGTGTGTGTGTGTGTGTGTGTGTGTGCGTGCGTGCATACGTGCCTCTTTTCTTGCATGCTTGCCTGTATGCATTTGTACGAGAGCGTGTGTGCGTGCGTGCCTCTGTGTGCGTTCATGCATGTTTTCCTGTGTGTGTGCCTGTGTGTACTTGTGTGAGTGCGTACGTGCCTCTGTGTGTGTGTGTACATATGTGCGTTCATGCATGCATGTATGTGTGCATGCTTACATCCGTGTGTGTATGCGGGTGTGCGTGTGTGGGTGCGTGCATGCATACGAGCGTGAGTGTGTGCATGAGTGGGTGCATTCGTGCATCGTGCGTGCCAGCCTACGTGTGTATGTTTGTACGTGCGTTCAAGGCTTGGTCATATCAACATTGACCGGATAGACAGATTAGTAAAAAGCGAACCTTTAAGTTAGTTAAAGGTTGGCACCTTACCTGTCTGTGAATTTTGTTTGGAGGGTAAGATGACTAAGAGACCTTTTACTGGAAAAGGTCTTAGAGCTAAAGAACCGCTAGAGCTTATACATACAGGCGTCTTCGGACCGATGAATGTTAAAGCTAGAGGTGGTTATGAGTATTATGTCACCTTTATAGATGACTACTCAAGATACAGATACGTCTACCTGATGCAACGAAAGACGGAAACATTTGAAAATTTCAAAGAATTCCGAGCTGAAGTTGAGAATCAATTAGGCAGGACTATCAAGTCACTACGATCGGATCGTGGAGGTGAGTACCTTGACCAAGAGTTTGAAAACTTCATGGTCAAGCATGGGATAGTTTCCCAACTCACAGCTCCCCGGTACACCTCAGCAAAATGGTGTAGCGGAAAGAAGAAATAGAACCCTAATAGAAATGGTGAGATCTATGATTAGTTTCTCATCATTACCAAATTCCTTCTGGGGATATGCATTACAAACAGCAGCATACATTTTGAATGTAGTTCCATCTAAATATGTTCCTAAGACTCCCCTAGAGTTGTGGAATGGTCATAAAACTAGTTTGCGACATTTCCGCATATGGGGTTGTCCAGCACACGTGCTGAAGAACAGAACTGGAAAGCTAGACTCCAAGTCTGTTGTCTGCCTATTTGTAGGTGATATGAACCTCACCAAGAGCAGTGAGCTTCTTGATTCTCATCAGTAGGATACTCTAAGGAGACTAGAGGTGGACACTTCTATAGTCCCAAAGATAACAAAGTATTTGTATCGACAAATGCAACGTTTCTTGAGAACAATTACATTAGTGACCATAAACCTCGTTTCAAGATTATTTACCCAAAAAAAAACCTCGTTCCAAGATTGTATTAAATGAGTTAGAGCCTAGTGAGACTAGTGCTTCATCAACAATAGTTGTTGATCCACAAACATCTGAGAGTCAGATGGTTCCTGATCAGGATACACTACCACCTAGACGTAGTGAAAGGGTTGTGAGACAACTTGAACGCTATTTAGCTATAGGTAAGGGATAAGGTGTTGTCTCTGCTGATAGTGTGGATGATCCATTGACATTTAAAAATGCAATGAAAGATCCTGATAAAGAGGAATGGCTTAAAGCCATAAATCTCGAGATGGAGTCCATGTACTCTAACTCAGTCTGGGATCTTGTAGACTTACCAGATGGGGTAAAACCCATAGGGTGTAAGTGGATCTACAAGAGAAAGAGAGGAGTAGACGGGAAGGTAGAGACCTTCAAGGCAAGGCTAGTGGCCAAGGGTAATACCTAGAAAGAGGGGTCGATTATGAAGAGACCTTCTCGCCAGTAGCCATGTTAAAGTCTATTAGGATTCTCTTATCCATTGTTGTCTATTTCGATTATGAAATTTGACAAATGGACGTCAAGACTGCATTCTTGAATGGCAATCTTGATGAGAGCATCTATATGATGCAACCAGAGGGATTCGTGTCTCCAAATCAAGAGCAAAAGGTTTGCAAGCTGCAAAGGTCCATCTACCTATTATATGTATTGGTTCAAAACAATTACGATCAAAAGCTCACTGGTCCTAGATACAGATTATGATCTGTATATAAAAAATTTGAAAACCTAGTTCTGATGCGTGACCGGTGAACGGGGTTCCTACAGCTATGTTATGCACGAGACCAGACATCTACTATGCATTGGGAGTAGTCAGTAGATACCAGTCCAACCCAGGATTGGATCATTGGGTTGCTATCAAGACTATTCTCAAGTATCTTCGGAGAACGAGAAATTATATGCTAGTGTATTCCTAACAGGATTTGATCCCGTTAGGATACACAGATTCTGATTTTCGGTCAGACAGGGATTCTAGAAAATCCACGTCTGAATCAGTATTCACCCTGGGTGGTGGAGCCATTGTGTGGAGAAGTATTAAGCAATCTTGCATTGCTGACTCCACCATGGAAGCCGAATATGTAGCTGCTTGTGAAGCTACTAAAGAGGCTTTTTGGATCCGTAAGTTCTTGAGTGATCTGGAAGTTGTTCCAGACCTGGATAAACCCATCACACTTTATTGTGATAACAGTGGTACTGTGGCTAATTCCAAAGAACCAATAAGCCACAAGAGAAGGAAGCATATAGAGAGAAAGTATCATCTCATCAGAGAGATAATGCATAAAGGAGATGTGATCGTCACCAAGATAGCCTCACAAGATAATTATGCTGATCCATTTAGAAGAACTTACTAGCTAAAGAGTTTTCGGGTCACCTAGATGGTCTAGGGTTACGAGACATGCCTCACATGCTGATATGAACCTCACCAAGAGCAGTGAGACCCGGAACCAATATATGGTAACGAAGGATCGTTTTCTAATCAAGTTTATAAACAAAAAACGTTATCGGACCGCGACCCGTTACCTATGAGGAGGTAAGAACCAACGGTATCAAGAAGTTGAAGATGCCACACTCAAGAATAAGAAAGAAGGTGAGTGATAAGTCAAGGTTTGAACGCCACAAGGTAGAACCTTGATAAGTTCATAGTTCTATGAAGAACCTTGATAAGTTCATAGTTCTATGAAGAACCAAAGAGAAAAATTCTCTATAAATTTATTTCTATTCAAAATCTATTCTCAAATTACATCAATTGGTCCATTTTATACTAAAAATATCTAAGACCTAAAAGGGAATAAATATTAGGCAATTAATGCCTTACAATCAGGAAAATAAATGCAAACAACTTTAGAAAAATAAATAAATACTAAACTAGCAACTAGTTGATTTGTTCCTTATTTGGAAAGCTGAATTTGGGAAACAAATCAGCCATTTATTTGGAAAACAAATCAACTCTTTATTTGGGGAAATAAATAAAATAAAGAATATGCTGAAATTGGCAATATGCTGAAACTGAATTCTCCTCCAACCATACGTCGCCCAAAATATAGGAAATATGTTGAAATTCGGACTATTCAACTCAAGTCTTCGTGCAATAAGATAGATAGCCAAATTTGGACTTTTTGTGATCTGTTTTGGAGGACAGGTTCTTCATATCATCTGTAGATATTGTCTTGGGCTTTCCGAAAACATATTATAATAGACGATCTGACTTCAGATGCTCTCTATAGATATCCACGAAGTTCAGCCCGGATTTGGTCTTCATGTGGGCAGAATTTGGACTTTAGCAACTCGGAATCACCCCATCATTTAATACTTCTTTGATCCTCTTGCTTCCTTTTAATTGGCCCAATTGGAATATGCAATAGTTCCTTTGGTGATGCTTCTTGATTCTCATCATTCCCCCTCTCTTCAAAAGGATTCGTCCTCGAATCTTCACCATAATGTTGTTGATAGCCTGCGACGTTTCATCAAAGCCTTGCAAATTAGAAGCAACAACACTAGGCAATGAAGGGTTAATTCCATTAGTACTAAAAAATGCCTCTTTGTACAAAAGTGCAATCATTGGCTGATTTGAAAACAAAGCCTTTTTAATCTCACTCTCTCTTGTATAAAAACTCACTGATTTTCTCTCTCTTTTTTTCTCATCAGCCTCTTTTTAATTTTCATCTTTTTTTTCTTTTTTTGCTATTTCGGACTCTTTTTCTTTTATCTCTCTTTCTTTTGAACTCTCACTCTCACTCTCTTTTTTTACATCTCTCTCTTTTCTTAACCTTACTTGATCTTCATACACTTGTTTTGGGGTTAAAGGTACAAGAGTGATTGATTTTTTATTGAGTACAAAGGAGTATCTATTGGTATACCCATCATGGGTCACATGCCTATCGAACTGCCATGGTCTCCCCAAAAGGATATGGCCCGCATTCATTGGTACCACATCACAAAGGACTTCATCTTTGTACTTTCCAATTGAAAATGTCACCAACACTTGTTTAGTCACCTTGATTTCCTCACTATCATTTAACCACTGTAGCTTATATGGTTTTGGATGCCTTAAAGTGGCTAAATTCAATTTCTCCACAAAATTAGTGCTAGCCACATTAATACAACTCCCCCCATCAATGATCATGCTACATACCTTATCATTAACATGGCAGCGGGTATGAAAAATGTTGTCACGTTGTACCTCATCATCTTCCTTGGCTTGAGCACTAAGAGCTCTTCTCGCCACCAAAAGCTCTCCGTCCACCGGATATTCAATATCACTTGCATCCTCTAAAGGTGGCATGGACTCATCATCAGATTCACCTTCAGATTCGATCTCACCATCATCCTTCAAAACCATTACTCTCTTGTTTGGGCATTGAGATGCAATATGAACTGCTCCCAGACACTTAAAGCACTTAATGTCACGATTTCTAGAAGGTTGAGAATCTGATGTACCTTGTTTTAATGTGCCTCCGACTTTATGATCTCTGGAAGGTTCGGCCTTGGCCTTGAAACTAGGTTGGTCATCCCTCTTGCTCCAATTCGATTTCCATGATGATGAAGAACCCGAATTTTGCACAACCCGTGTTGAACTCTTTCTCTTCAACTGTTGTTCCACCTTAATTGCCATGTGTACCATGTCACTCAATTCAACATAATGTTGCAACTCCACCACATTTGCTATGTCTCGGTTTAGTCCATTTAAAAACCTAGCCATAGTAGCCTCTCGGTCTTCCTCTACATCAGCTCGAATCATGGCTATCTCCATCTCCTTGTAGTAATCTTCAACACACTTAGACCCTTGAGTAAGGGTTTGTAATTTTTGAAACAAACCCCTATAATAGTGACTCGGAATGAAACGCTTCCTCATGACAGCTTTCATCTCCTCCCAAGTCTCAATAGGTCTTTCTCCATTTCCTTTTCTACTCACAATCAATTGATCCCACCAAACGATAGCATAATCAGTAAATTCTATGGCAGCCAACTTTACCTTCTTTAATTCAGAATAGTCATAGCAGTCAAATACCAATTCTATTCTTTTCTCCCACTCTAAATAAGCTTTGGGATCAGTTTTACCTTGGAACGTTGGGATTTTCACCTTTATACTACCCAAATTATTATCAGCCCTCCCTCCATACCTATCTTCTTTATACTCATACATATCTTCTCTATTCCCATACCTAACTCCTCTACCTCCCATTTCACGCCTCAATCTGCCCGTACCCACATTGGACATGCGATCACCCTCCTCTAGGTCATTCCCATAATCATCATCATAATCGTCTCTAGGTGGGTTTCTTTCTCTTCGTTCCACATTAGGAACCCTAATTTGTTGCACCCTTTGTGAACTAGACTCCACCTTATCTATCCTATCATGCACCTCACCAATCTTAATCTCCATCCGCTCCATGTTTTTTTGTATGGTTTTATACAAAAAATTAAGATCTATCGTTTCTGGTGCATCATCAGATAAGTCTCTACTTTTATCGCGTGACATATTTGAAACCTGCAAAGCAAAAGAAATTAGTAAGCCTCACAAACACTCCCTCACGTGTTTACTCTCAAAGATGGTGGCACTCACACTCGTGTTTTCACTCAATTCTTTGGCGTTTACCCTTTGATGAGCTCACACACTCTTGCCTTTTTCCACTCTTTGTTAACTCTTTCAGTTCTTCCTTCTTCTTTTTTTTTGACTTATACGGACACTCACAAGAAGTGCAAGAAAAATAGAAGTAACTGACCAAAAGGACAAGAATAATGAAAACGAAATTCTTTAGCTAATTTTTTTTTTTTTTGAATATCAATGCACAAAATCAAGATAATGAATAGAAATAGTTGATATAGGTTCAACTACACGACCAAAAAAAAAATTGTTTTTTTTTTTTTTTTTTTACCGACCTTGATCAAGTGGACACAAGCAAGCTTTTGGTACTATTTTTTTTTTTTTTTTTTTTTTTGGTACCTGATTTGATCAAACTTTTTTTTTTGTTGAAACAAATGAATACAGAGAAGAGAAAGAACAAGGATAGATTAAACCTGATTTAGAAACCTGGCTTTGATACCAACTGATATGAACCTCACCAAGAGCAGTGAGACCCGGAACCAATATATGGTAACGAATGATCGTTTTCTAATCAAGTTTATAAACAAAAAACGTTATCAGACCGCGACCCGTTACCTTTGAGGAGGTAAGAACCAACGGTATCAAGAAGTTGAAGACGCCACACTCAAGAATAAGAAAGAAGGTGAGTGATAAGTCAAGGTTTGAACGCCACAAGGTAGAACCTTGATAAGTTCATAGTTCTATGAAGAACCAAAGAGAAAAATTCTCTATAAATTTATTTCTATTCAAAATCTATTCTCAAATTACATCAATTGGTCCCTTTTATACTAAAAATATCTAAGACCTAAAAGGGAATAAATATTAGGCAATTAATGCCTTACAATCAGGAAAATAAATGCAAACAACTTTAGAAAAATAAATAAATACTAAACTAGCAACTAGTTGATTTGTTCCTTATTTGAAAAGCTGAATTTGGGAAACAAATCAGCCATTTATTTGGAAAACAAATCAACTCTTTATTTGGGGAAATAAATAAAATAAGGAATATGCTGAAATTGGCAATATGCTGAAATTGAATTCTCCTCCAACCATACGTCGCCCAAAATATAGGAAATATGTTGAAATTCGGACTCCTCAACTCAAGTCTTCGCGCAATAAGATAGATGGCCAAATTTGGACTTTTTGTGATCTGTTTTGGAGGACAGGTTCTTCATATCATCTGTAGATCTTGTCTTGGGCTTTCCGAAAACATATTATAATAGACGATCTGACTTCAGATACTCTCTATAGAGGTCCACGAAGTTCAGCACGGATTTGTTCTTCATGTGGGCAGAATTTGGACTTTAGCAACTCGGAATCACCCCATCTTTTAATACTTCTTTGATCCTCTTGCTTCCTTTTAATTGGCCAAATTGGAATATGCAATAGTTCCTTTGGTGATGCTTCTTGATTCTCATCACATGCTTTAGTGCAAGTGGGAGATTGTTGGGATTTATACCCTAAAACATGTAACTTGTAAATGGATTTATGAAGTAAATAAAAAGAAATGTTCAATTCATTATGTTATGTTATTTATTTTATAAACTTGTGTACATCCTGGATTACCGGATGTAATCTCGAACTGTGTATATGAGTGTCATATACGGATGGATACAGTAAGATACATATAATCTAAAGAGTCCATAAATAGCAAACAAAGTTGGGTACTTTATTTGTGGTTAATCTATAGCTGCGGTCCATTCCTGATGCGAACAAGACAGCTGCATCAAATGATCCATTGCATGTCCCGGTTGGGCCAATAACAAGGGCAAGAGCTAAGAGATTCAAAGAAGCACTAAATGACCTAATTCAAGACACTTGGACTGATTTTGAATTGTTGAAGTCCAAGATAAACCCACATGAAGACCAAGGCATAATTAATGTCATCAAGGCAATTGATTGGGCCGAATAAGGAAGACTTGGGTGTGTGGCACAAGCTAGGAGAAGAGTCAACTTTGGCTGATTTATTTCCTTTTAATTTCCAAAGAATAATAGTTGATGTGTTTCCCAAATTAAGGAGTTGATTTGTTTCCAAATTTAGCTTTCCAATTAGGGAGCAAGTCAATAGTTTCTCGAATTAGTTTTCTTCTGATTATAAGGCCTTAGGTTGGCTTATAGCCTTTCTTTTCGTTTAGGGTTTTAGTATATAAAGGAACGAATTGGATGTAATTCGACAAACCTGAATTGAATAAAAAATTTGTGAGAGTTCATCTCTTTTTGGTACTGAAAACTTGACTTATCACTCATATCTTCTTCTTGTTCTTGAGTGTGGAGTCTTCAACTTCTTGATACCGTTGGTTCTTACCTCCTTATAGGTAACGGGTCGCGGTCCGATAACGTTCTTGCTTGTAAACTTGGTTAGAAAACAATCATTCGTTTCCATATATTGGTTCCGTGTCTCACAATTCTTGGTGAGGTTCATAACAGTTGGTATCAGAGCTTAGGCTTCTAAACCAGGTTTAATCTATCCCTGTTCTTTCTCTTCTCTGTATTCGTTTGTTTCAACAAAACAAAAAACGGTTTGATTAAATCCGGTACAAAAAAAAAGTACCAAAAGCTTGCTTGAGTCCAATTGATCAAGGTTGGTTAAAAAAAAAAAAACTTGCTTGAGTCCACTTGATCAAGGTCGGTAAAAAAAAGTACAATTTTTTTTAGGTCATATAGTTGAACCTATATCAACTATTTCTATTCCTTATCTTGATTTCGTGCATTGATATTCAAAAAAAATTAATAGCTAAAGAATTTTGTCTTCATTATTCTTGTCCTTTTGTTTTGTTACTTCTATTTTTATTGTACTTCTTGTGAGTGTCCGTATAAGTCAAAAAAAAAAAAGAACGAAGAACTGAAAGAGTTAACAAAGAGTGAAAAAAGGCAAGAGTGTGTGATCTCATCAGAGGGTAAAAGCCAAAGAATTGAGTGAAAACGTGTGAGTGCCACCATCTCGAAGAGTAAACACGTTAGGGAGTGTTGTGAGGTTTAATATTATTTTTTTGCAGGTTTCAAATATGTCGCGTGATAAAAGTAGAGACTTATCTGATGATGCACCAGAAACGATAGATCTCAATTTTTTGTATAAAGCTATACAAAAAAACATGGAGCGGATGATGATGAGAACAAGGCAGCTGCATCAAATGATCCATTGCATGTTCCAGTTGGGCCAATAACAAGGGCAAGAGCTAAGAGATTCAAAGAAGCACTAAATGGCATAATTCAAGACACTTGGGCTGATTTTGAATTGTTGAAGTCCAAGATAAGCCCACATGAAGACCAAGGCATAATTAATGTCATCAAGGCAATTGATTGGGCCGAATAAGGAAGACTATGGTGTGTGGCACAAGCTAGGAGAATAGTCAACTTTGGCTGATTTATTCCCTTTTAATTTCCAAAGAATAATAGTTGATTTGATTCCCAAATTAAGGGGCTGATTTGTTTCCAGATTTAGCTTTCTAATTAGGGAACAAGTCAATAGTTTCTCAAATTAGTTTTCTTCTGATGATAAGGCCTTAATGGCCGAATTATCTTGTTTCCTTTTAGGATGGCTTATAACCTTTCTTTTCGTTTAGGGTTTTAGTATATAAAGGAACGAATTGGATGTAATTGGACAGACTTGAATTGAATTAAAATTGTGAGAGTTCATATCTTTTTTTTTGTTCTGAAAACTTGACTTATCACTCACATCTTCTTCTTGTTCTTGAGTGTGGCGTCTTCAACTTCTTGATACCGTTGGTTCTTACCTCCTTATAGATAACGGGTCGCGGCTTGATAACGTTCTTTTTTATAAACTTGGTTAAAAAACAATCCTTCGTTACCATATATTGGTTCCGGGTCTCACTGCTCTTGTTGATATCCGTTGGTATCAGAGCTTAGGCTTCTAAATCAGATTTAATCTATCATTGTTCTTTCTCTTCTCTGTATTCATTTGTTTCAACAAAAAAAAACGTTTGATCAAATCCGGTACCAAAAAGAAAAAAAAAAGTACCAAAAGCTTGCTTGTGTCCACTTGATCAAGGTCGGTAAAAAAAAATACGTTTGATCAAATTCGGTACCAAAAAAAAAAGTACCAAAGGCTTGCTTGCACTTGATCAAGGTCGGTAAAAAAAAAAAAAAAAAAAAATTTGGGTCATGTAGTTGAACCTATATCAACTATTTCTATTCATTATCTTGATTCCGTGCATTGATATTCAAAAAAAAAATTAATAGCTAAAGAATTTTGTCTTCATTATTCTTGTCATTTTGCTTAGTTACTTCTATTTTTCTTGAACTTCTTGTCAGTGTCCGTATAAGTCAAAAAAGAAGAAGAAGGAAGAACTGAAAGAGTTAACAAAGAGTGGAAAAAGGCAAAAGTGTGTGAGCTCATCTGAGGGTAAAAGCCAAAGAATTGAGTGAAAACATGAGTGTGAGTGCCACCATCTTTGAGAGTAAACACGTGAGGGAGTGTTTGTGAGGCTTACTAATTTCTTTTGTTTGCAGGTTTTCAAATATGTCACGTGATAAAAGTAGAGACTTGTCTGATGATGCACCAAAAATGATAGATCTTAATTTTTTGTATATAGCCATACAAAAAAACATAGGGCGGATGGAGATTAAGATTGGTGAGGTGCATGATAGGATAGATAAGGTGGAGTCTAGTTCACAAAGGGTGCAACCAATTAGGGTTCCTAATGTGGAACGAAGAGAAAGAAACCCACCTAGGGATGATTATGAAGATGATTATGGGAATGACCTAGAGGAGGGTGATCGCATGTCCAATGTGGGTACGGGCAGATTGAGGCGTGAAATGGGAGGTAGAGGAGTTAGGTATGGGAATAGAGAAGATATGTATGAGTATAAAGAAGATAGGTATGGAGGGAGGGCTGATAATAATTTGGGTAGTATAAAGGTGAAAATCCCAACGTTCCAAGGTAAAACTGATCCCAAAGCTTATTTAGAGTGGGAGAAAAGAATAGAATTGGTATTTGACTGCTATGACTATTCTGAATTAAAGAAGGTAAAGTTGGCTGCCATAGAATTTACTGATTATGCTATCGTTTGGTGGGATCAATTGATTGTGAGTAGAAAAGGAAATGGAGAAAGACCTATTGAGACTTGGGAGGAGATGAAAGCTGTCATGAGGAAGCGTTTCATTCCGAGTCACTATTATAGGGGTTTGTTTCAAAAATTACAAACCCTTACTCAAGGGTCTAAGTGTGTTGAAGATTACTACAAGGAGATGGAGATAGCCATGATTCAAGCTGATGTAGAGGAAGACCGAGAGGCTATTATGGCTAAGTTTTTAAGTGGACTAAACCGAGACATAGCAAATGTGGTGGAGTTGCAACATTATGTTGAATTGAGTTACATGGTACACATGGCAATTATGGTGGAACAACAGTTGAGGAGAAAGAGTTCCACACGGGTTGGGTAAAATTCAGGTTCTTCATCATCATGGAAACCGAATTGGAGCAAGAGGGATGACTAACCTAGTTTCAAGGCCAAGGCCGAACCTTCCAGAGATCATAAATTCGGAGGCACATTAAAACAAGGTACATCAGATTCTCAAACTTCTAGAAATTGTGACATTAAGTGCTTTAAGTGTCTGGGAGCAGGTCATATTGCATCTCAATGCCCAAACAAGAGAGTAATGGTTTTGAAGGATGATGGCGAGATCGAATCTGAAGGTGAATCTGATGATGAGTCCATGCCACCTTTGGAGGATGCAAGTGATATTGAATATCCGGTGGACGGAGAGCTTTTGGTGGCGAGAAGAGCTCTTAGTGCTCAAGCCAAGGAAGATGATGAGTTACAACGTGACAACATTTTTCATACCCGCTGCCATGTTAATGATAAGGTATGTAGCATGATCATTGATGGGGGGAGTTGTACTAATGTGGCTAGCACTAATTTTGTGGAGAAATTGAATTTAGCCACTTTGAGGCATCCAAAACCATAAAAGCTACAGTGGTTAAATGATAGTGGGGAAATCAATGTGACGAAACAAGTGTTGGTGACGTTTTCAATTGGAAAGTACAAAGATGAAGTCCTTTGTGATGTGGTACCAATGAATGCGGGCCATATCCTTTTGGGGAGACCATGGCAGTTCGATAGGCATGTGACCCATGATGGGTATACCAATAGATACTCCTTTGTACTCAATAAAAAATCAATCACTCTTGTACCTTTAACCCCAAAACAAGTGTATGACGATCAAGTAAGGTTAAGAAAAGAGAGAGATGTAAAAAAGATAGTGAGAGTGAGAGTTCAAAAGAAAGAGAAAGAAATGAAAAAGATTTTGAAATAGCAAAAAAAAGAAAAAAAAAGATGAAAAAGAAAAAGTGGTTGTTGAGAAAAAGAGAGAGAGAAAACAAGTAAGCTTTTATGCAAGGGAGAGTGAGGTCAAAAAGGCTCTATTTTCAAATCAGCCAGTGATTGTACTTTTGTACAAAGAGGCTTGCTTTAATACTAATGAACTTAACCCTTCCTTGCCTAGTGTTGTTGTTTCTCTATTGCAGGACTTTGATGAAGTGTTTCCCGAAGAGATGCCTATTGGTTTACCACCAATAAGGGGGATTGAGCACCAAATTGACTTTGTACCCGGAGCACCCATCCCAAATAGACCAGCATATAGAAGTAATCCTGAGGAGACAAAGGAACTTCAAAGGCAGGTTAGTGAGCTCATTGAAAAGGGGTATGTACGTGAGAGCATGAGTCATTGTGCGGTTTCCGTATTGCTTGTGTAAAAGAAGGATGGAACATGGAGGATGTGCATTGATTGTCGTGCCGTCAACAATATCACTGTAAAGTATCGATATCCTATTCCTAGATTAGATGATATGCTTGATGAATTACATGGTTCTATTGTTTTTACTAAAATTGATCTTAAAAGTGGATATCATCAAATTAGGATGAAGGTAGGTGATGAGTGGAAAACTGCTTTCAAAACAAAATATGGATTATATGAGTGGTTAGTTATGCCTTTTGGATTAACTAATGCACCAAGTACTTTCATGAGATTAATGAACCATGTTTTGCGTGCTTTTATTGGAAAGTTTGTGGTTGTTTATACACAATAGTGGAATCCACTCCTTCTTGTGAGAAGTAGATGGTAGTTCCCTTAAGGGCTGATTCGGGGCTTGGACAATATGAGCGCTCTTCTAATTCCGTGAGAAAATAGGATTTAATGTCCATTAGAGAATCAATGGTACTCAAAGGATATATGTAATTATAGGGGTATAACGGATATTATGACACAGCTCTAATTATGAACTACTGTGGAGGATCACACCATATGTAATAGCTATATCGATGGACACCGAGTTGTATCAGTTTTTAGTGGAATAACACCGGAGTTAATAATCAAGGAATATTAATTAAAGAGTTTAATTAATGATTCCGAGGATTATTGGAACTCAAAATACTGTGGGTCCATTAGGTCCCCTTGCTAGCCAGATCGATTTAGGTAACAAGGGTCACGGTTAATTAATTGAATTATCCAATTAATTGTGTTACGAAAGTGACACGTATTTATTCAGAAATTAATTAAATAATGAGAATATTTAATTAATGAATAATAGAGATTTAATAAATTAAATAATAAGATTATTTAATTATGTTATTAATCACTAAATAGAGGGTGTATGTTGATATTTATTTTTGAATAAAATAAGATAATATGATTATTTTATTTTATTAAATTAAATATTTAATTTTGAATTTAAATAGTTTGAATTCAAAATTAAAATCAAATAAAAGATATGGGATATTTTTTTTATTTGAAAGTTTTTAAAAATCAAATTAGATTTGATTAGATTTAAAAAAAAAAAAAATTATGTGTGATATATATTATTGTAAAAGCTTTTATATATATATATATATATATATATATATATATATACATTGACAAAAAAGCAAAAAGGTAGGTTTTGTTTTTATCACACACATCAACCAATTTTTTTTGGCTTTTATACAAAAAGAGGTTTGCGTGAGATTTTTTTTTAAAAAAAAAATTAATGTGTGTGAGATCAATACACCAAAAAGAGATAAAAGTGTGCAAGTGTTGTATACTTATATCAAAAGAAAGGGTTTCTTCTTCTTCTCTCTTTTACATCCTCCATTATAGTTCTTGAGTTCGTGACGTGCCTACACGTAATTGCCAGTTCCGGGATATAGCTAGAAAGATCAGTTGTACAGACCAGGAGCAAATCGAAAAGTGAAGGAGCCTCCAAACGTTGGTATGGTTCTTTTTTTTTTTATTATTATTGATTACAATTTCCAGTATTTACATATATATTTTATTAGTGTAATAATTTTTATAAGTATTTGTTCCGAAAATAATTACGATCAAATGTTTACTGGTCCTAGATACAGATTACGATATGTATAAAAAATTTTAAAACTCATTTCCATTTCGTGACTGGTGAACGAGGTTCTAACAGTATGTGTATATGCATGCATGTGTGTGTACAGGTGCGTGTGTGAGTGTGTGTCTGCATTCCTCCAAGCATATGTGCGTGCCTACGTGCATGCGTGAATTAGTGTGTGTGTGCGTGCGTGAGTACATTCTTGAATTCGTGCATGATTGTGTGAGTGAGTACGTGTATGTGCATACGTGTGTGCGTGTATAGGTGCGTGCGTACGTGCGTGCCTACATGCGTGAGTGCGTGTCTGCAAGCGTGCGTGCCTGCTTGTATGCATGCATGCGTGCGTGTGTGTGTGCATATGTACGTTCGTGCCTGTATGTGTGCGTGCCTGTGTGCGTGCGTGGGTGTTTGTGTTCGTACGTGTGCGTTTGTGCATGCGTGCGTGCTTGCGTGCATGCGGACGTCCTTGCCAGTGTGTGTATGTGTGTGTACGTGCACGTGTGTGCCTGTGTACTTGCGTGCATGTGTGTGTGGATGTGTGCGTGTGTTTATGCATGCGTGTGTGCGTACGTGCGTGCCAGTGTGTGTATGTGTGTGTGCATGCGTGGGTGTGTGCTTATTTACGTGTGTGTATACGTGTGTGTGTGTATGCGTGTGTGCGTATGTGCATACGTTCATGCGTGTGTGTGTGCGTGTGTGTGTGTGTGAACACATTCGTATGTGCGTTCATTTGTGCGGGTGCCCGTGCAAGAGTGAGAGCGTGAGTGGGTGCGTGCTTGTGTGCATGTGTGCATGTGTGCGTGCATGTGCTCGTGCTTGCGTGTGTGTGTGTGTGTACGTTCGTGAGCGTGCGTGCTTGCCCGCATTCGAGCATGCCTGTATGTGCTCGTGTGTGCATGAGTACGTTCGTAAATGCGGGTGTGCTTGTGCGTGTGTGAGTGTGTGTGTGTGCGTGCGTGCGTGCGTGCCTGCACGCATATGTGCATGCCTGCGTGCATGCATGCATACGTGCGTGTATTAATCTGTGTGTGTGCTTGCGTGATTGCGTGCATGCCTATGTGTGTGTGCGTACATGTGTGCGTTCATGCATGCATGCATGTATATGTGTGTGCTTGCGTCCGTATGTGTATGCGGGCGTGCGTGTGTACGAGCGTGCTTGTGTGCATTCGTTCGTGCGAGTGTGCGTGCGTGCCTGTGTACGTGTGTGCGTGTCTGTGTCCATGTGTACATGCGTGTGCACGTGTGTTAGAGCTTTACTGATTAGAACAAGGCAGCTGCATCAAATGATCCATTGCATGTTCCGGTTGGGCCAATAACAAGGGCAAGAGCTAAGAGATTCAAAGAAGCACTAAATTGCCTAATTCAAGACACTTGGGCTGATTTTGAATTGTTGAAGTCCAAGATAAGCCCACATGAAGACAAAGGCATAATTAATGCCATTAAGGCAATTGATTGGGCTGAATAAGGAAGACTTGGGTGTGTGGCACAAGCTAGGAGAAGAGTTAACTTTGGCTGATTTATTCCCTTTTAATTTCCAAAGAATAATAGTTGATTTGTTTCCCAAATTAAGGGGCTGATTTGTTTCCAGATTTAGCTTTCCAATTAGGGAGCAAGTCAATAGTTTCTCAAATTAGTTTTCTTCTGATTATAAGGCCTTAATGGCCAAATTATCTTGTTTCCTTTTAGGATGGCTTATAGCCTTTCTTTTCGTTTAGGGTTTTAGTATATAAAGGAACGAATTGGATGTAATTAGACAGACTTGAATTAAATAAAAATATTGTCAGAGTTCATCACTTTTTGGTTCTGAAAACTTGACTTATCACTCACATCTTCTTCTTGTTCTTGAGTGTGGCATCTTCAACTTCTTGATACCGTTGGTTCTTACCTCCTTATAGGTAACGGGGCTTGTTTATTAATCTTGGTTAGAAAACGATCCTTTGTTACCATGTATTGGTTCCGGGTCTCACTGTTCTTGGTGAGGTTCATATCATTTAATAAGTGCGTTCGAGCGAGCATGTGTGCATGCATGTATGCGTGCTTGTGAGCATGTGCGAGAGCATTTCTGCTTGTGTGCGAGCGATCGTGTGTACGTGCGTGTGCACGTGTGTGAGAGCGTGTGTGCATGCATGCGTGTGTGCGTGCGTCTGTATGTGTGTGCTTGTGTGAGTGCCTCTGTGTGTATGCGTACATGTATGAGTTCAAGCATGCGTGTTGTGTGCATGCTTGTGTCCGTGTGTGTATACGGGAGTACATGTGTACGAGCGTGCGTGTGTGCGTTCGTGCGTTCGTGCGTGCGTGCATGCATGTGTGCGTTCTTGTGTTCATGCGTGTGTACGTGTGTGAGAGCGTGTGTGCATGCATGCGTGTGTGCGTGCGTCTGTATTTGTGTGCTTGTGTGAGTGCCTCTGTGTGTATGCGTACATGTATGCGTTCAAGCATGCATGTTGTGTGCATGCTTGCGTCCGTGTGTGTATACGGGAGTACGTGTGTACGAGCGTGCTTGTGTGCGTTCGTGCGTGCGTGCATGCATGTATGCGTGTGCGTTCGTACGTGCGTTCATGTGTGCATGTGCACGTGCATGCGTGAGAGCGTGAGTGCATTCGTGAGTGCGTGCGTGCTTGTGTTCGTGCTTGCATGTGGGTGTGTGTACGTTCACGCGCGCGTGCGTGCTTACACACGTTCGAGCGTACGTACATTTGCTCATGCAACGTGAGTACGTTATTGAATGCGTGCGTGCTTGTGTGAATGCGTACGTGTATATGCATGCATGTGTGTGTACAGGTGTGTGCATGAGTGTGTGTGTGCGTGCGTGCATACGTGTACAGGTGCGTGCGTGATTGTATTCGTACATGTGTGCCTGCATGTGTGCGTGCGTGCTTGTATGCATGCATACGTGATGGAAATCATTAACTTAGCAACCATACACCCCAATAGCTAAAGAGCTATGATACATATGGAATGCAGTTTAACACTCTCCAACTAATTGAAAACAAACCCGATGGTTCAAGATTGAAGTAAGAGAAACTATTCTAATTACTTTATCAATGAAATGATGATAAAACTGAATTAGAACAGCACTTTGATTTCCCCAAAACGACACAAACTATGAAGTTTGATAAGTTTAAAGGCAAAACAAAGATTTTGAGGTTGTTGAACGCCACAAGCTGAATAAGCTTAATAAGTTCCAAAGTTCATGCAAGAACTTAAAAACAAAACACTCACAAAGTGCTCAAATAAGTTTATATTACTCAAATCTCTACCCTTATATAGAAAAAGCAACCTTGTTTATATAGAACAAAGGCCAAGGACAATACAACACAAATATAACTGCCCATTAAATGTGTAACCTCCCACTAAATAACATCTAGACCATGAATAATGGCCATAAAGTATTCAGCCTTTGTAACTCCTTATTCCTAATCAAAGAACACATGAACTCACACTTAACAAAATAAAACCCAACATAAAAACCCAAACTAATTATAAAATAAGCCCACAAAACTCTACACAATTAAAACCCAAATTAAACATAAAATAAGACCACAAAACCCAACACAATTAAAACCCAAACTAAACATAAAATAAACCCATAAAACCCAACATAGCAGAATGGCTTTTTATTCTTCAAGATAGGCTTAAATACTTCATTCTAACAAAGCTGGACTCTTGTCTTTGTGATTTGGACTTGCTTGAAACATGTTGACCATTTTACACTCTTCTTGCATCCTTAGAACGTTGACCAAATCTTGACTAGTTTGCTCCTTCCAAATGCTTTCCATTAAACAAGTTAAGGCTTCTTTCATCCTTTTAGTTTTAGTTCTTGTCATTGGTCCTCCATGAATGGTTAAAGGATCTGGATCTTTTCCCACCTTAGTCGAATGGCGATCAACCGGCTGGTCCTCATCATTCCCCCTTTCCTCAAAAGGATTCGTACTCGAATTAACACCTTCATCACCTACATCAAACAAAGACAAATCAGAAACATTGAAAGCTGCACTAACATTGCCATACTCACTTGGTAGTTCCAGCTTGTATGCATTGTCATTGATTCTTTGAAGGACTCGAAATGGTCCATCCCCTCTTGGCATGAGTTTAGACTTCCGTTGGCTAGGAAATTTTTCGTTCCTCAAGTGTACCAAAACCCAATCACCAGGTTCAAATACTACTTGCTTTAGGCCCTTGTTGTATTGCTTCTCATACTGTAGAGTTTTATTTTCAATTTGTGTGCGCACCTTTTCATGCAAGGCTTTGACAAAATCAGCTTTTTCCTTACCATCCAAATTAGCTCTTTCCAAAGGTAAAGGTAGTAAATCCATAGGAGATAGTGGATTGAACCCGTACACAACTTCAAATGGTGAATGGTTTGTTGTAGCATGCACACTTCGATTATAAGCAAACTCCACATGTGGCAAACATTCCTCCTAATTATTCAAATTCCTTTGAATTATGACCCTCAAAAGCGTTGATAAAGTTCTATTTAACACCTCCGTTTGTCCATCTGTTTGTGGATGATAAGTGGTTGGATACAACAGTTTTATACCCAACTTTCTCCAAAGCATTTTCCAAAAGTGGCTAAGGAACTTCACATCTCTATCACTCACAATTGTCCTTGGAATTCCATGTAACCTCACAATTTCTCTGAAGAACAGCCCCACAACAAATGTTGCATCATCTGTTTTGTGGCAAGGAATGAAATGCGACATCTTGCTTAACCTGTCAACAACAACAAAAATAGAATCTCTCCCCCCTTTTGACCTGGGTAATCCCAATACAGAGTCCATTGATATATCAACCCAAGGCTCACTAGGTATAGGAAGAGGAGTCTACAGCCCTTGAGGCATTACTTTAGATTTAGCTCGTTTGAAAGTAATGCATCTCTCACATATTTTCTCGACGTGTCTTTTCATGTGTGGCCAAACTTAACACACCCAAAGTCTTTTTAACTCCAAAATGCCCCATTAACCCGCCACTATGCGCCTCTCTCATAAGCAATTCTCTCATTGAACATCTAGGAACACACAGCTTGTTTTCTTTGAAAAGAAAACCATCATGCCTAAAGAACTTGTCAAAACCCCCTTGCTCACATGCCCCATAAACATTAGCAAAATCAAAGTCAGAATTGTATAAATCTTTAATGTACTCAAAACCCAATAATTTTGCATCAAGTTTAGAAATTAGAGCATACCTTCTAGAAAGAGCATCGGCAACCACATTATCCTTACCTTGTTTGTACTTGTCGATGTATGGGAAGAATTCAATAAACTCCACCCATTTTGCATGTACGGCTTAGCTTTCCTTGTCCTTTGAGATATTTCAAGGACTCATGATCGGTGTGTATAATGAATTCCTTATACCAAAGATAGTGTTGCCATGTCTCTAACACTCTCACCAAGGCATAAAACTCCTTATCATACGTCGGGTAGTTAAGACTTGCTCCACTTAGCTTCTCACTAAAGAATGCAATGGGTCTGCCCTCCTACATTAAGACTCGTCCAATACCTATTCCACTTGCATCACACTAAATCTCAAAAGTTTTAGCAAAGTTAGGCAAAGCAAGCAAAGGTGCTGAACTAAGTTTGTGTTTAAGCAAGTTAAAAGCATCATCTTGTTCTTTACCCCACCTAAATCCCACATTCTTTTTGATGCATTCAGTTAATGGTGCAGCAATGGTAGAAAAATCTTTAATGAATCTCCTATAAAATCTAGCAAGACCATGAAAACTCCTTATATCACTAACACAAGTGGGTTTCGGTCACTCCCTAATTACTTTCACTTTTTTCTTGATCAACATGAATTCCTTCATCATTAACAACATAACCAAGAAAAGTAAGTCCATTAGTGCAAAAAATGCTTTTCTTTAGATTAACATATAACTTTTCTTTTCTAAGCACATCAAAAACAGCCTTTTAAATGTGTTACATGCTCGTCTAAAATATGTCCCATGATAAGAGTAAAGACTTATCCGACGATGCACCAGAAATTGTAGACCTCAAATTTTTATATAAAGTCATACAAAAAAGAATGGAGCAGATGGAGATTAAGTTTGATGAGGTGCATGATAGGATAGATAAAGTGGAGTCTAGTTCGCAAAGGGAGCAACCATTTAGGGCACCTAAGGTGGAGCGAAGAGAAAGAATCTCACCTAGCAATGACTATGAAGATGATTATGGGATTGACCTAGAGGAGAATGATCGCATGTCTAATATGGGTGCTAGCAGATTTCGATTTGGAATGGGGGGTAGAGGAGATAGGTATGGAGAGCTTTTTGTGGCAAGAAGAGCTCTTAGTGATCAAGCCAAAGAAGATGATGAGGTACAACGTGACAATATTTTTCACACTCGCTGCCATGTTAATGATAAGGTATGTAACATGATTATTGATGGGGGGAGTTTTACTAATGTGGCTAGCACTAGTTTTGTGGAGAAACTGAATTTGGCAACTTTGAAGCACCAAAAACCTTATAAGCTACAATATGATATGGGGAAATCAAGGTGTCAAGTCAGCCCTTGATGAGTTCTTTTTGCTTTCGCGACTTTGTTCTAATCATGCTAAGAGCAACATTTTCATTTCGGGTGTGCCCATTGCTGTTAGTCAACAGCTCATCAACCTTTTTGGTTACCCGGTTGGCTCTCTTAAAATTCGTTATTTGGGAATTCCTATCATCTCTTCAAAGCTGAATCTTCGTGATTGCTCTCCCCTTGTGGATAAGGTTTCGAGTAGACTTTCTTCTTGGTTAAATAGGTGCCTTTCCTTTGCTGGTCATCTTCAACTTATCATCTCGGTTTTAACTAGTATTCAAGTCTTTTGGGCATCTCACCTTTATCTTCCAAAGAGAATCTTGAAGAGCATTGAACAGAAATTTCGAAGTTTTTTATGGAATGGGGTTGAGGTGAACAGCAAAGGCTCTAAGATTGCTTGGTCTGATATTTGTGTTCCAAAGAAAGAGGGTGGTCTTGGAATCAATGACCTCTCTTTGTGGAACAAAGCACTTATGATTAGACATATATGGATTCTGGTTTATGGCACTAGTAATCTTTGGACTTCTTGGATCAAAGCCTATCTCCTCAAAGATACCAATTTGTGGGAGGTGAAGGCTTCTCATATCTGTTCTTGGAATATGAGAAAACTTCTTCTTCTTAGGTCTTTTGCTCGTCCTTTAATTCAGCACATCATTGGTAATGGCTTGAAAACTTCATTATGGTTTGATAATTGGCATCTGGATGGCCCTATTCGATCGAAATGGAGCTCCCGTGTTATTTATGATTCTGGACTCTCTATCAATGCTAAGGTTAATGCCATTGTTCTTGATGATAATTATAGATGGCCTGTTGCTATGTCCATCGACCTTGCTGAAATTCGGAGTCGTATGCCTTCTTACAACCCAAACTCAACTTTGGATGATAGAATTCTGTGTCTTCCTTCTTCTAATGGCATTTATTCAGCTGCGTCTGCTATGGAGTCTCTTAGAACCCCTCATCCTTTGGTTTCTTGGTATAAAATTGTGTGGTTCCCGCAGAATATCCCGGGGATGGGTTTCATCCTTTGGTTGGCTATTAAAGGTAGGCTTTCTACCTTGGATCGTGTTCAGCGCTACGACCCTCAAGTTGTTACTACGTGTGTCCTTTGTAACTCTCAAGCCGAGACTCATGCTCACCTTTTCTTTGAGTGTTTTTATAGCAAAGCCATATGGACACAACTTTTGAATAAATGTGGTTTTCTTGGGATTCATCTTAGCTGGAATGATCTTATTGAGTGGGTGTCCATTCATTGGAAGGGGAGCTCCCCCTCCGTCATGACAAAAAAACTTTATCTTGCGGCTGCCGTCTAATTTATTTGGAGAGAGCGAAATTGTCGTATTTTTAAAAGCTCTCGAAAGTCTAGTCGAGAGGTTGCCTAGATCATTATAGATACTATTCATTGCCGGCTCTCTTCTCTCAAGTTGAAGAATTAGCCTCTCATCTCTAGTTATCCCTAGGTGGTGTGGGCTTGTGTTGTGCTCAGTGCTCTTTGTAAAGCCTTTGGTTTAGCTCTTATTAGAGAGTTTGTTGTTTGAACGTTGTTTCTGGGCTTTGTGTCCCTTTCTTCCTGGGGTATGCCCCTTGTATTTATACATTCCTTCCTTCTTTCTATGATACTATTTATTTACAAAAAAACAAAGAAATCAAGGTGACTAAACAGGTGTTGGTGTCGTTTTCAATTGGAAAATACAAAGATGAAGTCCTTTATGACGTGGTACCAACGAATGCAAGTCATATCCTTTTGGGGAGACCATGACAATTTGATAGGCATGTGACGCATGATGGGTATACCAATAGATACTCCTTTGTACTCAATAAAAAGCAAATCACTCTTGTACCTTTAACCCCAAAAAAAGTGTATGAAGATCAAGTTTTAAGAAAAGAGAGAGATGTCAAAAAAAAAGAGTGAGAGTGAGAGTGAGAGTGAGAGTGAGAGTTCAAAAGTAAGAGAGAGAAAAGAAAAAGAGTTCGAAATAGCAAAAAAAGAAAAAAAAAAGATGAAAATGAAAAAGAGGCTGATGAGAAAAAAAAAAAAAGAAAACAAGTGAGTTTTTATGCAAGAGAGTAGTGAGACCCGGAACCAATATATGGTAACGAAGGATCGTTTCTTAATCAAGTTTTTAAACAAGAATTTTATCGGACCGCGACCCGTTACCTATAATGAAGTAAGAACCAACGGTATCAAGAAAGTTGTAGATGCCACACTCAAGAATAAGAAAGAAGGTGAGTAATAAGTCAAGGTTTGAACACCACAAGGTAGAACCTTGATAAGTTCACAAGTTCTATGAAGAACCAAAAAGAAAATTCTCTCAAATTTATTTCAATTCAAAAATCTATATAAAATTACCTCAATTAGTCCCTTTTATACTAAAAATATATAAGACATAAAAGGGAATAAATATTAGGCAATTAATGCCATACAATCAGGAAAATAAATACAAACAAATTTAGAAAATAAATAAATATTAAACTAGCAACTAGTTGATTTGTTCCTTATTTGGAAAGTTGAATTTGGGAAACAAATCAGCCCTTTATTTGAAAGACAAATCAACTCTTTATTTGGGGAAATAAATAAAATAAGGATTATGTTGAAATAGGAAATATGCTGAAATTGAATTCTCCTCCAACCATACATCGCCCAAAATATAGGAAATATGTTGAAATTCGGACTCCTCAACTCAAATCTTCGCGCAATAAGATCGATGGCTGAATTTTGACTTGTTGTGATCTGTTTTGGAGAACAGGGTCTTCATAGCATCTGTAGAGCTTGTCTTAGGCTTTCCGAAAACATATTATAATAGACGATCCGACTTCAGATACTCTCTATAGAGGTCCACAAATTTCAGCCGGGATTTTTCTCTTCTTGTGGGTAGAATTTGGACTTTAGCAACTTCGAATCAGCCCATCATTTAATACTTCTTTGATCCTCTTGCTTCCTTTTAATTGGCCCAATTGGAATATGCAATGATTTCTTTGGTGATGCTTCTTGATTCTCATCAGGTTCATATCAGTTGGTATCAAAGCTTAGGCTTCTAAATCATGTTTAATCTATCCTTGTTCTTCTTCGTCTATTTTTTTTTGTTTGATCTAAAAAGAAAAAATCAGATCCGTTACAAAAAAAAAACAAGTTTTATCAGATCCGTTACAAAAAAAAAAAAAAGTTTTATCAGATTCGTTATATATAAAAAAAAAAATGATCCTGAATTTTTTTTAGGTTGTGTAGTTGAACTTATTTCAATTTTTTTTCTATTCCTTTTTTTTTATTCCGTGTGTTGATATTAAAAAAAAAAGTTGGCAATAGAATCTCATATTTGTTACTCTTGTCCTATATTATTATTATTATTATTATTATTATTATTATTATTTTATTGCTTTTGTTAAATCTTATTTCTTAAACTTCTTGTGAGTGTTCGTCTAAGTAAAAAAAAAGGGAACTGAAAGAGTGAACAAATAGTGGAAAAAGGCAAGAGAGTGTGAGCTCATCAGAGGGTAAAAGCCAAAAGAATTAAGTAAAACACGAGTGAGTGCCACAATCTTTGAGAGTAAACACGTGAGGGAGTGTTGTGAGGCTTACTATTTTTTTATTTTATTTTATTTTTTGCAGGTTTCAAATATGTCACGTGATAAAAGTAGAGACTATTTGATGATGCACCAGAAACGATAGATCTCAAGTTTTTGTATAAAGCCATACAAAAACACATGGACCGAATGGAAATTAAGATTGGTGAGGTGCATGATAGGATAGATAAGGTGGAGTCTAGTTCACAAAGGGTGCAACCAATTAGGGTTCCGAAGGTGGAACGAAGAGAAAGAAACCCACCTAGGAATGACTATGAAGATGATTATGAGATTGACCTAGAGGAGGATGAGCGCATGTCTAATGTGGGCGCAAACAGATTTCAACTTGGAATGGGAGGTAAAGAAGTTAGGAATGGAGAGCTTTGGGTGGCAAGAAGAACTCTTAGTGCTTAAGCCAAACAAGATGATGAGGTACAATGTGACAATATTTTTCACACCCGTTATCATGTTAATGATAAGATATGTAGTATGATCATTGATGGGGGGAGTTGTACTAATATGGCTAGCACTAGTTTTGTGGAGAAACTGAATTTGGCCACTTTGAAACACCCAAAACCTTATAAGCTACAATATGATAGTGGGGAAATCAAGGTGACTAAACAGGTGTTGGTGTCGTTTTCAATTGGAAAATACGAAGATGAAGTCCTTTGTGACTTGGTACCAATGAATGCGGGCCATATCCTTTTGGGGAGACCGTGGCAGTTCGATAGGCATGTGACGCATGATGGGTATACCAATAGATACTCCTTTGTACTCAATAAAAAATCAATCACTCTTGTACCTTTAAACCCAAAACAAGTGTATGAATATCAAGTAAGGTTAAAAAAAAAAGAGAGATGTCAAAAAAGAGAGTGAGAGTGAGAGTTCAAAAGAAAGAGAGAGAAAAGAAAAAGATTCTGAAATAGCAAAAAAAAAAAGATGAAAAAGAAAAAGAGGTTGTTGAGAAAAAGAGAGAGAAAACAAGTAAGCTCTTATGCAAGGGAGAGTGAGGTCAAAAAGACTCTATTTTCAAGTCAGCAAATGATTGTACTTTTGTGCAAAGAGGCTTACTTTAGTACTAATGAACTTAACCCTTCCTTGCTTAGTGTTATTGTTTCTCTATTGCAGGACTTGACGAAGTGTTTCCCGAAGAGATGCGTATTGGTTTACCACCAATAAGGGGGATTGAGCACCAAATTGACTTTGTACCCGGAGCACCCATCCCAAATAGAACAGCATATAGAAGTAATCCTGAGGAGATAAAGGAACTTCGAAGGCAGGCTAGTGAGCTCATGGAAAAAGGGTATGTACGTGAGAGCATGATTCCTTGTGCGGTTCCCGTATTGCTTGAGCCAAAGAAGGATGGAACATGGAGGATGTGCGTTGATTGTCGTGCCATCAACAATATCACTGTAAAGTATCGACATCCTATTCCTAGATTAGATGATATGCTTGATGAATTACATGGTTCTATTGTTTTTACTAAAATTGATCTTAAAAGTGGATATCATCAAATTAGGATAAAGGAAGGTGATGAGTGGAAAACTGATTTTAAAACAAAATATGGATTGTATGAGTGGTTAGTTATGCCTTTTGGATTAACTAATGCACCAAATACTTTCATGAGATTAATGAACCATGTTTTGCGTGCTTTTCTTAGAAAGTTTGTGGATGTTTATTTTGATGACATTCTGATTTATAGCAAAAACTTGGATGAGCATGTTGAACATTTAAAACTTGTTTTAGGTGTTTTAAGAACAGAAAAGTTGTTTGCTAATCTCAAAAAGTGCACCTTTTGCACCGATAAACTTGTATTTCTGGGCTTTGTTGTTAGTGCTAAGGGAATTGGTTGATGAAGAAAAGGTTAAGGCAATTAAGGAGTGGCCGAAACCTACCAATGTGGGACAAGTTAGAAGTTTTCATGGGTTGGTTAGTTTTTATAGGAGGTTTATGAAAGATTTTAGTAGTGTAGCTGCACCTTTAACCGAAGTTATCAAAAAAAAAGTGGGTTTTAAGTGGGGTAATGAACAAGAAAAGGCATTTAACTTGATTAAGGAAAAATTAACTAATGCACCTTTGCTTGCTTTGCCTGACTTTTCTAAAACTTTTGAGATTGAGTGTGTTGCTTCAGGAATAGGTATTGGAGCTGTTCTAATGCAAGAAGGTCATCCCATTGCATATTTTAGTGAGAAGATAAGTGGAGCAGCCTTGAATTATCCTACCTATGACTAGGAGATGTACGCTTTGATTAGAGCATTGGAAACTTGGCAACACTACCTTTGGCCAAAATAATTTGTGATTCACAGGATCATGAGTCCTTGAAGCATATAAAGAGGCAACACAAGCTAAATATGCGGCATGCTAAGTGGGTGGAGTTCATTGAAACATTTCCATATCTGATCAAGTACAAAAAGGGTAAGGAAAACGTGGTCGCTGATTGATATGAACCTCACCAAGAGCAGTGAGACCCGGAACCAATATATGGTAACGAAGGATCGTTTTCTAATTTCAGATTTATAAAAGAAGAAAATAAATAAATAAAAAGGACCGCGACCCGTTATCTATATGGAGATAAGAACCAACGGTATCAAGAAAGTTGTAGACGCCACACTCAAGAATAAGAAAGAAGGTGAGTGATAAGTCAAGGTTTGAACGCCACAAGGTAGAACCTTGATAAGTTCATAGTTCTATGAAGAACCAAAGAGAAAAACTCTCTATAAATTTATTTCAATTCCAAAATCTATTCTCAAATTACATCAATTGGTCCCTTTTATACTAAAAATATCTAAGACCTAAAAGGGAATAAATATTAGGCAATTAATGCCTTACAATCAGGAAAATAAATGCAAACAACTTTAGAAAAATAAATAAATACTAAACTAGCAACTAGTTGATTTGTTCCTTATTTGGAAAGCTGAATTTGGGAAACAAATCAGCCATTTATTTGGAAAACAAATCAACTCTTTATTTGGGGAAATAAATAAAATAAGGAATATGCCAAATTTGGACTTTTTTTGATCTGTTTTGGAGGACAGGGTCTTCATATCATCTGTAGATCTTGTCTTGGGCTTTCCGAAAACATATTATAATAGACGATCTGACTTCAGATGCTCTCTATAGAGGTCCACGAAGTTCAGCAAGGATTTGGTCTTCATGTGGGCAGAATTTGGACTTTAGCAACTCGGAATCAACCCATCATTTAATACTTCTTTGATCCTCTTGCTTCCTTTTAATTGGCCCAATTGGAATATGCAATAGTTCCTTTGGTGATGCTTCTTGATTCTCATCACTGATGCTCTGTCAAGAAGGTACGTTCTACTTTCTACTTTAGATGCTAAATTGTTTGGTTTTGAATACATTAAACAATTGTATGTGGAAGATTCTGATTTTGGCAATGTGTTCAATGCATGTGAAAAGGCTGCATTTGGTAAATTTTATAGGCATGATGGATTTTTGTTTAGAGAAACTAAATTATGTGTGCCTAAGAGTTCTTTGAGTGAATTGCTTGTTAGAGAATCTCATGGAGGAGGTTTGATGGGGCATTTTGGTGTAGCTAAGACGCTAGATACTTTGTATGAACATTTTTTTTGGCCTCATATGAAACGTGATGTAGAAAGAATCTGTGAGAAATGCATTACTTGTAGACAAGCCAAGTCTAGGATTAAGCCTCATGGATTGTATACTCCTTTGCCTATACCTAGTGGACCTTGGATTGATATTTCTATGGATTTTGTGTTGGGTTTGCCTAGGTCAAAAATGGGTAGGGACTCTATATATGTGGTTGTTGATAGGTTTTCTAAAATGGCACATTTCATTCCTTGTCATAAAACCGATGATGCATCACATATTGTTGATTTGTTTTTCAAAGAAATTGTGAGATTGCATGGCATGCCTAAGACCATTGTTTCGGATAGAGATGCTAAGTTCTTAAGCTACTTTTGGAAGACTTTATGGGGTAAGTTAGGCACTAAACTTTTATTTTCTACTACTTGTCATCCACAAACTGATGGTCAAACTGAAGTAGTTAATAGGAATTTATCTACCTTGTTGCGTGCTATAATACAAAAGAACTTGAAAACATGGGAGGATTGTCTGCCGTATATAGAGTTTGCTTATAATAGGAGCGTGCATTCTGTAACTCATTTTCACCTTTTGAAATTGTGCATGGTTTTAACCCATTGACTCCTTTGGATTTAATTCATTTACCTGTGAATGAGCATGTTAACTTGGATAGAAAGAAAAAGGCAGATTTAGTTAAGCAAATCCATGAAAAGACTCGGCAAAATGTAGAGAGACGAACTGAGCAATACACTAATCAAGCAAATAAAGGGCGTAATAAGGTTGTGTTTGAGCACGGTGATTAGGTGTGGTTGCATATGAGGAAGGAACGATTCCCAGCCCAGCGGAGTTCTAAACTACTTCCAAGGGGAGATGGCTCATTTCAAGTGATTGAAAGAATCAATGACAACGCATACAAGTTGGATCTTCCAGGTGAGTACAATGTTAGTGCAAGCTTCAATGTTTCTGATTTGTCTCCTTTTAAAGTTGGTGACGATTTGAGGAAAAATCCTTTTCAAGAGGGAGGGAATGATGAGAACAAGGCGGCTGTATCAAATGATCCATTGCATGTTCCGGATGGGCCAATAATAAGGACAAGAGCTAAGAGATTCAAAGAAGCACTAAATTGCCTAATTGAAGACACTTGGGCTGATTTTGAATTGTTGAAGTCCAAGATAAGCCCACACAAAGACCAAGGCATAATTAATGTCACCAAGGCAATTGATTGGGCCGAATAAGGAAGACTTGGGTGTGTGGCACAAGCTAGGAGAAGAGTCAACTTTGGCTGATTTATTCCCTTTTAATTTCTAAAGAATAATAGTTGATTTGTTTCCCAAATTAAGGGGCTGATTTGTTTCCAGATTTAGCTTTTCAATTTGGGAGCAAGTCAATAGTTTCTCGAATTAGTTTTCTTCTGATTATTACGCCTTAATGGCCGAATTATCTTGTTTCCTTTTAGGATCGCTTATAGCCTTTCTTTTCGTTTAGGGTTTTAGTATATAAAGGAACGAATTGGATGTGGAAGATTCTGATTTTGGCAATGTGTTCAATGCATGTGAAAAGGTTGCATTTGGTGAATTTTATAGGCATGATAGAGACTTGAATTAAATAAAAAATTTGTGAGAGTTCATCTCTTTTTGGTTCTGAAAACTTGACTTATCACTCACATCTTCTTCATGTTCTTGAGTGTGGCGTCTTCAACTTCTTGATACCGTTGGTTATACCTCCTTATAGGTAACAGGTCACGGTTTGATAACGTTCTTGTTTGTAAACTTGGTTAGAAAATGATCCTTCGTTACCATATATTGGTTCCGGGTCTCACTGCTCTTGGTGAAGTTCATATCAGCATGTATGAGTGCGTGCAAGCAATCATATGCGTGCGTGCGAGTGTGCATACGTGAGTGCCTGTGTGCATGTGTGCATGCGTGCATGTGCACGTGTACGAGAGCGTGTATGCGTGCAAGTGTGTGTTCGTGCGTGCCTGTGTTCGTGCATGTGTGCGTGTGCAAGAGCTTTACTACTTGTGTGCGTGCGTGTGCAAGAGTTCTAATACGTGCGTACGAGCGAGCCTGTGTGTGTACGTGTGTGTATGCGTGCTTGTGTGCATGCATGTACACGTGTGTGAGAGCGTGTGTGCATACGTGCTTATGAGCGGGTTTACGTGCATGCGTGTGTACGTGCGTGTGTGTGCGCATGTGAGAGAGCGTGCGTGCGAGCCTACGTATGTGTGTACGTGCATGCCTATGTACGTACGTGCGTGCCTGTGTACGTACGTGCATGCTTTCCTGTTAGTATGCTTGTGTACCTGTGTGCGTACGTGCGTGTGTGTGTGCGTGCGTGCATGCTTATGTGTGCGTGCATGCGTTTGTGTGTGCGTGCGTGCATGCGTGCGTTTGTGCGTGTGTGTGCGTGTGTTTATGCATGCATGTGTGCACATGTGCGTACGTGTATACCTGTGTACGTGCGTGCTTGTGCACGTGTACGAGAGCTTGTGTGTATGCTAGCGTGAGTTTATGCGTGCTTGTATGAGTGCGTACGTGTATGTGCGTGCACGTGAGTGTTCGCATGTATTCTTGTAAGGGTGCGTGCGTGCGTACTTGTGAGTGTGCGTGCCTACGTGTCTGCTTGCATGCGTGTTTTTGTGTAGGCGTGCGTGCGTGCATGTGTGCGTGCGTGCATGAGAACTTGAGTAAGTGTGTGTGTGCATTTATGTATGCATGCTTATGTGCCTGTGTGCGTGCATGAGTGTTTGCTTGCTTGCGTGCGTGCATGGGTACGTGCATGTGTGTGCTTGCGTGAGTGCGTCTGTGCCTTTGTGTGTTAGCGTAAGTGTGTACGTGTGTTTATGCCTCTGTGTGTACACGTGCGTCCGTGTGTGTGTGTGTCTGCGTGCGTGCATGCCTATGTACTTTTGTACGTGCGTGCAAGAACGTGTGTGAGTGTGTACGTGCCTGTGTACGTGTGTGCGTGCCTGTGTGCATGTGTGCATGTGAGCGTGCATACGTGTGGACGTGTGCAAGAGCGTGTGTACATGCGTGTGTGCGAGCGTATGTTTGTGCGTTCCTGTTTGTGTGCCTGCGTTCATACGTTCGTGTGCGTGTGTGCTAGAGCGTTTCTACATGCGTGCGCCTGTGTGTGTGCGCATACGTGTATGTGTCCGTGTGTGCATGTGTACCTGTGTGCGTGTGTGCGTGTGTGCGTGTGTGCGTGTGTGAGCATGTTTGTGAGAGTGTGCATGAACAACTGAATACGAGCGTGCGTGTATGCGTGCGTGCGTGCATCCGTATGTGTGTGCATGCATGTGCATGCACGCTTTTGTACATGCGGTCATTCATGTGTGAGAGCGTGAGTGCGTTCGTGAGTGCGTGCATGCCTGTACTCGTGCGAGAGTGTGTGCACAAGTAAATACGTGCATGTGCTTGTGGTTATGTGTGGGTGCATGTGCATTCGCACGCGTACGTGCTTGAACACGTTCGACCGTGTGTGCATGTGTTTGTTCGTGCGTGAGTACGTTCATTAATACGTGCGTGCTGCTGCGAGTGCGTACTTGCATGTGCTTGCGTGTGTACATGTACAGGAGCGTGTGTGTGTACGTGCGTGTCTGTCTGCATGCGTGTGTGCTTGCATGCTTGTAAGCATGCATGCATGTATGTGTGTGTTTGTGTGTGCCTGTGTGCGTGCGTGCGTTCCTGTGTGTGCGCGTGCGTTCCTGTGTGTGCGTGGGTGCGTGTGTGCGTGGGTTCTTACGTTCGTGCTTGTGTCAGTGTATGCATGTGTGCGAGCGTTAGTGTGTGCGTGTGTGCGTGTTTGCGTGGGTGAGTATGTTTGTGTGTGTTTGCATTATGCAAGCGTTCGTGCTTACTTGCTTGCGTACGTGCTTGCCTATGTGTGCGTGTGTACGTGCATGCTTACTTACATACGTGCGCGTACATGTGTTTGTGAGCGTACGGGCATATGCATATGCCTGTGTGCGTGCACATGTGAGTACAAGCGTGTGCACGTGTGTGAGAGCGTCTGTGCGTGCGTGCATGTATGAGAGCATGCGTTAGAGCACTCGTGCATACATACTTGGGTGTGCACGTGCGTACGAGCGAGCATGCGGGTGTGCATTCATTTGTACGTGCATGCTTACGTGCTTGCGTGTACGCCTGTGCGTGCAAGTGTGCGAGCGTGCATGTGTGCGTGTGTGCTTGCGTGCGTGTGTGTGTGGGTTCTTGTGTTTGTACTTGTGTACGTTTGTGCAAGCATGTGTGCGTGCGTGCTTACTTGCGTATGTGCGTCTGTGGTTATGTGTGGGAGAGTGTGTGTACTTACATTTGTACGTACGTGCGTACGTGCGTGCGTGCGTGAGTGCGTGAGTGCATGCGTGTGTGCGTGTGTGTGTGCATATGTGCGTGTGTTTGTTCGTGTGTGTGTGTGTGTGCATGCTTGCATGCGTTAGTGCGTGCGTGTGTATGTGCTTGCGTGCATATGTGTTGGTGCATGCACACGTTTATACGTGCGTTCATGTGTGCGTGTGCACGTGCATGCGTGAGAGCGTGAGTGCATTCGTGAGTGTGTACGTGCTTGTGCGCGTGCTTGCGTGCCTGTGCTCATGCTTGGATATGGGTGCGTGTGCGTTCCCGCTCGTGTATGGTTGCATGTGTTTGAGCGTGCGTGCTTGTACTCGTGTGTGCGTGAGTACGTTCGTGAATGCGTGCGTGCTTGTGCGAGTACGTACCTGTATGTACATGCATGTGTGTATGTACAAGTGTGTGCGTGAGTGTGTGTGTGTGTGTGTGCGTATGTGCTTGCGTGCGTGCGTGTGTGCGTGGGTACGTGTGTTCTTGTGTGCGTACAATTTTGCATGCGTGTGTTCGTATGTGCATGCATTTTTGCATTTGTGCGTGCATGCGTACATGCGTGCCAGTGTGTGTGTGTGTACGTGCGTACATGAGTGCGAGCCTGCATGTGTGTGTGCGTGTGTGCGTGTGTGCGAGCGTGTGTGCGTGCATGCATGTATGCATGGATGCTTATGTTTGTGCATGCGTGTGTGCGTACGTACGTGCTTGTGTGTGTGTGTGTCCGTGCGTGTGTGGATGCATAAGAGCATGAGTGCTTGCATGCTTCTACGCATACGTGCGTGCATGTGCTCGTGCTTATGTGTGTGTGTGTGTGTGTGTGTGTGTGTGTGTGTGTGTGTGTGTATGTGTTCGTGCGCGTACATGCTTGCACGTGTTCGAGCTTACGTGTGTGAGTACATTCGTGAATGCATGTGTGTGTGTGCTTGTGTGAGTGCGTACCTGTATGTTCGTACGTGTATGCATGTAAAGGTACGTGCGTGAGTGTGTGTGTACGTGCGTGTCTGCATGCCTGTGTGCGTGCCTGCGTGCGTGCCTACGTGCATGCCTGCATACTTGTGAGCGTGCGTGTGTGCCTGCGTATGTGCGTGTGTGTGCACGTTTGTGAAAGCGTTCATACGTGTGTGCGTGCATGTGTATGTGCCTTCGTGCGTGTGTGCGTTTGTGTGTGTACGAGAGTGTATGTGCATGCGTGTGTGCGAGCGTGCGTATGTGTGTTCGTTCATGCGTGCAAGTGTCCCTGTGTGCTTACGTGCGTGCCTGCGTGCTTGCTTGTATGCCTATGTGCCTGCGTGCGTGTGCTCGTGTACGAGAGCGTGTATGGGTGCTAGTGTGCGTGCTTGTGCGAGTGCGTGCGAGTGCGTGCAAGTGTGTGTACGTGTACAGGTGCGTGCACAGGTGCGTGCATGTGTGAGTTTGTTCATGC
Organism: Dipteronia dyeriana; assembly: GCA_032871835.1. NCBI lineage: Eukaryota > Viridiplantae > Streptophyta > Magnoliopsida > Sapindales > Sapindaceae > Dipteronia > Dipteronia dyeriana. The sequence goes on from CM065303.1 coordinate 13,167,983, forward strand.
TTGTGTGTGTGATGTGTGCTTGCCTGTCTGTATGCGTGCATGTGTGTGTGTGTGTGTGCATACTTGCTTGCGTGCGTGCTTATGTGCGTGCTTATGTGTGTATACATGTGCGTGCCTGTGTGAGTGCGTGTGTGTGTGCATGCGTGCGTGTGTGCTGTGTGAGAGCGTGTGTGTACTTGCACGTGTGTGTAAACATTCGGGAGTGTACTTGTACGTGCGTGCCTGCGTGCTTGCTTGTGTGCCTGTGTGCCTGTGTGCGTGTGCTCGTGTACGAGAGCGTGCTAGCGTGCTAGCGTGCGTGCTTGTGCTAGTGCGTGCAAGTGTGTGTACGCGTGTGTGTGTGTGTACAGGTGCGTGCGTGTGTGCGTGTGTTCATGCTTGTGTGTGTGCTGTGTGCTTGCCTGTGTATATGGGTGCATGTGTGTGTGTGTGCTTGCTTGCTTATGTGCGTGTATGTATGTGTGTATACATGTGCGTGCCTGTGTGAGTGCGTGTGTTCGTTTATGCGTGCGTGTGCGCATATGCGAGAGCGTGTGTGTACTTGCACGTGTGTGTAACATTCGTGAGTGTACTTGTACATGCGTGTGCGCCTGCGAGCCTGCGTTTGTACTTGCATACGTGTGTACGTGCGTGCTTGCGTGCTTGTGTGCGTGTGTGTTTGCCTGTGTGTATGCGTGCATGTGTGTGTGTGTGCGCACCTACGTTCTTGCATGTGTGCATGCGTGCGTGTGCATTTGTGCGAGAGCGTGTGTGCGTGCGTACGTGCTTTCGAGCGTGCGATTGTACCTGTGTTCGTGCCTGCCTGCCTGCCTGTGTGCCTGTGTGCCTGTGTGCTTACGTTCGTGCTTGTGTGCGTGTGTGCGTGTGTGCGTGCGGGGGTGGGGGGGAAGGGGGGGGGGGGGGGGGGTGTGCTTGCATACCTGTAAGTATACGTGCATGTGTGAGTGTACGAGAGGGTGAGTGCGTGCTAGCGTGCGTGTGTGCATGCATGCGTGCATGCATACCTGTGTGTGTGTGTACGTGCATACCTGTGTGTATGCGTGCATGTGTGCTTGCTTGTGCACGTGTACGAGAGCGTTTGTGAGTGCTAGTGTACGTGCTTGTATGCGTGTGTGCGTGTATGTGTGTGCACGTGAGTGTACGCATGTATATGTGTACGGGTGAATGCGTGTGTGCATGTGCGTGTGCGTGTCTGCGTGTGTGTATACAGGCGTGTGTTCTTGCTTGAGTTTGTGCGTTCGTGCTTGCCTGTGTGTGTGTTCGAGAGCTTTACTACGTGTGTGCGAGCGAGCGTGTGTGCGTGCGTAAGTGCGTGGGTTTCGGCCACTCCCTAATTACTTTCACTTTTTCTTGATCAACATGTATTCCTTTATCATTAAAAACATAACCAAGAAAAGTAAGTCCGTTAGTGCAAAAAATGCATTTCTTTAGATTAGCATATAACTTTTATTTTCTAAGCACATCAAAAACAGCCTTTAAATGTGTTACATGCTCGTCTAAATTTTTGCTATACACAAGTATATCATCAAAATAAACTACTACAAACTTTCCAATGTATCACGCAAAACATGGTTCATCAATCTCATAAAAGTACTAGGTGCGTTAGTTAGGCCAAAAGGCATTACTAACCATTCATATAGACCATGTTTAGTTTTGAAAGCGGTTTTCCATTCATCACCCTCATGCATTCTTATTTGATGATATCCAGATTTCAAATCAATCTTTGAAAACGCACAAAACCATGCAATTCATCCAACATATCATCTAACCTAGGGATAGAATGTCTATACTTTACCGTGATTTTATTGATGGCTCGACAATCAACACACATTCTCCAAGAACCATCCATTTTAGGTACTAACAAAACAGGAACCACACATGGACTCATGCTTTCATGTAAATATCCCTTTTCCATAAGCTCACTTACTTGCTTTTGAATTTCCTTGGTCTCTTTGGGGTTGCATCTATATGCTGGCCTATTTGGTATGTGATAAGAACAAGACAGCTGCATCAAATGATCCATTGCATGTTCCGGTTGGGCCAATAACAAGGGCAAGAGCTAAGAGATTCAAAGAAGCACTAAATTGCCTAATTCAAGACACTTGGGCTGATTTTGAATTGTTGAAGTCCAAGATAAGCCCACATGAAGACCAAGGCATAATTAATGTCATCAAGGCAATTGATTAGGCCGAATAAGGAAGACTTGGGTGTGTGGCACAAGCTAGGAGAATAGTCAACTTTGGCTGATTTATCCCCTTTTAATTTCCAAAGAATAATAGTTGATTTGTTTCCCAAATTAAGGGGCTGATTTGTTTCCAGATTTAGCTTTCCAATTAGGGAGCAAGTCAATAGTTTCTCAAATTAGTTTTCTTCTGATTATAAGGCCTTAATGGCCGAATTATCTTGTTTCCTTTTAGGATGGCTTATAGCCTTTCTTTTCGTTTAGGGTTTTAGTATATAAAGGAACGAATTGGATGTAATTGGACAGACTTGAATTGAATAAAAATTGTGAGAGTTCATCTCTTTTTTTTTTGTCCTGAAAACTTGACTTATCACTCACATCTTCTTCTTGTTCTTGAGTGTGGCGTCTTCAACTTCTTGATACCGTTGGTTCTTACCTCATTATAGGTAACGGGTCGCGGTCCGATAACGTTCTTGTTTATAAACTTGGTTAGAAAACGTTACTTCGTTACCATATATTGGTTCCGGGTCTCACTGCTCTTGGTGAGGTTCATATCAGTTGGTATCAGAGCTTAGGCTTCTAAATCAGGTTTAATCTATCCTTGTTCTTTCTCTTCTCTGTATTCATTTGTTTCAACAAAAAAAAAAACGTTTGATCAAATCCGGTACCAAAAAAAAAAGTACCAAAAACTTGGTTGTGTCCACTTGATTAAGGTCGGTAAAAAAAAATACGTTTGATCAAATTGGGTAACAAAAAAAAAGTACCAAAAGCTTGCTTGTGTCCACTTGATTAAGGTCGGTAAAAAAAAAAAAAAAGCAATTTTTTTTTGGGTCTTGTAGTTGAACTTATATCAACTATTTCTATTCATTATCTTGATTTCGTGCATTGATATTAAAAAAAAAAAAATTAATAGCTAAAGAATTTCGTCTTCATTATTCTTGTCCTTTTGCTTAGTTACTTCTATTTTTCTGGCACTTCTTGTGAGTGTCCGTATAAGTCAAAAAAAAAAGGAAGAACTGAAAGAGTTAACAAAGAGTGGAAAAAGGCAAGAGTGTGTAAGCTCATCAAAGGGTAAAAGCCAAAGAATTGAGTGAAAACACGAGTGTGAGTGCCACCATCTTTGAGAGTAAACACGTGAGGGAGTGTTTGTGAGGCTTACTAATTTCTTTTGCTTTGGAGGTTTCAAATATGTCACGTGATAAAAGTAGAGACTTATCTGATGATGCACCAGAAACGATAGATCTTAATTTTTTGTATAAAGCCATACAAAAAAACATGGAGCGGATGGAGATTAAGATTGGTGAGGTGCATGATAGGATAGATAAGGTGATATGAACCTCACCAAGAGCAGTGAGACCCGGAACCAATATATGGTAACGAAGGATCGTTTTCTAATTCAAGTTTATAAACAAAGAAAATAAAAAGGACCGCGACCCATTATCTATATGGAGATAAGAACCAACGGTATCAAGAAGGTTGTAGACGCCACACTCAAGAATAAGAAAGAAGGTGAGTGATAAGTCAAGGTTTGAACGCCACAAGGTAGAACCTTGATAAGTTCATAGTTCTATGAAGAACCAAAGAGAAAATTCTCTCAAATTTATTTCAATTCCAAAATCTGTTCTCAAATTACATCAATTGGTCCCTTTTATACTAAAAATATCTAAGACCTAAAAGGGAATAAATATTAGGCAATTAATGTCTTACAATCAGGAAAATAAATGCAAACAACTTTAGAAAAATAAATAAATACCAAACTAGCAACTAGTTGATTTGTTCCTTATTTGGAAAGCTGAATTTGGGAAACAAATCAGCCATTTATTTGGAAAATAAATCAACTCTTTATTTGGGGAAATAAATAAAATAAGGAATATGCTGAAATTGGCAATATGCTGAAATTGAATTCTCCTCCAACCATACGTCGCCCAAAATATAGGAAATATGTTGAAATTCGGACTCCTCAACTCAAGTCTTCGCGCAATAAGATAGATGGCCAAATTTGGACTTTTTGTGATCTATTTTGGAGGACAGGTTCTTCATATCATCTGTAGATCTTGTCTTGGGCTTTCCGAAAACATATTATAATAGACGATCTGATTTCAGATGCTCTCTATAGAGGTCCACGAAGTTCAGCCCGGATTTGGTCTTCATGTGGGCAGAATTTGGACTTTAGCAACTCGGAATCAGCCCATCATTTAATACTTCTTTGATCCTCTTGCTTCCTTTTAATTGGCCCAATTGGAATATGCAATAGTTCCTTTGGTGATGCTTCTTGATTCTCATCATTCCCCCTCTCTTCAAAAGGATTCGTCCTCGAATCTTCACCATAATGTTGTTGATAGCCTGCGACATTTCATCAAAGCCTTGCAAATTAGAAGCAACAACACTAGGCAATGAAGGGTTAATTCCATTAGTACTAAAACATGCCTCTTTGTACAAAAGTGCAATCATTGGCTGATTTGAAAACAAAGCCTTTTTAATCTCACTCTCTCTTGTATAAAAACTCATTGGTTTTTTCTCTCTTTTTTTCTCATCAGCCTCTTTTTCATTTTCATCTTTTTTTTCTTTTTTTGCTATTTCTGACTCTTTTTCTTTTATCTCTCTTTCTTTTGAACTCTCACTCTCACTCTTTTTTTTGGCATCTCTCTCTTTTCTTAAAACTTGATCTTCATACACTTGTTTTGGGGTTAAAGGTACAAGAGTGATTGATTTTTTATTGAGTACAAAGGAGTATCTATTGGTATACCCATCATGGGTCACATGCCTATCGAACTGCCATGGTCTCCCCAAAAAAATATGGCCCGCATTCATTGGTACCGCATCACAAAGGACTTCATCTTTGTACTTTCCAATTGAAAACGTCACCAACACTTGTTTAGTCACCTTGATTTCCCCACTATCATTTAACCACTGTAGCTTATATGGTTTTGGATGCCTCAAAGTGGCTAAATTCAATTTCTCCACAAAATTAGTGCTAGCCACATTAGTACAACTCCCCCCATCAATGATCATGCTACATACCTTATCATTAACATGGCAGCGGGTATGAAAAATGTTGTCACGTTGTACCTCATCATCTTCCTTGGCTTGAGCACTAAGAGCTCTTCTCTCCACCAAAAGCTCTCCGTCCACCGGATATTCAATATCACTTGCATCCTCCAAAGGTGGCATGGACTCATCATCAGATTCACCTTCAGATTCGATCTCACCATCATCCTTCAAAACCATTACTCTCTTGTTTGGGCATTGAGATGCAATATGACCTGCTCCCAGACACTTAAAGCACTTAATGTCACGATTTCTAGAAGGTTGAGAATCTGATGTACCTTGTTTTAATGTGCCTCCGACTTTATGATCTCTGGAAGGTTCGGCCTTGGCCTTGAAACTAGATTGGTCATCCCTCTTGCTCCAATTCGATTTCCATGATGATGAAGAACCCGAATTTTGCCCAACCCGTGTTGAACTCTTTCTTTTCAACTGTTGTTCCACCTTAATTGCCATGTGTACCATGTCACTCAATTCAACATAATGTTGCAACTCCACCACATTTGCTATGTCTCGGTTTAGTCCATTTAAAAACCTAGCCATAGTAGCCTCTCGGTCTTCCTCTACATCAGCTCGAATCATGGCTATCTCCATCTCCTTGTAGTAATCTTCAACACACTTAGACCCTTGAGTAAGGGTTTGTAATTTTTGAAACAAACCCCTATAATAGTGACTCGGAATGAAACGCTTCCTCATGACAGCTTTCATCTCCTCCCAAGTCTCAATAGGTCTTTCTCCATGTCGTCTTCTACTCACAATCAATTGACCCCACCAAACGATAGCATAATCAGTAAATTCTATGGCAACCAACTTTACCTTCTTTAATTCAGAATAGTCATGACAGTCAAATACCAATTCTATTCTTTTCTCCCACTCTAAATAAGCTTCGGGATAAGTTTTACCTTGGAACGTTGGGATTTTCACCTTTATACTACCCAAATTATTATCAGCCCTCTCTCCATACCTATCTCCTCTATACCCATACATATCTTCTCTATTCCCATACCTAACTCCTCTACCTCCCATTTCACGCCTCAATCTACCTGTACCCACATTGGACATGCGATCACCCTCCTCTAGGTCATTCCCATAATCATCATCATAATCGTCTCTAGGTGGGTTTCTTTCTCTTCGTTCCACATTAGGAACCCTAATTTGTTGCACCCTTTGTGAACTAGACTCCACCTTATCTATCCTATCATGCACCTCACCAATCTTAATCTCCATCCGCTCCATGTTTTTTTGTATGGCTTTATACAAAAAATTAAGATCTATCGTTTCTGGTGCATCATCAGATAAGTCTCTACTTTTATCGCGTGACATATTTGAAACCTGCAAAGCAAAAGAAATTAGTAAGCCTCACAAACACTCCCTCACGTGTTTACTCTCAAAGATGGTGGCACTCACACTCGTGTTTTCACTCAATTCTTTGGCTTTTACCCTTTGATGAGCTCACACACTCTTGCCTTTTTCCACTCTTTGTTAACTCTTTCAGTTCTTCCTTCTTTTTTTTTGACTTATACGGACACTCACAAGAAGTGCAAGAAAAATAGAAGTAACTGAGCAAAAGGACAAGAATAATGAAGACGAAATTCTTTAGCTAAATTTTTTTTTTTTTTTTTTTGGTACCTGATTTGATCAAACTTTTTTTTTTTTTTTTTTTTTTTTAGATCAAACAGAAAAAAAAATAGACGAAGGAGAACAAGGATAGATTAAACCTGATTTAGAAGCCTAAGCTTTGATACCAACTGATATGAACCTCACCAAGAGCAGTGAGACCCGGAACCAATATATGGTAACGAAGGATCGTTTTCTAATTCAAGTTTATAAACAAAGAAAATAAAAAGGACCGCGACTCATTATCTATATGGAGATAAGAACCAACGGTATCAAGAAGGTTGTAGACGCCACACTCAAGAATAAGAAAGAAGGTGAGTGATAAGTCAAGGTTTGAACGCCACAAGGTAGAACCTTGATAAGTTCATAGTTCTATGAAGAACCAAAGAGAAAATTCTCTCAAATTTATTTCAATTCCAAAATCTGTTCTCAAATTACATCAATTGGTCCCTTTTATACTAAAAATATCTAAGACCTAAAAGGGAATAAATATTAGGCAATTAATGTCTTACAATCAGGAAAATAAATGCAAACAACTTTAGAAAAATAAATAAATACCAAACTAGCAACTAGTTGATTTGTTCCTTATTTGGAAAGCTGAATTTGGGAAACAAATCAGCCATTTATTTGGAAAATAAATCAACTCTTTATTTGGGGAAATAAATAAAATAAGGAATATGCTGAAATTGGCAATATGCTGAAATTGAATTCTCCTCCAACCATACGTCGCCCAAAATATAGGAAATATGTTGAAATTCGGACTCCTCAACTCAAGTCTTCGCGCAATAAGATAGATGGCCAAATTTGGACTTTTTGTGATCTATTTTGGAGGACAGGTTCTTCATATCATCTGTAGATCTTGTCTTGGGCTTTCCGAAAACATATTATAATAGACGATCTGATTTCAGATGCTCTCTATAGAGGTCCACGAAGTTCAGCCCGGATTTGGTCTTCATGTGGGCAGAATTTGGACTTTAGCAACTCGGAATCAGCCCATCATTTAATACTTCTTTGATCCTCTTGCTTCCTTTTAATTGGACAATTGGAATATGCAATAGTTCCTTTGGTGATGCTTCTTGATTCTCATCATAAGGTGGAGTCTAGTTCACAAAGGGTGCAACCAATTAGGGTTCCTAATGTGGAACAAAGAGAAAGAAACCCACCTAGAGACGATTATGAAGATGATTATGGGAATAACCTAAAGGAGGGTGATCGCATGTCCAATGTAGGTACAGGTAGATTGAGGCGTGAAATAGGAGGTAGAGGAGTTAGGTATGGAAATAGAGAAGATGATGAGAATCAAGAAGTCATCAAATGATCCATTGAATGTTCCGGTTGGGCCAACAACAATGGCAAGAGCTAAGAGAATCAAAGAAGCACTAAATGGCCTAATTCAAGACACTTTGGCTGATTTTGAATTGTTGAAGTCCAAGATAAGCACACATGAAGACCAATGCGTAATTAAGGTCATCAAGGCAATTGATTGGGCCGAATAAGGAAGACTTGGGCGTGTGGCACAAGCTAGTCAACTTTGGCTAATTTATTTCCTTTTAATTTCCAAAGAATAATAGTTGATTTGTTTCCCAAATTAAGGGGCTGATCACTTGCTAGTTTAGTATTTATTTATTTCCTAAATTTGTTTGCATTTATTTTCATGATTGTAAGGCATTAATTGCCTAATATTTATTTCCTTTTAGGTCTTAGATATTTTTAGTATAAAAGGGACCAATTGATGTAATTTGAGAATAGATTTTGGAATTGAAATAAATTTGAGAGAGTTTTCTCTTTGGTTCTTCATAGAACTATGAACTTATCAAGGTTCTACCTTGTGGCTTTCAAACCTTGACTTATCACTCACCTTCTTTCTTATTCTTGAGCGTGGCGTCTACAACCTTCTTGATACCGTTGGTTCTTATCTCCATATAGATAATGGGTTGCGGTCCTTTTTATTTTCTTTGTTTATAAACTTGAATTAGAAAACGATCCTTCGTTACCATATATTGGTTCCGGGTCTCACTGCTCTTGGTGAGGTTCATATCAGTTGGTATCAGAGTTTAGGCTTCTAAAATCAGGTTTATTCTATCATTGTTCTTCTTCTTCTATTTTTCTATTTGATAAAAAAAAAATCAGATTTTTTACGAAAAAAAAAAAAGTTTGATCAGTTTCGTTATAAAAAAAAAAGATCCAACAAAAAAATAGTACATTTTTTTTTAGGTTGTGTAGTTGAAATTATATCAACTATTTATTTTTCTTTTCTTGATTCCAACATTCCGTGCATTGATATAACAAAAAAATTATGTCTTTCAAAAGTGATTCATCAAACAAAGATAAAAGAGGGGAACCATATTTCGTGGTGCAGACTATCAACAACATTATGGTGAAGATTCGAGGACGAATCCTTTTGAAGAGAGGGGGAATGATGAGAATCAAGAAGCGTCACCAAAGGATCCATTGCATATTCCAGTTGGGCCAATTACATGAAAGCAATAGGATCAAAGAAGCATTTATTGATGGGCTGATTTTGAGTTGCTAAAGTCCAAATTCGGCTCACATGAAGACCAAGCCTTAATTAATGTCATCAAGACAATGGATTGGGCCGAATAAGGAAGACTTGGGCGTGTGGCACAAGCTAGTCAACTTTGGCTAATTTATTTCCTTTAATTTTCAAAGAATAATAGTTTATTTGTTTCCTAAATTAAGGGGCTGATTTGTTTCCAGATTTAGCTTTCCTATTAGGAAGCAAGTCAATAGTTGCTAGTTTAGTATTTATTTATTTCTTAAATTTCTTTGCATTTATTTTCATGATTGTAAGGCATTAATTGCCTAATATTTATTCCCTATTAGGTCTTAGATATTTTTAGTATAAAAGGGATCATTTGATGTTATTTGAGAATAGATTTTGAATAGAAATAAATTTGAGAGAATTTTCTCTTTGGTTCTTCATAGAACTTGTGAACTTATCAAGGTTATACCTTGTGGCGTTCAAACCTTGACTTATCACTCACCTTCTTTCTTATTCTTGAGTGTGGCGTCTACAATTTTCTTGATACCGTTGGTTCTTATCTCCATATAGATAACGGGTCGCGGTCTGATAATATTCTTGTTTAAAAACTTGATTAGAAAACGATCATTCGTTACCATATACTGGTTCCGGGTCTCACTGCTCTTGGTGAGGTTCATATCAGTTGGTATCAGATCTTAGGCTTCTAAATCAGGTTTAATCTATCCTTGTTCTTTCTCTTCTCTGTATTCATTTGTTTCAACAAAAAAAAAAAAAACTTTTGATCAAATCCGGGTCTCACTGCTCTTGGTGAGGTTCATATGAGTTGGTATCAGAGCTTAGGCTTCTAAATCAGGTTTAATCTATCCTTGTTCTTCTTCGTCTTTTTTTTTCTGATTGATTTTAAAAAAAAAATCAGTTCTATTACAAAAAAAAAATCAGCTTTGATATAAAAAAAAAGGACAATTTTTTTTAGGTCGTGTAGTTGAAGTTATATCAACAATTTTTATTCCTTTTCTTGTATTCGTGCATTGATAAAAAAAAAGATGTCTTTCAAAGGAGATTCATCAAAAAAAGATAAAAGGGGGGAACCATCCTTTTTGTGCTACAGTTTGTCAACAACATTATGGTGAAGATTCGAGGACGAATCCTTTTGAGGAGAGGGGGAATGATGAGAATCAAGAAGTCATCAAATGATCCATTGAATGTTCCGGTTGGGTCAACAACAAGGGCAAGAGCTAAGAGAATCAAAGAAGCACTAAATGGCCTAATTCAAGACACTTTGGCTGATTTTGAATTGTTGAAGTCCAAGATAAGCACACATGAAGACCAATGCGTAATTAAGGTCATCAAGGCAATTGATTGGGCCGAATAAGGAAGACTTGGGCGTGTGGCACAAGCTAGTCAACTTTGGCTAATTTATTTCCTTTTAATTTCCAAAGAATAATAGTTGATTTGTTTCCCAAATTAAGGGGCTGATTTGTTTCCAGATTTAGCTTTCCAATTAGGAAGCAAGTCAATAGTTGCTAGTTTAGTATTTATTTATTTCCTAAATTTGTTTGCATTTATTTTCATGATTGTAAGGCATTAATTGCCTAATATTTATTTCCTTTTAGGTCTTAGATATTTTTAGTATAAAAGGGACCAATTGATGTAATTTGAGAATAGATTTTGGAATTGAAATAAATTTGAGAGAGTTTTCTCTTTGGTTCTTCATAGAACTATGAACTTATCAAGGTTCTACCTTGTGGCGTTCAAACCTTGACTTATCTTTCACCTTCTTTATTATTCTTGAGTGTGGCGTCTACAACCTTCTTGATACCGTTGGTTCTTATCTCCATATAGATAATGGGTTGCGGTCCTTTTTATTTTCTTTGTTTATAAACTTGAATTAGAAAACGATCCTTCGTTACCATATATTGGTTCCGGGTCTCACTGCTCTTGGTGAGGTTCATATCAGAAGATAGGTATGGCTATAGAGGAGATAGGTATGGAGAGAGGGCTGATAATAATTTGGGTAGTATAAAGGTGAAAATCCCAACGTTCCAAGGTAAAACTGATCTCGAAGCTTATTTAGAGTGGGAGAAAAGAATATAATTGGTATTTGACTGCCATGACTATTCTGAATTAAAGAAGATAAAGTTGGCTGCCATAGAATTTACTGATTATGCTATCGTTTGGTGGGATCAATTGATTGTGAGTAGAAGACGAAATGGAGAAAGACCTATTGAGACTTGGGAGGAGATGAAAGTTGTCATGAGGAACCGTTTCATTCCGAGTCACTATTATAGGGGTTTGTTTCAAAAATTACAAACCCTTACTCAAGGGTCTAAGTGTGTTGAAGATTACTACAAGGAGATGGAGATAGCCATGATTCGAGCTGATGTAGAGGAAGATCGAGAGGCTACTATGGCTAGGTTTTTAAGGGGACTAAACCGAGACATAGCAAATGTGGTGGAGTTGCAACATTATGTTGAATTGAGTGACATGGTACACATGGAAACCGAATTGGAGCAAGAGGGATAACCAACCTAGTTTCAAGGCCAAGGCCGAACCTTCTAGAGATCATAAAGTAGGAGGCACATTAAAACAAGGTACATCAGATTCTCAACCTTCTAGAAATCGTGACATTAAGTGCTTTAAGTGTCCGGGAGCAGGTCATATTGCATCTCAATGCCCAAACAAGAGAGTAATGGTTTTGAAGGATGATGGTGAGATCGAATCTGAGGGTGAATCTGATGATGAGTCCATGCCACCTTTGGAGGATGCAAGTGATATTGAATATCCGGTGGACGAAGAGCTTTTGGTGGCGAGAAGAGCTCTTAGTGCTCAAGCCAAGGAAGATGATGAGGTACAACGTGACAACATTTTTCATACCCGCTGCCATGTTAATGATAAGGTATGTAGCATGATCATTGATGTGGGGAGTTGTACTAATATGGCTAGCACTAATTTTGTGGAGAAATTGAATTTAGCCACTTTGAGGCATCCAAAACCATATAAGCTACAGTGGTTAAATGATAGTGGGGAAATCAAGGTGACTAAACAAGTGTTGGTGACGTTTTCAATTGGAAAGTACAAAGATGAAGTCCTTTGTGATGTGGTACCAATGAATGCGGGCCATAACCTTTTGGGGAGACCATGGCAGTTCGATAGGCATATGACCCATGATGGGTATACCAATAGATACTCCTTTGTACTCAATAAAAAATCAATCACTCTTGTATCTTTAACCCAAAAACAAGTGTATGAAGATCAAGTAAGGTTAAGAAAAGAGAGATGTAAAAAAAGAGAGTGAGAGTGAGAGTACAAAAGAAAGAGAGAGAAAAGAAAAAGATTCTGAAATAGCAAAAAAAGAAAAAAAAGATGAAAAAGAAAAAGTGGTTGTTGAGAAAAAGAGAGAGAGAAAACAAGTAAGCTTTTATGCAAGGGAGAGTGAGGTCAAAATGGCTCTATTTTCAAAGCAGCTAATGATTGTACTTTTGTACAAAGAGGCTTGCTTTAGTACTAATGAACTTAACCCTTCCCTGCCTAGTGTTGTTGTTTCTCTATTGCAGGACTTTGATGAAGTGTTTCCCGAAGAGATGCCTATTGGTTTACCACCAATAAGGGGGATTGAGCACCAAATTGACTTTGTACCCGGAGCACCCATCCCAAATAGACCAGCATATAGAAGTAATCCTGAGGAGACAAAGGAACTTCAAAGGCAGGTTTGTGAGCTCATGGAAAAGGGGTATGTACGTGAGAGCATAAGTCCTTGTGCGGTTCCCGTATTGCTTGTGCCAAAGAAGGATGGAACATGGAGGATGTGCATTGATTGTCGTGCCATCAACAATATCACTGTAAAGTATCGACATCCTATTCCTAGATTAGATGATATGCTTGATGAATTACATGGTTCTATTGTTTTTACTAAAATTGATCCTAAAAGTGGATATCATCAAATTAGGATGAAAGAAGGTGATGAGTGGAAAACTGCTTTCAAAACAAAATATGGATTATATGAGTGGTTAGTTATGCCTTTTGGATTAACTAATGCACCAAGTACTTTCATGAGATTAATGAACCATGTTTTGCGTGCTTTTATTGGAAAGTTTGTGGTTGTTTATTTTGATGACATTCTGATTTATAGCAAAAACTTGGATGAGCATGTTGAACAATTAAAGCTTGTTTTAGGAGTTTTAAGAACAGAAAAGTTGTTTGCTAATCTCAAAAAGTGCACCTTTTGCACTGATAAACTTGTATTTCTGGGCTTTGTTGTTAGTGCTAAGGGAATTGGGGTTGATGAAGAAAAGGTTAAGGCAATTAAGGAGTGGCCGAAACCTACCAATGTGGGACAAGTGAGAAGTTTTCATGGGTTGGCTAGTTTTTATAGGAGGTTTGTGAAAGATTTTAGTATTGTAGCTGTACCTTTAACTGAAGTTATCAAAAAGAAAGTGGGTTTTAAGTGGGGTAATGAACAAGAAAAGGCATTTAACTTGATTAAGGAAAAAATAAATAATGCACATTTGCTTGCTTTGCCTGACTTTGCTAAAACTTTTGAGATTGAGTGTGATGCTTCAGGAATAGGTATTGGAGCTGTTCTAATGCAAGAAGGTCATCCCATTGCATATAGTGAGAAGATAAGTGGAGCAGCCTTGAATTATCCTACCTATGACAAGGAGATGTACGCTTTGATTAGAGCATTGGAAACTTGGCAACACTACCTTTGGCCAAAAGAATTTGTGATTCACACGGATCATGAGTCCTTGAAGCATATAAAGGGGCAACACAAGCTAAATAAGCGGCATGCCAAGCGGGTGGAGTTCATTGAAACATTTCCATATGTGATCAAGTACAAAAAGGGTAAGGAAAACGTGGTCGCTGATGCTTTGTCAAGAAGGTACGTTCTACTTTCTACTTTGGATGCTAAATTGTTTGGTTTTGAATACATTAAACAGTTGTATGTGGAAGATTCTGATTTTGGTAATGTGTTCAATGCATGTGAGAAGGCTGCATTTGGTAAATTTTATAGGCATGATGGATTTTTGTTTAGAGAAATTAAATTATGTGTGCCTAAGAGTTCTTTGCGTGAATTGCTTGTTAGAGAAGCTCATGGGGGAGGTTTGATGGGGCATTTTGGTGTAGCTAAGATGCTAGATACATTGCATGAACATTTTTTTTGGCCTCATATGAAACGTGATGTAGAAAGAATCTGTGAGAAATGCATTACTTGTAGACAAGCCAAGTCTAGGATTAAGCCTCATGGATTGTATACTCCTTTGCCTATACCTAGTGGACCTTGGATTGATATTTCTATGGATTTTGTGTTGGGTTTGCCTAGGTCAAAAAGGGGTAGGGACTCTATATATGTGGTTATAGGTTTTCTAAAATGGCACATTTCATTCATTGTCATAAAACCGATGATGCATCACATATTGCTGATTTGTTTTTCAAAGAAATTGTAAGATTGCATGGCATGCCTAAGACCATTGTTTCGGATAGAGGTGCTAAGTTCTTAAGCTACTTTTGGAAGACTTTGTGGGGTAAGTTAGGCACTAAACTTTTATTTTCTACTACTTGTCATCCACAAACTGATGGTCAAACTGAAGTAGTTAATAGGACTTTATCTACCTTGTTGCGTGCTATAATACAAAAGAACTTGAAAACATGGGAGGATTGTCTGCCGCATGTAGAGTTTGCTTATAATAGGAGCGTGCATTCTGTAACTCATTTTTCGCCTTTTGAAATTGTGTATGGTTTTAACCCATTGACTCCTTTTGATTTAATTCCTTTACCTGTGAATGAGCATGTTAATTTGGATGGAAAGAAAAAGGCAGATTTTGTTAATCAAATCCATGAAAAGACTCGGGAAAACGTAGAGAGACAAACTAAGCAATATGCCAATCAAGCAAATAAAGGGCGTAAGAAGGTTGTGTTTGAGCCTGGTGATTGAGTGTGGTTGCATATGAGGAAGGAACAATTCCCAACCCAGCGGAGTTCTAAACTACTTCCAAGGGGAGATGGCCCATTTCAAGTGATTGAAAGAATCAATGACAACACATACAAGTTGGATCTTCCAGGTGAGTACAATGTTAGTGCAAGCTTCAATGTTTCTGATTTGTCTCCATTTGATGTACGCGACGATTTGAGGACAAATCCTTTTCAAGAGGGAGGGAATGATGAGAATAAGGCACTGTATCAAATGATCCATTGCATGTTCCGGTTGGGTCAATAACAAGGGCAAGAGCTAAGAGATTCAAAGAAGTACTAAATGGCCTAATTCAAGACACTTGGGCTGATTTTGAATTGTTGAAGTCCAAGATAAGCCCACATGAAGACCAAGGCATAATTAATGTCATCAAGGCTATTGATTGGGCCGAATAAGGAAGACTTGGGTGTGTGGCACAAGCTAGGAGAAGAGTCAACTTTGGCTGATTTATTCCCTTTTAATTTTCAAAGAATAATAGTTGATTTGTTTCCCAAATTAAGGGGCTGATTTGTTTCCAGATTTAGCTTTCCAATTAGGGAGCAAGTCAATAGTTTCTCAAATTAGTTTTCTTCTGATTATAAGGCCTTAATGGCCGAATTATCTTGTTTCCTTTTAGGATGGCTTATAGCCTTTCTTTTCGTTTAGGGTTTTAGTATATAAAGGAACGAATTGGATGTAATTGGACAAACTTGAATTGAATAAAAATTGTGAGAGTTCATCTCTTTTTTTTTTGTTCTGAAAACTTGACTTATCACTCACATCTTCTTCTTGTTCTTGAGTGTGGCGTCTTCAACTTCTTGATACCGTTGGTTCTTACCTCCTTATAGGTAACGGGTCGCGGTCCTATAACGTTCTTGTTTATAAACTTGGTTAGAAAACGTTTCTTCGTTACCATATATTGGTTCCGGGTCTCACTGCTCTTGGTGAGGTTCATATCAGTATGCTGGCCTATTTGGTATGCTTGCACTCGAAATGAAATCAATTTGATATTTAATTCCTCTAATTGGTGGCAAACCATTAGGAACATCTTCGGGAAAGAGATCCTCATTTTTCTGCAAAAGATCAACAATAACACTAGGCAAACTCTTTGTTAATATTGTTAGAAACAATTAAAACATCCTTGTACATAAGTACAAGTAATGGCTGCCTCATGGTTAATACTTTCTTCACATCACATATTTTTGTATAAACACTCATTTTTCTTTCACTCAAGCCTTCCTTGTTTTCTCTCCCCTTGTGTTTCCCATTGCTCTCATTTTTACCACTCAACTCACCCTTTTTTTTCTCTCTTTCTTGCTCCCTTCCCAAAGTTTCAGCTAATGAAGATTCAAGCTCTTCATATTGCTGTTTTATGCGCTTTTGGTCTTCAAAAATTGTCTTTGGAGGCAAATGTCCAAGTTGGTATTTATGTCCCTCCATGATCAAAGAATAACGGTTTTTAAACCCATCATGCATTACCCTTCGATCATATTTCCATGGTCTCCCCAATAACATGTGACCAGCATACGTAGGTACCGCATTACACCAATTGAAAAAAGAAATTCACACTTGCCGATTTACCTTCACAACACCACTATCATTCAACCATTGTAACTTGTATGGTTTTAGATGTTTAATAGTAGGTAATTTCAGTTTCTCCACAAGCAAGGTACTTGCCACATTTGTACAACTTCCACTATCCACAATCACATTACACAACTTGTTAGCAATCAAACAATGAGTATGAAACAAATTTTCATGTTGCTCACCATGTTCATTATTTTTACTTTGCAAACTAAGTGTGCATTGTACAACCAAAATTTCTCCACTAGCATACTCTACATCACTAGCATCTTCTAAATGTGGCATGTCATCTTCATCGTCTCTCTCACTTTCTGATTCAACTATTCCATCCCTCATGATCGTTACCCTTTTATTAGGACATTCACGTGTCACATGACCATGTCCAAGGCATTTAAAACACTTAATGCCTCTAGTTTGATTAGGTTGATTCTCACCTCTACCCTTGCTGCCTATTTCATTTTTGCTTTTAGTTTCATCAATTTTAGGCTTAACAATGGGTTTATCATCCTTTTTACTCCAATTCGGTTTCCAAGAAGAAGAACCTGAATAAGGTTTTGAATCATACCTGATGCCTTTTCTTTTAAGTTGCCATTCAATCTTCATGGCCACACCCACCATGTCCTCAATCTCAACATAATGTTGCAACTCCACAAGATCAGCAATGTTCTTGTTTAACCCACTCAAAAACCGAGCCATGGTGGCCTCACGGTCCACCTCCACATTAGTCCATATCATGTCTATCTACATTTCCTTGTGATATTCTTCTGCACTCATGGAACCTTGTGTCAAAGTTTGCAACCGTTGATGCAAATCCCTATAGTAATGGCTAGGGACAAATCTCATCCTCATGATTTGTTTCATCTCCAACCAAGTCTCTACGGGTCTTTCATCATTTCTATGCCTGCCTTTACACAATTGATCCCACCAAACATTAGCATAATCATAAAATTCTACAGCAGCTAGTTTTACCTTTTTCTCTTCGGAGTAGTTATGACATTCAAAGATCAGCTCCACTTTTCCTTCACATTCCAAATAGGCATCCGGATTTTTCTTCCCTTGAAAAGGAGGAATTTTCATTTTGATGCTGCCTATGTTTCGGTCCACACCATCAAAATGTCCTCTCCTAGCTTGTCTTATAGGATTAACGTCTAGACCAATGATGGTAGCTTGGCCATCATCCGTGTCTTCTCCACCATCATATACATCATTGACAAAGGCTGGTTGTCTTCCACGTCGTGGTTCTCTTTGCAATCTGGTAATTGCTTCATCATGTCTTTCTAGACGATCTCCTACATCTCCCATCACTTTGAACATACGTTCAAATTGTTGCTGTTTTGCTTGAATCACTTGATCATTTGAGTAAGAACTCACTTCTTTATCTTTGTTAGACATGTTTAAAACCTAGAAAAAAAAAATTAGAACCGCCTCACATGTTTCTCTCAAAGTATTAATTTACACCACTCGTGTTTCACACAATTATTTGGCTTTTCGATGCTAATCTCACCACTTTTGCCTTTTACCTCTCTTGTTTTGTTCTTTGGGTTCTTATATTAACTAACGTTCTTTTAAACAAACAATTCAGATTATGGCAAATTTAACGGAGTGAAATTGGGTAGGTCTAAAAAAAACAAACAAAATGTAGGCCACTTAAAGTAAGCAAAGATTAGAACTGAAATATCAATTTCTATCCCTATAAGAATTCTGTTTGTTTTGGTTAAGAAGACAATATTTAAATATTTTCCAAACCGAAACAAGAATGATATGAACACAGGAAGATTTTTGAAATTTTACAAGAATTCCTTGAATCCGCAATATATATATATTTTTTTTACTTTTTTTTTGTTTTTTTGTTTTGTTTTTTGTTTTTTTTTTTGTGCGGAAAACAAAAAAAGAATGATAATAACCTCAATAAGCACAACAATTAAGATGAATTATAGATACGGTGCTATAAGATGTAGAAGAAAAGAAAGTGAGAAAAAAAAAACTAAAAGAACAACAAATAAATGGATATGCAAATGATGAGGACCAGCCAGTTGATCACAATTCGGCTAAGGTTGGAAAAGATCCAAATCCTTTAACCATTCATGGAGGAACAATGACAAGAGTTAAAGTTAAAAGGATGAAAGAAGCCTTAACTTGTTTAATGGGAAGCATTTGGAAGGAGCAAGCTAGTCAAGATTTGGTCAAGGTTCTAAGGATGCAAGAAGAGTATAAAATGGTTAACATGTTTCAAACAAGTCCAAATCCCAAAGACAAGAGACCAGCCTTGTTAGAATGAAGTATTCTAGCCTATCTTGAAGAATAAAAGGCCATTCGTCCATGTTGGGTTTTATGGGCCTATTTCATAATTAGTTTGGGTTTAATTATGTTGGGTTTTGTGAGCTTATTTTCTTATTAGTTTGGGTTTAATTGTGTTGAGTTTTGTGGGCTTATTTTATGAATAGTTTGGGTTTTTGTGTTGGGTGAGTTCATGTGTTCTTTGATTAGGAATAAGGAGTTACAAAGGCTGAATACTTTATGGCCATTATTCATGGTCTAAATGTCATTTAGTCGGAGGTTACACATTTAGCGGGCGGTTACACATTTAATGGGCAGTTATATTTGTGTTGTATTGTCCTTGGCCTTTGTTCTATATAAACAAGGCTGCTTTTTCTATGTAAGGGCAGAGATTTGAGTAATATAAACTTATTTGAGCACTTTGTGAGTGTTTTGTTGTTAAGTTCTTGCATGAGCTTTGGAACTTATCAAGCTTATTCAGCTTGTGGCGTTCAACAACCTTAAAATCTTTGTTTTTCCTTTAAAATTATCAAACTTCATAGTTTGTGGCGTTATGGGGAAATCAAAGTGTTGTTCTAATTAGCTTTTATCATCATTCCATTGATAAAGTGATTAGAATAGTGTCTCTTATTTCAATCTTGAACGATCGGGTTTGTTTCAATTAGTTGGAGGGTGTTAAATTGCATTCCTTATGTATCATAGCTCTTTAGCTATTGGGATGTATGGTTGCTAAGTTAATGATTTCCATCATTTTGGTATCAAAGCTTGGCTCAAGTTTGAGGTTTGCATATCCATTTATTTGTTGTTCTTTTATTTTTTTTTTCTCACTTTCTTTTCTTCTTCATCTTATAGCACTGTATCTATAATTCATCTTAATTGTTGTGCTTCTTGAGGTTATTATCATTCTTCTTTGTTTTCCGCAGAAAAAAAAACGGAAAAAAAGACAAAAAAAAAAGTATTGCGGATTCAATGAATTCTTGCAAAATTCCAAAAATATTTCTTTATTCATATTATTCTTGTTTCGGTTTGGGAAATTGATGAGAACAAGGCAGCTGCATCAAATGATCCATTGCATGTTCCGGTTGGGCCAATAACAAGGGCAAGAGCTAAGAGATTCAAAGAAGCATTAAATGGTCTAATTCAAGACACTTGGGCTGATTTTGAATTGTTGAAGTCCAAGATAAGCCCACATGAAGACCAAGGCATAATTAATGTCATCAAGGCAATTGATTGGGCCGAATAAGGAAGACTTGGGTGTGTGGCACAAGCTAGGAGAAGAGTCAACTTTGGTTGATTTATTCCCTTATAATTTCTAAAGAATAATAGTTGATTTGTTTCCCAAATTAAGGGGCTGATTTGTTTCCAGATTTAGCTTTCCAATTAGGGACCAAGTCAATAGTTTCTCAAATTAGTTTTCTTCTGATTATAAGGCCTTAATGGCCGAATTATCTTGTTTCCTTTTAGGATGGCTTATAGCCTTTCTTTTCGTTTAGGGTTTTAGTATATAAATGAACGAATTGGATGTAATTGGATAGACTTGAATTGAATAAAAATTGTCAGAGTTCAACTCTTTTTGGTTCTGAAAACTTGACTTATCACTCACATCTTCTTCTTGTTCTTGAGTGTGGCGTCTTCAACTTCTTGATACCGGTGGTTCTTACCTCTTTATAGGTAACGGGTCACGGTCCGATAACGTTCTTGTTTATAAACTTGGTTAGAAAACGATCCTTCGTTACCATATATTGGTTCCGGGTCTCACTGCTCTTGGTGAGGTTCATATCAGTTGGTATCAGAGCTTAGGCTTCTAAATCAGGTTTAATCTATCCTTGTTCTTTCTCTTCTCTGTATTCATTTGTTTCAAAAAAAAAAAAAAAAAAAAAAAACGTTTGATCAAATCCGGTACAAAAAAAAATAAAGTACCAAAAGCTTGTTTATGTCCACTTGATCAAGGTCGGTAAAAAAAAAAAAAAAAACAATTTTTTTTTGGGTCATGTTGTTGAACCTATATCAACTATTTCTATTCATTATCTTGATTTCGTGCATTGATATTCAAAAAAAAAAAAAAAATAGCTAAAGAATTTCGTCTTCATTATTCTTGTCCTTTTGCTCAGTTACTTCTATTTTTCTTGCACTTCTTGTGGGTGTCCGTATAAGTCAAAAAAAAAAAGGAAGAACTGAAAGAGTTAACAAAGAGTGGAAAAAGGCAAGAGTGTGTGAGCTCATCAAAGGGTAAAAGCCAAAGAATTGAGTGAAAACACGAGTGTGAGTGCCACCATCTTTGAGAGTAAACACGTGAGGGAGTGTTTATGAGGCTTACTAATTTCTTTTGCTTTGCAGGTTTCAAATATGTCACGTGATAAAAGTAGGGACTTATCTGATGATGCACCAGAAACGATAGATCTTAATTTTTTGTATAAAGCCATACAAAAAAACATGGAGCGGATGGAGATTAAGATTGGTGAGGTGCATGATAGGATAGATAAGGTGGAGTCTAGTTCACAAAGGGTGCAACCAATTAGGGTTCCTAATGTGGAACGAAGAGAAAGAAACCCACCTAGAGACGATTATGAAGATGATTATGGGAATGACCTAGAGGAGGGTGATCGCATGTCCAATGTGGGTACAGGTAGATTGAGGCGTGAAATGGGAGGTAGAGGAGTTAGGTATGGGAATAGAGAAGATAGGTATGGGTATAGAGGAGATAGGTATGGAGAGAGGGCTGATAATAATTTGGGTAGTATAAAGGTGAAAATCCCAACGTTCCAAGGTAAAACTGATCCCGAAGCTTATTTGGAGTGGGAGAAAAGAATAGAATTGGTATTTGACTGCCATGACTATTCTGAATTAAAGAAGGTAAAGTTGGCTGCCATAGAATTTACTGATTATGCTATCATGAGGAAGCGTTTCATTCCGAGTCACTATTATAGGGGTTTGTTTCAAAAATTACAAACCCTTACTCAAGGGTCTAAGTGTGTTGAAGATTACTACAAGGAGATGGAGATAGCCATGATTCGAGCTGATGTAGAGGAAGACCGAGAGGCTACTATGGCTAGGTTTTTAAGTGGACTAAACCGAGACATAGCAAATGTGGTGGAGTTGCAACATTATGTTGAATTGAGTGACATGGTACACATGGCACACATGGCAATTAAGGTGGAACAACAGTTGAAGAGAAAGAGTTCCACACGGGTTGGGCAAAATTCGGGTTCTTCATCATGGAAACCGAATTGGAGCAAGAGGGATGACCAACCTAGTTTCAAGGCCAAGGCCGAACCTTCCAGAGATCATAAAGTCGGAGGCACATTAAAACAAGGTACATCAGATTCTCAACCTTCTAGAAATTGTGACATTAAGTGCTTTAAGTGTCTAGGAGCAGGTCATATTGCATCTCAATGCCCAAACAAGAGAGTTATGGTTTTGAAGGATGATGGTGAGATCGAATCTGAAGGTGAATCTGATGATGAGTCCATGCCACCTTTGGAGGATGCAAGTGATATTGAATATCCGGTGGACGGAGAGCTTTTGGTGGCGAGAAGAGCTCTTAGTGCTCAAGCCAAGGAAGATGATGAGGTACAACGTGACAACATTTTTCATACCCGCTGCCATGTTAATGATAAGGTATGTAGCATGATCATTGATGGGGGGAGTTGTACTAATGTGGCTGGCACTAATTTTGTGGAGAAATTGAATTTAGCCACTTTGAGGCATCCAAAACCATATAAGCTACAGTGGTTTAATGATAGTGGGGAAATCAAGGTGACTAAACAAGTGTTGGTGACGTTTTCAATTGGAAAGTACAAAGATGAAGTCCTTTGTGATGTGGTACCAATGAATGCGGGCCATATCCTTTTGGGGAGACCATGGCAGTTTGATAGGCATGTGACCCATGATGGGTATACCAATAGACACTCCTTTGTACTCAATAAAAAATCAATCACTCTTGTACCTTTAACCCCAAAACAAGTGTATGAAGATCAAGTAAGGTTAAGAAAAGAGAGAGATGTAAAAAAAAAAGAGTGAGAGTGAGAGTTCAAAAGAAAGAGAGAGAAAAGAAAAAGATTCTGAAATAGCAAAAAAAGAAAAAAAAGATGAAAAAGAAAAAGTAGTTGTTGAGAAAAAGAGAGAGAGAAAACAAGTAAGCTTTTATGCAAGGGAGAGTGAGGTCAAAAAGACTCTATTTTCAAATCAGCCAATGATTGTACTTTGGTACAAAGAGGCTTGCTTTAGTACTAATGAACTTAACCCTTCTTTGCCTAGTGTTGTTGTTTCTCTATTGCAGGACTATGATGAAGTGTTTCCCGAAGAGATGCCTATTGGTTTACCACCAATAAGGGGGATTGAGCACCAAATTGACTTTGTACCCGGAGCACCCATCCCAAATAGACCAGCATATAGAAGTAATCCTGAGGAGACAAAGGAACTTCAAAGGCAGGTTAGTGAGCTCATGGAAAAGGGGTATGTACGTGAGAGCATGAGTCCTTGTGCGGTTCCTGTATTGCTTGTGCCAAAGAAGGATGGAACATGGAGGATGTGCATTGATTGTCGTGCCATCAACAATATCACTGTAAAGTATCGACATCCTATTCCTAGATTAGGTGATATGCTTGATGAATTACATGGTTCTATTGTTTTTACTAAAATTGATCTTAAAAGTGGATATCATCAAATTTGGATGAAGGAAGGTGATGAGTGGAAAACTGCTTTCAAAACAAAATATGGATTATATGAGTGGTTAGTTATGCCTTTTGGATTAACTAATGCACCAAGTACTTTCATGAGATTAATGAACCATATTTTGCGTGCTTTTATTGGTAAGTTTGTGGTTGTTTATTTTGATGACATTCTGATTTATAGCAAAAACTTGGATGGGCATGTTGAACATTTAAAACTTGTTTTAGGAGTTTTAAGAACAGAAAAGTTGTTTGCTAATCTCAAAAAGTGCACCTTTTGCACCGATAAACTTGTATTTCTGGGATTTGTTGTTAGTGCTAAGGGAATTGGGGTTGATGAAGAAAAGGTTAAGGCAATTAAGGAGTGGCCGAAACCTACCAATGTGGGACAGGTGAGAAGTTTTCATAGGTTGGCTAGTTTTTATAGGAGGTTTGTGAAAGATTTTAGTAGTGTAGCTGCACCTTTAACCGAAGTTATCAAAAAGAATGTGGGTTTTAAGTGGGGTAATGAACAAGAAAAGGCATTTAACTTGATTAAGGAAAAATTAACTAATGCACATTTGCTTGCTTTGCCTGACTTTGCTAAAACTATTGAGATTGAGTGTGATGCTTCAGGAATAGGTATTGGAGCTGTTCTAATGCAAGAAGGTTGTCCCATTGCATATTTTAGTGAGAAGATAAGTGGAGCAGCCTTGAATTATCCTACCTATGACAAGGAGATGTACGCTTTGATTAGAGCATTGGAAACTTGGCAACACTACCTTTGGCCAAAAGAATTTGTGATTCACACGGATCATGAGTCCTTGAAGCATATAAAGGGGCAACACAAGCTAAATAAGCGGCATGCCAAGTGGGTGGAGTTCATTGAAACGTTTCCATATGTGATCAGGTACAAAAAGGGTAAGGAAAACGTGGTCGCTTATGCTCTGTCAAGAAGGTACGTTCTACTTTCTAATTTGGATGCTAAATTGTTTGGTTTTGAATACATTAAACAGTTGTATGTGGAAGATTCTGATTTTAGTAATGTGTTCAATGCATGTGAAAAGGCTGCATTTGGTAAATTTTATAGGCATGATGGATTTTTGTTTAGAGAAACTAAATTATGTATGCCTAAGAGTTCTTTACGTGAATTGCTTGTTAGAGAAGCTCATGGAGGAGGTTTGATAGGGCATTTTGGTGTAGCTAAGACACTAGATACTTTGCATGAACATTTTTTTTGGCCTCATATGAAACGTGATGTAGAAAGAATCTGTGAGAAATGCATTACTTGTAGACAAGCCAAGTCTAGGATTAAGCCTCATGGATTGTATACTCCTTTGCCTATACCTAGTGGACCTTGGATTGATATTTCTATGGATTTTGTGTTGGGTTTGCCTAGGTCAAAAAGGGGTAGGGACTCTATATATGTGGTTGTTGATAGGTTTTCTAAAATGGCACATTTCATTCCTTGTCATAAAACCGATGATGCATCACATATTGCTGATTTGTTTTTCAAAGAAATTGTAAGATTGCATGGCATGCCTAAGACCAATGTTTCGGATAGAGATGCTAAGTTCTTAAGTTACTTTTGGAAGACTTTGTGGGGTAAGTTAGGCACTAAACTTTTATTTTCTACTACTTGTCATCCACAAACTGATGGTCAAACTGAAATAGTTAATAAGTCTTTATCTACCTTGTTGCGTGCTATAATACAAAAGAACTTGAAAACATGGGAGGATTGTCTGCCGCATGTAGAGTTTGCTTATAATAGGAGCGTGCATTCTGCAACTCATTTTTCACCTTTTGAAATTGTGTATGGTTTTAACCCATTGACTCCTTTGGATTTAATTCCTTTACCTGTGAATGAGCATGTTAACTTGGATGGAAAGAAAAATGCAGATTTTGTTAAACAAATCCTTGAAAAGACTCGGGAAAACGTAGAGAGACGAACTAAGCAATATGCCAATCAAGCAAATAAAGGGCGTAAGAAGGTTGTGTTTGAGCCCGGTGATTGGGTGTGGTTGCATATGAGGAAGGAACGATTCCTAGCCCAGCGGAGTTCTAAACTACTTCCAAGGGGAGATGGCCCATTTCAAGTGATTGAAAGAATCAATGACAACGCATACAAGTTGGATCTTCCAAGTGAGTACAATGTTAGTGCAAGCTTCAATGTTTCTGATTTGTCTCCTTTTGATGTAGGCGACGATTTGAGGACAAATCCTTTTCAAGAGGGAGGGAATGATGAGAACAAGGCAGCTGCATCAAATGATCCATTGCATGTTCCGGTTGGGCCAATAACAAGGGCAAGAGCTAAGAGATTCAAAGAAGCATTAAATGGTCTAATTCAAGACACTTGGGCTGATTTTGAATTGTTGAAGTCCAAGATAAGCCCACATGAAGACCAAGGCATAATTAATGTCATCAAGGCAATTGATTGGGCCGAATAAGGAAGACTTGGGTGTGTGGCACAAGCTAGGAGAAGAGTCAACTTTGGTTGATTTATTCCCTTATAATTTCTAAAGAATAATAGTTGATTTGTTTCCCAAATTAAGGGGCTGATTTGTTTCCAGATTTAGCTTTCCAATTAGGGACCAAGTCAATAGTTTCTCAAATTAGTTTTCTTCTGATTATAAGGCCTTAATGGCCGAATTATCTTGTTTCCTTTTAGGATGGCTTATAGCCTTTCTTTTCGTTTAGGGTTTTAGTATATAAAGGAACGAATTGGATGTAATTGGATAGACTTGAATTGAATAAAAATTGTCAGAGTTCAACTCTTTTTGGTTCTGAAAACTTGACTTATCACTCACATCTTCTTCTTGTTCTTGAGTGTGGCGTCTTCAACTTCTTGATACCGGTGGTTCTTATCTCATTATAGGTAACGGGTCGCGGTCCGATAACGTTCTTGTTTATAAACTTGGTTAGAAAACGATCTTTCGTTACCATATATTGGTTCCGGGTCTCACTGCTCTTGGTGAGGTTCATATCAGAAATATTTAAATATTGTCTTCTTAACCAAAACAAACAGAATTCTATTTGGGAGAGAAATTGATATTTCAGTTCTAATCTTTGTTTACTTTAAGTGGCCTACCTTTTGTTTGTTTTTTTTAGATCTACCCAATTTCACTCCGTTGAATTTGCCATAATCTGAATTGTTTGTTAAAAAGGACCTTAGTTAATCTAAGAACCCAAAGAACAAAATAAGAGAGGTAAAAGGCAAGAGTGGAGAGATTAGTATCGAGAAAAGCCAAATAATTGTTTGAAACACGAGTGGTGTGAATCAATTCTTTGAGAGAAACACGTGAGGGAGTGATTGTGAGGCTGTTCTAACTTTTTTAAACATGTCTAACAAAGATAAAGAAGTGAGTTCTTCCTCAAATGATCAAGTGATTCAAGCAATGCAACAACAATTTGAATGTATGTTCAAAGTGATGCGAGATGTAGGAGATCGTCTAGAAAGACATGATGAAGCAATTATCAGATTGCAAAGAGAACCACGACGTGGAAGACAACCAGCCTTTGTCAATGATGTATATGATGGTGGAGAAGACACGGATGATGGCCAAGCTACCATCATTGGTCTAGACGTTAATCCTAGAAGACAAGCTAGGAGAGGACATTTTGATGGTGTGGACCGAAACATAGGCAGCATCAAAATGAAAATTCCTCCTTTTCAAGGGAAGAACAATCCGGATGCCTATTTGGAATGGGAACGAAAAGTGAAGCTGATATTTGAATGTCATAATTACTCCGAAGAGAAAAAGGTAAAACTAGCTGCTGTTTAATTTTGTGATTATGCTATTGTTTGGTCAGATCAATTGTGTAAATACAGGCGTAGAAATGGTGAAAGACCCGTAGAGACTTGGTTGGAGATGAAACAAATCATGAGGAGGAGATTTGTCCCTAGCCATTACTATAGGGATTTGCATCAACGGTTACAAACTTTGACACAAGGTTCCATGAGTGTAGAAGAATATCACAAAGAAATGGAGATAGCCATGATAATGGCTAATGTGGAGGAGGACCGTGAGGCCACCATGGCTCTGTTTTTGAGTGGGTTAAACAAGAACCTTGCTGATCTTGTGGAGTTACAACATTATGTGGAGATTGAGGACATGGTGGGTGTGGCCTTGAAGATTGAAAGGCAACTCAAAAGAAAAGGCATCAGGTATGATTCAAAACCTTATTCAGGTTCTTCTTCTTCTTGGAAACTGAATTGGGGTAAAAAGGATGATAAACCCATTATTAAGCCTAAAATTGATGAAACTAAAAGCAAAAATGAAATTGGCAGCAAGGGTAGAGGTGAGAATCAACCTAATCAAACTAGAGGCATTAAGTGTTTTAAGTTCCTTGGACATGGTCATGTGGCACGTGAATGTCCTACCAAAAGGGTAATGATCATGAGGGATGGGACAGTTGAATCAGAAAGTGAGATAGAGGATGAAGATGACATGCCACATTTAGAAGATGCTAGTGATGTAGAGTATGCTAGTGGAGAAAATTTGGTTGTACAATGCACACTTAGTTTGCAAAGTAAAAATAATGAACATGGTGAGCAACATGAAAATTTGTTTCATACTCATTGTTTGATTGCTAACAAGTTGTGTAATGTGATTGTGGATAGTGGAAGTTGTACAAATGTGGCAAGTACCTTGCTTGTGGAGAAACTGAAATTACCTACTATTAAACATCTAAAACCATACAAGTTACAATGGTTGAATGATAGTGGTGTTGTGAAGGTAAATCGGCAAGTGTGAATTTCTTTTTTCAATTGGTAGATATAAGGATGATGTTTGGTGTGATGTGGTACCTATGTTTGCTGGTCACTTGTTATTGGGGAGACCATGTCAATATGATCGAAGGGTAATGCATGATGGGTTTAAGAACAGTTATTCTTTGATCATGGAGGGACAGAAATACCAACTTGGACCTTTGCCTCCAAAGACAATTTTTGAAGACCAAATGCGTATATAACAGCAATATGAAGAGCTTGAATCTTCATTAGCTGAAACTTTGGGAAGGGAGCAAGAAAGAGAGAAAAAAAGGTGAGTTGAGTGGTAAAAATGAGAGCAATGGGAAACACAAGGGGAGAGAAAACAAGGAAAGCTTGAGTGAAAGAAAAATGAGTGTTTATGCAAAAATGTGTGATGTGAAGAAAGCATTAACCATGAGGCAGCCCTTACTTGAACTTATGTACAAGGATGTTTTAATTGTTTCAAATGAAATTAACAAGAGTTTGCCTAGTGTTATTGTTGATATTTTGTAGGAAAATGAGGATCTCTTTCCTGAAGATGTTCCTATTGGTTTGCCACCAATTAGAGGAATTGAACATCAAATTGATTTCATTCTGGGTGCAAGCATACCAAATAGGTCAGCATAGATGCAACCCCGAAGAGACCAAGGAAAACCAAAAGCAAGTAAGTGATCTTATGGAAAAGGGATATGTACGTGAAAGCATGAGTCCTTGTGCGGTTCCTGTTGTTGGTACCTAAAAAGAATTGTTCTTGGAGAATGTGTGTTGATTGTCGAGCCATCAACAAAATCACGGTAAAGTATAGACATCCTATCCCTAGGTTAGATGATATGTTTGATGAATTGCATGGTTCTTGTGTGTTTTCAAAGATTGATTTGAAATCTGGATATCATCAAATAAGAATGCATGAGGGTGATGAATGGAAAACCGCTTTCAAAACTAAACATGGTCTATATGAATGGTTGGTAATGCCTTTTGGCCTAACTAACGCACCTAGTACTTTTATGAGATTGATGAACCATGTTTTGCGTGCTTATATTGGAAAGTTTGTAGTAATTTATTTTGATGATATGCTTGTGTATAGCAAAAATTTAGACGAGCATGTAACACATTTAAAGGCTGTTTTTGATGTGCTTAGAAAAGAAAAGTTATATGCTAATCTAAAGAAATGCATTTTTGCACTAATGAACTTAATTTTCTTGGTTATGTTGTTAATGATAAAGGAATACATGTTGATCAAGAAAAAGTGAAAGTAATTAGGGAGTGACCGAAACCCACGTGTTAGTAATGTAAGGAGTTTTCATGGTCTTGCTAGCTTTTATAGGAGATTCATTTTGGATTTTTCTACCATTGTTGCACCATTAACTGAATGCATAAAAAAGAATGTGGGATTTAGGTGGGGTAAAGAACAAGATGATGCTTTTAACTTGCTTAAACACAAACTTAGTTCAACACCTTTTCTTACTTTCCCTAACTTTCCTAAAACTTTTGAGATTGATTGTGATGCAAGTGGAATAGGTTTGGAGGTGTCTTAATGCAAGAGGGCAAACCCATTGAATTCTTTAGTGAGAAGCTAAGTGGAGCAAGACTTAACTACCCGACGTATGATAAGGAGTTTTATGCCTTGGTGAGAGTGTTAGAGACATGGCAGCACTATCTTTGGTACAAGGAATTCATTATACACACCGATCATGAGTCCTTGAAATATCTCAAAGGACAAGGAAAGCTAAGCCGTAGAC
Organism: Dipteronia dyeriana; assembly: GCA_032871835.1. NCBI lineage: Eukaryota > Viridiplantae > Streptophyta > Magnoliopsida > Sapindales > Sapindaceae > Dipteronia > Dipteronia dyeriana. Next base: position 13,198,276 of record CM065303.1, read on the forward strand.
ATGCAAAATGGGTGGAGTTTATTGAATCCTTTCCATACATCATCAAGTACAAACAAGGTAAGGAGAATGTGGTTGCCGATGCTCTTTCTAGAAGGTATGCTCTAATTTCTAAACTTGATGCAAAATTATTGGGTTTTGAGTACATTAAAGACTTATACAATTCTGACTTTGATTTTGCTAATGTTTATGGGGCATGTGAGCAAGGGGGTTTTGACAAGTTCTTGAGGTATGATGGTTTTCTTTTCAAAGAAAACAAGCTGTGTGTTCCTAGATGTTCAATGAGAGAATTGCTTTTGAGAGAGGCATATAGAGGCGGGTTAATGGGGCATTTGAGTTAAAAAGACTTTGGGTGTGTTAAATGATCATTTCTTTTGGCCACACATGAAAAGTGACGTTGAGAGAATATGTGAGAGATGCATTACTCGCAAACGAGCTAAATCTAAAGTAATGCCTCATGGGCTGTATACTCCTCTTCCTATATCTAGTGAGCCTTGGGTTGATATATCAATGGACTGTCTTGGGATTACCTAGGTCAAAAGGGGGGAGAGATTCTATTTTTGTTGTTGTTGACAGGTTCAGCAAGATGGCGCATTTCATTCCTTGCCACAAAACAGATGATGCAACTTTTGTTGCTGGGCTGTTCTTCAGAGAAATTGTGAGGTTACACAGAATTCCAAGGATAATTATGAGTGATAGATATGTGAAGTTCCTTAGCCACTTTTGGAAAACGCTTTGGAGAAAGTTGGGTACAAAACTGCTGTATTCAACCACTTGTCATCCACAAACAGATGGACAAACAGAGGTGGTAAACAGAACTTTATCAATGCTTTTGAGGGCCATAATTCAAAGGAATTTGAAGAATTGGGAGGAATGTTTGCCACATGTGGAGTTTGCTTATAATCGAAGTGTGCATGCTACAACAAACCATTCACCATTTGAAGTTGTGTACGGGTTCAATCCATTATCTCCTATGGATTTACTACCTTTACCTTTGGAAAGAGCTAATTTGGATGGTAAGCAAAGAGATGATTTTGTCAAAGCCTTGCATGAAAAGGTGCGCACACAAATTGAAAAGAAAACTCTACAATATGAGAAGCAACACAACAAGGGCTGTAAGCAAGTAGTATTTGAACCTGGTGATTGGGTCTGGATACACTTGAGGAAGGAAAGATTTCCTAGCCAACGAAAGTCTAAACTCATGCCAAGAGGGGATGGACCATTTCGAGTCCTTCAAAGAATCAATGACAATGCATACAAGCTGGAACTACCAAGTGAGTATGGCAATATTAGTGCAACTTTCAATGTTTCTGATTTGTCTTTGTTTGATGTAGGTGATGCTGCGTCAAGGACGAATCCTTTCGAGGAAAAGGGGAATGATGAGGACCAGCCAGTTGATCACAATTCGGCTAAGGTTGGAAAAGATCCAGATCCTTTAACCATTCATGGAGGACCAATGACAAGAGCTAAAGCTAAAAGGATGAAATAAGCCTTAACTTGTTTAATGGGAAGCATTTGGAAGGAGCAAGCTAGTCAAGATTTGGTCAAGGTTCTAAGGATGCAAGAAGAGTATAAAATGGTTAACATGTTTCAAACAAGTCCAAATCTCGAAGACAAGAGACCAGCCTTGTTAGAATGAAGTATTCTAGCCTATCTTGAAGAATAAAAGGCCATTCGTCCATGTTGGGTTTTGTGGGCCTATTTTATAATTAGTTTGGGTTTAATTATGTTGGGTTTTGTGAGCTTATTTTCTTATTAGTTTGGGTTTAATTGTGTTGGGTTTTGTGGGCTTATTTTATGAATAGTTTGGGTTTTTGTGTTGGGTGAGTTCATGTGTTCTTTGATTAGGAATAAGGAGTTACAAAGGCTGAATACTTTATGGCCATTATTCATGGTCTAAATGTCATTTAGTGGGAGGTTACACATTAAATGGGCAGTTATATTTGTGTTGTATTGTCCTTGGCCTTTGTTCTATATAAACAAGGCTGCTTCTTCTATGTAAGGGCAGAGATTTGAGTAATATAAACTTATTTGAGCACTTTGTGAGTGTTTTGTTTTTAAGTTCTTGCATGAACTTTGGAACTTATCAAGCTTATTCAGCTTGTGGCGTTCAACAACCTCAAAATCTTTGTTTTTCCTTTAAACTTATCAAACTTCATAGTTTGTGGCGTTATGGGTAAATCAAAGTGATGTTCTAATTAGCTTTTATCATCATTCCATTGATAAAGTGATTATAATAGTTTCTCTTACTTCAATCTTGAACGATCGGGTTTGTTTCAATTAGTTGGAGGGTGTTAAATTGCATTCCATATGTATCATAGCTCTTTAGCTATTGGGGTGTATGGTTGCTAAGTTAATGATTTCCATCAGCAAACCTCAAACTTGAGCCAAGCTCTGATACCAAAATGATGGAAATCATTAACTTAGCAACCATGCACCCCAACAGCTAAAGAGCTATGATACATATGGAATGCAATTTAACACCCTCCAACTAATTGAAACAAACCTGATCGTTCAAGATTAAAGTAAGAGAAACTATTCTAATCACTTTATCAATGAAATGATGATATAAGCTAATTAGAACAACACTTTGTTTTCCCCAAAACGCCACAAACTATGAAGTTTGATAAGTTTAAAGGCAAAACAAAGATTTTGAGGTTGTTAAACGCCACAAGCTGAATTAGCTTGATAAGTTCCAAAGTTCATGCAAGAACTTAAAAACTAAATGCTCACAAAGTGCTCAAATAAGTTTATATTACTTAAATCTCTGCCCTTACATAGAAAAAAACAACCTTGTTTATATAGAACAAATGCCAAGGACAATACAACACAAATATAACTGCCCATTAAATGTGTAACCTCCCACTAAATGACATCTAGACCATGAATAATGGTCATAAAGTATTCAGCCTTTGTAACTCCTTATTCCTAATCAAAGAACACATGAACTCACACTTAACAAAATAAAACCCAATATAAAAACCCAAACTAATCATAAAATAAGCCCACAAAACCCAACATAATTAAACCCAAACTAATTATAAAATAGGCCCACAAAACCCAACATGGCCGAAAGGGGTTTTATTCTTCAAGATAGGCTAGAAAACTTCATTCTAACAAGGCTGGACTCTTGTCTTCGGGATTTAGACTTGTTTGAAACATGTTAACCATTTTATACTCTTCTTGCATCCTTAGAACCTCGACCAAATCTTGACTAGCTTGCTCCTTCCAAATGCTTCCCATTAAACAAGTTAAGGCTTCTTTCATCCTTTTAACTTTAGCTCTTGTCATTGGTCCTCCTTGAATGGTTAAAGGATCTGGATCTTTTCCAACCTTAGCCGAATGGTGATCAACTGGCTGGTCCTCATCAGTGCGTTCATGAGTGTGTGGGTGCTTGTGCGCTTGAGTGAGTGCATGTGCTCGTGCGTACGTATGGGTAAGAACCAACGGTATCAAGAAAGTTGTAGACACCACACTCAAGAATAAGAAAGAAGGTGAGTGATAAGTCAAGGTTTGAACGCCACAAGGTAGAACCTTGATAAGTTCACAAGTTCTATGAAGAACCAAAGAGAAAATTCTCTCAAATTGATTTCAATTCAAAAATCTATCATGCATATAAAATTTACCAAATGCAACCTTTTCACATGCATTGAACACATTGCCAAAATCAGAATCTTCCACATACAATTGTTTAATGTATTCAAAACCAAACAATTTAGCATCCAAAGTAGAAAGTAGAACGTACCTTCTTGACAGAGCATCAGCGACCACGTTTTTCTTACCCTATTTTTACTTGATCACATATGGAAATGTTTCAATGAACTCCACCCACTTGACATACTGCTTATTTAGCTTGTGTTGACCCTTTATATGCTTCAAGGACTCATGATCCGTGTGAATCACAAATTCTTTTGGCCAAAGGTAGTGTTGCCAAGTTTCAATTGCTCTAATCAAAGCGTACATCTCCTTGTCAAAGGTAGGATAATTCAAGACTGTTCCACTTATCTTCTGGCTAAAATATGCAATGGGACAACCTTCTTGCATTAGAACAGCTCCAATACCTATTCCCGAAGCATCACAACTTTTGAGATTAGCAAACAACTCTTCTGTTCTTAAAACACCTAAAACAAGTTTTAAATGTTCAACATGCTCATCCAAGTTTTTGCTATAAATCAGAATGTCATCAAAATAAACAACCACAAACTTTCCAATAAAAGCATGCAAAACATGGTTCATTAATCTCATGAAAGTACTTGGTGCATTATTTAATCCAAAATGCATAACTAACCACTCATATAATCCATATTTTGTTCTGAAAGCAGTTTTCCACTCATCACCTTCCTTCATCCTAATTTGATGATATCCACTTTTAAGATCAATTTTAGTAAAAACAGTAGAACCATGTAATTCATCAAGCATATCATCTAATCTAGGAATAGGATGTCGATACTTTACAGTGATATTGTTGATGGCACGACAATCAACGCACATCCTCCATGTTCCATCCTTCTTTGTCACAAGCAATACGGGAACTGCACAAGGACTCATGCTCTCACGTACATACCCCTTTTCCATGAGCTCACTAACCTGCCTTTGAAGTTCCTTTGTCTCCTCATGATTACTTCTATATGCTGGCCTATTTGGGATGGGTGCTCCGGGTACAAAGTCAATTTGGTGCTCAATCCCTCTTATTGGTGGTAAACCAATAGGCATCTCTTCGGGAAACACTTCATCAAAGTCCTGCAATAGAGAAACAACAACACTAGGCAAGGAAGGGTTAAGTTCATTAGTACTACAGCAAGCCTCTTTGTATAAAAGTACAATCATTTGCTGATTTGAAAATAGAGCCTTTTTGACCTCACTCTCCCTTGTATAAAAGCTTACTTGTTTTCTCTCTCTCTTTTTCTCAACAACCTCTTTTCTTTTTCATCTTTTTTTTTCTTTTTTTGCTATTTCAGAAACTTTTTCTTTTCTCTCTCTTTCTTTTGAACTGTCACTCTCTATACATTAAACAATTGTATGTGGAAGATTTTGATTTTGACAATGTGTTCAATGCATGTGAAAAGGTTGCATTTGGTGAATTTTATAGGCATGATAGAGACTTGAATTAAATAAAAAATTTGTGAGAGTTCATCTCTTTTTGGTTCTGAAAACTTGACTTATCACTCACATCTTCTTCTTGTTCTTGAGTGTGGCGTCTTCAACTTCTTGATACTGTTGGTTCTTACCTCCTTATAAGTAACAGGTCGCGGTCCGATAACAATCTTGTTTGTAAACTTGGTTAGAAAACGATTCTTCGTTACCATATATTGGTTCCGGGTCTCACTGCTCTTGGTGAGGTTCATATCAACGTTCTTGAATGCGTGCAAGCTTGTGAGAGTGCGTACATGTGTGCATGTACAGGTGCGTGCGTGAGTGTGTGTGTGTGTGCATGCGTACGTGCTTGCATGCATGTGTGTGTTTCTGCGTGAGTGTGTGCGTGCGTGTCTGTGTTCATGCGTGAGTACGTTCATGAATGCGTGTGTGCATGTGCGAGTGCATAATTCTATGTGCATGCGTTTACATGTGCGTGCATGAGTGTGTTCATACATGCGTAAGTGAGTGTGTGCGAGTCTATATACGTGGGTGAGTGTGAGTGTGTGTGCATATGTGCGTGCCTATGTGCGTACGTGTGTATAGGTGCGTGTGTTCGTGCGTGCGTGCCTGCGTGCCTGCGTACGTGCGTACGTGCATGAGTACATGAGTACGTGTGTACGTGCGTGCGTACATGAGTACGTGCGTGCCTGTGTTTGTGTGTGTGTGTGTGTGTATGTGTGTGTGTGCGTGCGTGCGTGCCTGCATGCGTGAGTTTGTGTGTGTGTACGTGCGTGCGTGCATGCATGTGTGTGCGTGCCTATGTATGTGGGTGCGTATGTTTGTGCGTGCGAGCGTTTAAGCATACGTGTGTGCGTACGTGCGTGCCTAAGTATGTGTGTGCATGCGTGCATGCGCGCGTGTCTGCGTGTGTGCGTGTTCGCATGTGTGAGAGAGTGTGTACGTGCATGCTTGTGAGCATACGTGCATGTGCATGTGCGTGTGTGTGCATGTGTGCGTCGGTATGTATGTGTGTGTGTGTGCGTACGGACGTGTACGCTTGTGTGAGAGCGTCTCTGTGTGTGTGTACATGTACATGTGTATAGGAGCGTGCGTGTGCATACGTGCATGCGTGCGTGCGTGCATGCTTTTATGTACGTGCATGTGTTTGTGCATGCGTGACTGTATGTGTGTGTGTGCGAGATCGTTTCTACTTGCGTGCAAGTGATCGTGTGTGCTTGTGTGCATGCATGCTTGTGTGCATATGTGCGTGCATGTGTGCGAGCTTGCATACGTGTGTGCATGCCTGTGTGTGTGCCTGTGTGCATATGCGGTGAGTACATGCGTGTTTGCATACGCGCCGGTGCATGTTCATGCGTGCGTGTGTGCATACTTGCGTGAATGTGTTTGTGCGTGCGTGCCCGTGTGTGTGTTCGTACGTGCGTGCATGCATGCATACGTGCCTACGTGAGTGTCTATGTGTGTGCGTGTGTACTTGCGAGCATGCTTGCATGTGTGCCTGATGAGAACAAGGCAGCTACATCAAATGATCCATTGCATGTTCCGGTTGGGCCAATAACAAGGGCAAGAGCTAAGAGATTCAAAGAAGCACTAAATGGCCTAATTCAAGACACTTGGGCTGATTTTGAATTGTTGAAGTCCAAGATAAGCCCACATGAAGACCAAGGCATAATTAATGTCATCAAGGCAATTGATTGGGCCGAATAAGGAAGACTTGGGTGTGTGGCACAAGCTAGGAGAATAGTCAACTTTGGCTGATTTATTCCCTTTTAATTTCCAAAGAATAATAGTTGATTTTTTTCCCAAATTAAGGGGCTGATTTGTTTCCAGATTTAGCTTTCCAATTAGGGAGCAAGTCAATAGTTTCTCGAATTAGTTTTCTTCTGATTATAAGGCCTTAATGGCCGAATTATCTTGTTTCCTTTTAGGATGGCTTATTGCCTTTCTTTTCGTTTAGGGTTTTAGTATATAAAGGAACGAATTGGATGTAATTGGACAGACTTGAATTGAATAAAAATTGTGAGAGTTCATCTCTTTTTGGTTCTGAAAACTTGACTTATCACTCACATCTTCTTCTTGTTCTTGAGTGTGGCGTCTTCAACTTCTTGATACCGTTGGTTCTTACCTCTTTATAGGTAACGGGTCGCGGTCCGATTTTGTTCTTGTTTAAAAACTTGATTAGAAAACGATCCTTCGTTACCATATATTGGTTCCGGGTCTCACTGCTCTTGGTGAGGTTCATATCAGTTGGTATCAGAGCTTAGGCTTCTAAATCAGGTTTAATCTATCCTTGTTCTTTCTCTTATCTGTATTCATTTGTTTCAAAAAAAAAAAAAAAAAAAGTTTGATCAAACCAGGTACCAAAAAAAAAAAAAAAAAAAAAAAAAAGTTTGATCAAATCAGTTACCAAAAAAAAAAAAAAAAAAAAAGTACCAAAAGCTTGCTTGTGTCCACTTGATCAAGGTCGGTAAAAAAAAAAACAATTTTTTTTTTGGGTCGTGTAGTTGAACCTATATCAACTATTTCTATTCATTATCTTGATTTCGTGCATTGATATTCAAAAAAAAAAAAAATTTAAATAGCTAAAGAATTTCGTCTTCATTATTCTTGTCCTTTTGCTCAGTTACTTCTATTTTTCTTGCACTTCTTGTGAGTGTCCGTATAAGTCAAAAAAAAAAGAAGGAAGAACTGAAAGAGTTAACAAAGAGTGGAAAAAGGCAAGAGTGTGTGAGCTCATCAAAGGGTAAAAGCCAAAGAATTGAGTGAAAACACGAGTGTGAGTGCCACCATCTTTGAGAGTAAACACGTGAGGGAGTGTTTGTGAGGCTTACTAATTTCTTTTGCTTTGCAGGTTTCAAATATGTCACGCGATAAAAGTAGAGACTTATCTGATGATGCACCAGAAACGATAGATCTTAATTTTTTGTATAAAGCCATACAAAAAAACATGGAGCGGATGGAGATTAAGATTGGTGAGGTGCATGATAGGATAGATAAGGTGGAGTCTAGTTCACAAAGGGTGCAACAAATTAGGGTTCCTAATGTGGAACGAAGAGAAAGAAACCCACCTAGAGACGATTATGATGATGATTAAGGGAATGACCTAGAGGAGGGTGATCGCATGTCCAATGTGGATACAGGTAGATTGAGGCGTGAAATGGGGAATAGAGAAGATAGGTATGGGTATAGAGGAGATAGGTATGGAGAGAGGGCTGATAATAATTTGGGTAGTATAAAGGTGAAAATCCCAACGTTCCAAGGTAAAACTGATCCCGAAGCTTATTTAGAGTGGGAGAAAAGAATAGAATTGGTATTTGACTGCCATGACTATTCTGAATTAAAGAAGGTAAAGTTGGTTGCCATAGAATTTACTGATTATGCTATCGTTTGGTGGGATCAATTGATTGTGAGTAGAAGACGACATGGAGAAAGACCTATTGAGACTTGGGAGGAGATGAAAGCTGTCATGAGGAAGCGTTTCATTCCGAGTCACTATTATAGGGGTTTGTTTCAAAAATTACAAACCCTTACTCAAGGGTCTAAGTGTGTTGAAGATTACTACAAGGAGATGGAGATAGCCATGATTCGAGCTGATGTAGAGGAAGACCGAGAGGCTACTATGGCTAGGTTTTTAAATGGACTAAACCGAGACATAGCAAATGTGGTGGAGTTGCAACATTATGTTGAATTGAGTGACATGGTACACATGGCAATTAAGGTGGAACAACAGTTGAAGAGAAAGAGTTCAACACGAGTTGGGCAAAATTCGGGTTCTTCATCATCATGGAAATCGAATTGGAGCAAGAGGGATGACCAACCTAGTTTCAAGGCCAAGGCCGAACCTTCCAGAGATCATAAAGTCGGAGGCACATTAAAACAAGGTACATCAGATTCTCAACCTTCTAGAAATCGTGACATTAAGTGCTTTAAGTGTCTGGGAGCAGGTCATATTGCATCTCAATGCCCAAACAAGACTGTAATGGTTTTGAAGGATGATGGTGAGATCGAATCTGAAGGTGAATCTGATGATGAGTCCATGCCACCTTTGGAGGATGCAAGTGATATTGAATATCCGGTGGACGGAGAGCTTTTGGTGGCGAGAAGAGCTCTTAGTGCTCAAGCCAAGATGATGAGGTACAACGTGACAACATTTTTCATACCCGCTGCCATGTTAATGATAAGGTATGTAGCATGATCATTGATGGGGGGAGTTGTACTAATGTGGCTAGCACTAATTTTGTGGAGAAATTGAATTTAACCACTTTGAGGCATCCAAAACCATATAAGCTACAGTGGTTAAATGATAGTGGGGAAATCAAGGTGACTAAACAAGTGTTGGTGACGTTTTCAATTGGAAAGTACAAAGATGAAGTCCTTTGTGATGTGGTACCAATGAATGCGGGCCATATCCTTTTGGGGAGACCATGGCAGTTCGATAGGCATGTGACCCATGATGGGTATACCAATAGATACTCCTTTGTACTCAATAAAAAATCAATCACTCTTGTACCTTTAACCCCAAAACAAGTGTATGAAGATCAAGTAAGGTTACGAAAAGAGAGAGATGTAAAAAAAGAGAGTGAGAGTGAGAGTTCAAAAGAAAGAGAGAGAAAAGAAAAGGATTCTGAAATAACAAAAAAAGAAAAAAAAGAAAAAGTGGTTGTTGAGAAAAAGAGAGAGAGAAAACAAGTAAGCTTTTATGCAAGGGAGAGTGAGGTCAAAAAGGCTCTATTTTCAAATCAGCCAATGATTGTACTTTTGTACAAAGAGGCTTGCTTTAGTACTAATGAACTTAACCCTTCTTTGCCTAGTGTTGTTGTTTCTCTATTGTAGGACTTTGATGAAGTGTTTCCCGAAGAGATGCCTATTGGTTTACCACCAATAAGGGGGATTGAGCACCAAATTGACTTTGTACCCGGAGCACCCATCCCAAATAGACCAGCATATAAAAGTAATCCTGAGGAGACAAAGGAACTTCAAAGGCAGGTTAGTGAGCTCATGGAAAAAGGGTATGTACGTGAGAGCATGAGTCCTTGTGCGGTTCCCGTATTGCTTGTGCCAAAGAAGGATGGATCATGGAGGATGTGCATTGATTGTCGTGCCATCAACAATATCACTGTAAAGTATCGACATCCTATTCCTAGATTAGATGATATGCTTGATGAATTATATGGTTCTATTGTTTTTACTAAAATTGATCTTAAAAGTGGATATCATCAAATTAGGATGAAGGAAGGTGATGAGTGGAAAACTGCTTTCAAAACAAAATATGGATTATATGAGTGGTTAGTTATGCCTTTTGGATTAACTAATGCACCAAGTACTTTCATGAGATTAATGAACCATATTTTACGTGCTTTTATTGGAAAGTTTGTGGTTGTTTATTTTGATGACATTCTGATTTATAGCAAAAACTTGGATGAGCATGTTGAACATTTAAAACTTGTTTTAGGAGTTTTAAGAACAGAAAAGTTGTTTGCTAATCTCAAAAAGTGCACCTTTTGCACCGATAAACTTGTATTTCTGGGCTTTGTTGTTAGTGCTAAGGGAATTGGGGTTGATGAAGAAAAGGTTAAGGCAATTAGGGAGTGGCCGAAACCTACCAATGTGGGACAAGTGAGAAGTTTTCATGGGTTGGCTAGTTTTTATAGGAGGTTTGTGAAAGATTTTAGTAGTGTAGCTGCACCTTTAACCGAAGTTATCAAAAAGAATGTGGGTTTTAAGTGGGGTAATGAACAAGAAAAGGCATTTAACTTGATTAAGGAAAAATTAACTAATGCACCTTTGCTTGCTTTGCCTGACTTTGCTAAAACTTTTGAGATTGAGTGTGATGCTTCAGGAATAGGTATTGGAGCTGTTCTAATGCAAGAAGGTCGTCCCATTGCATATTTTAGTGAGAAGATAAGTGGAGCAGCCTTGAATTATCCTACCTATGACAAGGAGATGTATGCTTTGATTAGAGCATTGGAAACTTGGCAACACTACCTTTGGCCAAAAGAATTTGTGATTCACACGGATCATGAGTCCTTAAAGCATATAAAGGGGCAACACAAGCTAAATAAGCGGCATGCCAAGTGGGTGGAGTTCATTGAAACGTTTCCATATGTGATCAGGTACAAAAAGGGTAAGGAAAACGTGGTCGCTGATGCTCTGTCAAGAAGGTACGTTCTACTTTCTACTTTGGATGCTAAATTGTTTGGTTTTGAATACATTAAACAGTTGTATGTGGAAGATTCTGATTTTGGTAATGTGTTCAATGCATGTGAAAAGGCTCAATTTGGTAAATTTTATAGGCATGATGGATTTTTGTTTAGAGAAACTAAATTATGTGTGCCTAAGAGTTCTTTGCGTGAATTGCTTGTTAGAGAAGCTCATGGGGGAGGTTTGATGGGGCATTTTGGTGTAGCTAAGACGCTAGATACTTTGCATGAACATTTTTTTTGGCCTCATATGAAACGTGATGTAGAAAGAATCTGTGAGAAATGCATTACTTGTAGACAAGCCAAGTCTAGGATTAAGCCTCATGGATTGTATACTCCTTTGCCTATACCTAGTGGACCTTGGATTGATATTTCTATGGATTTTGTGTTGGGTTTGCCTAGGTCAAAAAGGGGTAGGGACTCTATTTATGTGGTTGTTGATAGGTTTTCTAAAATGGCACATTTCATTCCTTGTCGTAAAACCGATGATGCATCACATATTGCTGATTTGTTTTTCAAAGAAATTGTAAGATTGCATGGCATGCCTAAGACCATTGTTTCGGATAGAGATGCTAAGTTCTTAAGCTACTTTTGGAAGACTTTGTGGGGTAAGTTAGGCACTAAACTTTTATTTTCTACCACTTGTCATCCACAAACTGATGGTCAAACTGAAGTAGTTAATAGGACTTTATCTACCTTGTTGCGTGCTATAATACAAAAGAACTTGAAAACATGGGAGGATTGTCTGCCTCATGTAGAGTTTGCTTATAATAGGAGCGTGCATTCTGCAACTCATTTTTCGCCTTTTGAAATTGTGTATGGTTTTAACCCATTGACTCCTTTGGATTTAATTCATTTACCTGTGAATGAGCATGTTAACTTGAATGGAAAGAAAAAGGCAGATTTTGTTAAGCAAATCCATGAAAAGACTCGGGAAAACGTAGAGAGACGAACTAAGCAATATGCCAATCAAGCAAATAAAGGGCGTAAGAAGGTTGTGTTTGAGCCCGGTGATTGGGTGTGGTTGCATATGAGGAAGGAACGATTCCCAGCCCAGCGGAGTTCTAAACTACTTCCAAGGGGAGATGGCCCATTTCAAGTGATTGAAAGAATCAATGATAACGCATACAAGTTGGATCTTCCAGGTGAGTACAATGTTAGTGCAAGCTTCAATGTTTCTGATTTGTCTCCTTTTGATGTAGGCGACGATTTGAGGACAAATCCTTTTCAAGAGGGAGGGAATGATGAGAACAAGGCAGCTGCATCAAATGATCCATTGCATGTTCCGGTTGGGCCAATAACAAGGGCAAGAGCTAAGAGATTCAAAGAAGCACTAAATGGCCTAATTCAAGACACTTGGGCTGATTTTGAATTGTTGAAGTCCAAGATAAGCCCACATGAAGACCAAGGCATAATTAATGTCATCAAGGCAATTGATTGGGCCGAATAAGGAAGACTTGGGTGTGTGGCACAAGCTAGGAGAAGAGTCAACTTTGGCTGATTTATTCCCTTTTAATTTCCAAAGAATAATAGTTGATTTGTTTCCCAAATTAAGGGGCTGATTTGTTTCCAGATTTAGCTTTCCAATTAGGGAGCAAGTCAATAGTTTCTCGAATTAGTTTTCTTCTGATTATAAGGCCTTAATGGCCGAATTATCTTGTTTCCTTTTAGGATGGCTTATTGCCTTTCTTTTCGTTTAGGGTTTTAGTATATAAAGGAACGAATTGGATGTAATTGGACAGACTTGAATTGAATAAAAATTGTGAGAGTTCATCTCTTTTTGGTTCTGAAAACTTGACTTATCACTCACATCTTCTTCTTGTTCTTGAGTGTGGCGTCTTCAACTTCTTGATACCGTTGGTTCTTACCTCTTTATAGGTAACGGGTCGCGGTCCGATTTTGTTCTTGTTTAAAAACTTGATTAGAAAACGATCCTTCGTTACCATATATTGGTTCCGGGTCTCACTGCTCTTGGTGAGGTTCATATCAGTGCCTATGCGCTTTCTTACGTGTACTCGTGTACGAGACGTGTGTGTGTGTGCTAGCGTGAGTGCGTACATGCATGCCTGTGTGAGTGCGTGTGTGCGTGCGTGCTTGTGCGCGTGTGCAAGAGCGAGTGTGCATACGTGCGTGCATGCGCGCGTACGAGCGTGTGTTCATTCGTGCCTGCAAGTGTGCATGTGTGCTTACGTTCGTGCCTGTGTGCTTGCTTACGTGCATGTGTGTGTACGTGCGTGCGTGTGCTCGTGTGTGCATGATAGCGTGTGTGCTTGTGCGAGTGCGTGCAAGTGTGTGTACACGTGCGTATGGTACAGGTGCGTGCGTGCGTGCGTGTGTGCGTGAGTGTCTGTGTGTGTGCATGCGTGCTTACCTGTGTGTATGCGTGTGTGTGTGCGTGCGTGCGTACTTACGTGCGTGCGTACGTGATTGGTTTGTGGCCAATGTTTTTATTGAATTTTTAACTGTTTTTTTATGCTATTGTAGAACTTTTAAGGGTTTATTACCCCACATCTCCTCTTGCACTTCATAAACTTTATGACATGGGTGATTTACTTAAACAATATAGGGAAATGGTATTGATAACTCCCGCTGTTGTTGCTATGCAAGAAAAATATGTTAAATATTGGGAGAAAATTCCTCTTTTGTATGCCTTTGGTATTGTTGTAGATCCTAGGTTTAGATTTGAAGCTTTAAAAGTTTTTTCCACTACTTTGGGAGAGGCTCTGGGATTAAGTGAAATGGATGTTGCTGAACATCATAGTACACTGAAATCCCAAATTTTCGAGGTTTTTTCTATTTTTGAGAACAGGTACAACACCAAAACAGCAGGACCAACGCCTTCTCAACAACAATCGAAGCTCATTAGGATTTTTTTGAACAAAACCACAACTTCTCATACTTCAGAAAGTTCAAGTCAAAGTCAAAGCCAATGTCAACAAGTGGAGCTCAACAAATATGAGTACTTTCGTATTCGATCCCGGAGAACGAAGATTTCACAATGAACGATCTTCTGAAATGGTGGCGGAACAAGTGAAACAACTTTCCCATTCTATCGAGATTAGTATGTGATGTCCTTGTTATCCCAGTTTCAACTGTTTCATCGGAGCAAGTGTTTAGCACCGTCGGACGAATAATAGAAGATAGAAGATGTTCATTGGCCCCTGATGCGGTGGAAGCTTTGATATGCCTTAAGGATTGAGAAAATGTAAGAATGAGACGACAACATCAACCGGTCAACGAAGAACTCATCGATGACTTCTCTAACATGACCATCGATGAGAGCTCTAGTAGCAACCAATCGGCAAACTGATGTAATTGTAAATACTTAAAAAAAAATCGGATTGTACTCTTTTTCCCTTACCAAGTTTTTATCCTATTGGGTTTTTCTTTATAAGGTTTTTAATGAGGCAATCGTAATTTGTAATTTTTACTTTTTACCACAAATTTAATAAGAAATTACAAAAATATTATCATCGAAAACTAATTAACTGTTGTTCACTTGTTTGAAATGAAAAAATGTATTTCATATTAAAATTATTATATTAATAATTACATGAAATTATTACAATGTATAAAAAATAATATTATATCAATAAAATGTTCAAATATTAAAAATAAATAAAAATAATTACAAAGTCCATTGGGCCGGCACGTTGAGCCCTTAACGGGCCGACACGTTAAAGGCCCTTTGAGCCCTTAACAGGCTGGCCCGTTATAGGCCTGTTAAAGGCCTGGCCTATGATATGAACCTCACAAAGAGCCGTGAGACCCGAAAACCAATATATAGTAGCAATGATCGTTTTCTAAATCAAGTTTATAAACAAAGAAAATAAAAAGGACCGCGACCCATTATCTATATGGAGATAAGAACCAACGGTGTCAAAAAGGTTGTAGACGCCACACTCAAGAACAAGAAAGAAGGTGAGTGATAAGTCAATGTTTGAACGCCACAAGGTAGAACCTTGATAAGTTCATAGTTCTATGAAGAACCAAAGAGAAAATTCTCTCAATTTTATTTCAATTCAAGTCTTTTCTAAATTACATCAATTGGTCCATTTTATACTAAAATATCTAAGTCCTAAAAAGAGAATAAATATTTAGCAATTAATGCCTTACAATCAGGAAAATAAATGTAAACAAATTTAGAAAAGAAATAAATACTAAACTAGCAACTAGTTGATTTGTTCTTTATTTGGAAAGCTGAATTTGGGAAACAAATCAGCCCTATATTTGGAAAACAAATCAACTCTTTATTTGGGGAAATAAATAAAATAAGGAATATGCTGAAATAGGAAATATGCTGAAATTGAATTCTCCTCCAACCATACGTGATAGAAATCATTAACTTAGCAACCATACACCCCAATAGCTAAAGAGCTATGATACATATGGAATAAAATTTAACACCCTCCAACTAATTGAAACAAACCCCGATCGTTCAAGATTGAAGTAAAAGAAACTATTCTAATCACTTTATCAATGGAATGATGATAAAAGCTAATTAGAACAACACTTTGAATTCCCCAAAATGCCACAAACTATGAAGTTTGATAAGTTTAAAGGCAAAAGAAAGATTTTGAGGTTATTGAACGCCACAAGCTGAATAAGTTTGATAAGTTCCGAAGTTCATGCAAGAACTTAAAAACAAAACACTCACAAAGTGCTCAAATAAGTTTATATTACTCAAATCTCTGCCCTTACATAGAAAAAACAGCCTTGTTTATATAAAACAAAGGCCAAGGACAATACAACACAAATATAACTGCCCATTAAATGTGTAATCTCCCACTAAATGACATTTAGACCATGAATAATGGCCATAAAGTATTCAGCCTTTGTAACTCCTTATTCCTAATCAAAGAACACATGAACTAACACTTAACAAAATAAAACCCAACACAAAAACCCAAACTAATCATAAAATAAGCCCACAAAACCCAACATAATTAAACCCAAACTAATCATAAAATAAGCCCACAAAACCCAACATAATTAAACCCAAACTAATTATAAAATAGGCCCACAAAACCCAACATGGCCGAATGGCCTTTTATTCTTCAAGATAGGCTAGAATACTTCATTCTAACAAGGATGGACTCTTGTCTTTGGGATTTGGACTTGTTTGAAACATGTTGACCATTTTATACTCTTCTTGCATCCTTAGAACCTTGACCGAGTCAAATGCTTTCCATTAAACAAGTTAATGCTTCTTTCATCCTTTTAGCTTTAGCTCTTGTCATTGGTCCTCCACGAATGGTTAAAGGATCTGGATCTTTTCCAACCTTAGCCGAATGGTGATCAATTGGCTGGTCCTCATCATTTCCCCTTTCCTCGAAAAGATTCGTCCTCAAATCAGCACCTTCATCACCTACATCAAACAAAGACAAATCAGAAACATTGAATGTTGCACTAACATTGCCATACTCACTTGGTAGTTCCAACTTGTATGCATTGTCATTGTTTCTTTGAAGGACTCGAAATGGTTCATCCCCTCTTGGCATGAGTTTAAACTTTCGCTGGCTAGGAAATCTTTCCTTCCTCAAGTGTACCCAAACCCAATCACCAGGTTCAAATACTACTTGCTTTCGGCCCTTGTTGTGTTGTTTCTCATATTGTAGAGTTTTCTTTTCAGTTTGTGTGTGCACCTTTTCATGCAGGGCTTTGACAAAATCAACTTTTTTCTTAACATCCAAATTTGCTCTTTCCAAAGGTAAAGGTAGTAAATCCATAGGAGATAATGGATTGAACCCGTACACAACTTCAAATGGTGAATGGTTTGTTGTAGCATGCACACTTCGATTATAAGCAAACTCCACATGTGGCAAATATACCTCCCAATTCTTCAAATTCCTTTGAATTATTGTCCTTAAAAGCATTGATAAAGTTCTGTTTACCACCTCTGTTTGTCCATCTGTTTGTGGATGACAAGTGGTTGCATACAGAACCTTTGTACCCAACTTTCTCCAAAGCGTTTTCCAAAAGTGGCTAAGGAACTTCACATCTCTATCACTCACAATTGTCCTTGGAATTCCGTGTAACCTCACAATTTCTCTCAAAAATAGCCCCGCAACAAATGTTGCATCATCTGTTTTGTGGCAAGGAATGAAATGCGCCATCTTGCTGAACCTGTCAACAACAATAAAAATAGAATCTCTCCCCCCTTTTAACCTAGGTAATCCCAATACAAAGTCCATTGATATATCAAGCCAAGGCTCACTAGGTATAGGAAGAGGAGTATACAGCCCATGAGGCATTACTTTAGATTTAGCTCGTTTGCAAGTAATGCCTCTCTCACATATTCTCTCAACGTCTCTTTTCATGTGTGGCCAAAAGAAATGATCATTTAACACACCCAAAGTCTTTTTAACTCAAATGCCCCATTAACCCGCCTCTATATGCCTCTCTCACAAGCAATTCTCTCATTGAACATCTAGGAACACACAACTTGTCTTCTTTGAAAAGAAAACCATCATGCCTCAAGAACTTGTCAAAACCCCCTTGCTCACATGCCCCATAAACATTAGCAAAATCAAATTCAGAATTGTACAAGTCTTTAATGTACTCAAAACCCAATAATTTTGCATCAAGTTTAGAAATTAGAGCATACCTTCTAGAAAGAGCATCGGCAACCACATTCTCCTTACCTTGTTTGTACTTGATGATGTATGGAAAGGATTCAATAAACTCCACCCATTTTGCATGCCTACGGCTTAGCTTTCCTTGTCCTTTGAGATATTTCAAGGACTCATGATCGGTGTGTATAATGAATTCCTTGTACCAAAGATAGTGCTGCCATGTCTCTAACACTCTCACCAAGGCATAAAACTCCTTATCATACGTCGGGTAGTTAAGACTTGGTCCACTTAGCTTCTTACTAAAGAATTCAATGGGTTTGCCCTCTTGCATTAAGACACCTCCAAACCTATTCCACTTGCATCACACTCAATCTCAAAAGTTTTAGGAAAGTTAGGCAAAGTAAGCAAAGGTGCTGAACTAAGTTTGTGTTTAAGCAACTTAAAAGCATCATCTTGTTCTTTACTCCACCTAAATCCCACATTCTTTTTTATGCATTCAGTTAATGGTGCAGCAATGGTAGAAAAATCCTTAATGAATCTCCTATAAAAGCTAGCAAGACTATGAAAACTTCTTACATTACTAATACATGTGGGTTTCGGCCACTCCCTAATTACTTTCACTTTTTCTTGATCAACATGTATTCCTTTATCATTAACAACATAACCAAGAAAATTAAGTTCATTAGTGCAAAAAATGCATTTCTTTAGATTAGCATATAACTTTTCTTTTCTAAGCACATCAAAAACCGCCTTTAAATGTGTTACATGCTAGTCTAAATTTTTGCTATACAAAAGCATATCATTAAAATAAACTACTACAAACTTTTCAATGTAAGCATGCAAAACATGGTTCATCAATCTCATAAAAGTACTAGGTGCGTTAGTTAGGCCAAAAGGCATTACTAACCATTCATATAGACCATGTTTAGTTTTGAAAGCAGTTTCCATTCATCACCCTCATGCATTCTTATTTTATGATATCCATATTTCAAATCAATCTTTGAAAACATACAAGAACCATGCAATTCATCCAATATATCATCTAACCTTGGGATAGGATGTCTATACTTTACCGTGATTTTATTGATGGCACGACAATCAATACACATTCTCCAAGAACCATCCTTTTTAGGAACCAACAAAACAAGAATCGCACATGGACTCATGCTTTCACGTACATATCCTTTTTCCATAAGCTCACTTACTTGCTTTTGGATTTCCTTGGTCTCTTCGAGGTTGCATCTATATGCTGGCCTATTTGGTATGCTTGCACTCAGAATGAAATCAATTTGATGTTCAATTCCTCTAATTGGTGGAAAACCAATAGGAACATCTTCGGGAAAGAGATCCTCATTTTTCTGCAAAAGATCAACAATAACACTAGGCAAACTCTTGTTAATTTCGTTAGAAACAATTAAAACATTCTTGTACATAAGTACAAGTAAGGGCTGCCTCATGGTTAATGCTTCCTTCACATCACACATTTTTACATAAACACTCGTTTTTTTTATTCAAGCCTTCCTTGTTTTCTCTCCCCTTGTGTTTCCCATTGCTCTCATTTTTACCACTCAACTCACCCTTTTTTTTTCTCTTTCTTGCTCCCTTTCCAAAGTTTCAGCTAATGAAGATTCAAGCTCTTCATATTGCTGTTTTATGCGCATTTGGTCTTCAAAAATTGTCTTTGGAGGCAAATGTCCAAGTTGGTATTTCTGTCCCTCCATGATCTGTTGCCATGGTCTCCCCAATAACATGTGACCAGCATACATAGGTACCACATCACACCAAACATCATCCTTATATCTACCAATTGAAAAAGGAATTAACACTTGCCAATTTACCTTCACAACACCACTATCATTCAACCATTGTAACTTGTATGGTTTTGGATGTTTAATAGTAGGTAATTTCAGTTTCTCCACAAGCAAGGTACTTGCCACATTTATACAACGTCCACTATCAACATGTGTGTTTTTTAGCATGGTGGTACTCCTTGGATTGTTGTTGGGCACTTCAATGTATCTAGGAGGGTGCAAGAATTGGGGGTTCTTCCAAAATTTCAGTAGCTATGGAGGAGTTTGATAATTGTCTTCAGTCTGTGGAGTTAGATGACCTTCATTTCTCAGGTTTCCTCCATACTTGGTGTAATAAAAGAAGCAATGGCTGCATCTCTAAAAAGTTGGATAGAGTTCTAGTTAACAAGGAATGGATGGCCAAGTTTGAGCACTCTGATGCCTTTTTTCTTCCTCCTAGCATCTCGAATCACATCCCCTCTTTGGTTAAACTTGGGTTGCAAGGTAATAAGAAGAATTGCCCTTTTAAAATTTTCAATTTTTTAACTGAAAGGGAAGACTTTCTTCCTTTGGTTGAGAGTTGTTGGCAGGAAAATTTTCATGGAAACATGCAATTTCAGCTTTGCTCTAAGCTCTGGAATTTGAAGAAGGCTTTAAAATCCCTTAACAAGAATACGATGGGAGATGTGACTGTTAAATCAATTGAAGCCAAGGCTGCTCTTGTTGAATGTCAGAGAAATCTTGATCTTCAGCCTCTTGATGCAAGCTTAAGAATTCAAGAGAAGGAGCTTATGAGTGTGCGTGTGTGCATGTGTGCGTGGGTGCGTGTGTTCATGCATTCTTGCATTTATGCATGTGCACATGTGTGTATGTGTGCGAGCGTGCGTGTGTGCATGCCCGTGTGCGTGGGTTCGTGCGTTCGTGCATGAGTGCATTTGTACAAGCGTTCGTGCTTGCGTGAGTGCGTTTGTGAAAGCGTGCGTGCATGCCTATGTGTGTGCGTGCGTTTGTTTGGCCGTGTGTGTGTGCTTACTTACGTGTGTGCGTGCTTGCATGAATGCGTGTTCGCGTGTGTGAGAGTGTGTGTACCTTCGTGTGTGCGTGCTTAAGAGTGTACAGGCGTGTGCACGTGCCTGTGTGTGTGCGTGCGTGTGTGTATATGCACGTGTACGTACAAGCGTGTGCGTGTTTGTGAGAGCGTCTGTACGTGCGTGTGTACGTGTATGAGAGCGTGTGTTAGAGCACTCGTGCATGCATACATGCTTGCTTACGTGCGTGTGCATGTGGGTGAGAGCGTGTGTGCATGCAAGAGAGCATGCGGGATTGCATGTGTGTGTGTGTTTGTGCATACGTGCGTACCAGTGTGCGTGCGTGCCTGTGTGCGTGCATGCGTACGTGTGTGAAAGCATGTGTACGTGCGTGTGTGCATGTGCATCGGTACGTGTGTGTGCATGCGAGCATGCGTGCCTGTGTGCCTACGTGCCTGTATGTACGTGCATGTGTGAGTACGTGTATGTGCACGTGTGTGAGAGCGTCTGTGAGTGCATGCATGCTTGCATGAGAGTGTGTGTGAGAGCACTCGTGCGTGCTTACGTGAGTGTGCACGTTTGTGAGAGCGTGCGTGCTGTGCGAGGGTGCATGTGGGTGTGCCTGCATTCTTGCGTGCGTGCATGTGCCCGTGTGTGCATGTGTACGAGTGTGCGAGTGTGAGTGCATGCGTGTGTGCGTTTATACGTGTGTGCATGTATACGTGTGTGCGAGTGTTCATGCCTGAGTGCGTTTGTACAGGCATGCGTGCATACGTGCATGCCTGTGTGTGTGAGTGCGTGTGTGAGCGTGTGTGTGCGTGCATGCGTGCATGTTCACGTGTGTGAGAGCATGTGTATGTGTGTTTGTGCATGCTTGCAAGCGTGCGGGTGTGTGCACGTGCATGTGCATGTGTGCGTGTGTGTGCATGCTAGCATGCGTGCATGCGTGCATACGTGTGTTTGTGCTTGCAAGCGTGTGTATATATGTGTGCGCGTGTGTGAGAGTGTCTATGCATGCGTGCGTGCATGCATAATAGCTTGCGTGAGAGCACTCGTGCTTGCATGCGTAAGTACTTAGCTGTGTGTGCGCGTGTGTGAGAGCGTGCGTGCTTGAAAGCGTGCATGCGGGTATGCATGCGTGTGTGCGTGTGTGCATATGTGTGCCCGTGTATGCATGTGTGTGTGAGTGTGAGCGTGCGTGTGTGTGAGCGTGCATTCGTTCGTGCATTTGTGCATGGGTGCATGTGCACGTGTACAATAGTGTTTCTACTTGCGTGCGAGCGAGCGTGTGTGCGTGCCTGTGTTCGTGCGTGCGTGCCTGTATGAGTGCATGTGTGCCTGTATGAGTGCATGCAATATGAACCTCACCAAGAGCAGTGAGACCCGGAACCAATATATGGTAACGAATGATCATTTTCTAACCAAGTTTACAAAACAAGAATGTTATCGGACCGCGACCCGTTACCTATAAGGAGGTAAGAACCAACCGTATCAAGAAGTTGAAGACGCCACACTCAAGAACAAGAAGATGATGTGAGTGATAAGTCAAGTTTTCAGAACCAAAAAGAGATGAACTCTCACAAAATTTTTATTCAATTCAAGTCTTCGCGCAATAAAATAGATGACCGAATTTGGACTTGTTGTGATCTGTTTCGGAGGACGGGGTCTACATAGAATCTATAGAGATTGTCTTGGGCTTTCCAAAAAAAATATTATAATAGAAAATCCGACTTCAGATGCTCTCTGTAGAGGTCCACGATGTTCAGCCCGGATTTGGTCTTCATGTGGGCCGAATTTGGACTTTAGCAACCCGGAATCAGCCCATCAATTAATACTTCTTTGATCCACTTGCTTCCTTTTAATTGGCTCAATTGGAATATGCATTGGTTCCTTTGGTGATGCTTCTTGATTCTCATCATTCCCCCTCTCTTCAAAAGGATTCATCCTCGAGTCTTCACCATAATGTTGTTGATAGCCTGCGACACTTCATCAAAGCCTTGCAAATGAGAAACAACAACACTAGGCAATGAAGGGTTAATTCAATTAGTATTAAAACATGCCTCTTTGTACAAAAGTACAATCATTGGCTGATTTGAAAATAGAACCCGTTTGACCTCACTCTCCCTTGCATAAAAACTTACTTGTTTTCTCTCTCTTTTTTTCTCAACAACCTCTTTTTCTTTTTCATATTTTTTTTCTTTTTCTGCTATTTCAGACTCTTTTTCTTTTCTCTCTCTTTCTTTTGAACTCTCACTCTCACTCTCTTTTTTGTCATCTGTCTCTTTTCTTAACCTCACTTGATCTTCATACACTTATTTTGGGGTTAAAGGTACAAGAGTGATTGGCCTTTTATTGAGTACAAAGGAGTATCTATTGGTATACCCATCATGCGTCACATGCCTATTAAACTGCCACGATCTCCTCGAAAGGATATGACCCGCATTCATTGGTACCAAGTCACAAAGGACTTCATCTTCGTATTTTCCAATTGAAAACGACACCAACACCTGTTTAGTCACCTTGATTTCCCCACTATTATATTGTAGCTTATAAGGTTTTGGGTGTTTCAAAGTGGCCAAATTCAGTTTCTCCATAAAACTAGTGCTAGCCATATTAGTACAACTCCCCCCATCAATGATCATTCTACATACCTTATCATTAACATGACAACGGGTGTGAAAAATATTGTCACGTTGTACCTCATCATCTTTTTTGTCTTGAGCACTAAGAGTTCTTCTTGCCACCCAAAGCTCTCCATGCCTATCTCCAACATGCAATGGATCATTTGATGCAGCTGCCTTGTTCTCATCATTCCCTCCCTCTTGAAAAGGATTTGTCCTCAAATCGTCACCTATATCAAAAGGAGACAAATCAAAAACATTGAAGCTTGCACTAACATTGTACTCACCTGGAAGATCCAACTTGTATGCGTTGTCATTGATTCTTTCAATCACTTGAAATAGGCCATCTCCCCTTGGAAGTAGTTTAGAACTCCGCTGAACTGGGAATCTTTCCTTTCTCATATGCAACCATACCCAATCACCGGGCTCAAACACAACCTTCTTACTCCCTTTATTTGCTTGATTGACGTATTGCTCAGTTCGTCTCTCTACGTTTTACCGAGTCTTTTTCATGGATTTGATTAACAAAGTCTGTCTTTTTCTTTCCATCCAAGTTAACATGCTTGTTCACAGGTAAAGGAATTAAATCCAAAGGAGTCAATGCTTTAAAACCATACACAATTTCAAAAGGTGAAAAATGAGTTGCAGAATGTACGCTCCTATTATAAGCAAACTCTACATGCAGCAGACAATCCTCCCATATTTTCAAGTTCTTTTGTATTATAGCACGCAACAAGGTAGATAAAGTCCTATTAACTACTTCAGTTTGACCATAAGTTTATGGATGACAAGTAGTAGAAAATAAAAGTGTAGTGCCTAACTTACCCCACAAAGTCTTCTAAAAGTAGCTTAAGAACTTAGCATCTCTATCCAAAACAATGGTCTTAGGCATGCCATGCAATCTCACAATTTCTTTGAAAAACAAATCAGCAATATGTGATGCATTATCGGTTTTATGACAAGGAATGAAATGTGCCATTTTATAAAACCTATCAAAAACCACATATATAGAGTCCTTACCACTTTTTGACCTAGGTAAACCCAACACAAAATCCATAGAAATATCAATCCAAGGTCCACTAGGTATAGGCAAAGGAGTATACAATCCATGAGGCTTAATCCTAGACTTGGCTTGTCTACAAGTAATGCATTTCTCACAGATTCTTTCTACATCATGTTTCATATGAGGCCAAAAAAATTGTTCATGCAAAGTATCTAGCGTCTTAGCTACACCAAAATGCCCCATCAAACCTCACCCATGATCTTCTCTAATAAGCAATTCACGCAAAGAACTCTTAGGAACACATAATTTAGTTTCTCTAAATAAAAATCAATCATGCCTATAAAATTTACCAAATGCAGCCTTTTCACATGCATTGAACACATTGCCAAAATCAGAATCTTCCACATACAATTGTTTAATGTATTCAAAACCAAACAATCTAGCATCCAAAGTAGAAAGTAGAACGTAGCTTCTTGACAGAGCATCATCGACCACGTTGTCCTTACCCTTTTTTTATGAGAACTAATAAGCATCACCAAAGAAACCATTGCATATTCTAATTGGGCCAATTAAAAGGAGGCAAGAGGATCAAAGAAGCATTAAATGATGGGCTGATTTCGAGTTGCTAAAGTCCAAATTCGGCCCACATGAAGACCAAATCCGGGCTGAGATTCGTGGACCTCTACAGAGAGCATCTAAAGTCAGATCATCTACTATAATATGTTTTCGGAAAGCCCAAGACAAGCTCTACAGATGATATGAAGATGCTGTCCTCCGAAACAGATCACAACAATTCCAAATTTGGCCATCTATCTTATTGCGCGAAGACTTGAGCTAAGCAGTCCGAATTTCAGCATATTTCCTTTTTTTTTGGGCGACGTATGGTTGGAGGAGAATCCAATTTCAACATATTTCCAACTTTAGCATATTTCCCTATTTTATTTATTTTCCCCAAATAAAGAGTTGATTTGTTTCCCGAATTCAACTTTCCAAATAAGGAACAAATCAACTAGTTGCTAGTTTTTAGTCTTTAGTTGTTTCCTAAATTTGTTTGCATTTATTTTCCTGATTGTAAGGCATCAATTGCCTAATATTTATTCCCTTTTAGGTCTTAGATATTTTTAGTATAAAAGGGACTAATTGATGTAATTTGAGGAGACTGGAATTGAAATAAAATTGAGAGAATTATTCTCTTTGGTTATTCAAAGAACTATGAACTTATCAAGGTTCTACATTGTGGCGTTCAAACCTTGACTTATCACTCACCTTCTTTCTTGTTCTTGAGTGTGGCGTCTACAACTTTCTTCATACCGTTGGTTCTTATCTCCATATAGATAACGGGTCGCGGTCCGATTTTGTTCTTGTTTACAAACTTCAAATTAGAAAACGATCCTTCGTTACCATATTTTGGTTACTGGTCTCACTGTTCTTGGTGATGTTCATATCAATTGGTATCAGAGCTTAGGCTTCTAAAATCAGGTTTAATCTATCCATGTTCTTCTTCGTCTATTTTTTTTTCTGTTTGATCTAAAAAAAAAAAAGATCCGATACAAAAAAAAAATCAGATCCGTTACAAAAAAAAAAGTTTTATTAGATTCGTTATAAAAAAAAATACATTTTTTTTAGGTTGTGTATTTGAACTTATTTCAAAAATTTTTTTCTATTCCTTTTCTTGATTCCGTGTGTTGATATTAAAAAAAAAACTTTCAATAGAATCTCGTATTTGTTATTCTTTTCCTATTTTATTTTTTATTTTATTTTTGTTTTTTTTTGTTTTTTTTTGTTACACCTTATTTCTTAAACTTCGTCTGAGTTTTCATCTAAGTAAAAAAAAAAGTGAACTGAAAGAGTGAACAAAGAGTAGAAAAAGGCAAGAGAGTATGAGCTCATCAGAGGGTAAAAGCTAAAAGAATTGAATAAAACACGAGTGTGAGTGCCACAATCTTTGAGAGTAAACATGTGAGGGAGTGTTGTGAGGCTTACTATTTTTTTTTTAACAGGTTTCAAATATGTCATGTGATAAAAGTAGAAACTTATCTGATGATGCACCAGAAATGATAGATTTCAAGTTTTAGAATAAAGACATACAAAAAAATATGGAGCAGATGGAGATTAAGATTGGTGAGATGCATGATAGGATAGATAAGGTGGAGTCTAGTTCACAAAGGGTGCAACCAATTAGGGTTCCTAATGTAGAACGAAGAGAAAGAAACCCACGTAGGGACGATTATGAAGAAGATTATGGGAATGACCTAGAGGAGGGTGATCGCATGTCTAATGTGGGTGCGGACAAATTTCAACTTTAAATGGGAGGTAAAGAAGTTAGGAATGGGAATAGAGGAGATAGGTATGGAGAGCTTTGGGTGGCAAAAAGAACTCTTAGTGCTCAAGCCAAAGAAGATGATAAGGTACAACGTGACAATATTTTTCACACCCGTTGTCATGTTAATGATAAGGTATGTAGCATGATCATTGATGGGGGGAGTTATACTAATATGGCTAGCACTAGTTTTGAAGCACCCAAAACCTTATAAGCTACAATATGATAGTGGGGAAATCAAGGTGACTAAACAGGTGTTGGTGTCGTTTTCAATTGGAAAATACAAAGATGAAGTCCTTTGTGACGTGGTACCAACGAATGAGAATCATATCCTTTTGGGGAGACCATTGCAATTTGATAGGCATGTGACGCATGATGGGTATACCAATAGATACTCCTTTGTACTGAATAAAAAGCAAATCACTCTTGTACCTTTAACCCCAAAACAAGTGTATGAAGATCAAGTTTTAAGAAAAGAGAGAGATGTCAAAAAAGAGTGTGAGAGTTCAAAAGAAAGAGAGAGAAAAGAAAAAAAGTCCAAAATAGCAAAAAAAGAAAAAAAAGGATGAAAATGAAAAAGAGGCTGATGAGAAAAAAAAAACAAGTGAGTTTTTATGCAAGAGAGAGTGAGATAAAAAAGGTTTTGTTTTCAAATCAGCCAATGATTGTACTTTTATACAAAGAGGCATGTTATAGTACTAATGGAATTAACCCTTCCTTGCCTAGTTTTGTTGTTTCTCATTTGCAAGGCTTTGATGAAGTGTCGCAGGCTATTAACAACATTATGTTGAAGATTCGAGGACGAATCCTTTTGAAAAGAGGGGGAATGATGAGAATTAATAAGCATCACCAAAGGAACCATTGCATATTCCAATTGGGCTAATTAAAAGGAGGCAAGAGTATCAAAGAAGCATTAAATGATGGGCTGATTCCGAGTTGCTAAAGTCCAAATTCAGCCCACATGAAGACCAAATATGGGCTGAACTTCGTGGACCTCTACAGAGAGCATCTAAAGTTGGATCATCTACTATAATATGTTTTTGGAAAGCCCAAGACAACCTCTACAGATGATATGAAGACCCCGTCCTCTGAAACAGAACACAACAATTCCAAATTCGACCATCTATCTTATTGCGCGAAGACTTGAGCTAAGCAGTTCGAATTTCAGCATATTTCCTTTTTTTTAGGCGACTTATGGTTGGAGGAGAATCCAATTTCAGCATATTTCTTACTTTAGCATATTTCCTATTTTATTTATTTTCCCAGAGTAAATAGTTGATTTGTTTCCCAAATTCAACTTTCCAAATGAGGAACAAATCAACTAGTTGCTAGTTATTAGTCTTTAGTTGTTTCCTAATTCTGTTTGCATTTATTTTCCTGATTGTAAGGCATTAATTGCCTAATTTTTATTCCCTTTTAGGTCTTAGATATTTTTAGTATAAAATGGACCAATTGATGTAATTTGAGGAGACTGGAATTGAAATAAAATTGAGAGAATTTTTCTCTATGGTTCTTCATAGAACTATGAACTTATCAAGGTTCTACCTTGTGGCGTTCAAACCTTGACTTATCACTCACCTTCTTTCTTGTTCTTGAGTGTGGCGTCTACAACTTTCTTCATACCGTTGGTTCTTATCTCCATATAGATAATGGGTTGCGGTTCGATTGTGTCCTTGTATACAAACTTGAAATTAGAAAGTGATCCATCATTACCATATATTGGTTCCGGGTCTCACTGTTCTTGGTGAGGTTCATATCACTTTTTGTACTTGATCACACATGGTGTTTCAATGAACTCCACCCACTTGGCATGCCGCTTATTTAGCTTGTGTCATCCCTTTATTTGCTTCAAGAACTCATGATCCGTGTGAATCACAAATTCTTTTGGCCAAAGATAGTGTTGCCAAGTTTCCAATGCTGTAATCAAAGCGTACATCTCCTTGTCATAGGTAGGATAATTCAAGGCTGCTCCACTTATCTTCTCACTAAAATATGCAATGGGATGACCTTCTTGAATTAGAACAGCTCCAATACCTATTCCTGAAGCATCACACTCAATCTCAAAAGTTTTAGCAAAGTCATACAAAGCAAGCAAAGGTGCATTAGTTAATTTTTCCTTAATCAAGTTAAATGCCTTTTCTTGTTCATTACCTTAAAACTCACATTCGTTTTGATAATTTCGGTTAAAGGTGCAGCTACACTACTAAAATCTTTCACAAACCTCCTATAAAAACTAGCCAATCCATGAAAACTTCTCACTTGGTCCACATTGGTAGGTTTTGGCCACTCCTTAATTGCCTTAACCTTTTCTTCATCAACCCCAATTCCCTTAGCACTAACAACAAAACCCAGAAATACAAGCTTATCGGTGCAAAAGGTGCACTTTTTGAGATTAGCAAACAACTTTTCTGTTCTTAAAACTCCTAAAACAAGTTTTAAATGTTCAACATGCTCATCCAAGTTTTTGCTATAAATCAGAATGTCATCAAAATAAACAACCACAAACTTTCCAATAAAAGCATGCAAAACATGGTTCATTAATCTCATGAAAGTACTTGGTGCATTAGTTAATCCAAAAGGCATAACTAACCACTCATATAATCCATATTTTGTTTTGAAAGCAGTTTTCCACTCATCACCTTCCTTCATCCTAATTTGATAGTATCCATTTTTAAGATCAATTTTAGGAAAAACAATAGAACCATTTAAATCATCAAGCATATCATCTAATCTAGGAATAGGATGTCGATACTTTACAGTGACATTGTTGATGGCACGACAATCAACGCACATCCTCCATGTTCGATCCTATTTTGGCACAAGCAAAACGGGAACCGCATAAGGACTCAAGCTCTCACGTACATACCCCTTTTCCATGAGCTCACTAACTTGCCTTTGAAGTTCCTTTGTCTCCTCATGATTACTTCTATATGTTGGTCTATTTGGGATGGGTGCTCCAAGTACAAAGTCAATTTGGTGCTCAATCCCCCTTATTGGTGGTAAACCGATAGGCATCTCTTCGGGAAACACTTTATCAAAGTCCTGCAATAGAGAAACAACAACACTAGGCAAGGAAGGGTTAAATTCATTAGTACTAAAGCAAGCCTCTTTGTACAAAAGTACAATCATTGGCTGATTTGAAAATAGAGCATTTTTGACCTCACTCTCCCTTGCATAAAAGCTACTTATTTTCTCTCTCTCTTTTTCTCAACAACCTCTTTTTCTTTTTCATCTTTTTTTTTCTTTTTTTGCTATTTCATAATCTTTTTATTTTCTCTTTCTTTCTTTTGAACTCTCACTCACTCTTTTTTTTGTACCGGATTTGATCAAACAGTTTTTTTTTGGTTGAAATAAACGAATACAGAGAAAAGAAAGAACATGGATAGATTAAACCTGATTTAGAAGCTCAAGCTCTGATAACAACTGATATGAACCTCACCAAGAGCAGTGAGACCCGAACCAATATATGGTAACGAAGGATCGTTTTCTAACTAAGTTTACAAACAAGAACATTATCGGACCGTGACCCGTTACCTATAATTAGGTAAGAACCAACGGTATCAAGAAGTTAAAGACGCCACACTCAAGAACAAGAAGAAGATGTGAGTGATAAGTCAAGTTTTCAGAACAAAACTAAGATGAACTCTTACAATTTTTTTTATTCAATTCAAGTCTGTCAAATTACATCAAAATCGCTCCTTTATATACTAAAACCCTAAACGAAAAGAAACGCTATAAGCCATCCTAAAAGGAAACAATATAATTCGGCCATTAAGGCCTTATAATCAGAAGAAAACTAATTCGAGAAATTATTGACTTGCTCCCTAATTAAAAAGCTAAATCTGGAAATAAATCAGCCCCTTAATTTGGGAAACAAGTCAACTATTATTCTTTGGAAATTAAAAGGAAATAAATCAGCCAAAGTTGACTCTTCTCCTAGCTTGTGCCACACACCCAAGTCTTCCTTATTCAGCCCAGTCAATTGCCTTGATGACATTAATTATGCCTTGGTCTTCATGTGGCCTTATCTTGGACTTCAACAATTCAAAATCAGCCCAAGTGTCTTGAATTAGGCCATTTAGTGCTTATTTGAATCTCTTAGCTCTTGCCCTTGTTATTGGCCTAATCGGAACATGCAATGGATCATTTGATGCAGCTGCCTTGTTCTCATCATTAAGCGTGTGTGTGTACGTGTGTGTGTACATCCGTACATGCGTGAATGCGTGCCTGTGTGTGTGTGCGTACGTGTGTGTGTGTGTGTGCATGCCTGTGAGAGTGTATGTGTGCCTGTGTGTGTGCGTGCGTGTAATCATGTGCGAGAGCGTGTATGCATGGGTGTGTGCAAGTGTGTGTGTGTGTGTGTGTGTGTGTGTGTGTGTGTGTGTGCATACGTGTGCATGCGTGCGTACGAGTATGCATGCATGTAAAAAGTGTATATGTGCCTGTGTGCGTGCGTGTAAGCATGTGCAAGAGTGTGTGTGCGTGGGTGCATCCGTGCTTGTGTGAGTTCTTGCCTCTGTGTGTGTGCGTACGTGTGTATGTGTGTGCGTGTGAGCGTGTGTGCCTGTGTGCGTGCGTGCTTGTGTTCAGGCGTGCGTGTAAGAGTGTACAATAGCGTGTGTGCGTGGGTGTGTGCGAGCTTGCAAGAGTGCATGCGTGCGGCTTTGTGTGCCTGTATGCTTGCATGCATGCCTTTATGCGTGTGTGCGTGCGTGCATGCCTGTGTGCTTGCGAGCATTTATGTGTGAGTGTGTGCGTGTGTGCGTGTGTGCGTGCTTGCATGTACACGTGTAAGAGAGCGTGTGTGCGTGCATGTGTGCGTGCTTGTGTGAGTGCTTACGTGTATGTGCGTGCACGTGTGTGTAAGCCTGTGTGCTTGTGCGTGTGCGTGCCTACACGTGTGCGTGCATGCGTGTGTGAGTGTGTGCGTATGTGCCTGTGTTCGTGCGTGTGTGCGTGGTTGCCTGTGTGTATGCGTGCGTAAGTGCGTGCATGCGAGCGTATGTGTGTATGTGTGTGTGGGTGTGTATGTGTACGTGTGTGTGTTTGTGCGTGCGTTCATCCGTGTGTGCGTGCGTGCGTGTGTTTATGCATGCGTGTGTACGTGTGTGCATGCGTACTTGAGTGCCTATTTGCGTGCGTGTTTGCATGCGTGAGTGCATGCGTGCCTTTATGTGCGTGTGTGATTGTATGCATGCCTGTGTGTGAGTGCGTACGTGTGTACGTGCGTGCGTGCGTGCCGCGTGCATGCCTTTGTGTGTTTGGCTACATGTGTGTGTCCTTGCGTGCGTGTGTGCGTGTGTGCGTGCATGCGTGCCTGTTTTCGTATGTGTGTGCCTATGTGCTTGTGTGCTTGCATGCGAACTTGTGTGTCTGTGTGCGTGAGTGTTTTCGTGTTTGCGTGCTTGAGTGCGTGCTAACGTGCGTGCCTTTATGTGCATGGGTGAGTACATACGTGCCTGTGTATGCATGCGTAAGCGTGTACGTGCGTGCGTGCGTGCCTTTGTGTGTGTGCGTATGTGTGTGTGTCCGTGCGTGCGTGTGTGTGAGAGCGTGCATGTTTACGTTCATGCAAGCGTGCGTGTGCGTGTACATCTCTGTATGTGTGTGCATGCTTGTCCGTGCGTGTGTGTGCTTGCGTGTACACGTTCGGACGTGCGTTCATGAATGTGTGAGAGTGTGACTGCTTTCGTGAGTGCGTGCATGCATTTGTGCGCACGTGCGTGCGTTCCTGCACACGTGTGTGCGTTCATGCACACGTACGTATGTGCATGTGCTCGTGCTTGTATGTAGGTGTGTGTGTATTCGTGCGCGTGTGTACTTACACACGTTCGAGTGTGCGTTCGTGAGTACGTTTGTGAATGCGTGTGTGCGTGCTTATGCGAGTGTGTACGTGTATGTGCATGCGTGTGTGCGTGTACAGGTGCGCGCGTGAGTGTGTGCATGCATGCGTGCGTGCTTGTATGCATGCATGAGTGCATACTTATATGCGTGCCTGTGTGCGTGCCTGTGTGTGTGCGTGCGTGTGTGTGTGCTTGGGTACGTGTGTTCATGCATTCTTGCTTGCGTGCGTGTGCTCGTGTGTGCATGCGTGCGAGCGAGCGTGCCTGTGTGCTTGCGTACATGATATGAACCTCACCAAGAGCAGTGAGACCCGGAACCAATATATGGTAACGAAGGATCGTTTTCTAACCAAGTTTACAAACAAAAATGTTATCGGACCGCGACCCGTTACCTATAAGGAGGTAAGAACCAACGGTATCAAGAAAATTGTAGACACCACACTCAAGAAAAGGAAAGAAGGTGAGTGATAAGTCAAGGTTGGAACGCCACAAGGTAGAACCTTGATAAGTTCACAAGTTCTATGAAGAACCAAAGAGAAAATTCTCTCAAATTTATTTCTATTCAAAATCTATTCTCAAATTACATCAATTGGTCCCTTTTATACTAAAAATATCTAAGACCTAAAAGAGAATAAATATTAGGCAATTAATGCCTTACAATCATGAAAATAAATGCAAACAAATTTAGGAAATAAATAAATACTAAACAGGCAACTGTTGACTTGCTTCCTAAATTCTAATTGGAAAGCTAAATCTGGAAACAAATCAACTATTATTCTTTGGAAATTAAAAAGAAATAAATTAGCCAAAGTTGACTATTCTCCTAGCTTGTGCCACACGCCCAAGTCTTCCTTATTCTGCTCAATCAATTGCCTTGATGACCTTAATTACGCCTTGGTCTTCATGTGTGCTTATCTTGGACTTCAACAATTCAAAATCAGCCCAAGTGTCTTGAATTAGGACATTTAGTGCTTTTTTGAATCTCTTAACTCTTGCCCTTGTTATTGGCCCAACCAGAACATGCAATGGATCGTTTGATGACTTCTTTATTCTTATCATTCCCCCTCTCCCCAAAGAGATTCGTCCTCGAATCTTCACCATAATGTTGTTGACAATCTGTAGCACCAATGATGGTTCCCTTATTTTATCTTTTTTTGATGAATCTCCTTTGAAATACATCTTTTTTTTTTATCATTGCTTGAAAACAAGAAAAGGAATAAAAAATATTGATATAAGTTCAACTACACGACCTAAAAAAATTGTACTTTTTTTTCGTGATTTTTTTTAAAACAAAGCTGATTTTTTTTTGTAATAGATCTGATTTTTTTTAAAAAAAATAGACGAAGAAGAACAAGGATAGATTAAACCTGATTTAGAAGCCTAAGCTCTGATACCAACTGATATGAACCTCGCCGGGAGCAGTGAGACCCGGAACCAAAATATGGTAACGAAGGATCGTTTTCTAACCAAGTTTACAAACAAAAATGTTATCGGACCGCGACCCGTTACCTATAAGGAGGTAAGAACCAACGGTATCAAGAAAATTGTAGACACCACACTCAAGAATAGGAAAGAAGGTGAGTGATTACTCAAGGTTGGAACGCCACAAGGTAGAACCTTGATAAGTTCACAAGTTCTATGAAGAACCAAAGAGAAAATTCTCTCAAATTTATTTCTATTCAAAATCTATTCTCAAATTACATCAATTGGTCCCTTTTATACTAAAAATATCTAACACCTAAAAGAGAATAAATATTAGGCAAGTAATGCCTTACAATCATGAAAATAAATGCAAACAAATTTAGGAAATAAATAAATACTAAACAGGCAACTGTTGACTTGCTTCCTAAATCCTAATTGGAAAGCTAAATCTGGAAACAAATCAACTATTATTCTTTGGAAATTAAAAAGAAATAAATCAGCAAAAGTTGACTATTCTCCTAGCTTGTGCCACACGCCCAAGTCTTCCTTATTCTGCTCAATCAATTGCCTTGATGACCTTAATTACGCCTTGGTCTTCATGTGTGCTTATCTTGGACTTCAACAATTCAAAATCAGCCCAAGTGTCTTGAATTAGGCCATTTAGTGCTTTTTTGAATCTTTTAACTCTTGCCCTTATTATTGGCCCAACCAGAACATGCAATGGATCGTTTGATGACTTCTTTATTCTTATCATTCCCCCTCTCCCCAAAGAGATTCGTCCTCGAATCTTCACCATAATGTTGTTGACAATCTGTAGCACCAATGATGGTTCCCTTATTTTATCTTTTTTTGATGAATCTCCTTTGAAATACATCTTTTTTTTTATCATTGCTTGAAAACAAGAAAAGGAATAAAAAATATTGATATAAGTTCAACTACACGACCTAAAAAAATTGTACTTTTTTTTCGTGATTTTTTTTAAAACAAAGCTGATTTTTTTTTTGTAATAGATCTGATTTTTTTAAAAAAAAAATAGAAGAAGAAGAACAAGGATAGATTAA
The DNA here is from genome assembly GCA_032871835.1 of Dipteronia dyeriana. NCBI lineage: Eukaryota > Viridiplantae > Streptophyta > Magnoliopsida > Sapindales > Sapindaceae > Dipteronia > Dipteronia dyeriana. The sequence continues at coordinate 13,233,230 of CM065303.1, forward strand.
ACCTGATTTAAAAGCCTAAGCTCTGATATCAACTGATATGAACCTCACCAGGAGCAGTGAGACCCGGAACCAATATATGGTAACGAAGGATCGTTTTCTAACCAAGTTTACAAACAAAAATGTTATCGGACCGCGACCCGTTACCTATAAGGAGGTAAGAACCAACGGTATCAAGAAAATTGTAGACACCACACTCAAGAATAGGAAAGAAGGTGAGTGATTAGTCAAGGTTGGAACGCCCTAAGGTAGAACCTTGATAAGTTCACAAGTTCTATGAAGAACCAAAGAGAAAATTCTCTCAAATTTATTTCTATTCAAAATATATTCTCAAATTACATCAATTGGTCCCTTTTATACTAAAAATATCTAAGACCTAAAAGAGAATAAATATTAGGCAAGTAATGCCTTACAATCATGAAAATAAATGCAAACAAATTTAGGAAATAAATAAATACTAAACAGGCAACTGTTGACTTGCTTCCTAAATCCTAATTGGAAAGCTAAATCTGGAAACAAATCAACTATTATTCTTTGAAAATTAAAAAGAAATAAATCAGCAAAAGTTGACTATTCTCCTAGCTTGTGCCACACGCCCAAGTCTTCCTTATTCTGCTCAATCAATTGCCTTGATGACCTTAATTACGCCTTGGTCTTCATGTGTGCTTATCTTGGACTTCAACAATTCAAAATCAGCCCAAGTGTCTTGAATTAGGCCATTTAGTGCTTTTTTTGAATCTCTTAACTCTTGACCTTGTTATTGGCCCAACCAGAACATGCAATGGATCGTTTGATGACTTATTTATTCTTATCAGTACGTGTGTGCGTGGGTGTGTATGTTCGTGCGTGCGTGCGTTTGTGCAAACATGCGTGCATGCTTACGTACGTGCCTGTGTGTGTGCGTGCATGCGTGCTTGCTTACGTGTGTGAGTGCATGCGTACGTGAGTGTTCACATGTGTGAAAGTTTGTGTACGTGCGTACGGGGGTCTGCATGTGTATGTACATGCGTGCGTGCGTGCCTGTGTGCGTGTGTACATGTGTATAAGTGCATGTGTACGTACGTGATTGTGTACGTGTGTGAGAGTGTCTTTACGTGCGTGCATGAGAGCGTGCGTGAGAGCACCTGTGCGTGCATGCATGCGTGATTACGTTCGTGTGGGCGTGTGTGAAAGTGAGCGTGCGTGCGAGCGAGCATACGGGTGTGCATTCGTGTGTTCGTACATGCTTATGTGTGTGTGCCCATTTATGCATGTGTGTGAGTTTACATGTGTACGTGCGTGCGTACATGCCTGTGTGCATACGTCTGTGTGTGCAGGGCTGCGTGTGTACTTGCATGCATGTGTGTTTACATGCGTGTTCCCATGTGTGCATGTGTGCGAGCGTACGAGTGTACAAGCGTGCGTGCCTATATGCAGGTGTACGTGTGTGAGTATGTTCGTGCGTACGTGCATTTGCGCAAGCGTGCGTGCTTGTGTGTGTGGGTGCATGTGTGCGTGCGTGCGTGCGTGTTTTCTTGCGTACTTACATTTGTGAGTGCTTGCATGCGTGTTCGCGTGTGTGAAAGCGTGTGTACGTGTGTGTGCATACGGGCATGTGCACGTGCATGCGTGTACATGCAAGCATGCGTTTGTGCATGCCTGTGTGCATGTGTATACGTGCACGTGTGCGTACGTGCTTATGTGCGTGTGTGAGAGCGTCTGTGCGTGCGTGCATGCGTGCGTGAGAGCACCTGTGCGTGCGTGAGAGCACCTGTGCGTGCATGCATGCGTTCTTTCGTTCATGTGCGCGTGTGTGAAAGCAAGCGTGCATGCGAGTGAGCATACGAGTGTGCATATGTGTGTGCGTACATGCTTGCGTGCGTGTGCCTGTGTGTGCATGTGTGCGAGCGTACGTGTGTACGTGCGTGCGTATATGCCTATATGCATGCGTGTGTGTGTGCATGGCTGCGTGTGTGTTTGCATACGTGTATGCGTGTGTACATACGTGTGTGCGTGCTTGCATGCATGCCTGTTGCGTGTGTGAGAGCGTGTGTACATGAGTGTGTGCGTGCTTGCAAGCGTACGGGCGTGAGCATATGCATGTGCATGCCTGCGTACGTGTGCATGTAAGCATGTATGCGTGCGTACCTATGTGCGTGTGTGTGCGTGTGCGTGTGTGTGCGTGCATGTGCGCGTGTGTGAGAGCCTCTATGCGTATGTTCGTGCGTGCATGAGAGCACTCGTGCGTGCATGAGAGCACTCATGCGTGCATGCTTATATACGTGTGCACGCATGTGATAGAGTGCGTGTGGGCGTGCATGCATGCCTGCGTACGTGTGTGTGCCCGTGTTTGAATGTGTGAGAGTGTGCGTGTGTGAGTGCATACGTGGGTGCGTGTATTTGTGTGTACCAGTGTTGGTGCGTGCGAGCGTGTGAGCGTGCATACGGGTGTGCATTCGTGTGTGCATGCATGCTTGTGTGTGTGCATGTGCCCGTGTGTGCATGTGTGTGAGCGTGCGTTTATGAGTGAGTGTGTGCGTGCCTGTGTGAGTGTGTTCATGCGTGCTTGCGTTTATGCAAGTATGCGTGCTTACGTGAGTGTGTACGTGCGTGCCTGTGTGCGTGTCTGAGTGTGTGCGTGCATACGTGCATGTTAGCGTGTGTGAGAGCGTGAGTACGTGCATTTGTCCATGCTTATGATCGTGTGGGGGTGTGCACGTGCATGTACATACATGCATTCGTGTGTTCGTGTGTGCTTACGTGTTTGTGTGCATACCTGTATACGTGAGTGTGTGCTTGAGCGTGTACGTACGTGCGTGCGCTTGTGAAGGTGGATGCGGATGTGTACGTTCATGTGCACACGTGGGTGCATGCGTGTGTTCCTGTGTGTGAGCCTGTTTGTGTGCGTGCATGTATGCGTGCATACGTGCGAGTGCGCATGTGTGCTTGAGTGCGTGCGTGCAAGCGTGCAAGAGTGCGTACGTACACGCAAGCGTGCAAGAATGTGTACGTGCATGTGCACTTGTCTGAGAGCATGCATGCGTGCGTGTGAGCATGTATACCGGTGTACATACGTGCGTGCATACGTGCATGTATACGTACGTGTGTGCTAGAGAGTGTATGCATGTGCATGCATGAGAGCGTGAGTGGGAGCAGTAGTGCGTGTGTGCTTGCGTGCTTACGTGAGTACGTGCGTACGTGCGTGCCTGTGTGTGCGTGCATATGTGCGTGTGTGCGTGCGTGCTTGAGTGCATACGTGCGTGTGTGTTCACATGTGTGAAAGCGTGTGTACATGCATATGTGCGTACGGGCGTGTGCACGTGCATGTGCATGCGTGCTTGCGTGCACGTGTGCGTACGTACGTGTGTGCGTGTGTGAGAGCGTCTGTGCGTGCGTGCGAGCATGAGAGCACCTGTGCTTGCATGCATGCATGCTTACGTTCATGTGCGCGTTTGTGAAAGCAAGTGTGCGTGCGAGCGAGCATGCGGGTGTGCATGTGTGTGTGCGTACATGCTTATGTGTGTGTGCTCGTGTGTGCATGTGTGCGAGCATACGTGTGTGAGTGCGTGCTTACGTGCCTGTGTGCAGAGCTGCATGTGTACGTGCATTCCAGTGTTTTTGCTTGCGTGTGCTCATGTGTGCATGTGTGCCAGCGTGCGAGCGTGTTTGCCTGTGTGTGAGGGTACGTGTGTGCGTATGTTCATGCGTGCTTGCGTTTGTGAAAGCGTGCATGCGTACGTGCGTGCCTGTGTGTGTACGTGCGTGTGTGCGTGTGTGCGTGTGTGCGTGCGTGCTTGCTTACTTTCATGTGTGAATGCATGCATGCGTTCGTGCGTGTTCACGTGTGTGAAAGCGTGTGTACCTGCGGGTGTGTACACATGCATATGCATGCGTGCATACGTGCATGCGTGTGTATGCGAGCATGCGTGCGTGCGTGCTAATGTGCATGTGTATTCGCGTACTTGTGCATACATGCGTGTGTGCTTGCGTGCATGAGAGCATGCGTGAGAGCACATGTGTGTGCATGCATGCGTGCTTACGTTCGTGTGCTCGTGTGTGAAAGAAAGCGTGTTTGCTAGCGAGCATGCGTGTGTGCGTACATGCTTACGTGCGTGTGTACGTGTGTGTATTTATGCTAGCGTACCTGTGTGCGTGCGTACGAACGTGTGTGCTTACATGCCTGTGTGCATGCGTACATGTGTACAGGGGTGCGTGTGTAGGTGCGTGCATGTGTGTTTGCGTGCGTGCCTATGTGCGTCGTACATGTGTGTGTATGTTCGTGCATGCGTACGTTTGTGCAAGCATGCATGCTTGCGTGCCTACGTACCTACGTGCCTGTGTGTGTGAGAGCATGTGTGCTTGTGTGCGTGCGTGCGTGCTTGTGTGTGTGAGTGCATGCGTGCGTGCATGTTTGCGTGTGTGAAAACGTGTGTACGTGTGTGTGTGCGCACAGGGGTGTGCAGGTGCATGTGTATGTGCATGCTTGCATGCGTGTAGATGCGATCATGTCTGCGTACGTGCCTGTGTGCATGTGTATACACGCACGTGTGTGTGAGAGAGCTTCTGTGCCTGCGTTCATGCATGCATGAGAGCATGCATGAAAGCACCTGTGCGTGCATGCATGCGTGCTTACGTTCGTGTGAGCGTGTGTGAAAGCAAGCGTGCGTGTGAGTGAGCATGATTGAGTGCGTGTGCCCGTGTGTTCATGTGTGCGAGCTTACGTGTACGTGAGTGCGTATGTTCCTGTGTGCATACATGCTTGTGTGCATGGCTGCGTGTTTACGTGCGTGCCTGTGTGTTTGCATGCGTGTATACATGTGTGCATACGTGTGTACGTGCAGGCGTGCAGGCGTGCATGCATGTTGCGTGTGTGAGAGCGTGTGTACGTGAGTGTGTGCGTGCTTGCAAGCGTACGGCCGTGAGCACGTGCATGTGCATGCCTGCGTGCTTGTGCATGTGAGCATACGTGCGTGCGTACCTGTGTGCTTGCATGCGTGTGTACGTGAGTGCATGTGTGTTTGTGCATGAGTACGTTTGTGCAAGCATGCGTGCTTGCGTGCCTACGTACGTGCGTGCCTGTGTGTGTGAGAGCATGTGTGCCAGTGTGCGTGCTTGCGTGCGTGCGTGCATGCGTGCTTGTGTGTCTGAGTGCATACGTGCGTGCATATTTGCGTGTGAAAACGTGTGTACGTGTGTGCATGTGCGCACAGGGGTGTGCAGGTGCATGTGTGTGTACGTGCATGTGTGAGAGCGTCTGTGCGTGCGTACATGTGTGCATGAGAGCATGCATGAGAGCACCTGTGCGTGCATGCATGCGTGCTTACGTTCGTGTGAGCGTGTGTGAAAGCAAGCGTGCGTGCGTGTGAGCGAGCATGCTTGAGTGCGTGTGCCCGTGTGTTCATGTGTGCGAGCGTACGTGTGTACATGATTGCGTATGTTCCTGTGTGCATACGTGCGTGTGTACATGGCTGCGTGTTTACCTGCGTGCGTGCGTGCATGCTTGCATGCATGTTGCGTGTGTGAGAGCGTGTGTACTTGAGTGTGTGCGTGCTTGCAAGCGTGCGGCCGTGAGTACGTGCATGTGCATCCCTGCAGCCGTGAGCACGTGCATGTGCATGCCTGCGTGCTTGTGCATGTGAGCATGCTTGTGTGCGTGCCTGTGTGCTTGCGTGCGTGTGTATGCATACACGTGTGCGTAAGTGCATGTGCGCGTGTGTGAGAGCGTCTGTGAGTATGTGCGTGCGTGCATGAGAGTGTGCATGAGAGCACTCGTGCGTGCATGCATGCTTATATACGTGTGCACGCGTGTGATAGCGTGCGTATGGGCGTGCATGCATGCCTGCGTGCGTGTGTGTGCCCGTGTTTGCATGTGTGCGAGCGTACGTGCGTGTGAGCATGCATACGGGTGTGCATACGTGTGTGCGTGCATGCTTGCGTGCGTGCATGTGCCCGTGTGTGCATGTGTTCGAGCGTGCGTTTGTGAGTGTGTGTGTGTGCGTGCCTGTGTGTGTGTGTGTTCATGCGTGCGTGCGTTTATGCAAGTTGATATGAACCTCACCAAGAGCAGTGAGACCCGGAACCAATATATGGTAGCAAGGATCGTTTTCTAATTCAAGTTTATAAACAAAGAAAATAAAAAGGACCGCGACCCATTATCTATATAGAGATAAGAACCAACGGTATCAAGAACGTTGTAGACGCCACACTCAAGAAAAAGAAAGAAAGTAAGTGATAAGTCAAGGCTTGAACGACACAAGGTCGAACCTTGATAAGTTCATAGTTCTATGAAGAACCAAAGAGAAAATTCTCTCAATTTTATTTTAATTCTAAATCTATTCTCAAATTACATTAATTGGTCCCTTTTATACTAAAAATATCTAAGACCTAAAAGAGAATAAATATTAGGCAATTAATGCCTTACAGTCATGAAAATGAATGCAAATAAATTTAGGAAATAAATAAATACTAAACTAGCAACTATTTACTTGCTTTCTAATTGGAAAGCTAAATCTGGAAACAAATCAGCCCCTTAATTTGGGAAACAAATCAACTATTATTCTGTGGAAATTAAAAGGAAATAAATCAGCCAAAGTTGACTAGCTTGTGCCACACGCCCAAGTCTTCCTTGTTCGGCCCAATCAATTGCCTTGATGACCTTAATTACGCCTTGGTCTTCATGTGTGCTTATCTTGGACTTCAACAATTCAAAATCAGCCAAAGTGTCTTGAATTAGGCCATTTAGTGCTTCTTTGATTCTCTTAGCTCTTGCCCTTGTTATTGGCCCAACCGGAACATGCAATGGATCATTTGATGACTTCTTGATTCTCATCACAAGTGTGCGTGCTTGCGTGAATGTGTACCTCTGTGCTTGTGTTCGTGTCTGAGTGTGTGCATGCATGCATGCGTGTTAGCATGTGTCAGACCATGAGTACGTGCGTTTGTCCCTGCTTACGACCGTGCATGCGTGTGCACGTGCATGTGCATACGTGCATTCGTGTGTTCGTGTGTGCTTACGTGTGTGAGTGCATGCTTGAGCGCGTGCGTGCGTGCTTGTGAAGGTGGATGTGCATGTGTACGTTCGTGTGCAGGCGTGCGTGCATGCGTGTGTTCCTGTGTACGAGCCTGTGTGTGTTCGTGCGTGTATGCGTGCGTACGTGCGAGTGCGCATTTGTGCTTGAGTTCGTGCGTGCATGCATGCATGTGCACGTGTGTGAGAGCATGTGTGCATGCGTGTGAGCATGCATACGGGTGTGTATGCATGCATGTGTGCGTGCATGTGTGCGTGCACAAGTGCATGCGTGCGTACGTGTGTGTTAGAGCGTGTATGCGTGCGTGCGTGCATGAGAGCGTGCATGGGAGCAGTAGTGCGTGTGTGCTTGCATGCATGTGCGCGTGTGTGAGAGTGAGCTTGCGTGCGAGTATCTGTGTGTACATGCGTGCATGCGTACGTGTGAGAGTGCGTGTGAGAGTGCGTGCGAGAGTGCTTGTAGTCGTGCATGCATACGTGCGTGCGTGCATTCGTGCATCGTGCGTACGAGCATGCGTGTGTGTGTGTGTACGTGTGTACGTGTGTGCGTGTGTGCGTGCGTGCATGCGTGTGAGCGTTTGTGTGTGCTTGCTTGTGCGTACGAGCATGTGAGAGTGCGTACGTACAAGTGTGCATGAGTGTGAGCGTGTGTGCATGCATGTGCGTGTGTGTGCTTGCTTGTGCATGCATGCATGCGTGCGTGCATACGTGCGTGCATGCTTGCGTGCGTGTGTGTACTCGTGCGTGCGTGCAAGCATGCTTCCGTGTGGATGTGATATGAACCTCACAAAGAACAGTGAGACTTGGAACCAATATATGGTAATGAAGGATCGTTTTCTAATTTCAAGTTTGTAAACAAGAATAAAATCGGACCGCGACCCCGTTATCTATATGGAGATAAGAACCAACGGTATCAAGAATGTTGTAGATGCCACACTCAAGAACAAGAAAGAAGGTGAGTAATAAGTCAAGGTTTGAACGCCACAAGGTAGAACCTTGATAAGTTCAAAGTTATATGAATAACCAAAGAGAAAAATTCTCTCAATTTTATTTCAATTTCAGTCTCCTCAAATTACATCAATTGGTCCATTTTATACTAAAAATATCTAAGACCTAAAAGTGAATAAATATTAGGCAATTAATGCCTTACAATCAGGAAAATAAATGCAAACAAATTTAGGAAACAACTAAAGACTAAAAACTAGCAACTAGTTGATTTGTTCCATATTTGGAAAGTTGAATTCGGGAAACAAAATAACTATTTATTTGGGAAAAATAAATAAATAGGAATTATGCTGAAATTGGATTCTCCTCCAACCATACGTCGCCCAAAAAAAAGGAAAGATGCTGAAATTCGGACTGCTTAGCTCAAGTCTTCGCGCAATAAGATAGATGACCGAATTTGGAATTGTTGTAATCTATTTCGGAGGAGGGTGTCTTCATATCATCTGTAGAAATTGTCTTGGGCTTTCCTGATGAGAATCAAGAAGCGTCACCAAAGGATCCATTGCATATTCCAGTTGGGTCAATTACATGAAAGCAATAGAATCAAAGAAGCATTTATTGATTGGCTGATTCTGAGTTGTTAAAGTCCAAATTCGGCTCACATGAAGACCAAGCCTTAATTAATGTCATCAAGACAATGGATTGGGCCGAATAAGGAAGACTTGGGCATGTGGTACAAGCTAGGAGAATAGTCAACTTTGGCTGATTTATTTCCTTTTAATTTCCAAAGAATAATAATTGATTTGTTTCCCAAATTAAGGGGCTGATTTGTTTCCAAATTTAGCTTTCCAATTAGGAAGCAAGTCAATAGTTGCTAGTTTAGTATTTATTTATTTCCTAAATTTGTTTGCATTTATTTTCATAATTGTAAGGCATTAATTGCCTAATATTTATTCCCTTTTAGGTCTTAGATATTTTTAGTATAAAAGGGACCAATTGATGTAATTTGAGAAGAGATTTTGGAATTGAAATAAATTTGAGAGAATTTTCTCTTTGGTTCTTCATAGAACTATGAACTTATCAAGGTTCTACCTTGTGGCGTTCAAACCTTGACTTATCACTCACCTTCTTTCTTATTCTTGAGTGTGGCGTCTACAACCTTCTTGATACCGTTGGTTCTTATCTCCATATAGATAATGGGTCGCGGTCCTTTTTATTTTCTTTGTTTATAAACTTGAATTAGAAAACGATCCTTCGTTACCATATATTGGTTCCGGGTCTCACTGCTCTTGGTGAGGTTCATATCAGTTGGTATCAGAGCTTACGCTTCTAAATCAGGTTTAATCTATCATTGTTCTTCTTCTTCTATTTTTCTATTTGATAAAAAAAATCAGATTTTTTACAAAAAAAAAAAGTTTGATTAGTTTCGTTATAAAAAAAAAAGATCCAACAAAAAATAGTACATTTTTTTTAGGTTGTGTAGTTGAACTTATATCAACTATTTCTTTTTCTTTTCTTGATTCCGAGCATTTATATAACAAAAAATAATATGTCTTTCAAAAGTGATTCATCAAACAAAGATAAAAGAGGGGAACCATATTTCATGGTTCAGACTATCAACAACATTATGGTGAAGATTCGAGGACGAATCCTTTTGAAGAGAGGGGGAATGATGAGAATCAAGAAGCGTCACCAAAGGATCCATTGCATATTCCAGTTGGGTCAATTACATGAAAGCAATAGAATCAAAGAAGCATTTATTGATTGGCTGATTCTGAGTTGTTAAAGTCCAAATTCGGCTCACATGAAGACCAAGCCTTAATTAATGTCATCAAGACAATGGATTGGGCCGAATAAGGAAGACTTGGGCATGTGGTACAAGCTAGGAGAATAGTCAACTTTGGCTGATTTATTTCCTTTTAATTTCCAAAGAATAATAATTGATTTGTTTCCCAAATTAAGGGGCTGATTTGTTTCCAAATTTAGCTTTCCAATTAGGAAGCAAGTCAATAGTTGCTAGTTTAGTATTTATTTATTTCCTAAATTTGTTTGCATTTATTTTCATAATTGTAAGGCATTAATTGCCTAATATTTATTCCCTTTTAGGTCTTAGATATTTTTAGTATAAAAGGGACCAATTGATGTAATTTGAGAAGAGATTTTGGAATTGAAATAAATTTGAGAGAATTTTCTCTTTGGTTCTTCATAGAACTATGAACTTATCAAGGTTCTACCTTGTGGCGTTCAAACCTTGACTTATCACTCACCTTCTTTCTTATTCTTGAGTGTGGCGTCTACAACCTTCTTGATACCGTTGGTTCTTATCTCCATATAGATAATGGGTCGCGGTCCTTTTTATTTTCTTTGTTTATAAACTTGAATTAGAAAACGATCCTTCGTTACCATATATTGGTTCCGGGTCTCACTGCTCTTGGTGAGGTTCATATCATTTCCGAAAACATATTATAGTAGACGATCCGACTTTAGATGCTCTCTGTAGAGGTCCACGAAGTTCAGCCCGAATTTGGTCTTCATGTGGGCCGAATTTGGACTTTAGTAACTCGGAATCAGCCCATCATTTAATGCTTCTTTGATCCTCTTGCCTCCTTTTAATTGACCCAATTGGAATATGCAATGGTTCCTTTGGTGATGCTTATTAATGCTCATCATTCCCCATTTCTTCAGAAGGATTCGTCCTCGAATCTTCACCATAATGTTGTTGATAGCCTGCGACACTTCATCAAAGCCTTGCAAATGAGAAACAACAAAACTAGGCAAGGAAGGGTTAATTCCATTAGTACTAAAACATGTCTCTTTGTACAAAAGTACAATCATTGGCTGATTTGAAAACAAAGCCTTTTTGATCTCACTCTCTCTTGCATAAAAATTCACTTGTTTTCTCTCTATTTTTTTCTCATCAGCCTCTTTTTCATTTTCATCTTTTTTTTCTTTTTTTGCTATTTCGGACTTTTTTTCTTTTCTCTCTCTTTCTTTTGAACTCTCACTCTCACTCTCACTATCTTTTGTGACATCTCTCTCTTTTCTTAAAACTTGATCTTCATACACTTGTTTTGGGGTTAAAGGTACAAGAGTGATTTGCTTTTTATTCAGTACAAAGGAGTATCTATTGGTATACCCATCATGCGTCACATGCCTATCAAATTGCAATGGTCTCCCCAAAAGGATATGATTCTCATTCGTTGGTACCACGTCACAAAGGACTTCATCTTTGTATTTTCCAATTGAAAACGACACCAACACCTGTTTAGTTACCTTAATTTCCCCACTATTATATTATAGCTTATAAGGTTTTGGGTGCTTCAAAGTGGCAAAATTCAGTTTCTCCACAAAACTAGTGCTAGCCATATTAGTACAACTCCCCCCATCAATGATCATGCTACATACCTTATCATTAACATGACAACGGGTGTGAAAAATATTGTCACGTTGTACCTCATCATCTTCTTTGGCTTGAGCACTAAGAGTTCTTCTTGCCACCCAAAGCTCTCCATACCTATCTCCTCTATTCCCATTCCTAACTTCTTTACCTCCCATTCCAAGTTGAAATCTGTCCGCACCCACATTAGACATGCGACCACCCTCCTCTAGGTCATTTCTATAATCTTCTTCATAATCATCCCTAGGTGGGTTTCTTTCTCTTCGTTCCACATTAGGAACCCTAATTGGTTACCTTTTGTGAACTAGACTCCACCTTTTCTATCCTATCATCCACCTCACCAATCATAATCTCCATCCGCTCCATGTTTTTTTGTGGCTTTATACAAAAACTTGAGATCTATCATTTCTGGTGCATCATCAGATAAGTCTCTACTTTTATCACGTGACATATTTGGAACATGCAAGAAAAAAAAATATTAAGCCTCACAACACTCCCTCACGTGTTTACTCTCAAAGATTGTGGCACTCACACTCGTGTTTTACTCAATTCTTTTGGCTTTTACCCTTTGATGAGCTCACACTCTCTTTCCTTTTTCCACTCTTTGTTCACTCTTTCAGTTCCCTTTTATTTTACTTAGATGAAAACTCAGACAAAGTTTAAGAAATAAGGTGTAACAAAAAAAAACAAAAAAAAAAAAAATAAATAAATAAAATAGGGCAAGAATAACAAAGACGAGATTCTACTTAAAGTTTTTTTTTTAATATTAGCACACGGAATCAAGAAAAGGAATAGAAAAAAAATTTGAAATAAGTTCAAATACACAACCTGAAAAAAATGTATTTTTTTTTTAATATAACGAATCTGATAAAACTTTCTTTTTTTTGGTAGCGAATCTGATAATTTTTTTTTTGTAACGGATTTTTTTTTTATTTTTAGATCAAACAGAAAAAAAAAATAGACGAAGAAGAACAAGGATAGATTAAACCTGATTTAGAAGCCTAAGTTCTGATACCAACTGATATTAACCTCACCAAGAGCAGTGAGACCCAGAACCAATATATGGTAACGAATGATCGTTTTCTAATTAAGTTTTTAAATAAGAATATTATCGGACCGCGACCCGTTACCTATAAGGAAGTAAGAACCAACGGTATCAAGAAATTTATAGACGCCACACTCAAGAATAAGAAAGAATGTGAGTGATAAGTCAAGGTTTGAACGCCACAAGGTAGAACCTTGATAAGTTCACAAGTTCTATGAAGAACCAAAAAGAAAATTATGTCAAATTTATTTCAATTCAAAATCTATTCTTAAATTACATAAATTGGTCCCTTTTATAATAAAAATATCTAAGACCTAAAAGGGAATAAATATAAGGCAATTAATGCCTTACAGTCATGAAAATAAATGCAAACAAATTTAGGAAATAAATAAATACCAAACTAACAACTATTGACTTGCTTCCTAATTGGAAAGCTAAATCTGGAAACAAATCAACCCCTTAATTTGGGAAACAAATCAACCCCTTAATTTGGGAAACAAATCAACTATTATTCTTTGGAGATTAAAAGAAAATAAATCAGTCAAAGTTGACTATTCTCCTAGCCTGTGCCACACACCCAAATCTTCCTTATTCGGCCCAATCAATTGCCTTGATGACATTAATTACGCCTTGGTCTTCATGTGGGCCGAATTGGACTTCAGCAATTCAAAATCATCCCAAGTGTCTTGAATTAGGCCATTTAGTGCTTCTTTGAATATCTTAGCTCTTGCTCTTGTTAATGGCCCAACCGGAACATGCAATGGATCATTTGATGACTTATTGATTCTCATCAAACATTTTTTTCCAAAACGACGTCACTTTGTTTGGATCTCATATATATATATATATATATATAACTCTTTGCATTAAGGTCGTGTAAGAGTTCAGAACATCATATCTTTTCCTTAGAACACATTTCAAAGGAAAAACTCTTCCAAGAACTCATCTTTAAACACTCAAAGCATTCCCATGTGCATAAAAACTTCATCTTGCATCATCTAAAGCCATTTAGAGTGCAGGTATGGATAGTTTTGCTTTATCACATCTTGTTTGGTAAGTTCTTCACTATCTTCTTACAAGTTAAGTGTTTTGCTTGCTAAGCCATCTCTTTAATTATTTGTATGCTTTTAAAACATATTCTAGATACAAATTAGAGATTTTTGTGATGACATGATTGAGTGTTGTATTGTGATAGCTTCATAGGATTGTTTGATCTATGTTTTGCTAAGCTTTTTGAACATGTCATTTAGCTTATGCTATCTAGGATTGCATTAATTGTCATCTCATTATCCTAGATAAGCATATAAGGTTTCCTAGCCTTGTTTGTTCTTTGAATATCATCATATATTCACTTAGGACATTTTATCTCTTCATTGAGAAGTAAGACTTGTGTTGCTTCTGGGAGTAGGTAGCTTAAATCGCAAGCAAAATGAACTAGGTTCACTTATACCGGGATTAGGTAGTGGTGGTGGATTTAAACCGGGATTAGGTTGTAATTCCTTTACCATTAGTGGATTCGAGGTTCGAGTGTGGTACACATATCAACCCATGGTTTTTCCCATTTGGAGGGTTTCCACGTAAATCTCAAGTGTCTTTAATATTTCCGCAATATTTACACTTGTGATTTTGTTGTAACTAGTTAGGGGCATTTTTGTCAACTTGACCTTTAACAAAAATTGGGTAAATTTGTTTAAAATCTATTCATCCCCTCTAGATTAATATTATACACACCATAATATTTGTTTCAATTGGTATCAGAGCAGGTTCCTAGACATACATAGGTGATCCTTGCTCATTTTGGTGGGTGTTGCATCTTGTGTGTTTGTGTTGTTGATCATTCATACACTTGCATTCATATCATTCATTCATAAATACAATGAGTGGAAACGGTGGCAACGAGGGCGCTTCTAGCACAAGACCTCCACTTCTCACTGGGTTGAATTATCCCTTTTGGAAAGGCAAGATGGAGTCGTATATTTGCCAAATTCATGACAGGGCATGGATGGCGATTAAAGATGGCTACACTCCACCCATGATGACTTCTACAGATGGAGGAGATGATATACTCAAGCCAAAGGCACAGTGGAACGCACAAGAGTTTGAGGCATCAAAGTGGAATAGGAAGGCAATGCATGCCATCATATGTGCAATGGATGAGAACCAGTACAAGTTGGTTCAAAATACTAGGATAGCTAAGGAGGCATGGGATATCCTAGAAGTTGCACATAAGGGAACCGATGTGGTTAAGGAATCGAAGCTTCAAGTTCTCCAAACGCAATTTGAATTGCTCAAGATGGATGAGAACGAGTGCTTCAATGACTTTGAAGTGAGGTTGATGGACATTGTGAACCAAAGTCATCAACTTGGTGATCTTTATTCGGATAGGAAGATCAAGCAGAAGATTATGAGATCTCTACCCGATAGATTTGAGTCTAAGGTGACGGCTTTAGAAGAGAATAGTGGTTATAAGGATATGAAGCCAAGTGAAGTGATTGGGAGGCTTCTAGCTTATGAATCTAGGAGATATCCTAACCCCACACCATCGAAAAAGCAAAAGGATATTGCTTTGAAAGCCTCCAAAGTTGAGAAAGAAGAAAGAGATGACTCGGATGAAGAAATGGCATTACTAATGAGGAAGTTCAAGAAATTCTACAAGTCTGAGAGGAAAGGTTTTGGATCCAAGGGTCAAGACTTCAAGAAAAAGGCTCCCTTCAAAAAGATTGAGCCTAGGCAAGAAAAGACCGAGAAGAAAGGAGTCAAATGCTATGAATGTGGTGGGATAGGTCACTTTGCCTCTGAATGTGCAAATCACAAGGTCAAGAAAAAGGGAAAAGTGATGGCTGCCACATGGAGTGAAAGTGATAACTCCAATGAAGGAGATGAATCTTTAGATGATGAAGAACTCATGGCCAACTTCATAGCCTTTACGTCCTCTCTTAAGAGCAAAGATGTTAGTGAAGAAGAAAATGAGAGTCAAGATGAAAACTACTCAAGTGATGATGTATCTTCATCACAATCCACAAATGGAAGTGTGGATATGATGGATCTCAAGGACTATATGACTAAGTTTGAGAGTTCAAGGTTAAAAAACAAGAATAAAATTAAGAGATTAAAAGAAGAAAACCTAGACCTCTCAACTCTAGTTGACCAACTAAATGAAGAGTTGGTGAGATCTAAGAGGAGTGAAGTAGGGTTGAAGAAAGAGCTTGAAGATGCTAGAGAGTTGTTGGCCAAGTTGAACTCTAGCACCAAAAAACTTGACCACAAGCTAGATGTTGGAAAGCGGCCAAGTGACAAGAAGGGGCTTGGGTTTGAAGATGACAAGATGTCCTTCACTCTAAGCAAGACCATTTTTATAAGAAGCATGAACTTCAATGGGTCATTTTCTCATCAATCGCCTAAGAAAAAACTTGACCTAGGAAAGTGTTCAAGTAGTGCTCAAGTGAAGGTGGCACCGAGAAGCCTACCTTAAGTCCATCCTACAAGGGCTCCTCAAGTTAACTTCCCTCAACTGAAAGCTCATAAAGGGAAGATACCTATCATGCAAGCTCAACCAAGGAAGCAATCAAGTCTTGCTCAATAACAAAGAAGGAAAGCTCCTCAACAACAATCAAGACAACCACAAAGACATGAGAAGGCTCCAATGCATCCTCAAGGTTATGGTATGATTCCTAACTTCATTCCTACATGTCATTTTTGTGGTATTGATGGTCACATTAGACCAAATTGCTTTAGATATATTAAATTGTGTAGAATTGAAAGCATGATAGAGAAGAAAAAGACTAAAGCCATGATGCATGTCACAAGGAAAAATGGAACACCTTTGCATGAGCCTAGGACACTTAGAGCCCATGTACCATTGACCACTAGGAAGAAAAATATTGCACCTAGGTGGATTAGAAAGGATGAACACTTATGCCATGTT
The DNA here is from genome assembly GCA_032871835.1 of Dipteronia dyeriana. Taxonomy (NCBI): domain Eukaryota; kingdom Viridiplantae; phylum Streptophyta; class Magnoliopsida; order Sapindales; family Sapindaceae; genus Dipteronia; species Dipteronia dyeriana. The sequence goes on from CM065303.1 coordinate 13,249,545, forward strand.
GCACAAATTTCCTTGAAAGCTCATTCTTGTGACTTTTGGTATTTGGATAGTGGGTGCTCTAGGCACATAACTGGAAATAAGAGTTTCTTTGAGACTCTTGTGATGGAGGAGGGAGGAAATGTCACATTTGGTGATGGATCCAAAAAAAAGGTTAAAGGAAAGGGAACCATTTCCATTCCCGGATTACCCTCCTTGTCCAATGCTTTGTATGTTGATGGTTTAAAAGCTAATTTGATAAGCATTTCACATCTTAGTGATAAATGACTTTCCATCTTGTTTAGGAAAAATGATTATTCTATCCTACTGCCAAATGGACAAACCTTGTTAAAAGGTATGAGATCTAGCGACAATTGTTATTGTCTTGAGGCTAGAGGTGTCTCTTACAATATGTCCAAGGATGAACAAATTGAGTTGTAGCACGAAAGACTTGGTCACATGAACTACAGAGATTTACGAATCTTAGATAAGTTCAATGTTGTGCGAGACCTTCCCAAACTTAGGAAAAAGGAAAATGGTGTTTGTGGACCTTGCCAACAAGGGAAACAAACCAAAAGTATGCACAAAAAAGGCAAGTATTTATCCACCAAAGAACCTCTAGAGCTTCTCCACATGGATCTCATGTGATATGAACCTCACCAAGAGCAGTGAGACCCGGAACCAATATATGGTAACTAAGGATCGTTTTCTAATTCAAGTTTATAAACAAAGAAAATAAAAAGGACCGCGACCCATTATCTATATGGAGATAAGAACCAACAGTATCAAGAAGGTTGTAGACGCCACACTCAAGAATAAGAAAGAAGGTGAGTGAGAAGTCAAGGTTTGAACGCCACAAGGTAGAACCTTGATAAGTTCATAGTTCTATGAAGAACCAAAGAGAAAATTCTCTCAAATTTATTTCAACTCAAAATCTATTCTCAAATTACATAAATTGGTCCCTTTTATACTAAAAATATCTAAGACCCAAAAGGGAATAAATATTAGGCAATTAATGCCTTACAATCATGAAAATAAATGCAAACAAATTTAGGAAATAAATAAATACTAAACTAGCAACTATTGACTTGCTTCCTAATTGGAAAGCTAAATCAGGAAACAAATCAGCCCCTTAATTTGGGAAACAAATCAACTATTATTGTTTGGAAATTAAAAGGAAATAAATCAGCCGACTAGCTTGTGCCACACGCCCAAGTCTTCCTTATTCGGCCCAATCAATTGTCTTCATGACCTTAATTATGCCTTGGTCTTCATGTGTGCTTATCTTGGACTTCAACAATTAAAAATCAGCCAAAGTGTCTTGAATTAGATCATTTAGTGCTTCTTTGATTCTCTTAGCTCTTGCCCTTGTTATTGGCCCAACCGGAACATGCAATGGATCATTTGATGACTTCTTGATTCTCAAATTCCCCCTCTCCTCAAAAGCATTCGTCCTCGAATCTTCACCATAATGTTTTTGACAAACTGTAGCACAAAGGATGGTTCCCCCCTTTTATCTTTTTTTAATGAATCTCCTTTGAAAGACATCTTTTTTTTTATCAATGCACGAAAACAAGAAAAGGAATAAAAATTGTTGATATAAGTTTAACTACACGACCTAAAAAAAATTGTACTTTCTTTTTTTTCGGGATTTTTTTTATAACAAAGCTGATTTTTTTTTTGTAATAGATCTGATTTTTTTTTTAAAAATCAATCAGAAAAAAAAATAGACGAAGAAGAACAATGATAAATTAAACCTGATTTAGAAGCCTAAGCTCTGATACCAACAGATATGAACCTCACCAAGAGCTATGAGACCCGGAACCAATATATGGTAACGAAGGATCGTTTTCTAATCAAATTTTTAAACAAGAATATTATAGGACCGCGACCCATTATCTATATGGAGATAAGAACCAACGGTATCAAGAAGATTGTAGACGCCAAATTATGAGAATCAAGAAGTCATCAAATGATCCATTGCATGTTCCGGTTGGGCCAATAACAAGGGCAAGAGCTAAGAGAATCAAAGAAGCACTAAATGACCTAATTCAAGACACTTTGGCTGAATTTTAATTGTTGAAGTCCAAGATAAGCACACATGAAGACCAAGGCGTAATTAAGGTCATCAAGAAAATTGATTGGGCCGAATAAGGAAGACTTGGGCGTGTGGCACAAGCTAGTCAACTTTGGCTGATTTATTTTCTTTTAATTTCCAAACAATAATAGTTGATTTGTTTCCCAAATTAAGGGGCTGATTTGTTTCCTGATTTAGCTTTCCAATTAGGAAGCAAGTCAATAGTTGCTAGTTTAGTATTTATTTATTTCCTAAATTTGTTTGCATTTATTTTTATGATTGTAAGGCATTAATTGCCTAATATTTATTTCCTTTTAGGTCTTAGATATTTTTAGTATAAAAGGGACCAATAGATGTAATTTGAGAATAGATTTTGAATTGAAATAAATTTGAGAAGAATTTTTCTCTTTGGTTCTTCATAGAACTATGAACTTATCAAGGTTCTACCTTGTGGCGTTCAAACCTTGACTTATCACTCACCTTCTTTCTTGTTCTTGAGTGTGGCGTCTACAATCTTCTTGATACCGTTGGTTCTTACCTCCTTATAGGTAACGGGTCGCGGTCCGATTTTGTTCTTGTTTAAAAACTTGATTAGAAAACGATCCTTCGTTACCATATATTGGTTCCGGGTCTCACTGCTCTTGGTGAGGTTCATATCATCATGGGTCCCATGCAAACCGAGAGTTTAGGTGGAAAGAGATACATTTTTGTGTGTAGATGACTTCTCTAGGTACACTTGGACTTATTTTCTTAGAGAAAAATCTGAAACCTTTGACAAGTTTAAAATGCTTTGTTTCAAAATTCAAAATGAAATGAACTCCAAGATTAAAAGCATTAAAAGGATTAGGAGTGACCATGGGAAGGAATTTGAGAATGCCCATTTAGAAAACTATTGCAATAGTCTAGGCATCTCTCATGAGTTTTCAGCTCCTAGGACACCTCAACAAATGGAGTTGTTGAGAGGAAAAATAGGGTTCTTCAAGAAATGGCCTGTGTGATGTTTGCTTAGCAACAATGTCCCTAGGAATATTTAGGCCGAAGCCGTCAATACGGCGTACTACATAGGAAATAGAGTCTTTCTAAGGCCCCACACTAGGCAAACCTCCTTTGAGTTATCGAAAGGTAGAAAGTCAAATGTTAGTTATTTCCACACCATTAGAAGCAAATGCTACATTTTGAATGACCGTGATCAACTTGGCAAATTTGATGCTAAGAGTGATGAGGGTATCTTCATTGACTATGCCTTGAATAGTAGAGCCTATAGAGTTTTCAATCTTAAAACTAGGACAGTCATGGAATCATCTAATGTTGTCATTGATGATACCAGGCTCAAATCTAATGACCATAAGGAGGAGGTAGATCTAGTTAATGACTCCCCTTTGGAGAAGGTTGTTGATATTTCTAATATTGAATAGACTAATCTTGATGATGACAAAACACAACCTATGCAAGGTTGATGAAGCCTTGAAGGATGAATTTTGGGTTCTTCCTATGCAAGAAGAGCTTAACCAATTTGAAAGGAATGAGGTTTGGACTCTAGTTCCTAGGCCCAAGAACACAAATGTGATAGGCACCAAGTGGGTATATAGGAAAAAATCCGATGAGGATGGCAACATTGAGCGAAACAAGGCTAGGCTTGTAGCATAAGGGTACTCTCAAATTGAGGGTATTGACTTTGAGGAGACATTTGCTCCCGTTGCTAGGATTGAGTCCATTAGGCTTCTTTTATCCATTTCTTGTTTGCACAAGTTCAAATTATATCAAATGGATGTTAAGAGTGGCTTCCTCAATGGTTTCTTGCAAGAGGAAGTGTTTGTTGAGCAACCCAAAGGGTTTGTGGATCCTTACCACCCTAATCATGTCTATCATCTCAAGAAAGCTCTATATAGGTTGAAACAAGCATCAAGGGCTTGTTATGAGCGTCTCACTCAATTTCTTATAGACAATGGCTACACTAGAGGTAGTGTTGCCAAGACTCTATTCATCAAGAAAGACAAAGATTAGCTCTTTCTAGCTCAAATCTATGTTGATGATATAGTCTTTGTCTCCACAAATGACACCAAAGTCAAACAATTTGTTGATGTCATGTCTCATGAATTTGAGATAAGTCTTGTTGGTGAGCTAAGTTACTTTCTAGGTTTACAAATTAAGCAAATGGATGATGGGATTTTCATATCTCAAGCTAAGTATGCCAAAAACCTAGTGAAGAAATTTGGCCTTGAAAGTGCCAAACATTGTGATACACCCATGAGCACCACTTTAAAGCTAAGCAAGGATGCTAGTGGTAAAAGTGTGGACCAAACTTTGTATCGTGGGATGATTGGTAGGTTGCTCTATTTGACTATAAGTAGGCCCGATATCTCTTTTAGTGTGGGTGTGCGTGCTAGGTACCAATCAGATCCTAAGGAGTCCCATCTGATATGAACCTCACCAAGAGCAGTGAGACCCAAAACCAATATATGGTAACGAATTATCGTTTTCTAACCAAGTTTACAAACAAGAACGTTATCGGACCATGACTCGTTACCTATAAGGAGGTAAGAACCAACAGTATCAAGAAGTTGAAGACTCCACACTCAAGAACAAGAAGAAGATGTGAGTGATAAGTCAAGTTTTCAGAACAAAAAACAGATGAACTCTCACAAATTTTTTTATTCAATCGAGTCTGTCGAATTACATCCAATTCGTTCATTTATATACTAAAACCCTAAATGAAAAGAAAGGCTATAAGCCATCCTAAAAGGAAACAAGATAATTCGGCCATTAAGGCCTTATAATCAAAAGAAAACTAATTCGAGAAACTATTGACTTGCTCCCTAATTGGAAAGCTAAATCTGGAAACAAATCAGCCCCTTAATTTGGGAAACAAATCAACTATTATTCTTTGGAAATTAAAAGGAAATGATGGAAATTATTAACTTAGCAACCATACACCCCAATAGCTAAAGAGCTATGATACATATGGAATGCAATTTAACACCCTCCAACTAATTGAAACAAACCCGATCGTTCAATATTGAAGTAAGAGAAACTATTCTAATCACTTTATCAATGGAATGATGATAAAAGCTAATTAGAACAACACTTTGATTTCCCCATAACGCCATAAACTATGAAGTTTGATAAGTTTAAAGGCAAAACAAAGATTTTGAGGTTGTTGAAGACCACAAGCTGAATAATCTTGATAAGTTCCAAAGTTCATGCAAGAACTTAAAAACAAAACACTCACAAAGTGCTCAAATAAGTTTATATTACTCAAATCTCTCCCTTACAAAAAAAAAAACAGCCTTGTTTATATAGAACAAAGGCCAAGGACAATACAACACAAATATAACTGCCCATTAAATGTGTAACCTCCCACTAAATGACATTTAGACCATGAATAATGGCCATAACGTATTCAGCCTTTGTAACTCCTTATTCTTAATCAAAGAACACATGAACTCACACCTAACAAAATAAAACCCAACACAAAAACCCAAACTATTCATAAAATAAGCCCACAAAACCCAACATAATTAAACCCAAACTAACTATAAAATAGGCCCACAAAACCCAACATGGCTGAATGGCCTTTTATTCTTCAAGATAGGCTAGAATACATCATTCTAACAAGTCTGGACTCTTGTCTTCGGGATTTGGACTTGTTTGAAACATGTTAACCATTTTATACTCTTCTTGCATCCTTAGAACCTTGACCAAATCTTGACTAGCTTGCTCCTTCAAAATGCTTTCCATTAAACAAGTTAAGGCTTCTTTCATCCTTTTAGCTTTAGCTCTTGTCATTGGTCCTCCATGAATGGTTAAATGATCTGGATCTTTTCCAACCTTAGCCGAATTGTGATCAACTGGCTGGTCCAAATCAGGAAATAAATCAGCCAAAGTTGACTCTTCTCCTAGCTTGTGCCACACACCCAAGTTTTCCTTATTCAGCCCAATCAATTGCCTTGATGACATTAATTATGCCTTTGTCTTCATGTGGGCTTATCTTGGACTTCAACAATTCAAAATCAGCCCAAGTGTCTTGAATTAGGCCATTTAGTGCTTCTTTGAATCTCTTAGCTCTTGCCCTTATTATTGGCCTAACCGGAACATGCAATGGATCATTTGATACAACCGCATTGTTCTCATCATTCCCTCCTTCTTGAAAAGGATTTGTCCTCAAATCGTCACCTACATCAAAAGGAGACAAATCAGAAACATTGAAGCTTGCACTAACATTGTACCCACCTGGAAGATCCAACTTGTATGTGTTGTCATTGATTCTTTCAATCACTTGAAATGGGTCATCTCCCCTTGGAAGTCGTTTAGAACTCCGCTGGGCTGGGAATCGTTCCTTCCTCATATGCAACCACACCCAATCACCTGGCTCAAACACAACCTTTTTACGCCCTTTATTTGCTTGATTGGCGTATTGCTCAGTTCGTCACTCTACATTTTGCCGAGTCTTTTCATGGATTTACTTAACAAAATCTGTCTTTTTCTTTCCATCCAATTTAACATGCTCATTCACAGGTAAATGAATTAAATCCAAAGGAGTCAATGGGTTAAAACCATATACAATTTCAAAAGGCGAAAAATGAGTTGCAGAATGTACGCTCTTATTATAAACAAACTCTACATGCGGCAGAAAATCCTCCCATGTTTTCAAGTTCTTTTGTATTATAGCACACAACAAGGTAGATAAAGTCTTATTAACTACTTCAGTTTGAAAATCAGTTTGTGGATGACAAGTAGTAGAAAATAACAGTTTAGTGCCTAACTTACCCCATAAAATCTTCCAAACGTAGCTTAAGAACTTAGCATCTCTATCCGAAACAATGGTCTTAGGCATGCCATGCAATCTTACAATTTCTTTGAAAAACAAATCAGCAATATGTGATGCATCATCGGTTTAATGACAAGTAATGAAATTTGCCATTTTAGAAAACCTATCAACAACCACATATATAGAGTCCCTACCCCTTTTTGACCTAGGCAAACTCAACACAAAATCCATAGAAATATCAATCAAAGGTCCATTAGGTATAGGCAAAGGAGTATACAATCCATAAGGCTTAATCCTAGACTTGGCTTGTCTACAAGTAATTCATTTCTCACAGATTCTTTCTACATCACGTTTCATATGAGGCCAAAAAAAAAGTTCATGCAAAGTATCTAGCGTCTTAGCTGATATGAACCTCAGCAAGAACAGTGAGACCCGGAACCAATATATGGTAACAAAGGATCATTTTCTAACCAAGTTTATAAACAAGAACGTTATCGGACCGCGACCCGTTACCCATAAGGAGGTAAGAACCAACGGTATCAAGAAGTTGAAGACGCCACACTCAAGAACAAGAAGAAGATGTGAGTGATAAGTCAAGTTTTCAGAACCAAAAAGAGATAAACTCTCACAATTTTTTTATTCAATTCAAGTCTGTCGAATTACATCCAATTTGTTTCTTTATATACTAAAACCCTAAACGAAAAGAAAGGCTATAAGCCATCCTAAAAGGAAACATGATAATTCGGCCATTAAGACCTTATAATCAGAAGAAAACTAATTTGAGAAACTATTGACTTGCTCCCTAATTGGAAAACTAAATCTGAAAACAAATCAGCCCCTTAATTTGGGAAACAAATCAACTATTATTCTTTGGAAATTAAAAGGGAATAAATCAGCCAAAGTTGACTCTTCTCCTAGCTTGTGCCACACACCCAATGATATGAACCTCACCAAGAGCATTGAGACCCGGAACCAATATATGGTAACGAAGGATCGTTTTCTAACCAAGTTTACAAATAAAAATGTTATCGGACCGCGACCCGTTACCTAAAAGGAGGTAAGAACCAACGGTATCAAGAAACTGTAGACACCACACTCAAGAATAGGAAAGAAGGTGAGTGATAAGTCAAGGTTGGAACGCCACAAGGTAGAACCTTGATAAGTTCACAAGTTCTATGAAGAACCAAAGAGAAAATTCTCTCAAATTTATTTCAATTCAAAATCTGTTTTTAAATTACATCAATTGGTCCCTTTTATACTAAAAATATCTAAGACCTAAAAGGGAATAAATATTAGGCAATTAATGTCTTACAATCATGAAAATAAATGCAAACAAATTTAGGAAATAAATAAATACTAAACTAGCTTCTATTGACTTGCTTCCTAATTGGAAAGCTAAATCTGGAAACAAATCAGCCCCTTAATTCAGGAAACAAATCAACTATTATTCTTTGAAAATTAAAAGGAAATAAATCAGTCAAAGTTGAATATTCTCCTAGCTTGTACCACATGCCCAAGTCTTCCATATTCGGCCCAATCCATTGTCTTGATGACATTAATTAAGGCTTGGTCTTCATGTGAGCCGAATTTGGACTTTAAAAACTCAGAATCAGCCCATCAATAAATGCTTCTTTGATCCTATTGCTTTCATGTAATTGGCCAAACTGGAATATGCAATGGATCCTTTGGTGACGCTTCTTGATTCTGATCATTCCCCCTCTCTTGAAAAGGATTCGTCCTCGAATCTTCACCATAATGTTGCTGATAGTCTGAACCGTGAAATATGGTTCCCCTATTTTATCTTTGTTTGATGAATCACTTTTGAAAGACATATTATTTTTTGTTATATCAATGCTCGGAATCAAGAAAAGAAAAAAAAAATTGATATTAGTTCAACTACACAACCTAAAAAAAATGTACTATTGTTTGTTGGATCTTTTTTTTTTATAACGAAACTGATCAAACTATTTTTTTTTGTAAAAAATCTGATTTTTTTTTATCAAATAGAAAATAGAAGAAGAAGAACAATGATAGATTAAACCTGATTTAGAAGTCTAAGCTCTGATACCAACTGATATGAACCTCACCAAGAGCAGTGAGACCCGAAACCAATATATGGTAACAAAGGATCGTTTTCTAACCAAGTTTACAAACAAAAATGTTATCGGACCGCGACCCGTTATCTAAAAGGAGGTAAGAACCAATGGTATCAAGAAAACTGTAGACGCCACACTCAAGAATAGGAAAGAAGGCGAGTGATAAGTCAATGTTGGAACGCCACAAGGTAGAACCTTGATAAGTTCACAAGTTCTATGAAGAACCAAAGAGAAAATTCTCTCAAATTTATTTCAATTCAAAATCTGTTTTTAAATTACATCAATTGGTCCCTTTTATACTAAAAATATCTAAGACCTAAAAGGGAATAAATATTAGGAAATTAATGTCTTACAATCATGAAAATAAATGCAAACAAATTTAGGAAATAAATAAATACTAAACTAGCAACTATTGACTTGCTTCCTAATTGGAAAGCTAAATCTGGAAACAAATCAGCCCCTTAATTTGGAAAACAAATCAACTATTATTCTTTGAAAATTAAAAGGAAATAAATCAGTCAAAGTTGAATATTCTCCTAGCTTGTACCACATGCCCAAGTCTTCCTTATTCGGCCCAATCCATTGCTTTGATGACATTAATTAAGGCTTGGTCTTCATGTGAGCCGAATTTGGACTTTAACAACTCAGAATCAGCCCATCAATAAATGCTTTTTTGATCCTATTGCTTTCATGTAATTGGCCCAACTGGAATAAGCAATGGATCCTTTGGTGACGCTTCTTGATTCTCATCACCCAAGACTTCCTTATTCAGCCCAATCAATTGCCTTGATGACATTAATTATGCCTTGGTCTTCATGTGGGCTTATCTTGGACTTCAACAATTCAAAATCAGCCCAAGTGTCTTGAATTAGGCCATTTAGTGCTTCTTTGAATCTCTTAGCTCTTGCCCTTGTTATTGGCCCAACCGGAATATGCAATGGATCATTTTATGCAGCTGCCTTGTTCTCATCATTCCCTCTCACTTGAAAAGGATTTGTCCTCAAATTGTCACCTACATCAAAAGGAGACAAATTAGAAACATTGAAGCTTGCACTAACATTGTATTCACCTGGAAGATCCAACTTGTATGCGTTGTCATTGATTATTTCAATCACTTGAAATGGGCCATCTCCCCTTGGAAGTAGTTTAGAACTCCGCTGGGCTGGGAATCGTTCCTTCCTCATATGCAACCACACCCGATCACCGGGTTCAAACACAACCTTCTTACGCCCTTTATTTGCTTGATTGGCGTATTGATTAGTTCGTCTCTCTACGTTTCCCCGAGTCTTTTCATGGATTTGCTTAACAAAATCTGCCTTTTTCTTTCCATCCAAGTTAACATGCTCATTCACAGGTAAAGGAATTAAATCCAAAGGAGTCAATGGGTTAAAACCATACACAATTTCAAAAGGTGAAAAATGAGTTGCAGAATGCACGCTCCTATTTGAGCAAACTCTACATGCAGCAGACAATCCTCCCATGTTTTCAAGTTCTTTTGAATTATAGCATGCAACAAGGTAGATAAAGTCTTGTTAACTTCTTCAGTTTGACCATCAGTTTATGGATGACAAGTAGTAGAAAATAAAAGTTTAGTGCCTAACTTACCTTACAAAGTCTTCCAAAAGTAGCTTAAGAACTTAGCATCTCTATCCGAAACAATGGTCTTAGGCATGCCATGCAATCTTACAATTTCTTTGAAAAACAAATAAGCAATATGTGATGCATCATCGGTTTAATGACAAGGAATGAAATGTGCCATTTTAGAAAACCTATCAACGACCACATATATATAGAGTCCCTACCCCTTTTTGACCTAGGCAAACCCAACACAAAATCCATAGAAATATCAATCCAAGGTCCACTATGTATAGGCAAAGGAGTATACAATCCATGAGGCTTAATCCTAGACTTGGCTTGTCTACAAGTAATGCATTTCTCACAGATTTTTTCTACATCACGTTTCATATGAGGCCAAAAAAAATGTTCATGCAAAGTATCTAGCGTCTTAGCTACACCAAAATGCCCCATCAAACCTCCCCCATGAGCTTCTCTAACAAGCAATTCACGCAAAGAACTCTTAAACACATAATTTAGTTTCTCTTAACAAAAATCCATCATGCCTATAAAATTTACCCAATGCAGCCTTTTCACATGCATTGAACACTTTGTCAAAATCAGAATCTTCCACATACAACTGTTTAATGTATTCAAAACCAAACAATTTAGCATCCAAAGTAGAAAGTAGAACGTACCTTCTTGGCAGAGCATCATCGACCACGTTTTCCTTACCCTTTTTGTACTTGATCACATATGGAAATGTTTCAATGAACTCCACCCACTTGGCATGCCGCTTATTTAGCTTGTGTTGCCCCTTTATATGCTTCAAGGACTCATGATCCGTGTGAATCACAAATTCTTTTGGCCAAAGGTAGTGTTGCCAAGTTTCCAATGTTCTAATCAAAGCGTACATCTCCTTGTCATAGGTAGGATAATTCAAGGCTGCTCCACTTATCTTCTCACTAAAATATACAATGGGACGACCTTTTTACATTAGAATAGCTCCAATACCTATTCCTGAAGCATCACACTCAATCTCAAAAGTTTTAGCAAAGTCAGGCAAAGCAAGCAAAGGTGCATTAGTTAATTTTTCCTTAATCAAGTTAAATGCCTTTTCTTGTTCATTACCCCACTTAAAACCCACATTCTTTTTGATAACTTCAATTAAAGGTGCAGCTACACTACTAAAATCTTTCACAAACCTCCTATAAAAACTAGCCAACCCATGATTAAAACTTCTCACTTGTCCCACATTGGTAGGTTTCGGCCTCTCCTTAATTGCCTTAACCTTTTCTTCATCAACCCCAATTCCCTTAGCACTAACAACAAAGCCCAGAAATACAAGTTTATCGGTGCAAAATGTGCACTTTTTGAGATTAGCAAACAACTTTTCTGTTCTTAAAACACCTAAAACAAGTTTTAAATGTTCAACATGCTCATCCAAGTTTTTGCTATAAATCAAAATGTCATCAAAATAAACAACCACAAACTTTCCAATAAAAGCACGCAAAACATGGTTCATTAATCTCATGAAAGTACTTGGTGCATTAGTTAATCCAAAAGGCATAACTAACCACTCATATAATCCATATTTTGTTTTGAAAGCAGTTTTCCACTCATCACCTTCCTTCATCCTAATTTGATGATATCCACTTTTAAGATCAATTTTAGTAAAAACAATAGAACCATGTAATTCATCAAGTATATCATCTAATCTAGGAATAGTATGTCGATACTTTATAGTGATATTGTTGATGGCATGACAATCAATGCACATCCTCCATGTTCCATCCTTCTTTGGCACAAGCAATACGGGAACTCACAATGACTCATGCTCTCACATACATACCCCTTTTCCATGAGCTCACTAACCTGCCTTTGAAGTTCCTTTGTCTCCTCAGGATTACTTCTATATGCTGGTCTATTTGGGATGGGTGCTCCGGGTACAAAGTCAATTTGGTGCTCAATCCCCCTTATTAGGGGTAAACCTGATGAGAACAAGGCAGCTGCATCAAATGATCCATTGCATGTTCCGGTTGGGCCAATAACAAGGGCAAGAGCTAAGAGATTCAAAGAAGCACTAAATGGCCTAATTCAAGACACTTGGGCTGATTTTGAATTGTTGAAGTCCAAGATAAGCCCACATGAAGACCAAGGCATAATTAATGTCATCAAGGCAATTGATTGGGCCGAATAAGGAAGACTTGGGTGTGTGGCACAAGCTAGGAGAAGAGTCAACTTTGGCTGATTTATTCCCTTTTAATCTCCAAAGAATAATAGTTGATTTGTTTCCCAAATTAAGGGGCTGATTTGTTTCCAGATTTAGCTTTCCAATTAGGGAGCAAGTCAATAGTTTCTCGAATTAGTTTTCTTCTGATTATAAGGCCTTAATGGCCGAATTATCTTGTTTCCTTTTAGGATGGCTTATTGCCTTTCTTTTTGTTTAGGGTTTTAGTATATAAAGGAACGAATTGGATGTAATTGGACAGACTTGAATTGAATAAAAATTGTGAGAGTTCATCTCTTTTTGGTTCTGAAAACTTGACTTATCACTCACATCTTCTTCTTGTTCTTGAGTGTGGCGTCTTCAACTTCTTGATACCGTTGGTTCTTACCTCTTTATAGGTAACGGGTCGCGGTCCGATTTTGTTCTTGTTTAAAAACTTGATTAGAAAACGATCCTTTGTTACCATATATTGGTTCCGGGTCTCACTGCTCTTGGTGAGGTTCATATCAAAACCAATAGGCATCTCTTCGGAAAACACTTCATCAAAGTCCTGCAATAGAGAAACAACACTAGGCAAGGAAGGGTTAAGTTCATTAGTACTAAAGCAAACCTCTTTGTACAAAAGTACAATCATTGGCCTTTTTGACCTCACTCTCCCTTGCATAAAAGCTTACTTGTTTTCTCTCACTTTTTCTCAACGACCACTTTTTCTTTTTCATCTTTTTTTTCTTTTTTTGCTATTTCAGAATCTTTTTCTTTTCTCTCTCTTTCTTTTGTACTCTCACTCTCACTCTCTTTTTTGACATCTCTCTCTTTTCTTAACCTTACTTGATCTTCATACACTTGTTTTGGGGTTAAAGATACAAGAGTGATTGATTTTTTATTGAGTACAAAGGAGTATCTATTGGTATACCCATCATGGGTCACATGCCTATCGAACTGCCATGGTCTCCCCAAAAGGATATGGCCCCGCATTCATTGGTACCACATCACAAAGGACTTCATCTTTGTACTTTTCAATTGAAAACGTCACCAACACTTGTTTAGTCACCTTGATTTCCCCACTATCATTTAACCACTGTAACTTATATGGTTTTGGATGCCTCAAAGTGGCTAAAGTCAATTTCTCCACAAAATTAGTGCTAGCCACATTAGTATGGCAGCGGGTATGAAAATTGTTGTCAAGTTGTACCTCATCATCTTCCTTGGCTTGAGCTCTAAGAGCTCTTCTCGCCACCAAAAGCTCTCCGTCCACCAGATATTCAATATCACTTGCATCCTCCAAAGGTGGCATGGACTCATCATCAGATTCACCCTCAGATTCGATCTCACCATCATCCTTCAAAACCATTACTCTCTTGTTTGGGCATTGAGATGCAATATGACCTACTCCCAAACACTTAAAGCACTTAATGTCACGATTTCTAGAAGGTTGAGAATCTGATGTAACTTGTTTTAATGTGCCTCCGACTTTATGATCTCTGGAAGGTTCGGCCTTGGCCTTGAAACTAGGCTGGTAATCCCTCTTGCTCCAATTCGGTTTCCATGATGATGAAGAACCCGAATTTTGCCCAACCCGTGTGGAACTCTTTCTCTTCAACTGCTATTCCACCTTAACTGCCAGGTGTACCATGTCACTCAATTCAACATAATGTTGCAACTCCACCACATTTGCTATGTCTCGGTTTAGTCCACTTAAAAACCTAGCCATAGTAGCCTCTCGGTCTTCCTCTACATCAGCTCGAATCATGGCTATCTCCATCTCCTTGTAGTAATCTTCAACACACTTAGACCCTTGTTGAGTAAGGGTTTGTAATTTTTGAAACAAACCCCTATAATAGTGACTCGGAATGAAACACTTTCTCATGATAGCTTTCATCTCCTCCCAAGTCTCAATAGGTCTTTCTCCATTTCGTCTTCTACTCACAATCAATTGATCCCACCAAACGATAGCATAATCAGTAAATTCTATGGCAGCCAACTTTACCTTCTTTAATTCAGAATAGTCATGGCAGTCAAATACCAATTCTATTCTTTTCTCCCACTCTAAATAAGCTTCGGGATCGGTATTACCTTGGAACGTTGGGATTTTCACCTTTATACTACCAAAATTATTATCAGCCCTCTCTCCATACCTATCTCCTCTATACCCATACCTAACTCCTCTATTCCCATACCTAACTCCTCTACCTCCCATTTCACGCCTTAATCTACCCGCCCTACATTGGACATGCGATCAACCTCCTCTAGGTCATTCCCATAATCATCTTCATAATCATCCCTAGGTGGGTTTCTTTCTCTTCGTTCCACATTAGGAACCCTAATTGGTTGCACCCTTTGCGAACTAGACTCCACCTTATCCATCCTATCATGCACCTCACCAATCTTAATCTCTATCCGCTCCATGTTTTTTTGTATGGCCTTATACAAAAAATTAAGATCTATTGTTTCTGGTGCATCATCAGATAAGTCTCTACTTTTATCACGTGACATATTTGAAACCTGCAAAACAAAAGAAATTAGTTAGCCTCACAAACACTCCCTCACGTGTTTACTCTCAAAGATGGTGGCACTCACAATCGTGTTTTCACTCAATTCTTTAGCTTTTATCCTCTAATGAGCTCACACACACTTGCCTTTTTCCCACTCTTTGTTAACTCTTTCAGTTCTTCCTTTTTTTTTTTTGACTTATACGGACACTCACAAGAAGTACAAGAAAAATAGAAGTAATAAAGCAAAAGGACTAGAATAATGAAGACAAAATTCTTTAGCTATTAATTTTTTTTTTGAATATCATTACACGGAATCAAGATAAGGAATAGAAGTAGTTGATATAGGTTCAAATACATGACCCAAAAAAAATTGTATTTTTTTTTACCGACCTTGATCAAGTGGACTCAAGCAAGACTTTGGTACTTTTTTTTTTTTGGTACTGGATTTGATCAAACGTTTTTTTTTTTAACCAACCTTGATCAAGTGGACTCAAGCAATCTTTTGGTACTTTTTTTTTTTTGGTACCAGATTTGATCAAACGTTTTTTTTGTTGTTGAAACAAACGAATATAGAGAAGAGAAAGAACAATGATAGATTAAACCTGATTTAGAAGCCTAAGCTCTGATACCAACTGATATGAACCTAACCAAGAGCTGTGAGACCCGGAACCAATATATGGTAACGAATGATTGTTTTCTAACCAAGTTTATAAACAAGAACGTAATCGGACCGCGACCCGTTACCAATAAGGAGGTAAGAACCAACGGTATCAAGAAGTTGAAAACGCCACACTCAAGAACAAGAAGTAGCTGTGAGTGATAAGTCAAGTTTTCATAACCAAAAAGAGATGAACTCTCACAATTTTTTTATTCAATTCAAGTCTGTCGAATTACATCCAATCCGTTCCTTTATATACTAAAACCCTAAACGAAAAGAAAGGCTATAAGCCATCATAAAAGGAAACAAGATAATTCGGCCATTAAGACCTTATAATCAGAAGAAAACTAATTTGAGAAATTATTGACTTGCTCCCTAATTAGAAAGCTAAATCTGGAAACAAATCAACCCCTTAATTTGGAAAAAAAATCAACTATTATTCTTTGGAAATTAAAAGGGAATAAATCAGCCAAAGTTGACTCTTCTCCTAGCTTGTGCCACACTCCCAAGTCTTCCATATTCAGCCCAATCAATTGCCTTGATGACATTAATTATGCCTTGGTCTTCATGTGGGCTTATCTTGGACTTCAACAATTCAAAATCAGCCCAAGTGTCTTGAATTAGGTCATTTAGTGCTTCTTTGAATCTCTTAGCTCTTGCCCTTATTATTGGCCCAACCGGAACATGCAATGGATCATTTGATGCAGCTGCCTTGTTCTCATCAAGTAGCCTCTCGGTCTTCCTCTACATCAGCTCGAATCATGGCTATCTCCATCTCCTTGTAGTAATCTTCAACACACTTAGACCCTTGAGTAAGGGTTTGTAATTTTTGAAACAAACCCCGTATAATAGTGACTCGGAATGAAACGCTTTCTCATGACAGCTTTCATCTCCTCCCAAATCTCAATAGGTCTTTCTCCATTTCGTCTTCTACTCACAATCAATTGATCCCACCAAACGATAGCATAATCAGTAAATTCTATGGCAACCAACTTTACCTTCTTTAATTCAGAATAGTCATGGCAGTCAAATACCAATTCTATTCTTTTCTCCCACTCTAAATAAGCTTTGGGATAGGTTTTACCTTGGAACGTTGGGATTTTCACCTTTATACTACCCAAATTATTATCAGCCCTCTCTCCATACCTATCTCCTCTATACCCATACCTATCTTCTCTATTCCCATACCTAACTCCTCTACCTCCCATTTCACGCCTCAATCTACTCGCACCCACATTGGACATGCGATCACCCTCCTCTAGGTCATTCCCATAATCATCTTCATAATCATCCCTATGTGGGTTTCTTTCTCTTCGTTCCACATTAGGAACCCCAATTGGTTGCACCCTTTGTGAACTAGACTCCATCTTATCTATCCTATCATGCACCTCACCAATCTTAATCTCCATCCGCTCCATATTTTTTTGTATGGCTTTACACAAAAAATTAAGATCTATTGTTTCTGGTGCATCATCAGATAAGTCTCTACTTTTATCACGTTACATATTTGAAACCTGCAAAACAAAAGAAATTAGTAAGCCTCACAAACACTCCCTCACGTGTTTACTCTCAAAGATTGTGGCACTCACACTTGTGTTTTCACTCAATTCCTTGGCTTTTACCCTCTGATGAGCTCACACACTCTTGCCTTTTTCCACTCTTTGTTAACTCTTTCAGTTCTTCCTTCTTTTTTTTTTACTTATATGGACACTCACAAGAAGTACAAGTAAAATAGAAGTAACAAAACAAAAGGACAAGAATAACGAAGACGGAATTCGTTAGCTATTAATTTTTTTTTCTAAATATCAATGCACTGAATCAAGATTAGGAATAGAAATAGTTGATATAGGTTCAACTACAAGACCCAAAAAAAATTGTACTTTTTTTTACCGACCTTGATCAAGTGGACTCAAGCAAAGCTTTTGGTACCTTTTTTTTTTTTGGTACCGGATTTGATCAAACGTTTTTTTTTACCGACCTTGATCAAGTGGACTCAAGCAAGCCTTTTTTTTGTTGAAACAAACGAATACAGAGAAGAGAAAGAACAAGGATAGATTAAACCTGATTTAGAAACCTGGCTCTGATACCAACTGATATGAACCTCACCAAGAGCAGTGAGACCCGGAACCAATATATGGTAACAAAGGATCGTTTTCTAACCAAGATTACAAACAAGAACGTTATCGGACCGTGACCCGTTACCTATAAGGAGGTAAGAACCATGAAGTTGAAGACGCCACACTCAAAAACAAGAAGAAGATGTGAGTGATAAGTCAAGTTTTCAGAACCAAAATGAGATGAACTCTCATAATTTTTTTTATTCAATTCAAGTCTATCGAATTACATCTAATTCGTTCCTTTATATACTAAAACCCTAAACGAAAAGAAAGGCTATAAGCCATCCTAAAAGGAAACAAGATAATTCGGCCATTAAAGCCTTATAATCAGAAGAAAACTAATTTGAGAAACTATTGACTTGCTCCCTAATTGGAAAGCTAAATCTGGAAACAAATCTGCCCCTTTATAAACAAATCTGCCCCTTAAGCCAAAGTTGACTCTTCTCCTAGCTTGTGCCACACACCCAAGTCTTCCTTATTTGGCCCAATCAGTTACCTTGATGACATTAATTATGCCTTGGTTTTCATGTGGGCTTATCTTGGCTTCAACAATTCAAAATCAGCCCAAGTGTCTTGAATTAGGCCATTTAGTGCTTCTTTGAATCTCTTAGCTCTTGCCCTTGTTATTGGCCCAACCGGAACATGCAATGGATCATTTGATATAGCTGCCTTGTTCTCATCACCATCTCTCTTCCGTTAAGAGAATCATTCGTTATATGAATGGGACATCTAACTATGGAATTTGGTACTCTTTTGACATTAATGCTAGTCTTGTAGGCTTTACTGATGCGGATTGAGCAGGAAATTGTGATGATAGGAAAAGTACATCAGGCGGTTGCTTTTTCTTTGGGAACAACCTTGTCTCTTGGTTTTGCAAGAAGCAAAATTCGATTTCTATGTCCACGGCTGAGGCCGAATACATAGCTACTGAGAGTGGATGCATACAACTCCTTTGGATGAAGCAAATGCTAGTCGACTATGGATTCAATTAAGGTACTCTTACTCTCTTTTGTGATAACATGAGTGCAATTAATATTTCCAAGAATCCGGTTCAACATTCTAGAACTAAGCATATTGACATCCGTCATCATTTCATTAGAGAACTAGTTGAGAGGAAATGCATAGTACTTGAGCATGTAGGTACTAATGATCAACTAGTGGATTTCTTTACTAAACCCTTATATCCTACTCGATTCAAGACTCTTAGTAGATCTATTGGGATTTGTTTCATGGAGTGATGAGTTTTGGTCTTTGACCTCATAAAGGGAACTCAAGCAAAGAGAGCTATTGTATACTTGTTGCATGTAATTTTTTTTTAAATGTTTATGCTCCTTTATTGATTTCTTGAGTAGCTTGATTGCACTTATATTATAGTATATTGTATTTTCTTCAATAAGTGTGAACTTTGCTTTGATTACAATCTATGTCATATTTATGTTCAAATATGCATTTTTGGACTAGGAGATCTACATAGGAAGTACATATTGAATGACCTATAATTATCTCCATGACATGATGATTTTTTAATGACATGCTAATGAAAAATGATAAAGCATGAATTGATGATTGCAATTGTTGAATGCAAAATATTGTGTGAAAAAACTAGTGAGACTAAAATGTTTCATCAATGTCTCTCTTTCTTTATTAGTTGAACATGGCTACTATCATACGGGTATCCTACCTAGAAAAATCAAAAAGGGTGTAAAGTTGCTCATGCCATGTTTAGCTTATAAAGTTGGATATAGTGCCATTAAAATTTGATATTTATAAAAGCTCTATATCTTTGCTTCTCTCATGACAAATGGTGAAATTGGTTTGAATTATATTGGAAACCTTTGTCATTTGCTTTGCCAAATACCATTGTTTTTGGACTTGAATGCAACATGTCTTGTATGCAAAGCATTTTTGATTCACACATTTTCTTCAAATAAATCTCCTTGTTTCT
Organism: Dipteronia dyeriana; assembly: GCA_032871835.1. Classification (NCBI taxonomy): domain Eukaryota; kingdom Viridiplantae; phylum Streptophyta; class Magnoliopsida; order Sapindales; family Sapindaceae; genus Dipteronia; species Dipteronia dyeriana. Next base: position 13,269,458 of record CM065303.1, read on the forward strand.
CTCCTATTAATTGAGTTGTATAAATGTGGCTTATATAATTATACAACAATCTTGTATGCTCCTTTCTTTCTTTGCCTTGAGTGACCCGGTTGAGGACTTCTCCTTTGCCTATATCATGACAAAAAGGGGGAGTAGCATTGACCTAGCATTGTGGTGTTAGGGGAGAAGCATGTGGTAGCATGTGTTGGCTTTAAGGGGAGTAGTACTTGTTTTTTAGGAGATTACATTTAGGGGGAGTAACCTTTTGAGGGGGAGCATTGCATGATGTGGTGTATTACTCATATTCTTATATGCAAATGCTTTTGTTTTCTATCCACTTGATCATCTCACATGAACTTCGTTTGGAAAGTGTACTTGTTGTTTGTTTTGTGTGTAGGGTTGATGATTCTACAAGAGATTGAAGATTTGAAGTTTTTTTTTATGTATATCTCTTTGTAATGTAGAATATCTTCCCGGTGTTTTATTTTGCTTTGTGAGAATCAATGTAAGTGGTGGTTTTGTCATGAAATAGCCAAAGGGGGAGATTGTAAAGTCCTCATTTATTGATTGGCTTTTTTCGTTAACAAATCACATTTTTGGGGTGTTATGTAATGGTAGCTTAGGCTCTCAAGACCTCAAGAGGAGAAGCACCAAAGGTAAAATTCTTGTGCTTACTTGCTTTGAAGAGATAGTTGCACACACTTACAAATTCATGCATAACTCTTATTCTTATATGTTGAGTGTTTATACTTGTGTGCATTTTGGTTTAAATGACTCTTGTTTGATATATTTGCATCTTGTAATTAAAGTTTCATGTCATGTTAGGCATTAGTATATGATGCATTTTCATCATTCTTGAACTTGTTGAAAATGTATGTTTGAAGTGTTGAAAAAGTGGGCATTACGCTGGTGGTGCGCTACTCGACTAGCGCAGCCTCACCAGCGAAACATTCCAGTGGAACGCAGTTTGTCATGCGCCACTGAGCTGTGCCACTGCACCTGTGCAAAGTTGAAAAAGTGGGCAGTGCGTTGGTGGTGCGTTACTCGACTAGCGCAGCCTCACCAACGCAACATTCCAGTGGATTGTCGCATGTGATGGGCCACCGAGCTACGCCGCTCGTCCAGCACCTATTGAAAAATTAGGTTGTGCGATGGTGGTCACTCGACCAGCGCACATAAAGGAAGCTGGAACGTTTTTTTCAAAACGACCTCACTTTGTTTGGATCTCATATATATATATATATATATAACTCTTTGCATTAAGGTCGTGTAAGAGTTCAGAACATCATATCTTTTCCTTAGAACACATTTCAAAGGAAAAACTCTTCAAAGAACTCATCTTTAAACACTCAAAGCATTCCCATGTGCATAAAAACTTCATTTTGCATCATCTAAAGCCATTTAGAGTGCATCTATGGATAGTTCTGCTTTATCACATCTTGTTTGGTAAGTTCTTCACTATCTTCTTACAAGTGTTTTGCTTTCTAAGCCATCACTTTAAATATTTGTATGCTCTTAGAACATATTCTAGATACAAGTTAGAGATTGTTGTGATGACATGATTGAGTGTTGTATTGTGATAGCTTCATAGGATTGTTTGATCTATGTTTTGCTAAGCTTTTTGAACATGTCATTTAGCTCATGATATCTAGGATTGCATTAATTGTCATCTCATTATCCTAGATAAGTATATAAGGTTTCACTTATACCGGGATTAGGTAGTGGTGGTGGATTTAAACCGGGATTAGGTTGTAATTCCTTTGCAATTAGTGGATTCGAGGTTCGAGTGTGGCGTACATATCAGCCCGTGGTTTTTTTCATTTGGAAGGTTTCCACATAAATCTCAAGTGTCTTTAATATTTCCGCAATCTATACACTTGTGATTTTGTTGTAACTAGTTAGGGGCATTTTCGTCTACTTGACCTTTAACGAAAATTTGGTAAATTTGTTTAAAATCTATTCACCCCCCTCTAGATTAATATTATACACACCATAATATTTGTTTCATATTGTTATATATATAAAAAAACTTTGTCCAACTCATCGTGTGAAGAATTCGACCAAGCATAGAGAAAAGAATGAACGTTTTTGTTTTCGATAGTATACTAGTATCCTTTGCATCAAAAGAGTTTTGTGTACAATATCGAATCAAGGTTCATGTGAGTTTCAATCAAATTGATTGATAATTCAAAAGTGACCGGACGTTCTTGGTTTTTCTTTTAGAGGATCATTGTTACTAACAAAGAAGAAGACTTTGTTTGTTTCCATCCTCAGGTATACAATTTAAATAAAGGGAGCCCACACTCCTAGATGTTTCATGTTATTGAGTGGATTGGAAGATCTTACGGATTCAATTCGATGCTAGTTCAATCGTCATGGAAAAAAAGGTACGATACTTTTTATATACATCAATTAATCTAGGATTAAGGTTCTTTTTATTAAAAGGAAAATTTTTTATTTATACTCAAACGTTAATTTTCTTATTTCTCACTCTTCCATTGCATTTTGAACCGTTTTCTCCCTACACATACGCACTCGGAAAATCAAGAGAAAAGGGAATCCGAGAAGCCTGATGCTCTTCTTCAATATCCTTCTCGCTAATTACTTACCTCCCAAGTCGAGTACCGCTTGAACCATTTTTATGAACCGTACGGTTACTCTGATGCTTTCCCATCCTAGATCGTAAAGGAACCATGTGATCAGAAATGAAAGAATCATAGTTGGAAGAAGATTCAGAGCTAGAACTAAAACGAACTTCAGGCATTACTTCAAATTCTCGCAAATGACAAATTAACTGGTGATAACTACACTAAGTGGAAACTAAACATTAATGCAATATTGGTCACTAAAGACCTCAAGTTTGTGCTTACAGAGGAATCTCCTTCAACGCATATTGCCAATGCCTCACAAAGAGTTCGTGAGGCATACAAGCAATGGGTCTCATATGATGTGAAGGTCTGAACATATCTGTTGGCTTCTATGACAGACGTGCTTGTCACAAAGCTTGAATCAATGACTTCAGCAATCAAAATCATGGAGTCTTTGCAAGCTATGTTCGGGCATCCCTCCGAGCAAAAGCAACACAAAGCTATTGGTTCTGCTATACTCGCTCATATGAAGGAAGAGACATCAGTTCGAGACCATGTCCTGAGCATGATATCCACCCTCAACAAGGTAAAAGTCAATAGCAGGGTCATTGACAAACCCAGTCAAGTGAGCATCATTCTTACGACTCTTTCAAAGAGTTTGGATCAGTTTAAGAGCAACTATGGGATGAACAAGTTAAGGTTCAGTCTCGCACTGTTGCTCAATGAGCTCGCTACCTTTGAGTCCTTGACTAAGGACAACAAGGGCAAGACCGGTGAAGCAAATGTTGGCGAACCATCTTCCTCCAATAATAAGAAGAGGAAGAGGTCTGTTGGGAGGGCCTAGGGTAAGTCCAAACCCAAGATAGCCCAAAGTAAGAAGAAGTCCAAGAAAGATAAATATTATTTACTTGTTCTTGAGTTGTGTTTAGTGAATGATGATTCTTCACCCTAGATAGTTGATTCGAGAGCCACTAACCATGTTTGTTCTTCTTTGAAATGGACTGATTCTTGGACACAGCTAGAGGAGAGAGTTTTCTCAATATGTGTGGGGTCAGGGATGTCGTGTCGGCATGAGCATTGGGCTTATTTAGATTACGTTTTTGTAATAATTTTATATTGCTGGAGAATGTATTTTATATTGTTGGAGAATGGATGCAATGTGTGTGTTTGCCTTAGCCTTGTAAGAGAAATGAGATCTTGATATACCTTTGTAGAACTATGAAACACACATCTCTTTGAAGATTTGAACTTGCTTGATAGGTTGCCATATCTTCTTTGAAGCTTGAATCATCATCTATCTAAGACAACTAATTAGTACAAATGAAATATTGTTTTGATATGGAATTAATGCCAACACAAACCAAAAGCCTAACAACCAAGAATAGGATGAGTTGGCTCTAAGTGTATATTGTGCAACATGGCTGAAATTCCCTTTATCTTTATAGTGTAAATATACTTAGAGGGGGGGGGGGGGGGGGGGTGAATAGGTATATGCTCCAATTTTTGTCTTCTTTTAAAACAATGCAATTTTAACAATACTTAATGAAAATTGCAAACTGATATGAACCTCACCAAGAGCAGTGAGACCCGGAACCAATATATGGTAACGAAGGATCGTTTTCTAATCAAGTTTTTAAACAAGAACAAAATCGGACCGCGACCCGTTACCTATAAAGAGGTAAGAACCAACGGTATCAAGAAGTTGAAGACGCCACACTCAAGAACAAGAAGAAGATGTGAGTGATAAGTCAAGTTTTCAGAACCAAAAAGAGATGAACTCTTACAATTTTTATTCAATTCAAGTCTGTCCAATTACATCCAATTCGTTCCTTTATATACTAAAACCCTAAACGAAAAGAAAGGCAATAAGCCATCCTAAAAGGAAACAAGATAATTCGGCCATTAAGGCCTTATAATCAGAAGAAAACTAATTCGAGAAACTATTGACTTGCTCCCTAATTGGAAAGCTAAATCTGGAAACAAATCAGCCCCTTAATTTGGGAAACAAATCAACTATTATTCTTTGGAAATTAAAAGGGAATAAATCAGCCAAAGTTGACTCTTCTCCTAGCTTGTGCCACACACCCAAGTCTTCCTTATTCGGCCCAATCAATTGCCTTGATGACATTAATTATGCCTTGGTCTTCATGTGGGCTTATCTTGGACTTCAACAATTCAAAATCAGCCCAAGTGTCTTGAATTAGGCCATTTAGTGCTTCTTTGAATCTCTTAGCTCTTGCCCTTGTTATTGGCCCAACCGGAACATGCAATGGATCATTTGATGCAGCTGCCTTGTTCTCATCATTCCCTCCCTCTTGAAAAGGATTTGTCCTCAAATCGTCGCCTACATCAAAAGGAGACAAATCAGAAACATTGAAGCTTGCACTAACATTGTACTCACCTGGAAGATCCAACTTGTATGCGTTATCATTGATTCTTTCAATCACTTGAAATGGGCCATCTCCCCTTGGAAGTAGTTTAGAACTCCGCTGGGCTGGGAATCGTTCCTTCCTCATATGCAACCACACCCAATCACCGGGCTCAAACACAACCTTCTTACGCCCTTTATTTGCTTGATTGGCATATTGCTTAGTTCGTCTCTCTACGTTTTCCCGAGTCTTTTCATGGATTTGCTTAACAAAATCTGCCTTTTTCTTTCCATTCAAGTTAACATGCTCATTCACAGGTAAAGGAATTAAATCCAAAGGAGTCAATGGGTTTAAACCATACACAATTTCAAAAGGCGAAAAATGAGTTGCAGAATGCACGCTCCTATTATAAGCAAACTCTACATGAGGCAGACAATCCTCCCATGTTTTCAAGTTCTTTTGTATTATAGCACGCAACAAGGTAGATAAAGTCCTATTAACTACTTCAGTTTGACCATCAGTTTGTGGATGACAAGTGGTAGAAAATAAAAGTTTAGTGCCTAACTTACCCCACAAAGTCTTCCAAAAGTAGCTTAAGAACTTAGCATCTCTATCCGAAACAATGGTCTTAGGCATGCCATGCAATCTTACAATTTCTTTGAAAAACAAATCAGCAATATGTGATGCATCATCGGTTTTACGACAAGGAATGAAATGTGCCATTTTAGAAAACCTATCAACAACCACATAAATAGAGTCCCTACCCCTTTTTGACCTAGGCAAACCCAACACAAAATCCATAGAAATATCAATCCAAGGTCCACTAGGTATAGGCAAAGGAGTATACAATCCATGAGGCTTAATCCTAGACTTGGCTTGTCTACAAGTAATGCATTTCTCACAGATTCTTTCTACATCACGTTTCATATGAGGCCAAAAAAAATGTTCATGCAAAGTATCTAGCGTCTTAGCTACACCAAAATGCCCCATCAAACCTCCCCCATGAGCTTCTCTAACAAGCAATTCACGCAAAGAACTCTTAGGCACACATAATTTAGTTTCTCTAAACAAAAATCCATCATGCCTATAAAATTTACCAAATTGAGCCTTTTCACATGCATTGAACACATTACCAAAATCAGAATCTTCCACATACAACTGTTTAATGTATTCAAAACCAAACAATTTAGCATCCAAAGTAGAAAGTAGAACGTACCTTCTTGACAGAGCATCAGCGACCACGTTTTCCTTACCCTTTTTGTACCTGATCACATATGGAAACGTTTCAATGAACTCCACCCACTTGGCATGCCGCTTATTTAGCTTGTGTTGCCCCTTTATATGCTTTAAGGACTCATGATCCGTGTGAATCACAAATTCTTTTGGCCAAAGGTAGTGTTGCCAAGTTTCCAATGCTCTAATCAAAGCATACATCTCCTTGTCATAGGTAGGATAATTCAAGGCTGCTCCACTTATCTTCTCACTAAAATATGCAATGGGACGACCTTCTTGCATTAGAACAGCTCCAATACCTATTCCTGAAGCATCACACTCAATCTCAAAAGTTTTAGCAAAGTCAGGCAAAGCAAGCAAAGGTGCATTAGTTAATTTTTCCTTAATCAAGTTAAATGCCTTTTCTTGTTCATTACCCCACTTAAAACCCACATTCTTTTTGATAACTTCGGTTAAAGGTGCAGCTACACTACTAAAATCTTTCACAAACCTCCTATAAAAACTAGCCAACCCATGAAAACTTCTCACTTGTCCCACATTGGTAGGTTTCGGCCACTCCCTAATTGCCTTAACCTTTTCTTCATCAACCCCAATTCCCTTAGCACTAACAACAAAGCCCAGAAATACAAGTTTATCGGTGCAAAAGGTGCACTTTTTGAGATTAGCAAACAACTTTTCTGTTCTTAAAACTCCTAAAACAAGTTTTAAATGTTCAACATGCTCATCCAAGTTTTTGCTATAAATCAGAATGTCATCAAAATAAACAACCACAAACTTTCCAATAAAAGCACGTAAAATATGGTTCATTAATCTCATGAAAGTACTTGGTGCATTAGTTAATCCAAAAGGCATAACTAACCACTCATATAATCCATATTTTGTTTTGAAAGCAGTTTTCCACTCATCACCTTCCTTCATCCTAATTTGATGATATCCACTTTTAAGATCAATTTTAGTAAAAACAATAGAACCATGTAATTCATCAAGCATATCATCTAATCTAGGAATAGGATGTCGTTACTTTACAGTGATATTGTTGATGGCACGACAATCAATGCACATCCTCCATGATCCATCCTTCTTTGGCACAAGCAATACGGGAACCGCACAAGGACTCATGCTCTCACGTACATACCCTTTTTCCATGAGCTCACTAACCTGCCTTTGAAGTTCCTTTGTCTCCTCAGGATTACTTCTGTATGCTGGTCTATTTGGGATGGGTGCTCCGGGTACAAAGTCAATTTGGTGCTCAATCCCCCTTATTGGTGGTAAACCAATAGGCATCTCTTCGGGAAACACTTCATCAAAGTCCTGCAATAGAGAAACAACAACACTAGGCAAAGAAGGGTTAAGTTCATTAGTACTAAAGCAAGCCTCTTTGTACAAAAGTACAATCATTGGCTGATTTGAAAATAGAGCCTTTTTGACCTCACTCTCCCTTGCATAAAAGCTTACTTGTTTTCTCTCTCTCTTTTTCTCAACAACCACTTTTTCTTTTTTTTCTTTTTTTGTTATTTCAGAATCTTTTTCTTTTCTCTCTCTTTCTTTTGAACTCTCACTCTCACTCTCTTTTTTTACATCTCTCTCTTTTCGTAACCTTACTTGATCTTCATACACTTGTTTTGGGGTTAAAGGTACAAGAGTGATTGATTTTTTATTGAGTACAAAGGAGTATCTATTGGTATACCCATCATGGGTCACAAGCCTATCGAACTGCCATGGTCTCCCCAAAAGGATATGGCCCGCATTCATTGGTACCACATCACAAAGGACTTCATCTTTGTACTTTCCAATTGAAAACGTCACCAACACTTGTTTAGTCACCATGATTTCCCCACTATCATTTAACCACTGTAGCTTATATGGTTTTGGATGCCTCAAAGTGGTTAAATTCAATTTCTCCACAAAATTAGTGCTAGCCACATTAGTACAACTCCCCCCATCAATGATCATGCTACATACCTTATCATTAACATGGCAGCGGGTATGAAAAATGTTGTCACGTTGTACCTCATCATCTTCCTTGGCTTGAGCACTAAGAGCTCTTCTCGCCACCAAAAGCTCTCCGTCCACCGGATATTCAATATCACTTGCATCCTCCAAAGGTGGCATGGACTCATCATCAGATTCACCTTCAGATTCGATCTCACCATCATCCTTCAAAACCATTACTCTCTTGTTTGGGCATTGAGATGCAATATGACCTGCTCCCAGACACTTAAAGCACTTAATGTCACGATTTCTAGAAGGTTGAGAATCTGATGTACCTTGTTTTAATGTGCCTCCGACTTTATGATCTCTGGAAGGTTCGGCCTTGGCCTTGAAACTAGGTTGGTCATCCCTCTTGCTCCAATTCGATTTCCATGATGATGAAGAACCCGAATTTTGCCCAACCCGTGTTGAACTCTTTCTCTTCAACTGTTGTTCCACCTTAATTGCCATGTGTACCATGTCACTCAATTCAACATAATGTTGCAACTCCACCACATTTGCTAAATCTCGGTTTAGTCCATTTAAAAACCTAGCCATAGTAGCCTCTCGGTCTTCCTCTACATCAGCTCGAATCATGGCTATCTCCATCTCCTTGTAGTAATCTTCAACACACTTAGACCCTTGAGTAAGGGTTTGTAATTTTTGAAACAAACCCCTATAATAGTGACTCGGAATGAAACGCTTCCTCATGACAGCTTTCATCTCCTCCCAAGTCTCAATAGGTCTTTCTCCATGTCGTCTTCTACTCACAATCAATTGATCCCACCAAACGATAGCATAATCAGTAAATTCTATGGCAACCAACTTTACCTTCTTTAATTCAGAATAGTCATGGCAGTCAAATACCAATTCTATTCTTTTCTCTCACTCTAAATAAGCTTCGGGATCAGTTTTACCTTGGAACATTGGGATTTTCACCTTTATACTACCCAAATTATTATCAGCCCTCTCTCCATACCTATCTCCTCTATACCCATACCTATCTTCTCTATTCCCCATTTCACGCCTCAATCTACCTGTATCCACATTGGACATGCGATCACCCTCCTCTAGGTCACTCCCATAATCATCATCATAATCGTCTCTAGGTGGGTTTCTTTCTCTTCGTTCCACATTAGGAACCCTAATTTGTTGCACCCTTTGTGAACTAGACTCCACCTTATCTATCCTATCATGCACCTCACCAATCTTAATCTCCATCCGCTCCATGTTTTTTTGTATGGCTTTATACAAAAAATTAAGATCTATCGTTTCTGGTGCATCATCAGATAAGTCTCTACTTTTATCGCGTGACATATTTAAAACCTGCAAAGCAAAAGAAATTAGTAAGCCTCACAAACACTCCCTCACGTGTTTACTCTCAAAGATGGTGGCACTCACACTCGTGTTTTCACTCAATTCTTTGGCTTTTACCCTTTGATGAGCTCACACACTCTTGCCTTTTTCCACTCCTTGTTAACTCTTTCAGTTCTTCCTTCTTTTTTTTTTTTGACTTATACGGACACTCACAAGAAGTGCAAGAAAAATAGAAGTAACTGAGCAAAAGGACAAGAATAATGAAGACGAAATTCTTTAGCTATTTAAATTTTTTTTTTTTTTTGAATATCAATGCACGAAATCAAGATAATGAATAGAAATAGTTGATATAGGTTCAACTACACGACCCAAAAAAAAAAATTGTTTTTTTTTTTACCGACCTTGATCAAGTGGACACAAGCAAGCTTTTGGTACTTTTTTTTTTTTTTTTTTTTTTTTGGTACCTGATTTGATCAAACTTTTTTTTTTTTGTTGAAACAAATGAATACAGAGAAGAGAAAGAACAAGGATAGATTAAACCTGATTTAGAAACCTGGCTTTGATACCAACTGATATGAATCTCACCAAGAGCAGTGAGACCCGGAACCAATATATGGTAACGAAGGATCGTTTTCTAATCAAGTTTTTAAACAAGAACAAAATCGGACCGCGACCCGTTACCTATAAAGAGGTAAGAACCAACGGTATCAAGAAGTTGAAGACGCCACACTCAAGAACAAGAAGAAGATGTGAGTGATAAGTCAAGTTTTCAGAACCAAAAAGAGATGAACTCTCACAATTTTTATTCAATTCAAGTCTGTCCAAGTACATCCAATTCGTTCCTTTATATACTAAAACCCTAAACGAAAAGAAAGGCAATAAGCCATCCTAAAAGGAAACAAGATAATTCGGCCATTAAGGCCTTATAATCAGAAGAAAACTAATTCGAGAAACTATTGACTTGCTCCCTAATTGGAAAGCTAAATCTGGAAACAAATCAGCCCCTTAATTTGGGAAACAAATCAACTATTATTCTTTGGAAATTAAAAGGGAATAAATCAGCCAAAGTTGACTCTTCTCCTAGCTTGTGCCACACACCCAAGTCTTCCTTATTCGGCCCAATCAATTGCCTTGATGACATTAATTATGCCTTGGTCTTCATGTGGGCTTATCTTGGACTTCAACAATTCAAAATCAGCCCAAGTGTCTTGAATTAGGCCATTTAGTGCTTCTTTGAATCTCTTAGCTCTTGCCCTTGTTATTGGCCCAACCGGAACATGCAATGGATCATTTGATACAGCTGCCTTGTTCTCATCACAAACAATGACACATAATATTTACGTGGTAAACCTCCGAAGAGTAAACATCCACGGGTTGATACCACAACCACCTGAAAAAGCAAATCCGCTATTTCAAATAGAGTTACACACTCAAGCAATCAAAACATGCTCTACAAGCTATCACTCTCACTCTATCCTTGAACCTAGTGATCCACTAAGCCGACTTCCTATCCAAGACCCCCTATCTCTAGGAAGATTCCTTGCTCACCTATCCGGATCCTCTCGACCCTAGGCAAGACTTCTTGCTCAACTATCCGAGTCCTCCCGACTCTAGTCAAGACTTTCTTGCTCAACAATCCGAGGTCTCACACCTCTTGTCGAGACTTCCACTTGCTTAGCTATCCAAGTCCTCCCGACTCTAGCTAAGACTTCCAATTGCTCAAATCAAAGAATCACTCTAAGATATGAGACTTTCTACCTCTTCACAAGGCATCTAAGTGATCATGAATGTAAAACGCAAACAAGCACTCAACATAGAAAATAATGATCAATAAATTCTATGGACATAATACTAGATAGCTAGATTATGCTTTCTAAGAACAATCACAAATGTATCTAGGAAACCTAAGCATGTTATCAACTAAGAACATAGATATGAAGATATATACACCAATTGAAACACAACCTAGTTCTTAGAAAATGAAATTAGATCTAGAAATAATCAATCAAGCATAAGAATAAAAGATTTATAGAAACAATTTCATGTTTATCAAGTTTAGCACAAATCATTCAATTTATCACAAATCTAGCTAAACTTGAAAATCAAATAAAAAAACCAAAAAATGATATCAAAATCATCCTAGTCATGCTTCTTAATCAAATATCATCAATCAATAAGAAGATCTAAGAAGAAAACTAAGAAGAAGATGATTTTACCAACAATGATGAACACCACGAACTGAAGATCAGATCACAACGAAATATCTAGACATCCTTTGGTTTTGGAAATGCTTGGGGTTTGTATAACTCTTCAAGACACTTGAAATTGGTTTTTGAATCAAGTGATTCAGAGTAGAAATGAAGAAGTTATCACAAAAACAAAAATCAAAATGTTGAGAGAATTTCTGCACTTGTTCTTCAATTTCAATTTTCTCAAAACTTCATACAAATGAGAGGGAAGGAGAAGATTTAAAGAAAGAACAACCAAAAGACAAAATTGCCCCCTTTCATTAGTGCCTCCCCGAGATGGCGCATGGGCATCTCGGGGCAGAGCACATTTGGGGCTGAGATGGTCACACGCCATCTCGGGATGGTGCATGGTGATGGCTTGAGCCATTGCACCTCATCTCTTGCACTCCTCTCGCGTTCTTCGACTGTTCTCCTGCCTCCGAACTCCAAATTTGAATCCGTTTAAAGATTACAACTTCAAGTGTGTGAAAGTGTTATACCAAATGATGCGCTACGATGCAGGGACACAAATGTATGAATTGTGTGTGTGTGTGCACATATAATGATGCACAACTAAGCAGGGACACATATGAATGAATTGTGTGTGTGTGCACTTACGCCTTGCAAGAGGAAGAAGGATCTCGATACCTTCGTATCCAAGAATAGCACAAACCTTCTTGAAGAAGAACTTTGCATCATGAGAAGTTGCTTTTATTCCTTGAAGCTCTTATCATCACGAACCACTTAAGCAACTAAGCATTACAAATAAATGAAGTTTTGTTATGGAATCAAGCCAACACAAATCTAGAACCTAACAATCTCCCCCTTTGGGTATTCCATGACAAAACCTCTACCTCACCATACAATGATCACTCATAATTAATGTTAATTGCATTCTCACATCCTCACATTTACAAAGAAATATTCCTAGACTAAAATGTCTTCATGAGTCTTAAAGAATATCTTCACACATTCAAAGCACCTCTGATACAAGAACAACCAAAAGAAGTCTTCTACAAATAAGATAGGTGAGATAAAAAAAACAATATACGAAACAAAAACAAAAGTTCCACTATCTCTTCTTATCTCATGCAAATAAGAATTCTTTCTCCCCCTTAAGACAAAATTTCTCCCCCTTAATGAATTGTCTCCCCTTTTATATCTAAAGTAAGTAACATGGTGAGGAAAACACTTCTCCCCCTTTATGGCAAGGAATAGATAAAAAAATATTACACAACCTAGAGAAAGAGATAAATGTCAATTGAAAATACCAATAAGGTTATAAGGGATGCACAATGAAATCATGAGATAGTGAGCAAACAAGTTTTATAGAGAACTAAGTTTAACAAACTGAGCTCCCCCTTAACATATGCTACACATATTAATAAGCAAGTAAACTTTTTCATAAGGGAATCACACAATCACACAATCACACATTTCAAGCAATAGAAGATAGTAAACCATTATTTTTCAAAATTAATAAGAGAATCATAGATTTTCATTATTCTCTCAAAAATAATCTCTCATTGCTAATGAATCAAGCGCATTAAGCAAAAATGTGTGTGTGTGTGAAAATGCTTCAAGCATATATAAAAGGAGTGATTGTGATATCAATATGCAAACCACTTCAACACCTATCCATCTAAAGCTTTTCCAATCAAGGTCAAACCAATTATCATCCGGATTTTTGTTTTAAAGAGAATAGATTTCAACATATGAGCGTGTGTGTGCATGTGGCTCGTCATCCCATTTCTGCTTTTCAACCCGAGCAATCACAATTTTCAACTATACTCCATTTTAAGCCTTCCTCAATTTCTTTTTAGGCTTTGTATCAAAGATTTTTTTAAATGATTCTTTTTCAACACTTCTTTGATTTTTCTAACATAAACAAATACTCTTCATGACGGCTTTCACTCATCACAATGGTGTAGCCCTTTCCTACATTGGGCGGCTTCACAACCAAGGTGTGTAGCCCTTTCCATGAAGGTGCTCGTTGAGTTCTATGTAGATGCCGAAGCAAAATGAATACTAACCATAGGTCATCTATCATGTACTAGACAATGAACTTCAAGATGCATCCATAATCTACATGCTTTCAAACTCAATTACTCAAACTTAAACATATAAGAGAAGCATTTGTGCACTTTAAAAAAAATACAAAGACTTAAGTGCATGATCTAGAAGCAATAAAAGCTATTTTATCAAGATCATTACTTCTCACATGAGTAGCTCTCAAAGAAATAGATATACAATATAGTTTTGCTTATCAAGCCACTCATAACCACACACAAGCATTAATCAACACAAATCATGCCAATGGATCTTCTAAGAGATACAAATCTCTCTTTGTCCAAGGGCATTGTGAACAAGTCCGCAAGTTGATTCTTAGTAGGCATATGTTCAAGAGTTACTATTGAATGTTCAACAAGTTCTCTAATGAAATGATGCCTAATGTCTATATGCTTTGTGCGTGAGTGTTGAACCGGATTTTTAGAGATGTTAATGGCACTCATATTATCACAATAGAGAGTCATTTTACCTTGATTGATCTCATAATCATTGAGAATTTGTTTCATCCATAGAAGTTGTGTGCAAGCACTTCCGGCTGCAATGTACTCGGCTTCAGATGAAGAAAGAGAGACGGAATTTTGCTTCTTGCTTAGCCAAGCAATCAAATTATTCCCCAAGTAAAAGCAACCGCCCGATGTGCTTTTAAAATCATCAATGTTTCCTGCCCAATCCACATCATAATAGCCAACAAGAATATCATTAGTATCAAAGGAATAGAATAAACCAAGATTATGTGTTCCTTTTATATACCTAATGATTCTTTTAACGGCTTTCAAGTATGATTCTTTTGGATTAGCTTGAAACCTAGCACACAAACCAAAACACTAAAACAAATATCCGGCCTACTAGTCGTTAGGTAGAGAAGGCTACCTATCATGCTCCTATAGAGACTTTGATCAACATTTTTTCCTTTTTCATCTTTGTCAAGTTTTAAAGTTGTACTCATAGGTGTTTCAAATTCTTTTCCACTTTCAAGGCCAAATTTCTTAACAAGATTTCTAGCATATTTAGATTAAGACAACATGATACCATTGCTAGATTGTTTCACTTGCATGCCAAGAAAGTATTTGAGTTCACCAACCATACTCATTTCAAATTCTCTTGACATAATATTCACAAAATCATCAACCTTGGTTTTACATGTAGACCCAAACACAATGTCATCAACATATATTTGTGCAACAAAAATGTCATTGTCATAATGTTTGACAAATAATGTTCTATCAATACCACCTCTCCTATATTGGTTTTCAATAAGATATTGAGTCAACCTATCATACCAAGCTCTAGGAGCTTGCTTAAGGCCATAAAGAGCCTTTTTCAACTTAAACACATGATTAGGAGAGTGTTGGTCTACAAAACCCTTAGGTTGTTCAACATACACTTCTTCTTGAATGTATCCAATGAGAAAAGCACTTTTGACATCCATTTGAAACAATTTGATTTTCTTAAGACATGCAATGGACAACAAAAGCCTAATGGACTCAAGACATGCAACGGTTGCAAAAGTCTCATCAAAGTCTACACCCTCAACTTGAGTGTATCCTTGAGCCACTAGTCTTGCTTTATTCCTAAACACCCATTTTGTACCAATCACATTGATATCTTTTGGTCTAAGAACTAAGGATCATACTTCATTCCTCTCAAATTGATTTAGTTCTTCTTGCATAGCATTAACCCAATATTCATCAATAATTGCTTCATTAATATTTTTGGGTTCAATTTGAGATGTGTAGCAAGCATATGAAATTTGGTTAGCTAGTTGCCTTCTAGTTCTAACCCCTTCATTCAAATCACCTATGATGTCTTGTTGGTAATGCATGTTCCTAAGTCTAGAATTAGAATTTTTAACATCTTATTGGTCATCATTTAAATCAATTTCTAACTCTTGACTTTCTTCTCTAGCAACACTACCATTATCATCATTATGACTAGATTCACTTTCATCACAACTAGTCACATCAATAGGTGCTTTAGTGTCATTCAGCAAATGTTCTTTAGGTTCATCGACACCATGGTTAACACACAAATTAAGCGTGCTAAGATCATCTAGTTTCACATTAATTTCATAATAGTCTTAGTTTTCAAATTGAACACTCTATATGCACGACTATTATTAGCATACCTAAGAAAGAGACCAATATCACTTTTAGCATCAAACTTTCCTAAGTGATATCTATCATTCAAAATAAAACACTTACTCCCAAAAGTGTGGAAGTAACTCACATTGGGCTTCTTGCCCTTCCAAAGTTTATAGAAGGTTTGTTTTGTGTCGGACCTTCTAAAAACTCTATTAGTGACATAGCATGAGGTATTGACCGCTTCGGCCCAAAGATTTCTAGCGACTTTCTTGCTATTGAGCATGACCCTGGCATCTCTTACAAGACACGATTCTTCCTCTCAACAATACCATTTTGTTGAGGAGTTTTAGGAGCCGAGAACTCATGTGAAATCCCATAATCATCACAAAACTCACTAAATCTAGCATTTTCAAATTCACTCCCATGATCACTTCTAATGCGACATATTTTCTTGATCCTAAGACCTTTTTCATTTTAAACTTGATTACAAAACTTCTTAAAGTAACCAAAAGTTTTGGTATTGTCTCTAAGAAAATATACCCAAGCAAACCGAGAAAAGTCATCAACACATACGAAAATGTATTTCTTACCATTTATGCTTTCGGTTTGAATTGGTCTCATTCGGTCCATATGCACAAGTTCTAAGGGCTTCTTGGTAGCAAAATTTATGTTCTTTTTATGAGACGCTTTTGTTTGTTAACTTAATTGACATGGTTCACAAACACCATCAAGCTTGTTACCAAGACTAGGAAGAACTCTAACAATGTTATATTTCTCAAGCTTCTTTAAATCTTTATAATTCATGTGGCCCAATCTTTCATGCCATAATTCAAGATTGTTGCACTCATGTGCCATATTACATGTTAGTGGATCAACCTCTAAACAATAGCAATTTTCCGAAGACCTTTTGACTTTCAAAACTATTTTGCCCTTTTTATCAATTATCGTGCACACATCCTTGTTAAAGCTAACTTTTTTAAAATTTCACACAAGTTAGTGATGCTTATTAGATTAGCTTGTAGACCATATATATTCAAGGTGTCACGAAGTTTAGGCAATCCGGGGATACAAATTGTACCCTTGCCTAGAACTTTATTTTTAGTGCCATCACCAAATGTAACCCATCCACCATCATTCATAACAAGATTCTTAAAGAATTCCTTGTTACTGGTCATATTCCTAGAGCAACCGCTATCTAGGTACCAACAATAGGATGAATTAGCTCTTAAAGCATATTGTGCAACCAAACATTGTGTTATGTTTTTCTTAACCCAAACTTTCTTGACAAGTTTCTTATTCCTACTTTTATTAACATGCTTTGACTTGTTTTTAGGCACAATGACTCCATTAGTCACTTTTTCAAACAAATCAAACAAAGCATTATCAACTTTCTTATGCATAGTAGAGCGAGACACAACACAAGATTTAACAAACAAATCATCAACACATTTATTCTCAACATGCTTTTCCAAGGTTTTCTTAGGTCTAATTCTAGATCCATACATGGATGATTGCCTAGGACCATTCAAATACATATCATACAAATCATTGGCAATTCTACATTTACGAATGTATTCATAACATCTAGGTCTTATGTGTACTACCATGTTGCAATAATGACAAATAGGTATGAATTTGAGAAGTTTACCATTTTCTTGAGCATTCAACTCATTTTGCCTTCTCACATTTTTACCTCTTTGGCGTGCAACACTAGATGTCTTGCCTTTTGCATTGTTGAGTCTTTTCCTTGACTTTCATTATTGATGTTGAGGCACCTCCGGTAGCATTCATGGCTTTACCGTTAGAGAGTGTACCTACATTTAAATTGCTACAAGCTTGGACAAAAGTAGATTTGTTAGATGAAGGAGTTGATTTTTCATTAACATATCCTAAACCTCTTTTGTCGCTTGAAGGCTTTCCAAACTTAATGAGAGCTTTCACTTTGTTAGAGCTAGATAACATCTTGTTAATCACCTCTTTAGCCTCATTAAGTTTGTCATTAAGCACTTTCTCTTGATTCTCATGCTCATTAAGTTTTGCTTTAAGCACATTTTCGACTCTCCTAGCACGATCAAGAGATTCATTGATATGAACCTCACCAAGAGCAGTGAGACCATGAACCAATATATGGTAACGAATGATCGTTTTCTAATCAAGTTTTTAAACAAGAATATTATAAGAAGGTACGAACCAACGGTATCTAGAAA